>CM035424.1:59266983-59950449 GCA_020310875.1 Ceratopteris richardii | reverse complement strand
AAATCTATTATCTGATATCCATTCAGAAGCTTCAAGTTATTGATCGATAACTAGAGTAGAATTTACTATCTAATCTACTCATATGTTTTCATTATTGCCATCATTTTGGTAAGACATCAATATAGTCTCATCTTCATTATCCTTATTGATTTCATTTGTTTCTTCTATTATTAAATCTATGTTCTCATGAATCACATCATCTATTGATGGATTAATATCTATTTCTGGTAATTCCTCTTCCTCATCAGTAGAATCAGCATGTAGAGAATTATCCTCTTCATCAAAAGATTAGTATCATTATCACGTATAATGATTCTAATTTCTATTTCAGATATTGATGTATTAGTATTTGATGCTGAATCATCAAGAGGACTTTCTTTGATCTCTCTAACAATAAACTGTTCAAACAATGACCTACCTCTAGGTTGCACATGAATGACTTGCCACCAAGGATGAGCATCTCGGTTTTTATAAAAAAACGCTTGTTCAATATGCCTAGGAAGAATATATGGTTCTTTAGTAGATCGCATTACCTTGAAGAATCAATTGCCCAAAACCCAGATAATTCCTTTCTTAATGTGGAATTTCTACCTTTATACTCGGCTCGAAACCAGTCAACCTTCAAAATGACCTATCAAAATATATAACAACAAAAACCCATTATTAGGTGCTTAAAAAAATAACTAACTCTATCAAAAAAAAATATAAACTTTTTTCTACCTGTTTGAATGTACGAAATGAAATTTCGTAGATACCAACAATAGTTCCTACGTAACCAAGTTCGCTATCTATAAGGTTCGTGACTTTTGAGCTAGCACGTGATAGTTTCTTGAAAGAAGCAACAATACTAGAATCCTCTGTTTTACGTAAAGAATCAATTGCTTTGATTCTAATATGCTGTCCAAAAGCCCACATATTAGTGAACATTCAAGCCTGCAAAATAAATTCAATTAGTAAATAAAAACTAACATACATATATGAAAAAAATAAAATATTATTTAATAAAAATTACCTTTCGTGCACAACCTATCATTAACTCTCTTTGCTCATCTGCGATTTCTTCATTATTTGCATTGGCGTGTTGCAAACGACTATATAGCCAATCTATGAAAGAAGATATATCTGTAATCTCATTATTATCAAGATTACGTCTAAATCTTTTGTTTTTTCACCTTTTACTTCGGAGATTTTTAAGTTCCTCGTACTCGCTAAGGAATGCTTGCATGCATTCACTATTATATGCTACAAAAGTAGAAACATCATTTTTTTCTTGAAATGTAAAAAAGAATGGAACCCCCTTACCTGATAATACCTCATTTGTTATTTTTGAAGAAGACTCGTTGGTCCATGCACGTGGAGCTTCTTCATGAACTCTTTCAAGGTACTCACTAACGTAATACATGCACTCTTCAAGCATCCAACCCTTTGCCATGGATCCTTCTGGTTTCACTCTTTGTCGCACATAACCTTTTAATATTCCCATAAATCGCTCGACTCAAAACATCCATCGAGTGTTGACAACACCTGCAATCTCTATTTCATCTACAAGATGGACTAATAAATGAACCTGAATATCAAAAAATGAAGTAGGAAGTTCTTTCTCCATCAAACATGGTAGCTCTTTGCATTCACGTTTTTTTTTGTAGGATCGAGTTTTTGTCAATCTCTTTGGATGTAATCCACCTATACATATCATAAAAACAATTATAAAGAAGTTAATTAAAAAATAAAAGATATCCAATATTCATACATATTAAATATAAAGTATTTTAATTACCTTATAAGTGATCCAAGACGATAGATCACATCTCGTACTCCTTTCGTTGTACATCCAGCGATAACCAAAGGTAAAATATGTTTCAAAAGTTATACCAGTCATGGGTCTTTAACCCAGATAAGCTCTTATCATCCATAATAAACATGGTTTTGAAAAGATGCTCCATATCCTGTAGGAGTCTAATCAATTGAATTCTATTGTTGATAGTCTGTATCTCTTTTGTTGTAAGTACCCAAGGAGCAGGTGCATAAGTCGTTTCTTGTCGATGTCTATCAAAAACTGGCCATAACTTTGGTTTGGATTTTTGATCTTTCAAATCATTCCTTGATGCTGTGGTATCCTTTAGTCCAAGAAGATGCTGCCATAGTGAATAACCAATATTTTTGAATATCTGCATAGGATCAAGAAGATGACATACTTTTAACTCTTTCCAATACTCCAAAGAATACCATATTGATATGTTCTCTGCGAGTGCCAATTTTCCTTTACCTCTGTTCACATACTCATTAGCTGGATCATCACTGAAGATTTCTGATTCTGGATCTATCAGACGTCCATCTGTCCATTTTTTATACCAATACCATAGGCGTCATAGGTTTTGGACACTGACCTGTTTCAAGCTTTCCATTAAAATGTATCGCTTCTCTTTTAGATCTTAATGGATGATCATCAGGCAAGAATCATCAATGTCGAAGATAAATATTTTTGTTGAGATTCTTACTATAGATTGATCTCAACCAATCACCACAATATGGACAAGCTTTATAACCCTTAGTTGATATTCCTGCATCATGGAAAATGATAAAAATATAATTAGATTAATCATATTTATTTACATGCATATTGAATAAAAAAACTACATCAATACCTGAACAAACACCATATCCTGGAAAAATCATGAATAGTCTAAGCCACAATACCACGAACCGTAATATGTCTTTCATTGATGCTTTTTGATACATCAATGACATTAATACCTCTCCATAACTCTTGAAGATCGTCAATGAGAGGAGCAAGATATATATTCATATCTTTAACTTGTCTTTGTCTAGGAGTAAAAGTGAAAGCATTAAATGTTCCTTTTAATGCTAAGATATGCGGAAGATTGTAGTTTATGACTACCATTGGCCATGTTGACCATTTACTGGATTTCATGGAGAATGGATTAACCCCATCTAATGCAACTCCTAACTTTAGATTCTGTGGATTTTGTGCAAATTCAGGCCATGTAGAATCAATATACTGAAAAGCAACACTATCATGAGGAATTCCGATTGTTCCATCAGTACTTTTGTGATCATGTCCTCAAGTCAAAAGCTTTGATAATTCAGGGCTTTGAAACATATGTCTAATCCGTGGAGCCAATGGAAAATGTCTCAATACCTTTTTTGGGATGTTACCTTCTTCGCCCTTATATCGAGGAGATTGACATTTGGGACATGTCAAACAGTCTGCATATTCACCTATATATAACATACAATCGTTAGGACATGCATGTATACATTGATAATCTATACCAAGATTGCTAATTATCTTCTTCATTTCATCATGTGAGGTAGGAAGAATACTCTTACTTGGTAAAAACTTTTTCAGATAATAATCTGTAAGTTAAAAAAAAAGATATATTAAAAAAAGTAAATAAATAAATATACATATATATATATATCTATATATATATATATATATATATATATATATATATATATATATATATATATATATATATATATATATATATATATATATATATATAATATATATATGCATATAATTTTATATATATGTACGCTTATGTGCATCTTTCAAAATATTCGCAAAAAATTTGATTGTTTTGGATGGCAGGATACGATTGTTTGTTTTGGAGGATATGAAGTATGTACCTTCATTGAATGATTTGTCGATTGTATCATATGTTCAGTTTGAAAGTGTGAGAAGCGGGTTTATAATTGCTATTCAAAGAATTTGGAACTGTTTATAGGCCATATGATGGTGACCTGGATGAATCGCATGCACAGAGGTTACTCAAGATAGAGCAACCTGATTATAAGGGACTAGTGCCAGCAGGATTTCTAGGGTATGCAGTTAACCTCTTGCATGTCAATGATGAGCATCTGAACTTTAGGATACAAAGTGGAAATCATGGTGGCTTGAGAGGATCACTTTTATACAGCTTGTTCAAAGAACTTCAGGTTTATGACATTGAAGTTTTTGAACAAGCTGTATAAACGTGATCCTCTCAAGCCACCATGATTTCCACTTTGTATCCTAAAGTTCAGATGCTCATCATTGACATGCAAGAGGTTTACTGCATACCCTAGGAATCCTGCTGGCACTAGTCCCTTATAATCAGATTGCTCTATCTTGAGTAACCTCTGTGCATGCGATTCATCCAGGTCACCATTGTATGGCCTATAAACAGTGCCAAATTCTTTGAATAGCAATTATAAATCCGCTTCTCACACTTTCAAACTGAACATATGATAGAATCGACAAATCATTCAATGAAGGTACATACTTCATATCCTCCAAAACAAACAATTGTATCCTACCATTCAAACAATCAAATTTTCCACGAATATTTTGAAAGATGCATTACTAGTTTTAAAAGATGCACGGACAAAAGTGTCCATTCAATTCAAGTTCTTGTTCTTACCTTATCTAAAGTAAGAATAAAAACCTGCATGTATTTATATATATATATATATTTATGCATATATATATAAATAGATAGAAAATTGAAAATTATACCTTAATAGTGTCGAAACAGATACATTACTCCATCCAAAACAATTTTGAAGGTTAAGAATAAGTAAGCTCGCACTTAGTCGTGTCAAACGGCTTCCTTCATATACATGCTTTAGACATTCCTCTCGAATATATTTCTCATTTTTAGAAATATCAATGCTCTCACTATCATTTTGATACCAATCCTCAATTCATCTTCATTATTGTCACACAAATCTTGTACTTTATCGTCTTTTGAATATAGATCTTTCAACTTTGCATATTACACAGGATTAGTTTTGCGTAGCCTCCTCATGGAAGCTTCTGATAAATGAGGTCTTACTGTTATATTCGAGAGATGTACATGCTTGGAGGAACAAGAAGTTCCTTGCTCGGGGGATAGCCAAGGCCAGAAGCCAGAGAGTTCATACGAGGACCTACTCACGATGGCCAGATGAGTAGAGGGACCTTAGAGAGAACTCTAGATGGTGACTAGGCAAGGGCTATAAATAGGCTGGGAGGTGAGTCCCAGGCATGTCATTTTCCACTTCTCACATTTGGTATCAGAGCCATGATGGAGAGATCCATGGAGGGCAAGTTAAGCTTGATCATCATCTGGATGGCACGATCCATGGAGGGCAATTGCAGCTTCGTCGTCATCTTGATGGCGGCCGCTGTGCATCAAAAGAAAAGAATAGAATGGATTTTCGGGCGTCCAATTGTGGGTGGAAAGCGGATATGCGACAATGCAAACACAAAAAGGCCTTTCGATGGCGTCATCATCCTTAGATGGAGCATATACAGGTACGTTGTGAAATTACATATGGAGGGAAAGGCGGTGCTGAGTAGGCGATTTGAACCCGTCACCTGACGTTTCTCAAGTGCATGGTCTAACCACCATGCCTCATCAAGTTCGATGATTTAGATAGACGTTTTTTTTATCTAGTACGATAAGCTGATGCTTACGGCCAACAAACAGAGAAAGTAAACAACGAAAGTATGAAAGATAGAGAGATGGAAAGAAGAAGAGAGAAAGAAATAGAGAGGAAGTAGGAAGAGAGAGAAGAGAAACAGAAAGAGATAGAAAGAAATGATGAATGAAAAAAAAAAAAGGAAAGAGAGATAGAGAGAAAGAGATGAAAGCATGTGAAGGAGAAAGAGAAAAGATGAAAGAAGAGAAAGAGAGAAGAAGAAGGAGATCTTGCATGAGAAGATTAAAATGAAGATTGAAGAGAGAGAGAAAAGAATAGAAAGAGAGAGAAGAGTAATGAAAGAGGAAAAAATAAAATAAAAGGTAGGAAATAAGAGAAAGAAAAAGCAAGATTAGTATACCTACCTCCACTTAAATGGCCGTAACTCTCTCATGCAATATCCAAATTGGATGATTCCACTTGGGATAGGAAGTAGACTTCAAGAGCTTTCAAATAAGTGGCTGAAATCTATCATTGGATAATAAAAAACCATCTATAGAGAGCATTTAAGTCTCTGCATATCATTTCAAGGAGGTATGCTGCCCACTCACCTAGCTTCATTGTTTTGGCCATAACTTCCTCATACAATGTCCAAATCAAGAAATTCAACTTAGTATAGATTCTACGCTTCAAGAACTTTCTTTTGAGTGGTCATAATCCATATTTGGACGATTGGAAGCCATCTCTGCACAAGCTTTTAGATGGCTGTTGACTGGCGAGAAACCCTTTTTGAGTGAATTGAGTGTTCGATTATGATAGTTAGGAGTCTTTAATCATATTTTGAACCATTTTGGATAGGAAAGAATTGTTTTTCATACATTTGCATCATATTTTCACTTTCTAATAAACTCATTTGAATACCTCTCACATCAAAGTTTATAATTTTGCATTGAATTTTCTTCCAATTTTATGAAATCAACATTGGAAGGTGCATGAAAGCTAGTCTTTTACATGAATTCATTTATGCACATGAAGCTAAACTAACTAATGTTGATTCATAAAAGCATGCACATATCTTATTTGTGTGTTTTAGAATCTTTTGCAGGTATTGAAAGCAGAAAAAAAGACATGGTTATGAGGGCGTGTAGTGCCCAACAACACATTTTGGCAAAGTTTCTTTTTTGTAGGTTTCTGGAGTAAAGGGAGTGGTTTGCCAACCACTAGGCTCTTGCCTATCATTGTAAAGAATATTATTATTTTTTCAGGCTTCATTTTCCTGGCGAAATGCTACCGGAAATTTTGTAGCCACATGGCGTTATATGCCATGTGAGAACTACAGTGATCTTGTGTTGTGTGAGAGAGGAAGTCTTTTGTCACCATAGCTAAAAGCATATAATTTTATTGAAGTAGTGAAGTAAAATGCATGAGTAAATGCATGTATACATAGACGATTTGATTGCGAGAGAATTGAAATGCATGATGCATTTTGTGTTTATCGAAGATCACTTTTATGTGTCACCACGACTGGTTAGGGTGAGCATGAGGTATGTGATCGAGGTACCAAGCATAGGCTAATTATGCCTTTAGAAAGTGAAAGATAAGGTATATACATTAAGAGAAACTAAGATGTGTTTGCATCTAGTAACGCATGAGCACATGAATTGTTCTTCATTCGAAATCTATGTACTTAATATAGAAGTTTATCCCAAGTCTGCACAAGTGTGCTATGGATATGATAATCAATACAAGTATTAAGTGCTTGTATTGTATATGTGTATATGTGTGAAAGTGCATCTTCATCATGTAAAAGTGTATAAGTGCATATCAATAAGTGTGAGTATGCTATCTAATGCAAATAACACAATTCAAATGATATACAAAGAATCGAAATTGTACTTACAATAGTTAGCCATACTTTTTGCTTGGTTAGCTTCTTGAATAACCTACAATAAGAGAGAAAGAAGAGAGAGAGAGAGAGAGAGAGAGAGAGAGAGAGAGAATTCAAAGAGAGAAAGATGTAGAAAGAGAGAAACAGAGACAGAGGGAGACAATAAGAGAGAGCTTAGGCAAAACAACAATTCTACATATACTTGCTTCAGCTCGTAAGCGCAACACAATTGCAAACGTTGGAGAGCTCTTCAATCGGATGCGTGAAAATGCCAATCGAAAAGCCTCCAACGTTTTAATTTTTGTCCGTCAAGAGACCGTCGTGTAAGCGATGCTACCTCTCGTCGCATAAGAGACATGTTTTTAGCGTCGCTTATGCGATGCCAAAAATCGTTGCCTATGCGATGTATAAAAGCGTCGCTATTTAAACGCGACGCTGTATGGGAGCATCGCAGCCCTGGCGCGCCACACGTCGCAAACAACATGGTTTGCTTCGTCGTTTAATCGACGGTCTGCGTGTGATGCTAATTACGATGCATGTTGCAATTGTATAGCGATACAATTCTGTGGCCTTAACTGTCGCTATACGCCCGTATTCCTTGTAGTGTTTGCGGAGTGCTCTCATGCCAAGATGTTTTGGCTATATTTAACGCCTTTTATGACAAGCAAAAAGATTTCTCTCTTGGGTGGCAAGAACTTCTTTTGCAGAATGCCTACCATTTGGAGATTACCCTCTAATAAATCTAGAGAAGCCACACTTTATGAACAATGTTGCTCAACAAAAATTAGTTTTTTTTTCAAAGTGGTAAGAAACGTTTTTGGTTCACTCTTACGAAGGTGCTGGCAATTCTGGATGGGAGTGCTTAATGTCCATGAAAGAAGTTTTGGAGTCTTCTAATAGCTTTCACTTGATTATGAAGGCTCACCTTCCATCTAAGTGTAAGGAGAAGCTTCTTTCTATTCATTCTCTTCATAGATTATTATGTAGCTGAGCTGAGGCTTTCAGTTCACTCCTTGTAATATTCCCTAATAGTTTTGTGAAGAGATGGATAGGTATGTGCTTGAAGATGAAGAGGTGTTGCAAAATCCTTGATCTACATCAGCCAAATGAACTCCAGGAGTATATGGTGGGCCCTTTTAGCTTGCCAATGGATGTATTAGATACCCTATGTACCTTGGAAGATCACTCTCAAAAAGATAGATCAAAACAGATAAGTTGGAGTTAGCTCAGGGGTGAAAACTTGCTATTCTTGGTTCATACACCTATCTAGTGTTTTACATAATTCTCTGAGCACAGCAGCAATTAGCTTAATTCCTCTTGGGGAAATCTAGGTAGCTTAAAGAGCTAACTTTCAAGAGTAATCTCAGCAAAAATAATAAACCACACACTCAGAACGAGTTTTAACAAGTGATGACATCATCCCAATTTTCACAGGCTGCTACAGTTTGAGACTAGTGAACAGAAAAATCAATATAACTCAAAAGGTAGGACTCTAATGATTCTGAAAATTTGTATGGTTATACTAGACAGTAAGCTGAATCCAACAAGCTTTAAACCAATGAATTTGGATAAGTAACCACTGAGAAATGGCTCTGACAAGGTGAGTGAAAAAGTCGGGTACCTGATAGAGAAGTGAAAATGACAGACAGGGTTGACTTCAAATGAACATAACTGAAGATTGCAACATCCAAATGTCATGAAAATTTGTGAGCATATAGTAGACGTATAGAGAAAACTTTATCAAGTTAAATCGCTGAAAATAATGCACCGAGCTTAGAGGAAACATCTTTGCAATCTGACTGAGAAAACTGAGAGTAATGGCAGTGAGTAGTACACTTCACAAGAACATGGAAATATGAACCCAAATGATAATGAAAATGAAAGTATATTGCTTGTGCAATACAATGGACTTATTGATACATATGTGTGCCTTGGAATCACACCTTGATATGGCATAAAGCTCAGCTCTTGGAGGTCTTCACATAGGTCTCTCTAACCACGATTAAAACTGCCATCTATTTATAGTTGAGTTTGGGAGGCTAAGTTCCCTCAATCACTCTCCAATCAATCAATGATTGATTTGATTCTCTACCTACCACAAATCACGAATTTGTGGCCCCTCTTTCCATTCGTGATCAAGTGGACTCAACCACTTAAGATTCTTTCACTTTCACATTAAGTAAACTCTTCAAAAGTTACAAGAGGTAGTTCACAAGTGAACTTTAAATAGTCTTCATTTTGAAGCTTCTTCTAAGACTTTGTGAGACTCAAGCCAATACTTAGGCTTGTCATAGACTTGCTCCAACAGCTCCCCCTCAAGCCAAGTATGCTTGAGGTCTTCATTCTTCCATAATTACCATAAATAGTTGGAGTTCCAAACTCCAATCCAAGATCTTTGAATAATGTCTTCATCCACATAGCTTCTTGTGTAGCTATGGCAAGACCTCTGTATTCAGCTTCAGTAGAAGAGAGAGCAACTCTGGGTTGCTTCTTGGATGACCATGAAATAAGCTTTGAACCTGCAAAGGTAAGATAACCTGAAGTGCGCCTTCTATCTTCCTTGGAGCCAGCCCAATCTACATAAGAAAATAGCTTCAAACCTAAATCAGATACATAAGGATAATAAAGTCCTTCATTTATGGTTCCTTTGAGATACTTGAGAATCCTTTTGGCAGCATCCATATGTGGTTTCCTTGGTGTGTGCATAAATTGACTTAGCACACTCACACTGTAACATATATCTACTCTTGTCAATGTGGCATACTTGAGACTACCCACTAGAATTTGATATGATGTGATGTCCTCTATGAGTTCACCTTCATGTGAGCTCAATTTGTGATTGACCTCCATTGGAGTACCTGCAATCTTACAATCTTGCATCTTGAATTTTGCCAACATGTCCTTAATGTACTTTCTTTGAGTGAGAAACAAACCATGATCTTTGTAGACGACTTCCAAACCTAGGAAGTAGGTAAGTGAACCCAAATCACTTATCTTGAACTCCTCTCTCATCTGATCTGCTATGTCCTTGAGCTTTGTGACAAAATCAGTCACATTTTGTTTGGGAGCCTTCTTGAGAGTTGTGAAATTCAGCCATAGTTCATGCTTCCCAACTGATCTGCTATGTCCTTGAGCTTTGTGACAAAATCAGTCACATTTTGTTTGGGATCCTTCTTGAGAGTTGTGAAATTCAGCCATAGTTGATGCTTCCTAGCTTTGGTACTTGAAGAAAAGAAAGCTTCAAGTGCATCCCACACTTCTTGAGATGTCTTACAACTTCTAATGTTAGGCAACAAAAAATCTGAGATAGAGTTGAGGAGATAAGACCTTGCAAGTGCATCCTTGGAGCACCATGTGCTCAATCTTTCTTGCTCTTCTTGTGTTGGTTGACTTTTGTTCCTGAAACTTGGCATAACTTCATCTCCAGCCACATAACCATATAAACTTCTACCTTGGAGATAAGCTTCCATTCTTAATGACCAAGCTGAGTAGTTACCTCTGTCTAATTTGTCAATTGATGAAGGAAATCCATCTGCCATGTTGTCCAACCTTGCTCTGATACCACTGTGAAGAGATGGATAGGTATGTGCTTGAAGATGAAGAGGTGTTGCAAAATCCTTGATCTACACCAGCCAAATGAACTAGAGGAGTATATGGTGGGCCCTTTTAGCTTGCGAATGGATGTATTAGACACCCTATGTAAAGATAGATTAAAACAGATAAGTTGGAGTTAGCTGAGAGGTGAAAACTTGCTATTCTTGGCTCATACACCTGTCGAGTGTTTTACATAATTCTCTGAGCACAGCAGCAATTAGCTTAATTCCTCTTCGAGAAGTCTAGGTAGCTTAAAGAGCTAACTTTCAAGAGTAATCTCATAAAAAATAATAAACCAGACACTGAGAATGAGTTTTAACAAGTGATGACATCATCCCGATTTTCATGGGCTGCTACAGTTTGAGACCAGTGAGCAGAAAAATGAATATAACTCAAAATTTAGGAATCCCATGATTAGGAAAATTTGTATGGTTATGCTAGACAGTAAGGTGAATCCAACAAGCTTTAAATCAATGAATTTGGATAAGTAACCACTGAGAAATGACTCTGACAAGGTGAGTGAAAAAGTCGGGTACCTGACAGAGAAGTGAAAATGACAGATAGGGTTGACTTGAAATGAGCATAACTGAAGATTGCAACATCCAAATGTCATGAAAATTTGTGAGCATATCATAGACTTATAGAGCTAACGTTACGAAGTTAAATCACTGAAAATGATGCACCACGTTTATAGAAAACATCTCTGCAATGTGACTGAGAAAACTGAGAGTAATGGCAGTGAGTAGTACACTTCACAAGAACATGGAAATATGAACCCAAATGATAATGAAAATGAACGTATATTGCTTGTACAATACAATGGACTTACTGATACATATGTGTGCCTTGGAATCACACCTTGATATGGCATAAAGCTCAGCTCTTGGAGGTCTTCACATAGGTCTCTCTAACCACGACTAAAATTGCCATCTATTTATAGTTGAGTTTGGGAGGCTAACTTCCCTCAATCACTCTCCAATAAATCAGTGATTGATTTGATTCTCTACCTACCACAAATCACAAATTCGTGGCTCCTCTTTCCATTCTTGATCAACTGGACTCAACCACTTAAGATTCTTTCACTTTTACATTAAGTAAACTCTTCAAAAGCTACAAGAGGTAGTTCACAAGTGAACTTTAAATAGTCTTCATTTTGAAGCTTCTTCTAAGACTTTGTGAGACTCAAGCCAATACTTAGGCTTGTCATAGAATTGCTCCAACAAGTTTCCCCCTGACTCGTGGAGAGTTTGGATCCTCTGTATTCCTTGCTTAGTGTTCTAATACGTGACTCTTGCCCCTTGCTCAATTGTATCATTCTTTCATTAATATTACTTTTCTGTTGTCTCCAAAAAACAACTTTGGTCATTGTGCTGCATTGATCATTGCTGGATTTCTATCATATATTAGTGCTGTTTTGATTGCTGGCGCCATATGCATTGTTATGCTTATTGTTGGCCGTATACAATTTGATAGTAAAAATCTGTTGTCGGCCAACAAAATCCATGCATATGGGCAAATCCACCTGAATTGTAGTCGTAGAGAGATGCATCACCCTGAACGCGAAGGATTGCTGCTTGCTCCGCTCATTCTTTCTTTGCTTCCTTGCTTTGTTAAGTTTCACTGCATGCGCAAGCTACGAGGAGAGAGAGAGAGAGAGAGAGAGAGAGAGAGAGGAATCGAGGCGTAGATGGCAAAGAGAGAGGAAAAGTTAGAGAGAGAGAGTTAATGGGAGAGAGAGAGAGAGCGAGAGAGAGAGAGAGAGAGAGAGAGGAATCGAGGCGTAGATGGCAAAGAGAGAGGAAAAGTTAGAGAGAGAGAGAGAGAGAGAGAGAGAGAGAGAGAGAGAGAGAGAGAGAGAAGGGCGAGGGAGGGAAAAATGAAGCTTCTCCTTTAACGGGTTTCAACAGAGAGAATTTTATAATCCTTTAACAGTTGGAGACAATTTTATAATCCTTTAACGGGTTCAACACATAGTGAAGACAATTTTATGATGCTTCATGTGTGCGTTGGCCCTCATTTCCATAACGTTTCAATTCCTATTTTGCATCAATTACAACTTGGCCTAATATTCGCGCCTTCGAATTCATCTATAGAGATTTAATAGACTTTAGTTGTTGGAGAGTCATATATGTGTCTTGCTTACATTCATTCAAGTCCTCCCCAATAAATACACAATGAATGTGTTCTTTTATCTTTGAGAGAGAGAAAGAGAGACAACAACGGAGGAGAGAGTTTTTAATTTCTATTTATTATGCTTAAATTATTTAGTTTTAATCATTGTTTCTTAAAGAGATGAAATGAAAATTATATCTCATTTATTAAAATAAAAAAAGAAAATATGAAAATAAAGATAATTAAGAAAAAAAGAGAGAAAATGTAAACAATAAAACGATAAGTAAAAATAAGGGAAAATGAAAATTCAGAAATAAAGACAAATAGGAAAAAAAAAAAATCAAAGGAGTATTTTTTTATAAGCTATTATATTAATAGAGTTTTTTTAATGTGCTTCTTTTCAGAACATTCAAGTGAAACTAAACAAGAAAAAGCATTTGAGATTGACTTGAGCCTTATTTTCGAGTCCTAATTTTGTATTGAAAATGAATCATGACTATGTTGTCTGGTTGTCATTGTTGGAAAACAATGTCCTATTAGTCCAAAAGGCCTCAGTATACACAGGATGTATAGCTAATCTTTTTAGCCTTTATACAAGCAATCGGTTTTGGCAACGTGGCTAGACGTTTATCCTCTCATCCCTCTGGTACGAGTTCGATCCCTGATGGTAGCAAATCGGCGCAATGCGAAAGATTTTTTTCTCTAAAAAGCTTTTTCAAGATCTAGAACGGACAGCGGATTTTCACATAACACACGCAATCAAAACACTTTTGCAAAGTTGTTTTTTTTATGTGCTTTTGGAGGAACTTTTGGAGGGTACATAAAGCTATATAAGAACAACTTGTCTTATTGTTTATTATCCTACACCTAGTTCAACGCGAGGTTTGGTACCTTAGTAGAGGTGGTGCTTCTAGCACATGGGGCAGCCATGGTGCTATCGTGGAGCATGTTGAGGAGCTGCTATGGAGTTCTTCTTGGAGAAGAGTGTGCTCACACTCTTGCTTATGGAGAGGACTTGTCCATCAGTAGATTGGTGTTGTGGATCGGCCATTCTCATGATGTATTTGAAGATTGTCTTCTACATGAAGATTTTGGGTTACTTCAAAGACATTGGATGGTGGTTAACATAAGATTTGCATTACGAATTCAGGTACATATTCTCTTTGTGCACACAGGTACTACTTGGAGTTTATGGAGGCAGTGACATCCATATCAGGAGGAGTCCTATTCTGCATATCTAAAGGAGAATCAGTACATGTATGCTTCATGCATATTTGGATGAGGTGTTAGAGAAGATATGTTCATATGAGTTTGAGGATTTTTGGCAACAAACTTGTTAGCATTCTTTGCTACTTTTGTAAGTATGTGATCTTTTCACACACATGTCTAACTTTTAGCGTCTTCCATAGCCTAAGGTTAGATGAGGGTTTGTTGATTATCAATTTTAGATTGATCCTTCCTCTTTCTGTCACTCATATTCACTCTTCTACAACCTATCAGGTCACACATCTCATATACATTCAGATTTCTGTCCATACATTTGAATATGTTTATTACATTTGTACATTCACTCATCCATCTATTTCTATTCACATAGAGTGGTTGAGAGTTTTGCTCCCACATTGTACATTGAACATTGGTATATATGATAGTGTGAGTAAGCAGTGGCTTACATAACACTTTACACATGTTGTCTAATCTTTCTCTATCTTTATCTCATCATTTGTATGATTAAATGTGGTATGTTCATGTTTTGTCAATATTGGAAGATTGCTAGATTCTATGTTGTATATGCTGGACCTATGGAACCTTGGACATGTGGTATTAATTATGGGCCTACCTCATTTCCAACATTTGGTATGAGAGCTTTAGGGCTTTGGCATCAGTGCATTGAGGCTCATTCAGATTCCCAGGTTCCTAGACTTCCAGGTTTACAACATATGATTTAAGAGCATCTTCTAACATTTGATATTTGACATACACATTTAATCTAGATGAGTAGAGATTTGAGAATTAGATAATTCAGTCACATGGTTATTAGTGTGGAGTATGAAGTTGATGATCTGTTAGCAGCCAAATACTTTTGGAAGAACATGCAAATACTTTACAGAAGTATTATTTGAAGACCAAGACTTGATGAAGAGAAGGCTAATTCAAATTCAAGTAAGAACAACGGTTTGGAGAAGATGAAGGAATCAGATCAACATCGAATCACAGGTATTAGTTTTTACTATCAGATTATCATTTGCAGGTCATATCTTAGAAGAGCAGTTATGAAGAGATTTGAAGGATTCAAGGAGTGCTTTTATACGCTTTCATTATTTGAAAGTTAAAGGCTACATCAAAATAGGTATCTAGAGGTTTTTCTAGAGAGTTTTGAGAGATGTCTTTCATGGCAAGAAAGCTTATCTAAGAAGACAAATTTAGAGAGCATCAGTTCTGTTTTCAGCCAATTTTTGGTTGTAAGTTGGTTGAAAGTTTATGCTCACATTTTATCTAGAGAGATAACCCTAGAAAGGTAATTCATCATGCAGACAAAAGGTTGGTGAATTATGTCACTCTACACCAAAAACAGAGTCTGCTAATCTTGTGCAAGATGAAGAATTGATGTTTACTACTGTTTGTAGTTTTGACCCATCTTCTCATGATTAGTGCATGTCTGCAGTAGACTCAGATGTTTGGTAGTTTGATAGTGGGGCAACCAAATGTATTACCTCGTAGTGTAGTTTCTTCTCTTCACTCGAGCCTGCCCCTACAAGGAATACTATCACATGCACCAACAAGTCCTCTTATCCTACCATGGGAGTTGGTAAGATCATTGTGACTAATGCCGATGGTAGTTTTTTCACTTTGTCAGATGCTTTTTATATGCGAGGCATCAAGAAGAATCTGTTATCAGTTTCGGCTTTAGCCAAGATTGCTTGTTTGTGAAATTTGTTGATGACAGGTGTACAATTCATGATCTGTCAAATTGCAATGTGATTATCGCTTTTGGCATTTTATATCATGGGCCGTATAGGATCATAGACTATGAAAGATCTATGAATGATTCAGCATGTGCACTACATGATTCTTAGGCTATGTCAGATACTAAGCTTTGGCATGCATGCTTTGGTCATCTTAATTTTACTAGTTTGCTACACTTGTAGAAATCTGAAACGGTGTCCTCTTTGCCCAAACTTGAGGCACCCGGTAAACATGTATGTGTAGGTTGTATTTTGGGCAAAATGCAGCATTATTCCTTCCCAAAAGATGGTTTAGTTCGGGCTACTCAAAAATTGCAACTTGTTCATAGTGATGTCTATGGTCCTATGTAGACACCTTCTTTTGGGAACTATCTTTACTTCATGACCTTCATTGATGATTTTTCCAAGCATGCATGGGTATATCCACACAAATCAAAGTCAGAAGTGTTTATGTGCTTCAAACAGTTTTTGGTTTTGGTGAAAAAATTGTCAGCATGTAGAATGGACACCCTCCATCCAGATTGGGGGAGGGGGGGAAATATATATCTTTTGACTTTAATGTACTTATAGTTGAACGTAGGATAAAACATCAATGTCCAATGTCATATATACCTCAACAGAATGAAGTTGCTAAACAAAAGAATAGATCACTCATGCAGATGGCGAGGTGTATGATCAAGAGTCAGGCTTTACCACATAGTTTTTGGCTGGAGGTTGTCATATGTGTAGCATATGTACTTAATCGATGTCCCACTACAGCACAACAGTCTATGACTCCATATGAAGCTTGGCATGGTTGCAAGCCATTGGTTGCTCATGTGCATGTTTTTGGTTATCTAACATATGCATTAGTGCGTGAGCAACATCGCAGGAAATTGGATGATAAAACAGTAAAATGTATTTTTGTTGGGTATTGTTCTCAAAGCAAAGGCTATCATCTGTATCATCCACAGATTAAACACATTTTGATTAGCCATGATGTTTTTTCTATGGAAGATGCTATTTAGCCTTTACTTTCATGTACGAAAGAGGCATCTGTTAGCTCCAAAGACATGTATGATACCTTGTTCTCTTTTTCTATAGGTGGACAATCTAGTGTTCTTCCTAATGAGGTAACTTCTCAACCATTGCAAGTTTCATGTGATGATGCAAATCATTCTATTTCTGATGCAGATTTATATGATGCATTTGTTGATGAGAGAGCTGATATTGAGAAGGAAAAAAATATGCCAAAATGGCTGGTGTAGAATTTGCGTAACAACAAATTAGATGCACCTCTATCATATGGTACTCGTTCAGGCTCTCATAGTGTCTCTTTTGCATTAGATTGCTATGCTATGGCTGCATCTATTCTCTGTGATGAGAATGAGCCTGTTTTGTTTGATGAAGCACCAGATTCAAAAAAATTGGATGGTTGGGAATCTAAATGATGGTATAATGAAGAATGGTACCTTGTTTTTATGTGACTTGCCCCCTGGCAAGAAGGCCACTGGCGCTAAATGGGTATACAAGCTAAAGTGTAAGCCTGATAGAACAATTGACAAGTTTAGACACATTGAATCAATAAAAAGGGTTCTAATCTTCAAGTTTGTAATTCTAGATTTTTACAATGTGATTCCTAATTACACGTTGTAGCTAGATAATGTGAAGTTTTTATGTTGGATATCTAACTTTATTTGAATTTATTGAAATCTCTTCTAATGAAAATTGATATTACTACTTTTTTGTGTTAATGAAATGGATCTGGACACAAATACATGAGATATTGGCTAAACTTAGTTTTCCTTTCTTATTTCTTGTTTGTGTTACCATTTTCTACTCCTAAAGACATGTGATCCAATTACTAATATATATTGAAACTTTTAAATAGTTTTATCAAGAATTCATTTGTAACACAAGGAGGTCAAAATCCAAATGAGAGAGTGTGTTCATAGGGGTTGAATATCCTTAGGATATGATCCTCCATGAAAATCCAAACCATGTTCATAGTTTGTATGAAATAAAAAGTATATAATCATGAATTAAAGAGTATATTTGATCTAATAGAGGGAATTAAATTATTTAAAATAATTAACCATACATGGAGTTGTTCACCCATAAAATAAAAATAGAAGATATTTTGGACATTGTATTTAAGATAAAAGATAACTCATATAGTATTTAAAAAATACATTTTATCTCAAAATTTCCCTTCCAACTATAATTTCTAAAGCTAATAAATAGTCTTCCAAATCCATATTCACAAAATCTTATTTCAAAGTTATTGCAAGGTGTCTATTCTATAATCATGGTTTTGAAAGGCTAAAAATCTAGATTCTAAAGGTTATATTATAATGTATATTAGCCTTAGTTTAGAATTTGATTTATCCTTGGCACATGTTTGAATCTTTGAGTTGCACCCTTGGTTTTAGCCTTTGGTTATTGATTCATATGAGCTCCAAAGTGAATGTTTGAGACCCTAGGGGTTGATTTATCCTAAGATGTGGGAATCCTGGTCTTGCAAGAATCTTCTCTAAGTGCCACTTTGGGGTGTATATGAGAGAAGAACCCTCATTTGATTTAGAGGTCATGTAATAGACCTTAATAAATCA
Source organism: Ceratopteris richardii (assembly GCA_020310875.1). Classification (NCBI taxonomy): domain Eukaryota; kingdom Viridiplantae; phylum Streptophyta; class Polypodiopsida; order Polypodiales; family Pteridaceae; genus Ceratopteris; species Ceratopteris richardii. Next base: position 59,931,886 of record CM035424.1, on the reverse strand, counting down.
GAAGGCATGTGGTCCCTCATGATCCCATGTGATTACTTGCTTTAAAAGCCCATGGAAAGATCTCAATTATTATATGTGAAACTTGGACACATGGCTAACTCTATGCCTTAGGCCTAGAGGTATATATGGGTGGAATTGGATGGATGGACATGTGCTCTCTCTTAGCTTTGGTGGTGTATATGCTTGGGATCTCTTGTTAGTTAGATAAGGTAGTTGATAGGACTTGCTAGTTATAGAACATGGGTATTATGACCGTTGTAGGCACGAAGGTAACGGCTAGTGGATCAAGCCAATCGCTAGAATTACAACGCATGCCGGGTGCTTGGAGCGATCTCAGGTTAAGTGGAGATTCAATGAGAATGATTAGTAGTTCTATTTAAGACCTTTCACACTTCATCATTCACTTTTTTTATAAAACTCAGATCAAATCAAATCCTTGGGTTTCTCAAGGAAGCCAATGAAGCTCAAATGGAAATTAATCAAATCACAGTTTGAAGCTTCTAATCACAAAAAAAAAATGTTGGGCACATACATTTTGTTAAGAAAAAACGGAACTTCGATTCAACGTAGCCACAGAGTGCCAAGAGAGGACCCCTGTACGTACGTATGTATATGTGTGTATCCAAATGAACACAAGTCCATTACTTTTATAGGCTCAAATACGCTAAGAGGTGTCACGAGGAAGGAGATAAGGAAGAGAGCTCACACACACACTCTCACTCTCAAGGAGAAGCACACACACAATTTGAGGCAAGGAAGAATGATCTTCTTCTTGTTCTTCTTCTATTACATAAAAGGAATGTACAAGAATGACCTAAAAACAAGAATACAACAAGTGCAATATATAAAGATCAGTACATACGGAAAACCCTAATATCCGCGAATGAGTGAGCTGGCAAGAAACAAATGTGCCATCACTCTCAGTAGATAAATCTAATAAAGCTCAATGAAGTATCCCTGACATATATCGGTATGACCACTATACATGTCAGAGAAACGAAAAACTGGTACGTATCATCCTGGATCATCACATGTTGAGCTTGATATCTCAACACTCCCCCTCAAGCTCAACGCCATATCCTGTAATCCAAGCATCTCTCGAAACTTCTTTAACTTCTTAGCTCCAAGTGCTTTGGTGAAAATATCACCAACCTGCTCATCTGTTCTCACATAAACAAGATCAATATCACCTGCTAATACCTTCTCTCTGATGAAGTGATAATGTACCTTGATATGCTTTGTTCTAGCATGGAAAACAGGGTTCCGTGCTAACTGTATGCTGCTAAGATTATCACAATAGATAGTGACAGGCTTTTGCACTTCCACACCTAAATCTGCAAGTAACATCTCCAGCCGTGATGCCTCACATGCTGCCATTGTAGCACCTCTATACTCAGCCTTTGTACTCGACAAAGTAACAGTGGGTTGCTTCTTGCTGCTCCATGTAATAGCTACACCTCCAAGTGAGAAAAGAAATCCACTAGTAGATCTTCTATCTGGAGTACTACCACCCGAATCTGCATCGGTGTATCCATGAACCTGCAACTCCACACCAGCTTCATAAAACAATGCATAATCCAAAGTAGCACTCACATAACGTAGGGTGCGCCTCAGAGCATCCAAATGTGGCTTCCTAGGAACCTACATAAACTGACTTTCAAGTCCAACAGTATAACTTAGATCAGGCCTTGTAATTGTGAGATATATAAGACTTCCCACAATTTTCCTGTACATAGTAGCATTTTCCAATGCTTAACCTGATGTAGTATCCAATTTCAAATTCTGATCTAATGGCATAGAAATTGGCTTACAATCAGCCATACCATACTTTTGCAGCATATTCAAGGCATATTGCCTTTGCGACATCCATATACCTGTTTCTGTATGTATAAACTCAATGCCCAAGAAATAGCGCAGCACACCAAGATCTTTCATGTCGAATTCCTGCATAAGAAGTTTCTTTACCTCTTTGATGCTTTCTTCATTATCACCACCTACAATCAGATCATCAACATAAATAGCCACAATAGTGATGCCATCATCAGCCTTCCTTGCATATAGTGAGTGATCTGCATCACACATAGAGAACCCAATGCTGGTTAAGTAATCAGCAATCCTTGCATGCCATGCACGAGGGGCTTGCTTCAGCCCATACAAAGCCTTTTGCAACCTGCAAACATATTCTGGATGCTTTGAATCTTCATATCCTTGTGGCTGGTCCATATATACTTCTTCCTGTAACTCACCATGTAGGAAAGCATTCTTCACATCCATCTGATGCAAAGTCCATCCTTTTGCTGTAGCTAATGCAACAAGTGTTTTGACAGTAGACATTTTAGCTATAGGGTTGAATGTTTCCTCATAATCAATGCCATATGTCTGTGCATAACCTTTAGCTACCAATCGTGCTTTATACCTGCTTATGCTACCATCAGCATTATGCTTTACCTTGTAAACCCATTTGCAGCCTATGGATTTCTTTCCTTGTGGCAATGGAACCAGCTTCCATGTATCATTTCCATAAAGTGCAGCCATCTCCTCATCCATAGCTTTTTCCCAATCTGCATTACCAATTGCATCTTCAAAACAAGAAGGTTCAGCATCTTGTATTACCTTTGTCATGTAGGCACAATGGCGAGCCATGTAACTATCATATGTCAATCGTTGCACTGAATTACACATCCTCCCAGATCTTCTTGGTCCTGGGTCACTTCTTCTTGTATCATCTGCATGTGCCCTTCTTACTCCTGGAGTCTTCACAGAGGGCAATCCAAGTTCCTCATCAATACTCTTTTCTGAACCACTTGAATCTCCATCAACATCTTCAAAACCTGCACCTGTTTTACTACCAACAGAAAGCTTTTCTTTACCTTTCTTGGATGTATTTGATGAATTTGATGGACTGAAATTTCCACGCAATCTTCCACTCCATGGATTTGAGTTGGAACTATTGCTTGGTGATGCATCCGGTCCACTCAAAACTTGAGATTCTGCACTAGATTTTTCAGCATTTTCTTTGTCATTTGGTTCAAGATTCAGTCCTTCTTTGGCATCTGCATAGAAGCTTGAAATTTCATCAAATACCACATCTCTGCTCACCTTCACCTGTCGTGTGAGTGGGTTATAACATTTGTACCCCTTTTGCTCAAGGGAATATCCAATGAAGACACATTTTTCTGCTTTCAGATCAAGCTTCGTCCTCAACTCATCTGGAACATGTACATATGCAATACAACCAAACACTTTGAGATGTGATAAGTTTGGCTTTTTACCTGTAAACTTCTCTTCAGGTGTAACTTGATGTACAGCCACAGTCGGAGTTCTGTTCATGATGTATACAACAGTATGCACAGCTTCTGCCCAATAACAATGAGGCATATTCTTCTCAGCCATCAAGGCTCTTGCTATTTCTGCAATATGTTTATTTTTGCGTTCAGCAACACCATTCTGTTGTGGTGTGTACCTGCATGAAAACTGACGCCGAATTCCATGATTTTTTAGAAAACTGCTGAACTCATTTGACATGTATTCACCTCCTCCATCAGATCTTAATGTTTGAATGTACTTCCCTGTCTGCTTTTCCACCATAGCTTTAAAATTCTGGAAGTGAGTGAACACCTTGCTCTTCTCTTTCATGAAATATACCCATACTTTGCGTGTATGATCATCAATGAAGGTAACATAAAACCTGCAACCGCCCATAGATGTGGTCTTTGCTGGACCCCAAACATCTGTATGTACTACTTCTAGTACATTCTCACTAACATGCCTGTCATGTGGAAATGATGCTCTTGACTGTTTACCAAATTGACATGCTACACATACCTTTTGCATTTCTGCAACTTTGAAATTTGGTAGTCCATGGACAATCTCCTTTGACTGCATCATTTTCAACCTTTGCAAGTTTGCATGTCCAATCCGTTTGTGCCATATCTCTATATCTACAATAACTCCTGCACCTTTTGCAAACATGGCTGCATTCATTTCAGGAATCTTCACATTTAAGGTGAACATCCTACCCACTTTGTTTCCTTTGGCAACCAATCGTCCATCTTGCTTGTACTCTTCTACATATAATCCATGAGCATTCAACCTGACTTGTAATCCCTGGTCAACCATTTGTCCAACAGAAACCAGATTCTTTGTTATATTTGGAACATGCAACACATCAGCAAGATGTTTTACCTTCCCGTCCTCCATAGACAATGCTATGTTTCCTGTATGCTCAATAGGATGCGATGTATCATCACCTGTTTCAACATATCCAGGAACTGGCATTTTTTGCAAACTACTAAACCATTCTGCATGACTGGTCATGTGATTTGAAGCACGTGAATCAACATACCAGACATTATCATTCGATTTTGAAACACCAGCAGACATCGTATTCATCATGTGATGTTGAACCATAAACAGCTTCTCAGAATCATCTACACTTGTGGATGCATAGTTGTTTTGCTGCCTTCTATTATTTTGATTCTTTAACCTGCAATCACGTTCAAAGTGTCCAGGTTTACCACAATTCCAGCATCCTTTACTATCATTACCTGAATCATTTCTTTGGAAATTTCTGCGACCTCTTTGGCTCCCCCTGCCTCGAAACTGTCCTCTTCCTCCTGCATGATTCTGTTGTTGACCTTGGTCGTGGTTACTGTTTTCGCTTCCACTTCCAAAACCTCTACCTCTGCCTCTTGCTCTGCCAGAGTAGAATACCTGCTCAGAACTGGACTTTCCTTGGGAGTTTGATTCCTCACCAAGATTCTTTTCTTCAATAATCAGCATAGATACCAGATCAACAAAATTAGGAATATTTTCCCTAGTCTGTATGGAAGTTCTGAATTGCTTATATGCAGCTCCTAAACCACGAAGGCACACTTCCACCTTATCATCATCATCTACATTCACGCCAATAGATGCAAGTGACTCACATATGCCTTTGATTTTAAGAGTGTAGTCACTTATCTACATGCTCTTCTTTTCCAATGTATGCAGCTCCTTCTTGAGTTACAATTTCCGTGCCTTTGTATTAGTCTCATACAAAGTGAGCAAGCTGTTCCAGACCTCTTTTGGAGTCTTGGCGTCCTGTATATGTCCAATCATGCTATCCTGTATGCTAACAGATAGCCAATACATTACCTTTCGTGCTCCTTGATTCCATTCCTCATATGCTCTTAACTGATTTGCAGTCCGATTCCTTTCTGGTAACTGCGGAGCATTTTCATTCTCTCCTTCGATGTACTTCCAGTAGCCTTTTCCCATCAAGAAATTCGTCATTCTGAATCTCCAAGCATGGAAGTTGTTCTTGTCCAGCTTATCGCTCATAAGCTGACTCATTCCATCTGTGTTTGCCATTTCTGCAACAATTCACAACACTGCAAAACACTACAAGCAGCACTTCTGCTTGAACACTGTCGCACTATGACGTGACAGTTCAATCTCAGAAAAACACAGTTTTCGTGTATCAACAGTACACGAAATCGATTGAAATTCTGGATCTGGAATATATGAGTGTCGTCGAACACAACGCAAGTTACAATTTCTGAAACTGACCTGGTTTTTCTGTGGGCCCCACCTTGCGGGCTCGAAATGGAGATTGAGATGGCTCGAAAACTTCGATCTGACAAAAATGAGTGACCCTAAAGGGCTAACTCACGAAAATATTTTGAGGTCTTCTACCTTCACGACGATTTTCGTAGCAAACGGAGGCCGTTTGTGAAATCGCGTTTTCTCCACGCCTTGCCGCGTAGTCTTCACCGTCGCCTTCTCCACCAGCTCTCTACAGCCACGCTGGCTTTGATACCATGTCACGAGGAAGGAGATAAGGAAGAGAGCTCACACACACACTCTCACTCTCAAGGAGAAGCACACACACAAATTGAGGCAAGGAAGAATGATCTTCTTCTTCTTCTTCTTCTTCTATTACATAAAAGGAATGTACATGAATGACCTAAAAACAAGAATACAACAAGTGCAATATATAAAGATCAGTACATACGGAAAAACCTTATATCCGCGAATGAGTGAGCTGGCAAGAAACAAATGTGCCATCACTCTCGGTAGATAAATCTAATAAAGCTCAATGAAGTATCCGTGACATATATCGGTATGACCACTATACATGTCAGAGAAATGAAAAACTGGTACGTGTCATCCTGGATCATCACATGTTGAGCTTGATATCTCAACAAGAGGGCCTTGCCGATTCCTCACGTCCACTGATCATGCGCCAATTGATTGCCCAAAATTAGAGGGGTAGATCAAATATGCCACCAGTCTTGAATTGGATCCTCAAAAATAGGCAGTTGTCATGAATGGTTGGCGGCAACAATCATTTCTCCATTTTTACTTTTACCACGTACACTTATTTTGCATGCAAGCTAAGATCCTCATTTTGTGCCACCCGTGATATTTGAATGATCCTGAGAAGCACATCCTTCACCTAATTTTGTAGTAGATTTTGATCCTTACATATGGGAGCTGAGTTGTGCGGAGTTGTGGGGGTTTTTCGGGGGGTGGTCAAAATTGATCCAGGATTTCAAACATTATTATTGCACCATTGAAAAGTACTCGTTGAGAGCTTTCCAATGATTTATAACATTGTAGGGTTTGGTTGAAAAATGATCCTCAAACTATCCACCCAAAACTGGTTAAAAGTTTGTCTACTAAATCTTGTCTTATACCTCCATGTAAAAAAAAGTCGATGGGCGCCTTGGATAGTCCATCCGCCTCTCAAGGTATAGATCTGGGTTCGATTCCTACGAAGCACAATGACAAAATCCTTTTGAATCCTTTTGAAAAGTTGATCGCGAACCCTTTTTTTTCCATAAAGTAATTGACGCCGATGAGTACACGATCTTAATATAATGAGGCCATTGGAGGTTGTGGAGGGGTGTGGAGGGGTGTGGGGTTTGTGGGGTTTGTGGAGGGGTGTGGAGGGTTGTGGAGGGTTGTGGGGTTGTGGGAGGTTGTGGAGGGGTGTGGGGTTTGAATAGGGAGGGAGAGAGAGAGAGAGAGAGGGAGAGAGAGAGAGAGAGAGAGAGAGAGACAGAGAGAGAGAGAGAGAATTGTGCGGTGCTACAGACCCCTACATCAAGTCTTTGCACCGTCCCGATGCAACTTTTCTTCATAAAACTTTTCTTCATAGGCTTATTGAATAGACTAAATAAACTGCAACCACTGAATGAAATCTGGTATGTGCAATGAATGAAGTTCTTCCATCTTGTCTTAATTTAGGTAAGTCTTCACCCTGGAGATATTGACCACGGGTATCCTCTTACCCTGCAAATCCTCCAGATGCACTGCTCCATGTGGTAATACCTTTATCACTCTGTACGGTCCTATCCATTTGGGTGCCAATTTGGTTGAAACTGCTGGGATCTGATGCACCAGAACCAAGGATCCTTCCTGTACTTCTTTGGACCTAAGATATTTGTCGTGCAATCTTTTGCGACCTTCTTGTGTTACCTGAAGTTTTTGCATTGCTCCTTCCCTGTATTCTTCTAAGGCCACTAGTCTCCTGATGGGGGATTCAATTCCAATGGTTTTGGCTCCAATTTCATTTTTGATAATAAATTTGCCTCTTTTCCATATACTAAGCAAAATGGACTCTCGCCAGTGGTTCCCCTCTTTGTAGTTCTGAAAGCCCAAATTGCACCGATCAATGCTTGTGGCCAGAAGCTTTGATGATCGAAGGATAATTTGCGAAGCAATCCAATCAAAATCTTATTGGAGCTTTCTGCTTGGCCATTTGCCCTTGGATAGTAGGCGCATGATTTTTTATGAAAAACCTTGTACCTGTCAAATATAAATTGGAGCAATTGATTTACAAAATGTGTGCCTCTATCACTAGTGATTTCCAGTAGGCAACCAAATCTTGAGAAAATACGTTTATACAAAAACTTAGCTACTGTTAACGCCATGCAGTCCACAGTAGCTTTAGCCTCTATCCATTTAGTTGCATAATATGTGGCCATCCAAATATACTTCTTACCCCCAGGTTCACCAGTTGGACTAATTGGTCCTATGAAATCAAGACCCCATCGTTCAAATGGAAGCCATCCTGTAGATATGACTAATGGTTGGAAATTCAATCTGGTTGGCGTAGGAGCATATCTCTGGCAAATGTGGCATTCTTTAGCAAACTTGATCGCATCCTTGTAAATATGAGGCCACCATAGTCCCTTGTGGATGATTCTGTGACCCAATTCTTCCCCCTTTAGATGCCCTTCATTGTGTGCTGCCTCAAGCAAAGGGGTTACCTCTTCTCGATAAACACACTTTCTCAAGATACCATCCTCACAATATCTATATAAATTTCCACTTATAAGTGAGTACACTTTGGTTTTAAGGAGTAATCTTCTCTTTTCTATGGGTTTCAAATGCTCTGGGAGTTTTCCAGTAGTAAGAAAATTGAGAATTCCATCATACCAATCAGTCTGAATTGCTACTAGGAAGAGATTACTATCCACCAGTTCATCATTAATACCTGTTGCCTTCTCGCTCATTGCAGTCCTGGACACTTGATCTGCCATGTAGTGCTCCCTTCCTGGCTTAATGTGAATATCAAAGTTGAATTCCTGAAAGAGGAGTAACCATCTCCAAATCCTTCCAGCTACTCTAGGCTTGTTTATCAAGTACTTCAAGGGCTGATGGTTAGATATGACTATAAAATGTACATCGAGAAGGTAATGCCGAAACTTCTGAAGAGCAAATACAATAGCCAAGCCTTCCCTTTCGGTCGTACTGAAGTTCCTTTCTGCCTGGGTGAGTAGTCTGCTGGCATAGGAGATAGGTCTATCAACCTTGTGTGATGATGGTTGAGCTAGAACTGCACCAACAGCATGAAGGCTGGCATCTGTATGCACATGAAACTCCAATGACCAGTTAGGAACACTTAAAAGTGGAGCACTACATAACCTCAATTTTAGTTCACAAAATGCTTTCTCAGCTTCAGCACTCCATGAGAAAGGGACCTTTTTACTGGTAAGCCTTGATAAGGGCTTAACTATTTCTCAATACATTCGTATAAATCTTCTATGGTATCCTACATGACCCAAAAAACTTTGCACTTCCTTTGAGCTTTGTGGAATATGCATGGAAAGGATAGCAGTAACCTTCACAGGATCCACCGTTATCCCTTTAGCAGATACTATGTGACCAAGAAGAGTGCCCTTACTGACCAAAAAATGACATTTAGTAGGATTTAACTTCAAACATGTTCTAAGACATTGCTCAAAGATTTCTTTTAGATTTTCCAAATGGTCATGGAAATCTTGAACTACTGCTCTTCTATCTGTGCCTGAAAATACTGAAAAGTCATCCATGAAAATGCCTAGAAAGGTTGTCAACCATTTGCCCAATATTAGATACATTATTCTATTAAATGAAGCTGGTGCATTCTTCAAACCAAAAGCCATGCGGGTATAAACATAAGTGCCCCATGGAGTAACAAAGGCTGTTTTGTCCCTATCATCAGGATGGATCACTATCTGATTGTAGCCACTAAAACCATCCAAGAAGCTATACAAAGTGTGACCGGCTACTTCCTCAAGTACTTGCTCTGACAAGGGCTGAGGAAATCCATCTTGAACAGTCACTTTATTTAAGGCACGAAAATCAACGCAAACTCTTATTTTTCCACTATTTTTCTTGGGTACAATAACCATAGAAGAAAGCCACCAGGAATGTTTTACTGGAACAATTATACCTGCTTCTTCTAGTTTTGTAACTTCCAACTTTACCGCCTCTGCATATTTTGGATTGAGTCGATATGGCCTACTTCTTGCAGGCATGTCTCCCTCAACTAAGGGTATTCTGTGTAATCCAAGCTCCTCTGGTATCCCTGTTAGATCTTTGTAGGACCATGTGAAGACATTTTTATAAGCAAAAAGTAAAGAAGTTACCTTTTGCAGTAAAGGAGGATAATGCCGTAGCCAAGAGGCCAAGTGGACTAATTGAGGATTCTCTTCATCCCCTAAATTTATTTCTTGAACCAGTGTTTCAGGACTGGTCTTACTTGAGAAATCATCTCCACTGTATGGAGGAGTGGAATTTAGCTTATATTCTGCAATATGTTTCCTGGTCCATCCTTGAGGTATATCCAAAAAGGGGAGATCCTCTCTACATTCAGGATCATAACTTTCCTTTTCTGGAACTTCTATAGTTGTTGCCCCTACGATGTTTGTGTTCTCCTGCAAACTTCCATTCTTCAACTCCTTGGGAACTTCATGGCCTTTTCCTGCAACTCCTTCATCCATAACTTCTTCTTCTATTTCACTGATTTCCACTATGCAACACTCTGTACTTTCCATCATCCAATTCAATAATGTATCTTCTTCTTGGGGTAGAGAGGCCATTACGTGAGTGTCCATAGTCTACCCAGTAGTTTTTCCTGAGTCGAATCCTTCTTCCAAATGAAGTTGTAGTTGGCTATTGGTGCTTGTTGAAATCCATAGTTTGTTTTTCCCCCAATCTTGCAAAGCTTTTGCTTACCTCAGCTAAGGTCTCCCCAGGAGTAAAGGGTAAGAAGTCTCCTGTGGAAGTGCAATAACAACAAAATCTAGAACAAAGTGGCAACCCTGTACTATCATCAATACCTTTTCAATAATGCCAAGAGGCGCAACCTGATGTTGATCTGCTAGTGTAACTGTGAATGGTGCCATCTTGGTGGGGTTCAAATTCAGTTTCTTCATTGTGAAATCTGGCATCAAATTGATACCAGAGCCTCCATCTATGATCACACCTGTGAGAGCTTCATCCTTTATACAAACAAATAATCTTGAGCTTTGGTAGTCTGCCAAGGATGCAGGGGGAAAATCAACCATGAAACCATCTATACTGGGTGATTGGATCAAGTGAGTAGAGTGTATAATCTTCAATAAGTCACTTCTTATTTTTGAATCGATCCTTATAAGTTCGTACAGACTAACCTTGTGATGAATACCTTTCAAGATCTATTCAATGTTTACCTCATGAGTGTCTTCTTGCAGACTTGTTGGTTGGTCCCTTAGAGAAGTAGCCATCCTTTCATAAGCTCCTTCAGTTTCTGCTTGGCCCTTCCACCCGGACTTCTTTTCCTCCTCTTTATCCTGGAATCCTTGCTGTTCCTCTCTACGGATTGCTGCTGATTGTCTAGCTCTAGTCATCATGGGCATTGCAGAGGATGAAACAACATAAGACTGAGTGGTCATACCTTCTTCTTGTGGAGAGACTGCAATCATGTGGATTGGAGCAGGACGGCTTCTTGGGCAGTCTTTGGTATAGTGATCCTTGGCCTCTGGACAATGCTGACAAGGAGGTGCATCTTCTGGAAGGGAACACCTATTTTGCATATGGCCATACTTACCACATCGATAACACATCAATGGTCTATTATATCTAGGCTTTGTCATATGATTTTCCTCTCTATTAGGTGCATTTGAAGTACTAGCATAATATGAATCCAAAGCTTGAGGGTTACCTCGTTGCTATGTACCCTTGAGGTAGTAACAATCTCTAGCTTCATGACCATCCTTTCCACAAAATTGACAGCTTACCTTGTTAGGGCAATTAGCATTGGAATGTCCATTGGTTAGGGCAATTAGCATTGGAATGTCCATTGGTGTTACATATTGTACACCAAATCTGCCTTCTTATATCCTGAGTGGTCCGCAAATCTTCTAACTCACGATGAAGTTGGGCTACTTCATCATCAGTGTGACGCAGTGGTGGCAAGACCTTCTCTTCTTCTTGATTTTGTTGCATTCTCAATGCCTCCAGTTCCTTCCTCAGTTGCCCAATAGGGTCTAGTTTTGTAGCATAATTCGATTGTGTATCCCCTTCAAAATGTTGCCTAGCTTCTTCAATGCATGATGCTGCTGCAACAGAATCATTGAGGGTTGCATCCAATCTAAGAGACTCACGTAGCTTCTGCTGAGATGACCTGGGCAGAGCTTTTTCTATCCATTTTTTAACCAAGAAGTCACCTGGAGCATGTGGCAGACGTGCAACAAGTGCTTTTGGTCTAGTGTGAAGTTCATGAAAGGATTCACCTCATCTTAGCTTTAGGTTCTCTAGCTGATCTAGAGCTCTTTCCAAGGAATCACTTGGTCGAAATGTCTGTGAGAATGCCATCTTCAGAGCCTCCCATGTAGCAAAATGGCCATCTGCATATTGACTATACCATTTGTCAGCAAGGCCTTCCAATGTGGATGGGAAGAGTACCAACATTGCATCCTCTCTATTCTGCAGAGCTCGTCCACGACATAAGGAGATGAACCTCCTCACAGGATCATCAATATCCTCATAAGCTTGTCCCTTGAAGGTAGGGAACTTGATATTGAGTCTGGAGAGTAAATGATAGAGATCCTCCATTTTCACTTGTGTTTCTTCTGACATATCTGAGGAGAAGTCTAATGTTCTCCTATGCTTCTCCTTTGACAGTGGTGTCACACCCAAATCAATAGATAAATTCAAGGAGGGTAGAGGGGAGCTAGGTTCACTAGTTGAAGAGATAGGTGACTTGTTAAGGCTCCTTCGTACATGAAGAGGCTCCTTATCTGCTCGCGTATGGGTCATGTACCTACTTGAAATTGTAATAGGGCAAAAAATACTGAAAAAGAGGACTATTTACTATCCTCAGGGCCTCTCACAGAAATGCAAGGGTCCCACCATGCGTGCCAAACTGTAGAGGAGGTACTCGGGTATCTACTTTTAACAGGATCATGCACCAAGCACTCCAATACTTCTCCTACTCAAGGGAGGTTCTCCTTAGGGAAATATACCCTTTAACACTTCTGTGAGCAGGCAGATATCAATAATTGCACAGAGTTGTGAATACTTAGGGATAATATTAATGACAAATGACAAAAATGGAAGACCAACCACTCCTTAGTTCGAATCAGATGATTACAACATAGACAAAAGAGATGCTCAAAAGTTTATGCTCTGGGCTAACATGCCACTCCAGAACTAAACAACATCAATACAAGGGATTCATCCAATCCGTACAATGGACACAAATATATGCAGACTAGCTCTGATCAATACAAAGTATGAAGACTTGCTCTAAGGGAAAGAGCACGAAATACCAATGACTCACACTGAATGACAAAACCAAGCCACTCTCTTCACACTATAGTGCTATTAGCCCTCCACGCTCTGTATCCTCACCACAGAGTGACTTCCTACAGTAGGCTTGGAGCCACAGAGTGCCAAGAGAGGACCCCTGTACGTACGTATGTATATGTGTGTATCCAAGTGAACACAAGTCCATTGCTTTTATAGGCTCCAATAGGCCAAGAGGGACTTGACGATTCCTCACATCCACTGATCATGCATCAATTGATTGCCCAAAATTAGAGGGGTAGATCAAATATGCCACCAGTCTTGAATTGGATCCTAAAAAATAGGCAATTGTCATGAATGATTGGCGGCAATAATCATTTCTCCATTTTCACTTTTACCAAGTACACTTATTTTGCATGCAAGCTAAGATCCTCATTTTGTGCCGCCCGTGATATTCGAATGATCCTAAGAAGCACATCCTTCACCTAATTTTTGTAGTAGCTTTTGATCCTTACATATGGGAGGTGAGTTGTGGGGAGTTGTGAGGGTTTTTTGGGGGGTGGTCAAAATTGATCCAAGATTTAAAAAATTATTATTGCATCATTGGAAAGTACTCGTCGAGAGCTTTCCAACGGTATATAACACTGTAGGGTTTGATTGAAAAATGAGCCTCAAACTATCCACCCAAAACTCGTAAAAAGTTTGTCTACTAAATCTTGTCTTTTACCTCTATGTAAAAACAAAGTCGACAGGCGCCTTGGATAGTCCATCCGCCTCTCGTTACAGATCTGGGTTCGATTCCTATGCAGCGCAGCGACAAAATCCTTTTGAATCCTTTTGAAAAGTTGATTGCGAACCCTTTTTTTTTCCATAAAGTAATTGACGCCGATGAGTACACGATCTTAATATAATGAAGCCATTGGAGGTTGTGGAGGGGTGTGGGGTTTGTGGGGAGGTGTGGAGGGTTGTGGGGGGGTTGTGGAGGGGTGTGGAGAGGTGTGGGGTTTGAATAGGGAGAGAGAGAGAGAGAGAGAGAGAGAGAGAGAGAGAATCGTGCAGTGCTCCAATAAGTATGTAACATCATCGTTAAACAAATAAAAATTGAAAATTAAAGACTTGTAATAGTTCACATTTGCACAAGGAATTATGCTCTTTTATGCTCTATATATCAAAGTTTTGATCAAAGTTTCACAAATTATCAAAGTTTTCTAAGACATTCTTATTGAGTTAGTATAGAAGAAATTATAATCATAAGATTCTTATAGCGCATCAACTAAGCTAATAATAGCTTCGGAACGATTTTGGATCATAAAACTTGTGCACTAACATATATTAAATAGTGCCTAGCTATCATCGTCTGCAAACATCGCTTTTAGCATATAAAAGAATTTACCCAACACACCACAATTTATTCTTTCTTGCGCTTGCAATTACAATCAATAGGAAACCAATTGTTGGATTCCTTCGCTTTGGAGTTTCACGCGCAAAAGATTCGATTATATAACCTATAGCTAACGACTATGCATCAATGGACTTCACATGCGATTGAGACGCAATCATAAGTTTTTCGAGAGTGCGCAGCGTAGTAACTTCACGGCATTAAAACACAGAAATTAATCAAATCTGACAGCGCTAAATCTTCACGAACATCACTATCAGCATCATCACACAGACGTACATTCACTGCGCTCTACCATAATTTTGTAGTGCAGAGAAACCGAATTTCCTATAACAACACCTCAGAATCAACAAAGTTAGATGGCATTAGTGCGCAAATAAACACTTACAGAATGCATTTGATCAATGTAACTTCATAGCATGAGGCCATCACCATTGATTCGTAAAAAAATTGCATACCATATCAGAGAATGTAGATGGGCAGCACACGTATTCGAGGGGGAGAAAACGGAGGATTGTTGCAAAGAAAAAGGGGCGATTCTGTTCTCTTATGGAGGCGACAGAAGCTCTAAAGGAAGCCCAAAACTGCTCTGTTTTTCCCCTCCTTTTCATGCGCGCTTGTCAAGCTTCTGAAAATCGAACCCCTTTTTAATGATTATCCCCCCCCCCAGTCATATGTCTTTAGCATCATCCCTCTATGTGCGCCATTTTTTGACCCGTCTCCTCCTCCTCTGCATACGCCCTCTTCCTCCCTTCTTCTCCTTTTTCTGAACCCCTCCCGCAGTCGATGGCCTTTTCGTAGCAGATTTCTCCCGACCTTCAGAGAGAAACCCCTCTTTTTCTTATACGAATAACCCAAATGATTGAATTGCTTCAAGTGATGGATTAAACAATGAACTCCTATTGATCGAATGACTCTGCTCGAAAAAAAACTTTAAATCATCATCTGCGCTATCTCGTGAATTCTCTTGCATCTTCCTAATCTCTGAGATCCGATCAAAGAAAGTTCTCTCCACCAAATTCGCTCTTCAGCGCTAAATTATCTAGGTCCTGTTGTCGCTTCCTCTGACAATATCATTAGCAAGCATAAACTTTGAAGCCCAAAGCTCAAATCTGCTACCTTCCTCCCGTAGTATCTTCCCTTCTTTCGATCAGCATTCTTGCTCCAATTGGAGTAATCCAGGATTATCAGAGCCAAAGCTCCCCCCTTCTATCCCCTTCTCTCACACATGCGGACAGCAAGGAACCTTGCGTTCTCGTTTCAGCCCTATTGCCTTCCACGCTAATTTCCCCTCTCCTCCTTTTGTGCCACGGACAATCTTCAGTAGCCCTCCTTTTGCATGTGTGCCACCACAGTTGGTTCACTACTGAAGACATACCCCCCTTGTGTCAGACGTGTGGCTGTATGTTTTAGCATGCTTAATAATTTTGCATGTATTTGTCAATAAAAAATGGAACCATTTGGACGAAAGAGTGATTTTTTAGGAGCACAATGACCGTGAGCTGCTCTGACTTTGCATATGAACAACTTTGTTTATACTTTTCATACCAATCAATGCCATCATATCTGATAGGCTCAGCACATATAAAAGAGTAGAAGTACATGATTCGTTTTCACCCATCGTTTCAAAAGATGGAATGGTGCAATGAAAAATATGATGCTAAAACTTGGATTGGTAAACTAAACAGGAAGGGCAGAGCATCAGACGCACATAGTTTTTGGTTTATGTCACGCCTTCAATCATTTCTATAAGTATGTGTAGCCTCTATCAATGCCTATTTTCCTTCAAATCACCGCTTACTTGACATCTTCAAATCTGATTTATATTCTCTAATGACTCCCAATGAGGAAGAACATCCATGAAGAACTCCATTTAGTTGCAAATTTTGTAGAGCAAGCAAGGCTTTGCCAGCAAACCCTTGGGCAAGATATATTGCTACCTATAGACTCCAAGTAACAATAAACCATGACAAAAAACATGAACCAACATGCGTTGCTTTAGAAAACATATAATGTCTCATATACGTATCAATCCAATTGTTGCCAACAAATACTTCTTCTTCATGTCCTTTTTCAATGAACACCATATCTTTTGTTTTGAAGCGAGTAGAAGCAAACATAGAGATGGGAATCTCTACGATAGCGTCGTCCATCTTCATTTGCTCATGAAACTCCTTCCTATGTTTTGGCTACTCAATAACGAGAGATCTTATTTCAAAGTCTTCTAGGAGTATACAAATTATATTAGGTGCAACATCTTCCCCTAAGGGAGGTCCATTAGGTACCCGATAAGCAAGAGGCAAGATGCCCCCACACTGAACAACATTGTGAAGCGGAGAGAGAGCTCCATTCACGAGCTCATGTCTATGTTCTTTTCATGTGAGAAATGAATACTCATCCTCGCCTTATTTAGTTGCATAGGTTGCAGTTTATTGAGTTTAAGTTTAAGATATAAATGAATTCTAGATATAAATTCAAAAACATAGATTTTTAGTCGCACACGTATCCCATTCGTCTTGATAATCATTATCCTTCTATGTTTTTTATATGTTGGCTTAATTCGAAAGCCAACACATTGGTAACATGGATAGAAAACTTTAAGCATAAAGTCATCTCTATGGATTCTCAAGTTCCATAAAATTCATTGCATGCTTGATTAGAAAGGGTAGAGACTTAAGCAACAAGTGAAGAAACACTCATGTTCTTATTAACCATAAGTTAGTGGTAATAAGAATTTGAACTGAAAGAAATCTAGAATGAAAAATATAGATTATATGAAACCCTACACAATGTCATGGGTTAATATAAAGTAGATGTTTCATAATATGAAAGATAAAAAAGTTCAAAGGCCCTAGCAAGTTCAATTTTTTTATCATTGAGGACCATGATCAACTAAAAGAGGAATAAAAAATCATATAATAACACATTGGGGCAAGAGATAGGTGAACTATATCATCTTTTCTAGACACTCATTTCTACTCCATTAAGTTTCTCCCCTTCTTTACAAGATTATGAACCATTTGGAGTTTTAAAAAATGGAATTGTTTTAGGAAGAAAAACTTGTAGCTCATTACCATATTTCTATGGAAAAGTCATAACCCTTTGACTCATATCAATAAAGGAAGGAAATTAAAGGGTTGAAAGAAACTCTAAATATGAATACTCTAGAAATTACCCCATAAGAAATATAGAATTTACCAACATGGTTAGAGAGGTAATATTTATTTAGATTAATCATGGGCTCATGACTATTTCCTTTGAGACAAATTATTAACTATGTCAACAAGTAACTTCTAGTACGTGAACACTAGCTCTATTATCAAACCACATAGAAAAAGATACCTTTGATTACACTTGATCATAAATAAGTTTGATAATGACTTAGTTTTGAAATTCATTCCAAGTGTAAATCAAGACTTGGTAAGTAAAAAATTTACAAGTCTACAATGCCATTTTGATCCATACTATTTGAATGGATTAAGATAAAGGAAGTTTTCTTAATGAAATTTTGAGAATAAGAGTTAAAATTGTTTGCATTAAGGTGAGAATGTAAATTTGATGGTATGGAACATCTAGGTTTACACTATCATGAAGGTGGATTGAGTAGTATGGGACACCCAATTAAAGGATAATGGAAGCTTGAATGAGGATATATAATAACTTGTTCAATCAACTTAGAAAAAAGTGGAAATAGCATAAATAAAGCTCTAATTTGGTTTATACTTAGAGAATTGAATGAGCATAGATTACCTTAAATCCTATAGTTTTTGAGGATGAAACATCTTGAAGAGGGGAAGAAAGGTATCACTGATATGATGCACCTAAGGAAAGAAAATATCATTCACATGATTCATGTGAGAAAAAAAGAAAGTTATCAATATCATTCCTATGATAGTTCTAAGAAAAAGATGCATTCCTTGAATCTTTTCTCAAAATTAAGGATTGTATCTGATATCAAGTACCTTATACTTGTAGTTTAATTCAAAACAGAGTAATAGTTAAAATGCAAGGATGAAATTCATGAAGGAATTTGAGTTCGTCAATAAGATCTTTAAGGACTTGAAGCATATCCATAGTAACGTACTTGAGAATGGATAATATTAATCAAGAATGTTTGTATTGTAAGCATGAAAAGGTTTTTAAGTCAAAGGGATGATATAGAGTAGTTTTTCCCTTAAAGTAGAAGAGTAGAAGCTTTGAAAGCATCAGTCAAATGTTGAAGACATAAGCAATATATAAATCGCTAATGTATGAGTTAAAGATCCCAAGTGAATCACCTGAGATATATAGGGGAAAGGCTTAGAAACCTTAGTTGGAATTAGAAATCTTATTCCTTGCTCTCATGTTTAGGGCACCAAGGAATTCAAAGATGAATGGTGGATCATAAAGAATGATCAGAGAGCATTGGGAGGAGTAAAAAAGGTGTGGCGTGGAATGTGGGCAACATTTCCTACATAATCCTCATGTGAGGCTTAGGCCAATTCAATCAACGTAACAAATATGAATTATTTTTGTCTTTGACCATCCCACAATTGGGAACCTAGGTAGCTCCCTTTCCTATTGTCCAATTTTATTTTCATCAAACATGCAAGTTGGGATTCCCATGAATTGAGTAATGCACGTTTGGCTTCTACTCATAATTGAGGACTTACAAAATGTGGATTAGTATATATAATCATGAGGGATAGACATTGCTCATATAGTAACATCCCCTACAATGTTTACTAAACAATAGGTCAAGTAGGTATGGGTCATATGCCAATCTATTGAAGATTCTTGTTAAGTTGTTCTTTTCCAAGTGCGTCAGTGAATATATCATCACAATTTGCCTTCATCGAACAATATTCTAGCCTCATAATTCCATCCTTAGTTAGCCCATGAACATAATTATACTGTACTTCTATATGCTTGGTGTGAGAATGAAATTATGGGTTCTTTGTAATGGCCATAAAACTTTGATTATCACATTTAAGTAGAGTTTCCATTTGTGATTGAAAGCCTAGATTAGCAAGAATTCTCCTTAACAAGACTCCCTCACAAGAGCAAAACAAGTTGCTTTGTACTATGCTTTAGTAGAGGAGATTGTGAGAGTTGGTTTTTTCCTATATACGCAAGAAAATATTCTAGAACCAAGTGAGCAATAGTATCTAGAAAGGGATTTTCTAGAATCACAATTTCCAACCAAATATTAATCACAATACCCTTAAAGAATGTCACATGTGCTATAAAAAATAACAAAATACAAGGTTCTTATAATGTACCTTAGAATTTGCATGCTCACATTCCAATGGATCCCTTTTGGTTTGCTAGACAATCTACTCAATACACAAACCACATAATAAATATCTCATCTAGTGTTGCATAAAAGGATAACACTCCCAACCTGCTTTCTGCACTTCTCCACATCTATTTCTAGTATATCATCTTCTATTGAAAGTCTTAGATTTAAATCCATAGGTGTGCTAATAACTTTTCAATCCAATATCCCAAAATCTTTAGGATTTCTTTAGCATATTT
Organism: Ceratopteris richardii; assembly: GCA_020310875.1. NCBI lineage: Eukaryota > Viridiplantae > Streptophyta > Polypodiopsida > Polypodiales > Pteridaceae > Ceratopteris > Ceratopteris richardii. Next base: position 59,911,926 of record CM035424.1, on the reverse strand, counting down.
CTATTGCAAATAAAAATCCCATCATCCCTTTTCTAAAATTCAATAACAACACAATAATTGAGTAGCCCAAGATCTACCATCTCAAGTGCATTGCTTAGGCTAGCATGAGTTTGTTTGATGAAATCTGAATGATTTCCTGTAGTGATCAAATCTTATACATACAAGATGAAAATCATTAGCAAGCTACTTCCAATCCCTTGATCTCATTTTTGCATTTTGGGAGTAGTTCCTTGATCTGTGTAGACTACTTCCAATCCAAGGAAGTAAGTAAGCAATCCAAGATCACTTATCTTGGTTTCATTTTTTTGATCCCATTGGCATCATCACCTGTAAGGATTATATCATCTACATAGACACATAGGTATATCATTTCAGATTTGCTTTTCTTAATGAAAATTGAAGGATCTACTTTGCTTGATTAAAATCATCTGTTCTGTAAGAAGGTAACTCTTCTATGGTTCTAAGCTCTAGAAGCTTCTTCAATCCATATAGAGCTTTCCTGAGTTATACACATATTCAAGATGTGACTCATCAATAAATCTAGGAGGTTGTGCCATGTACACCTCCTCTAAAATCCAACCATTCAAGAATGCATTTTTTACATCCATCTGATAGATGTTCCAATTTTTTGAGGCAACTACACTCACAAGTACTCTAATTGTATGCATCTTTGCCACAAGAGAGAAAGTTTCTTCATGATCTATAACTTGGGTTCGAGTAAACCCTTTGGCCACAAGCATTGCTTTATACTGATCCATCTGAGTTCTTCTTTACCTTATAGATCCATCTAGATCCAATGATTTTCATGGATGGTTTCTTGGGAGCCAATTCCCAAGTTTGATTCTCTTGAAGAGCTTCTATCTCTTCTTCCATTGCTTCTCTCCATTCTGATTTTTCTTCTTAGCTTCTTCAAATGTTGGTGGTTCTTATGGGTTGATATCCTAAGTAAAATATAAATTGAGTGCTTAGTTACTAGAATGATGTGAAATCCATACCTTTTTTCCTTTTCTAGCTGATCTCCTTATTGTTTGTTGAGAAGATTTGGCAACATCTCTCCATTCATGTATCTTTGCTTTACCTTTTTTGTTCCTAACATTGATATTCTCCTTGGTGTCTTCTGATTATCATCAGAATCACTTGATTCTTTATGTAAGTGATCATTCCCCTTTTGCAAGGTTGGGAAGTCCTCCTCTAGGTCATAAGGTAACTTCAGTTTATTGCAATCATCTTCAAACCAAGAGTTGTTCTCTCAAAGACAACATCTCTACTAACAATAAAACCTTTAGTGCTTGGATTATATAGCCTATACCCTTTCTTATTTAATTCATATCCAATGAACACACATTTCTCTGCTTTAGGATCCATTTTACCTCTCATTTGAGATGGAATATGTGCATAAGCTATGCATCTAAATATCCTGCAATGATGAAGGCTAGGTCTTCTATCATTCCATGCTTCATAGGGTGTCATCCTATCCAATTCTTTCGATGGGATTCTATTGATGAGATAGGTGGTTGTAGATATAGCCTCTGCCCACAAATAATTTGGTAATTGTTTCTCATTAAGCATAGACCTTGCAGCTTCAACTATGGTCTTATTCCTTCTCTCTACCACTCCATTTTTGCTCTGGGCGTGTACCTCATTGTGATACTCTCTCTTGATACCTCTCTCTTGGAGATAACCAAATCCCTGGGAGAAATATTATCCCCCTCCATCTGACCTTAGCCTCTTTAGTGTTTTACTTGTTTGATTTTCAACAAGAGCAACATACTTCTTGAAACATGAGAGGACTTCATTCTTATGTTTAATAAATTATAGGATGGTCAGCTACAATCATCAATAAAAGATACATAGTACATAGATCTTGAAATTGATGGCTCCTTGCTAGGTCCCCAAACATCTTTGTGGACTAGCTCCAACAAGTCACCATGAATGTATCCTTTCTTCATGGAGTGTTGTCTATGAAATTTCCCAAGCTCACAAATACTACACTTATATATCATGTGTTGCTTGCAGATATTTGGTAGGCCAAGCACACTTTGCTCCCCACACATTTTCTTCAAATTCCTTTCACCTATATGAGCCAATCTTTTGTGCCACATCTCAAATTATGATAGTTTCTGATTACCATAATTGAATAGAGCTATATTTCCAGTCTCTTGAAGTTCGAATGTAAAGAGTCTACCTATCTTTTCTCCTTTTTCAATTCTCTTGAATCCTTATTGTGGATCTTCAACAACGGCTCCATTCCTTGTGAACCTTAATTGCAATCATTTCTCTACAATTTATCCAACACTGTTTCATGCAAGAAGCAAGCACATAGAGGTTCATTACCACTTTATTAGATAAAAGGTGATGGAAAAGGAGCTAGATAAGGTATGTGAACACTAAAAGTGCAAGTTGTAGACATGATGAAAAAGTTTCTTGAAGGTACAAAGCTTGGAGGATTCAAGGAAGCAATCAACATAAAGGACATATGATGAAGCAATGAAGGAAAAGGACTGGAGATTGAGGGGGAGTGTTGGAAGCTAAGATGCATTTGAAGCTCAAGAGTGTGGAAACATGCCCCAATATTCAGCTTCCACATCATCAACAATCAAATGAGGATCATTTCCATGAGTTGGAGGCATCAAATCACCTACATAATTGAAAGCATTTGATTAGATAAGAAATAGCTCAGCTCGTGATGTGATTGGACCTCTTTTTTTGACACGTATATGCTTTTGATTGGTTAAAGAGGTTAGTATGTGATCTTTCAAACCTCTAATGAGGTATATTATGACTTAGAGTCATGGGAATACATGCTCAAGCTTCCCCCTTGCTTAATCACACCTCCAAGGGTGTGATAAAAACATTCTTTTCATGATCTTCTAGGTGGATGGATGTTTGATTATACCCACTAAAGCCGTCCATAAAACTATATAATGCATAGCTAGCCATGTCTTCAATGACCTACTCTACAAAAGGCATGGGGAGTCTTTCTGGAATGGTTACCTTGTTGAATGCTCTAATGTCAATACAAATCTTGATTTTGTTGGTATTCTTCTTTTGGTACTATAACCATTGGTGAAAGCCATTTTGAGTGTTCTATAGGAATGATGATTCGTGCATCCTCCATCTTTTGGATTTCCAAGTAAATAGCTTTAGCATATTTTGGGTTAAGTCTATAACTCTTTCCCCTTACTACTATAGCTCGAGCAACAAGAGGAATTATGTGCTCTCCATAAGTGGTAGGCACTCCTAGTAAGTCTTTATAATGCCACACAAAAACATCTGCATAGTGTTTCAAGAGAGACTTTACCTTTTCAACCAGCTCAAGGTGGCTCCACAACCAAGTGGCCACCAAAACCAAGTGGCCTAATTGTACTTCTTTGACTAGATTTCTATCTACCATGGTATCTACATGCTCATCTCCAACCTTGTTTTCTTCCAATAGATTTTCTTGCATTGTTTCATAAGCAGGAATGTTCTAGATCTCAATGTATTCCTCTTTTTCCTGCATCCATCCTACAGGGATTTCTTCAATTGGCAAAGAACATTCGTCACTAGTATGTTTTACCTTGTCTTTAACTTCCGTAACTTCCTTCCTTGTTGTTGTCACATCCTCCTCCAAGTTGTGCTTAAGGGGTGTCTTCCTCACCCTTCTATGGTCTATGATGGGTTCTCCCAATCCATCAACCTAAACTTTATCCTCCTTTTCATCATAACGTTCATCTGTCAAGAATTATTTAGAAAAACTCCAAATAAGAGGAAGAGTTTCTTGCTTGCAGCCAATTCAGAATGTCTTCTTCCTCCTCGAACTCTAATTGTGGTTGGTTGTCCATTTCTTGTTCCATGCAAATGCCAACTGATTGCATTATGTTCGTGTTCCCTTGATGATCTAGACCCTCCTCTAAATATATCTGTTTAAGTTCTTGTCCCTTCTCTTGCACCCACATAGTGTCTTTACCCCAGTCATGGATGACACTTGCACCCCTCAGCCATGGTCTTCCAATCAAGAGGGGAAATCCTCCCTCTACCTGGGGCAGTCTTAATACCACAAAATCCAAAATGAAGAGATTACCTTGTACTTCCAATGGAACTTTTGGGATCACCCCCATTGGCCTTACTTTGCTTTGATCTACCAAAGTGATGGTGAAGTGGGATGGTTTGGATGGGCATAGGCCAAGCTTCTCCATAGTATGCTCAGGGATTATGCCAGACCCACCATTCACAATGACTCCTTGTAGATTCATCCTTTAATTGTTAGTGTTAGTCTTGGACTCTTATAGTCAGTGATAAGTGCTTCTTCTACACACTTCCCTTGGCCTAAGGTAGTAGTCTTGGCCACTAAGGTGGATGAGGAAGCCTCATCAATAATTTGTAGTACTTCATGCCTGAATTTTGCATCCATGTTTATCAGCTCAAGAATACTAACCTCTGTTTTAATTGACTTGAATAATCTTGAAGCTCCTGATTCCCTATGATCAATTTTGATGTTTGATTTCTCAAGTTCCTTGTGGGCCCGACTGTATGCATTCCCAACGAAATTGTTAGTCTCAGAAAATTTTTCTTTTTGTGTAACCTTTTCACAATTTGTTGAACTTCCTTTCTCTTGTTTTGCATCTTCATATATATCTGATTTTCTCTAATGTAACCTTTGGTCTTTGTGACTTCCAAAAGTATTTGATCCCTAGTTTATTTCTTTTGGAATTTTCCCTTTGTTTCTTGTCTGCATGACCATGGAGTCCATTTCTTCTAAGTGTACCACTCTAGTGAATGGTGATTGTACAACATTGACTCCTTCTGCTACTCCATGATTATCTACCGAGATCATTTGGAGATGGGGCCCAAATGTAGATGATTTGTTTTGTGGGCAACAATTTGTATAATGATCCTTGGCATCTAGGCAATTCCTGCAAGGGGGGCATTTTCTGGCAGGGTGCATTTATTTTAATAATGTCCACACTCTGCACACTTGAAACAGATAATTGGCCTTCTAGGCCCATTTCCATAATTACCTCTAGGTCTTTGGTTATAGTTTTTACCTTGGTTAGGAGTTTCCACCATTACATTGGTTGAGAATCGAGCACCTCCTTGTGCCCAATAAGGTTGTGTAGGCATACCTCTTGACTGACATTCATGGGCCTCATGACCAACTTTCCTACATAGCTGGCAATTTACACTTAACAATGGATATTCACTTACCACATGACCCTGCTTGCGGCACATGGTACAACATAGTCCACTTTTGATGCCACCTCCCTTGAGTTCTTGCAACTCTTGTCGAAGGTAAGCCAATTCTTCTGCTTGGGCTTCCTCTTCCTTTTGTAACTTTAGTGCTTTAATTTCATGCCTCAAGTGAGTTATTGCACTCTCCTCCTCTTTGTGTGGCTTATTCCTTTTCAAGCTCTCAAGCTCTTTCCTTAAATGAATTACTGGGTCTTTAGGTTCTATAGGATATGATAAATTGGAAGAGCTTGCCCCATACCGTTGTCTAATTTTTTCCAATCTTGTAGCTGTATTGATAAATTCTTTTATTGTTGTTGTCGGTAAAAGTAAATCCTTTATTTCACATTGTGCTAATATGGGAAGTGATTGAGCCAGCCGCTTCTTGATAAAAAAAATAATGGGGGAGCGTCTCGTAGTTTGTCCATTAATGCCTTAGCTCTAATAACAAATTTTGGGAAGGTCTCCCTAGGACCTAATCTTAATCACATAAGGCTAAGAATCTCCTAATGTCCTCATCTAGATCTTCTTGTGCTAGCCCTCCGAAGGATGGGAATTTGATATTCAATCTAGAAAGTAAAGTTTCCAAATCTACCTGGGTTGCAATATTCTTTACTGATGATGTCGATGACAATGAACTAGTTGATCTTTGAATAACCTTCCTTCTTTTTGCTTTGCAAGTGACCCTCAAGCTTTGAGACTGGGTTGCAGTCATGAGGTGTTCATACCCCTCCTAGTTTAAGAGAATTTCAATGGAACAAAGATTATCTCTTAAGTCAATATAGAACTATCAGTACCCTTGAACTCTTCTACACTTTGCAATTTGCTTCTCCTATGCTCAAGTCTCCTTGTGGTACCACCAAAGGTGCCAAATGTTTTTGGGGGATTCTTGTGCAAAAAGGGACTTGAGTGTTTGTAGGAGAAGGGAAAAAGATAAGAAGAAAGATACAAACACGGGAAGCTTCTATAGATTGATTATAAGGAGAAACATACAATGATGATGTACAATACAATCCGAATTCCCTGTACGCAAAATCCCAAAGAGTGCACAGTAAAAAAGGTTACAAAATACCCAAGGTTCTTACTGCCGCTGACCTCCCTACACCAGACCTCCAACTTCTCGAAGAGCTTGCACTTGTGCACATCTTGTACTCAAGCTTTAATAGGGGGAGGGATGGACACCTTCTATCGATGCGCACTCAACTTCAATGGGACCTTGTGACCTTTTTTTGCATGGCTTAGAACTTCTCTGCACACTTCTAAGTCAATCTTCTTGCACGCTTTGTACTTCACTTCTTTGCATCATAATCTCATTGTATGTCTCTTGCTCTTTTCTCTCTAGTATAGACTATGCTCACCTTGCTTAGTCTCACAAAGAATAATGCCTTGCCTTGATTTGAGTGTCAGTTCAGGTATGCTCCTAACTACTAGAGTATCTTGACGCTCACTTTGATGTTCCACGATTGTCTCCAAATGTAGGTAGCCAAGGAATCCCTATTTTGTCATGTCTTCACTTTAGACTAAAATAAAAATTTTAATTGGGGGGCCATACTTTCACTTTTACGTACGCTTCCACTTCACATACCTTCACATTTTGCCTTTTAATTCTTCAAATGTGCACTTAAGAGAGGGTTCACCTGAACCTTCCAAACACTTTAAAAATTGAACCTTAGAGAAACTACAGAAAGACACTCTACAACTTGCAACCAGCTTTCTGCAAGTATACCCTTTGTGAACAATTATTTTTGCACTATCTGTGCACCTTGACACCTGAACTTTGAATGCTTTGACTTTTCCCATGTTGACTTTGACCTTGAAAATATTGACTTTGATCGCTTTAACTTTGGCTATGGTTGAATTTGACCAATATGACTTTTATGAGCTCAACAATAGGGATGGAATAGTGAAATCTTGACTTGTGACTCGTAGTAGAGGTAAAGCTTATTTTATACAGGTAGATTGCCTTAGTCTCTGAAACCACTTAGCTAGTGAGATCCTGATTCTATCTGTAGCCTGTCTCTAGATCTTCTGCTCTGATTAGGGGTTAAGCCTTTCCCCTTTAAAAAGAAGTTAGAAAGAAAAAATAAAAAAGAAAAATAAAAGAAATAGTATATCAATGGTTGGTAAAGAGAAAAAGATAAAAAGAAAAATAAAGATAAGAAAAAGAGAGGAAGGAAAAGAGAGAAAGAAAAAGAAAAAAGCTAAATAAAAAACATTTCTCATTACTCAGATATGTTCTCAAAACCACTTTTGAGATTTACAAAGCTTGCTATAGGAGGCAGATGTACTCTATAGAGTAATTAGTTAATAGCATCTTATGGCAAGTGGCTAAGAAAGTAAGTGATAGAACACTTATATAAGATAAACATTATGTATGAATAGTCTCAATAGAAGGGAGAGTACCATGACTATCTAAATGATTTCTGTAGGATTTTCTAACACTTGTTTTTCATTTTATACATTGAACAAAAATGTTTTAATTCAAGCTTTAGTAATTTTAAAGTTTCTTTACTTTTAAAATTTGTATTTTTATTTAAAAGCATATTTGATACACCGTTTGGAACCATTCACAAAAATGTTTTTTTGAAAGAAATGGATATTGCTTTCAATAATATATAGGTTTGGCCCATCAGAATGACGTGTAGGTTCAGTGGGGGCGAATGTTGGATGGATTTCTCCACTCCCACTTACATTTAGAAAAATTAATCTTATTAAAAATTGGTGATCTCTAAACCTCTCAAAATGTGTTCCATGTGAATTTTTGATTTGAATGATATCTTTCTTTAGTACCTGCAGGCAAAGGAAAATAGGAATATGAGTAAAGCATATATGTGAACCATATATGTGGATATAACTATTCTATGTGCTTTTTATTATTACTCTATGTGTCTGTGAGTATAATACCCTATGAATTTGTGTGTATTTTACCCTTTACATTTTGGAACCATGTGAATGTGTGATTGTGTCTATGAATCTATGTAAATGCTTATGTTTCTGCCTTAAAAAACTCATGTGCGTATATAACCATACATATAAACCCTAATTAGTGTTACGCAATGTATGTGTATGTGATTATACATATGTGTGTACAAAAGCCCCATGTATGTGTGGTTATGAGTTAATGTGTTTATGTGAATCCTATGAATTTGTGTGACCTAGAATGTTTATGTGCATATCTATGTGTAACACAAAGTTTGTTCTAGGTGCTAAACCTAATTGTAGCACTTTAATAGTAACATTTGAAAAAAACCCCTAAGTACTTGTGTAACCCTAAAAATAAATCCTAATTGTATTACCCCCTATATGTTTGTGAAGATTACCCTATGAATTTGTGAATGTGTTACATCTTATGTGTTGTGTGTAACCCAAAATTATGTACATATGTGTAACCCTATTTGTGTGGATATCCTTGTGTGTTTGAAGCAACCTCTACATATATGTGTGTCCCCTATCTCAATAAGCTTGGAAATGCAACCCTAAGTTTCTATCTTTGTGTGTGCCCATATGTTTATGGTCATGTTAATATTTATGGTGGCTGTGGATATTTGTATGTATCGATGAGTATGTATGTGAATGAGTCAATGTGCACATGAATGAGGTAATGTGTTGTAAGTGTGTTTTTAGATATGAGTTTGTGATGGTGTATGTGCCTACATATGGTTATTTTGAATAACTATGATTAAATGTGTTGATGTGTATATTTATGTGTATGTGAATTATGTGTTAAATAAGATACTAAATGATCAATTAAAGCCTAAAGTATAATTTAAGAAATAATAATAAATAGTAATATTGATAATAAATACAAAAGAAAAGATGTGAATGGATATACTTATCTAGATGTGTGTGTGTGTGAGAGAGAAAGAGACAGCTTTTAAGTGAGTTTACTATAAAAAATGTCTTGTTTGCATGTAAATGAGTCATGTGCATGTGTGTGATTTTTCATGTGAAAACTTAAGTTAACTACAAACCATGTATGCATGTGCATGTGTATTTATGTGTGTGTTGTATATGTGTGATTTTTCCTGATGCCTATTTTGCAGGTATGTAATCTTCTCCCCCCATCTCGCTGTTACTCTACATGCATAGAGAGAGAAAGAGATAGAGAGAGAGAGAAAGAGAGAGAGAGAGAGAGAGAGAGAGAGAGAGAGAGAGAGAGAGAGAGAGAGAGAGAGTGAGAGAGAGATTAGAGATAGAGAGAGAAGCATCCTTGGTTTCTGGTTGGACTTCGAACTCAAACTCATCTTTCAAAAACTTTTGGTTATAGCAAAGTTCTATTCATGTTTTCCATTGGAAAGTATGATTATCATGTACACTCCACATTTATAGATATTTCTATGCATCTATATTTATTTTGTCTTAGTCCATTGGTTCGTGAAAGAAGTTTTGACGACTAGCAAAAGAGTGAAGACCCTCTTTATGCATCACAGTGGAGACACCTTTCATGCATCATATTTCGAGAGCCACGAAGATAAAAGAGCATTATATCTTCCATTTTATGGCTCTAGTCACTACAGTGTGTACATGCCACTACTTACTTACGACTACATCAAAATGGTCCATCTCTGCTATCTAGAAAAACATTATGTCCTCATAGGACACGATTTGGATGGGTAGGCCAAATTCACATCGATCCCCATGTCTTAGTGACCTTGCCGTTGGAGAACTTCAATATTTAGGGATACTCCGACTACATAGTTTCTACGTATAGCCATCTAACAAGTGGAGAATTGATGAGATTATGTGTGGACCTAGTGTCAAAGAGAACCTTAACAGGTTATCCTACCACAACTCCCCTCATAACAATGAGTTCTATATGTAGAAACGGGCAACCTTTCTATGCCATTGGTGAAAGCACAACATTTGACACAAAAGAAACTTTCTTCTTGACCTTCATTGCCACTATGGGAGATTATATATGAGATGGAGAACTCCATTATCATCATCTACATCACTCCCTATGTATGTGGGGTTTCTTACTATGGTTGTAGCTATCTTTTTCTTCTCACGATAGTCTTTAAATGATTACTATCCTAAGAACCCATAGCATAACCCTTTTCTTATTGCATTCTCTATCTACTGATATTGGAGTTTTAGGTTAGTGAAAGCACATAGACAGTGCAAGGAAGAAGAAGAACCTTGGAGCACAACACACAATACTAAATATATTACCAAGAGAATGTAAAAAGATAAGTGGCCCATTAGGGCTATAGGCATATATACAAGCCAAGGGAGAAAATCCTCCTGACGAGGGAAAAAACTGCCTTGGCAGTCCTTGTGTTTCACAAACATCAATACCTAAATATATCAACAAAAAACCCTTGGGATTGATGGAGTGAACAAGGAGCTTGCAGTCATGTATAAGGAAGTGACAAGCTATATGGAAGCAATCCACAAAATGAAGTAAGCCCAAAGCCTTGCGGGAAGCTTCAAATTTCTCCCTATGCAAAGACTTTGTTAAAAGGTTTGTAATGTTCTTCTCTGTGGGCACATATGCCAAACTGATCTCTCCACTGGAGGACATCTCCCCGACATAATGATAGTGCACATCAATGTGCTTAGTACGAGCATGGAGCACAGGATTCCTTGCATTTTCCAATGTGCTCTAGCTGTTAGTGAAGATAGTGGTGGCACAAGATTGACCAACACCCAAATAAGCCATAAGGCATCTGAGCCACACAAACTTAACAATTGTTGTGGATGCTACCCTATACTCAGCCTCACAATTAGAAGTGGCCATAGTAGGCTCCTTCTTGCTCAGCCAGGATATACATGAGCTACCAAACATGAAGAAAAATCCACTAATGGAAACATGAGTGTCATAGCAACCAACCCAATCAGAGTCAGAAAAGCATGTAAATCTAGCAGTAGTGATCCCCCCTTGAGATAAAACAATCCCAATAGTTGGTTACCACTCAAATAGTGGAAGATGCGCTTAACCACTCATCAATGCTTGAAACTTAGGCAATACATAAACCTGCTCATCTATGAGACAAAAAACTAAATATATGGTGGAGTAATGCATAAGTAAATCACGCATCCAATAAGCTTATTGATAGATAATAGCATCAAATGCATGTCAAGCATCATGAAGAAGCAATCGTAAACTTGTCTCCATAGGAGTGGCAATAGGTTTGCAGTCTTCAAGGCCAAAATGCTATAATAATATATCAATATATTCTGTTTGACACAAAGCTATTCTACCATCAACTTGCATAAATTGAATGCCCAAATAATGATGCAAATGCCCCAAATATGACATCCCAAAGAGGCATGCAAATCAGCCTTAAAACCAGCAATATGCTTCTAATGAGGACTAGTGAGCAGCATATCATCATTATTAACAACAATGATCAGAAGAACATCATTTGCGTGCTTAACATATAAGGTGCTCTTAGTTGGACTATTTTCAAAACCATGTGCAATTAGGTAAGCATGTATCTTTTCATACCAAGCATGTTGTCCATGCGAAAGGGCTAGGTTGGTGGATCAAGTCAATCATCCTGTATAGAGCACACGTAGGGTGCTTGTGGGTAGCTCAAGGGAATGAAAACACATAAGGCTTTAGATCGAAAACTCTGTGGTTCACAAGTTGTAAAGCACAATTGATGTAAGAAGTAACTTAAACAAATTTTCACATCAAGATGCAAGATGGAGTGGTTAATGGAATTACAGGAATAACTCAAATCACTCTTCTTTAACATTTTTCATTTCATAAAAATGATTCATAAATATTCATAATTTCATTTAGTTGCTAATAACAAAATCATCATGTTCATTATATACATTTGATTATACTTTTTCAATCGATCTACTTTAGCATATTTGTTACTCTCAAAAAATATGTTCTTCTAAGTTGTCATCTTCACCATCATGTCTTCTGCTTGGTCCTCTCCATGGATAGTGCTCACAAGCTTCTTCTAATCAGATCATAGCTAGGATGCAAGGAACATATTAGCAAACAACATACATAAGTACATTCATAAGAAGAAAAAACACACACTTTCTTATCAATATTTTCTTTCAATATTTCTTACATGCATAAAACTAACTGACATGCACACTTACACTCACTCACATGTAGATGCTAACATGCATTCACTCATACGATCATACATGCATTCATCCCTCTCACTCATGCACATGCACTTTCTCTCATGCATGCACACTCTTGCAAATACATTCATACTCACTCTCACTCATGCACATGCACTCATGCACACACATGCTCTCTTACTCATGCATACATACATGCTTCTATCACATACATGCATACTCACATCTCATATATGCACGCTCACTCTCTTTCATGCACATCTCTCACATACACATGCACACTCATGTACATGCATGCATACACACATGTGTATGTACACTCTCACTAACATACATGCATTCATGCATAATACATTCACTCACATGCATGCATACGTACAATCACTCACATGCACACATACATACAATCATGCACATGCATACATACACTCATGCATACATGCATTCTCATACTTACATGCATAATTACTCACATACACAATCTATTCACATAAATGCACATGTTCACACATGCTCATATGCATTATAAATTAACTCATACAAACAAATCCAATCTCTCTCTCTCTCTCTCTCTCTCTCTCTCTCTCCCCCCCCTCTCTCTGTATTAGAGGTATGTTGTAGTCAATCTGCCATCTCCTTTCCTTCTAATTCTATTGTAGTGATGCTTCATGTACAATTGACTTACTACAAAACTTAGCTAATCTTCCTCTATGTGAATCCATAGAGGACCAACATGCAGATCCTTTCACCTCTCTCTCTCTCTCTCTTTATTTCTCCACACAATGCCACACTATTTTGTCTGTAGCAGCCAATTTATGTATCTCTCTCTCTCTCTCTCTCTCTCTCTCTCTCTCTCTCTCTCTCTCTCTCTCTCTCTCTCTCTCTCTCTCTCTCTCTCTCCCCGTGTCGAATCTTTGAGTCATCTGCAACAAGGGGAAAGGAGGATGAGTAGAATCTCTCTCTCTCTACATCTGTGAAGCTCTATGTTTTTTTGCAAGAATATAGGAGGTGGTGGGGGAGAAGAAGAACAAGAAGCAATAGAATCTCTCTGTCAGTGTGTGTTAAGCACACTTCTCTTACCTTATTTGCTTCAATCTGTCTTCTATGCCCCAAATACAATGTTGCAAGCATGTTCTTACATGTTGGCTGAACTATTTTCATGTTCAAATATGGTCAAGTGATCATAACTGATCTTCTACAACTCAAGTTGTTCAAAATCAGCACCTGTACAGATTGTGGGGCATAGAAGAAAATGCTCTATAGCTTTAACTAGAAGTGGAGAGCTCTTCTTCTAGTTATCAAATCAAAATAAGCTAGAAGCACAGATGTTTATGTGGACTGCAAGGATCACTTTCTCTCTCTCTCTATCTCTCTCTCTTTCTCTCTCCCTCTTTATCTCTCTCTCTCTATGGTCGTTTTTGTCACGCATCCACAATTCTCCTATGAATTTCTCTGTGTGTCTCTCTCTCATATGCACTTGCATGAAATCACATTAGAATATTCACACACACAACCTACATATATATACACATAAGAACACACATAATTATGCATGCACTCATTTAGATAACTCACACACATGCACTTCCCACCATGCACACTTAACTAGACCATGCACCTTCTCATGCATCCACACACATCACCTAGTTCACTCACTCTCACGTAACGTGACACACACATGTCTACACTCACACTCAATACACTATTGGTTGGTGTTTGGATCCTCTACTTCAACATGCAGACAATGGCACCATAACCATGCATAACAGAACCTTGATCACATAAGTGAATGAAGATCTGGATTACACACATGCATTAGGAGGCACAAAAATTAGGAATAAGGCGGTCTTTTCATTAATCTAGTTGATTACATATATAGCTTTTAGGGGGAGGTTCATACCCCTTCAAATATCTCCTCTACCCTTCAATATACTCCTCATATATATCAGGCTACCCTTCCTAAATTATGTTTCTAGATGAGACTTAAAAAGGGGATGTGTGATTCATCATCATCATATACAATCTTTGTAAAGAGTGAAATACATCATGTATGAATACATTTTGAGATACATCAAAATCCATCTCATAGGATACAAAATATGAATTCAACTCCATAAGAGTGAGTCATACAATCTAATAAGAATCCATATGCTTTGTGTAGTATCTTCCTTCTTCATTTGCCATAGTATGAATGTGATGACCAAATAGAGTGATTTTAGGATCAACTTTTGCATGCAATGAATCAACATTAGAGCAAGATGCAGAAATCATAGACAATTCATCATCTTCCTTTAGTGCATGTGCATGTACTAATGTATCCTTATGTGATTTTTTTCCATTCTTTTGGGATTTGAGGGGCTCACGCATATATGAATCAGTTTTTCCATTCTTTTTAAAACATACTCTAAATTCAAAGGGTAAATTATCATTTGGAATGTAGGTAGTGTGCTTTATTCTTTCTTGCAATTCCCCATAGCTCTCAATAAATCTATCCAACAACCTTGGTGGCATGCATGTATAATCCCATAATGGTGGATTAGACACATATTCTCCCCTTTTCCTTTCCAAAGCCCTTTTACATAAGCATATCCCATAGAAAAGTCTTGTTCCATTTTTGCAACCAACAATAATTTCTTCCCAAAGTGTGATCCATGCAAAAAATGCTTTGAATTCTCCTTTAGGACACAATGCTTTACATCCACCCAAACATGAATTATTTGGACCCTACACACACATACATAAGCACATATGTGTAAGGTTAAATACACATATTCATATGGTTGTCCTTGCAATGGTAATTATATAATTATTTTTGGAGTTTGTACAGAGGGTTAAAATGGTCATAAATATAAAGGATTCATATGATGAGGTCCCTGATCAGTTTACATCTTCATTGTTTTGTTGCCTATAGGTACTAGAGAGATGTTAATCTATTCAAAAAATAATTTAAAAGATGTTTTTAAGAGTTTAGAGATAACCATTTTTTAAGAAAATTTTAATTTTTTTGAATGCCGGTCAGAGTGGCAAAATCCTTACAACAACATGGTGCTTGCTTCCAACCATATAATTCCTTTTTCAACCTGCACACTTTGTTTTCATGCCCTATCTACAAAAAACCACGGGGGTGAAAAACATACGCTTCTTCATGCAAGTCACCATTCAAAAATGCAATTTTAATGAACAACTAATGTACAATCCAACCATGATGAGCTAGACGTGCACAGATGCTACGAGGAGTAGTCATTCGGCATGTAGGAGCAAAGGTCGCATCAAAATCAATGCCTCTTTCTTGAGCATAACCCTTTGCAACAAGCCTAGCCTTATACTTGTCAATTGTTCCATCAATTTTATAATTCAGCTTGTATACGCACTTAGTGCCGTTGGCCTTCTTGCGAAGAGGCAAGTCAAAGACCAAGTACCATTTTTCATAATAGCGTCATATTCTGACTCCATAGCAACCATCCAATTTTTTGAATTTTGTGCTTCATCAAACAAAACTAGCTCATTCTCATCACAACGACTAGAGGCAGCCATACCATATCAACTTGATGCAAAAGAAGCACTATGAGAGCCTGAATGAGTACAATATGATAAATGTGCATCTAATTTGCTATCTAGCAAAGTCTCCACTAGTAATTTAGGCATACTCTTTGCCTCCTCTATGTCTTCTCTCATTAGGAAGTGCATCATGGAAATTTGCATCAGAAATGGAATGATTTTCATCATCATGTGAAACCTCTAAAGGATATAAAATTGCCTCATTTGGAACAACACTAGACTATCCACCTATAAAAAGAGGCAAAGAAGTATCATACATGTCTTTGGAGCTAATTGATGTCTCCTTAGTACATGAAAGTAATGAAAGTAATGGTTGAATCAACCAATTGTGTGCATTGTTGCTTAGGCATTACTGCATATGCCAGACAACCAAAGACATGCAGGTGAGCGAGAGATGGCTTGTGGCCATTCCAAGCCTCATATGGAGTGATAGACTGCAATGCTTTAGTGGGATACATATTAAGTATAGATGATACACACATAAGAGCCCCAAGCCAAAAACGATGTCAGGGGAGCACTAGATTGTGCTCTCTGACTTCACTAGACAAGATTACGGAAATACACTTATGATCTACAAGAACACTCATGTAGGGAAAATAATACAAGAAGACGGATTTGATACAAGACGTCCCACAACGCGAGACCAATAGGTATGGAAAAGTAGACTAGAGATGATACACGAGATCCCACAACCCCGGATCATAAGTATGAGACAAGTTATCTGGATTACAAGAACTCCCCTCTAGGAGATGGACTAGATACAAGAAAGAACTCAACAAGATATCGTACTACGAGATTACAAGAGGACAAGACTAGATGTCCAGGATACAAGACTAGACACGACTGGAACAAGGAACAAGACAAGAACAGGAACTAGGACTTGAAGAGTACTTACTTGGTGGTCATGACTCCTTGAGCTCCCAAGACTAGTATTGGCAAGACTGATTATGAATGTGGCCAACCCCTCCTTATATAGGTTTTCCAAGGGCGGCTCTAGGGCGGTTACGAATTGATGATGTCATCAATTCGTAGCATGGTCTCTGGATGTCAGAATCAAGCAAGAAGACAGTCGATCTTAGGGTTTTGGCACGTTCTGGACACAATGGAAGCATTAGTTTCCCCAAATTCTGAACCAATCATCAGGTATAGGATTCACATGGAATCTGAGAGTTTCCTTTGTCCATGACATTACCTCCCCCTCAAGCGACGAGTTCCACGAGGAGCGGTCACGTTCTCTGGTCTCCGCTTCACTGGATTTTCTTATGGAATTCTCAAACCTTGATTGGTGCTCTTTGAAGGTTTTCTACAGGTTCCCAAGTACGATCACTGATGTCATAGCCTTTCCAATGAATAAAGTACTCTAATCTTCCTTTGAATATTCTTGAAACTAGGACATGCTCGACTTCAAATTCTTCATGATCATCAATCTCGATAGGTGGTGAAGGACTAGGTCTCTCCCCCCTCAGTGGTGAAATCTGACATGGTTCCAACATGGATACATGGAAAACTGGATGTATTCTCATGGTACTTGGTAGCTGGAGCTTGAAGGTGACTCGATTAATCTTGGCCAAGATGGTAAATGGATCAAATCTTTGATGGTCTAACTTTGCACAAGGCCTTGAAGTTTGCAAATTGTTTTTGAGTAACCATACTTTATCCCCAATTTGATACAATGGATTCTGGACACGATGTTGATATGCATAGAACTTATATTGTTGTTGAGCTTTATGGATCTCTTTCTTGAGTTCTTTGTGAATGTCCATCAGGTACTAGGCCTTGTCTCTGGCAGCTGTGTTATTGACATGATTTGAGAGTTGTATATCCATCCTTGGATGTTGTCCATAGTTTGCAAAGAAGGGAGTTTGCTTAGTAAATGCATGAACACTATTGTTATAGGCAAAATCTGCAAAGGGTAACAACTCAAACCAATCATTTTGGTGATATTTGCTAGTACAACGGAGATATTGCTCTAGGACTTGATTCACGCGTTGTGTTTGTCCATCAGTCTATGGATGATTTGCTGTAGATAGTTTAACTTGAATACCAAGGAGCTTGTAAAGACTGTTCCAAAAGCTGGATATGAACTATGGACCTCGATCACTGACAATATCATGAGGCAATCCATGAAGCCTAAAGATGTATCTGAGAAAGAGTCTAGCAGTGGCTACACCTATGATTGCCTTTGTAGTTGGAATGAAGTGTGCCATCTTTGTGAATCTATCCACAATAACAAGAATGGCATCATACTTATCTGACTTTGGTAGATCTGTGATGAAATCCATAGATAATGAGGCCCATGGCCTTTCTGGAATAAGTAAAGGTTGCAAGAGGCCATGAGGCTTATGTCGTGGTACCTTAGATCTATTGCAAGTGTCACAGGTTCGGATATATTCTTTGACTTCCTTCCACATTTGAGGCCACCAAAATGAGTTCTATTGTTTTATTTACTCCAAAATGTCCTGCTGCACGGTTGTCATGATGTTGTTGAAGTACTTGGATCCTGGGCTTTCCTGGAGGGACATATAATAGGTTCTTATAGAATAGTAACCCGTCCTTTTCCTGGAATTCATTTACTTCTTGGATTTTTCCTTCTTGAGTTTTTTGCTGAACATTACAAAATAATTCATCTTGTGGTAGATTCTCACGGATCAAATGATTCAAGGCTGAATCTTCAGGATGGGTTGAAGAGATAGCTGCTAACTGGAGATGCTCAGGCTTGAGTAATACACTCTCTTGTTGATCAAAGGCCTCTTCACCCTTCTTTGGTGCAAGGTAAGATCTTCTTGACAAGGCATCTGACTGACATTGTTGTCGTCCTGGACGATATGTGATGACAAAGTGGAACCTGGATAAAAAGTTACTCCATCAAGATTGCCTTCTGTTGAGGATGCAGGTGGTCATAAAATACTCTAGGTTCTTGTGATCTGTATACATGATAACTTTATGAGCTGCTCCTTCTAGATGGTGATGCCAAGTATCAAATGCATCCACTATGGCAAGAATGTGAAGAGATGGATAGGTATGCGCTTGAAGATGAAGAGGTGTTGCAAAATCCTTGATCTACACCAGCCAAATGAACTCCAAAAGTATATGGTGGGCCCTTTTAGCTGGCCAATGGATGTATTAGACACGCTATGTACCTTGGAAGATCACTCTCAAAAAGATAGATCAAAACAGATAAGTTGGAGTTAGCTCAGATGTGAAAACTTGCTATTCTTAGTTCATATACCTGTCCAGTGTTTTACATAATTCTCTGAGCACAGCAGCAATTAGCTTAATTCCTCTTGGGGAAGTCTAGGTAGCTTAAAGATCTAACTTTCAAGAGTAATCTCATAAAAAAAAAATAAACCACACACTGAGAATGAGTTTTAACAAGTGATGACATCATCCCGATTTTCACGGGCTGCTACAGTTTGAGACCAGTGAGCAGAAAAATAAACATAACTCAAACTCTAGGAATGCAATGATTATGAAAATTTGTATGGTTATACTAGACAGTAAGCTGAATTCAACAAGATTTAAAGCACTGAATTTGGATAAATAACCACTGAGAAATGGCTCTGACAAGGTGAGTCAAAAAATCGGGTACCTGACAGAGAAGTGAAGATGAACAGACCCTGTTGACTTCAAATGAACATAACTGAAGATTGCAACATCCAAATGACATGAAAATTTGTGAGTGTATAGTAGACTTATAGAGCTAACTTTATCAAGTTAAATCACTGAAAATGATGCACCAAGCTCAGAGAAAACATCTCTGCAAGCGGACTGAGAAAACTGAGAGATATGGCAGTGAGTAGTACACTTCACAAGAACATGGAAATATGAACCCAAATGATAATGAAAATGAAAGTATATTGCTTGTAAAATACAATGGACTTACTGATACATATGTGTGCCTTGTAATCACACCTTGATATGGCATAAAGCTCAGCTCTTGGAGGTCTTCACATAGGTCTCTCTAACCACGACTAAAACTACCATCTATTTATAGTTGAGTTTGGGAGGCTAACTTCCCTCAATCACTCTCCAATCAATCAATGATTGATTTGATTCTCTACCTACCACAAATCACGAATTCGTGGCTCCTCTTTCCATTCTTGATCAAGTGGACTCAACCACTTAAAACTCTCTTACTTTTACATTAAGTAAACTCTTCAAAAAATTACAAGAGGTAGTTCACAAGTGAACTTTACATAGTCTTCTTTTTAAAGCTTCTTCTAAGACTTTGTGAGACTCAAGCAATACTTAGGCTTGTCATAGACTTGCTCCAACAGCTCCCCCTCAAGCCAAGTATGCTTGAGGTCTTCAATCTTCCAAGATTACCTGCAAACCAATCATAGCCTTGAATTTGCAAAGCTTTGTACCATGCAATGCTTTGGTTAGAATATTTGCACATTGTTGATGAGTGGACACATATGATATTTGAATCTCTTTGCTTAGAACATTCTCTCGTACATAGTGATAATGAACTTCAATATGTTTAGTCCTTGCATGAAAAATAGGATTAGCAGCCAAATGAATAGAACTCATATTGTCACAAAAAATAGTTGGAGTTCCAAACTCCAATCC
The DNA here is from genome assembly GCA_020310875.1 of Ceratopteris richardii. Taxonomy (NCBI): domain Eukaryota; kingdom Viridiplantae; phylum Streptophyta; class Polypodiopsida; order Polypodiales; family Pteridaceae; genus Ceratopteris; species Ceratopteris richardii. The sequence continues at coordinate 59,891,532 of CM035424.1, read as the reverse complement.
AAGAACATTGAATAATGTCTTCATCCACATAGCTTCTTGTGTAGCTATGGCAAGACCTCTATATTCAGCTTCAGTAGAAGAGAGAGCAACTGTGGGTTGCTTCTTGGATGACCATGAAATAAGCTTTGAACCTGCAAAGGTAAGATAACCTGAAGTGCTCCTTCTATCTTCCTTGGAGCCAGCCCAATCTGCATTAGAAAATAGCTTCAAACCTAAATCAGATCCATAAGGATAATAAAGTCCTTCATTTATGGTTCCTTTGAGATACTTGAGAATCCTTTTGGTAGCATCCATATGTGGTTTCCTTGGTGTGTGCATAAATTGACTTAGCACACTCACACTGTAACATATATCTACTCTTGTCAATGTCGCATAATTGAGACTACCCACTAGACTTTGATATGATGTGATGTCCTCTATGAGTTCACCTTCATGTGAGCTCAATTTGTGATTGACCTCCATTGGAGTACCTGCAATCTTACAATCTTGCATCTTGAATTTTGCCAACATGTCCTTAATGTACTTTCTTTGAGTGAGAAACAAACCATGATCTTTGTAGACAACTTCCAAACCTAGGAAGTAGGTAAGTGAACCCAAATCACTTATCTTGAACTCTTCTCTCATCTGATCTTTGATCTTCTTCATACCATCTTTATCATTTCCTGTCAATATAATATCATCTACATATACACATAGGTAGATGACCTTGGAGTTACTCTTTTTAATAAAGAGTGCAGGATCTGCCTTGCTTGGTTGAAAGCCTTTGTCCTGCAAGAATGAAACAAGCCTGAAATTCCAAGCTCTTGGAGCTTGCTTGAGACCATACAATGCTTTGTTAAGTTTACACACATAATCAGGATAAACTTGATTCTCAAAACCAGGTGGTTGTGCCATATATACCTCTTCTGTTATCCAACCATTCAAGAATGCATTCTTTACATCTAGTTGAAGTATCTTCCAATTCTTGGAAGAGGCAATACTAAGCAAAACTCTAATAGTAGGCATCTTTGCCATAGGAGAGAAGGTCTCCTCATAATCAATTCCCTGAGTTTGTGCAAAGCCTTTTGCTACAAGCCTTGCCTTATACCTGTTAATTGAACCATCAGAATTCTTCTTGAGTTTATAGACCCATCTTGAGCCTATTACCTTCATGGATGAAGTCTTGGGCAGCAAATCCCAAGTGTTGTTTTCCTCAAGTGCCTCGATCTCTTCCTTCATTGCATGCTTCCATTCTGTTTTTGCTTTGGCCTCTTCAAATGATGATGGCTCCTCTTGGTTTATGTCCTGTGCTATGTAGATAGAATGTCTAGTTACTAATGAGGTGTCAAACCCATACCTTTCTGGTTTTTTCTTTTCCCTCATAGATCTTCTTAGGCCATGATGTGATGATTCTGCCTCATGTCCAAGTTCCTGCAATTTTGCTTTACCTTTAGACTTCCATGCTTTGATCTTTTCCATATGAGATTCTTCATCATCCTCCCAGGTGTCTTGTTCTTCAATCTTTGGTTGTTCTCTACCAAGCTTTGGAAAATCTTCTTCAAGATCATATGGTAAATTGACCTTCCTGCATGAATCTTCATACCATGAATTGTTCTCATCAAAAACTACATCCGTGCTTACCAAGAATCCTTTGTTGGTAGGGTTGTATAACATGTAGCCCTTTTGATTGTTGTCATATCCAATAAATACACACCTTTCTGCCTTTGTATCCATCTTGCCTCTAACCTGTGAAGGAACATGAGCAAAAGCAATACATCCAAAAATTTTACAATGATCTAAGCTTGGTCTTCTTCCATTCCAAGCCTGATATGGAGTCATCCCATCAAGGGATTTGTAAGGCAACCTGTTAATCAAGTAAGTGGCTGTAGATACAGCCTCAGCCCATAAGTAATTAGGTAAATGCTTTTCATTTAACATAGACCTTGCAGCTTCAACAATTGTCCTATTCCTCCTTTCTACCACTCCATTTTGCTCAGGAGTGTACCTTGTAGTTACCTCTCTTTTGATTCCTCTTTCTTGAAGAAAAGAATCAAACTCATGGGAGAAGTATTCTCCCCCTCCATCTGACCTTAGCCTTTTTAGTGATTTACCTGTTGGATTCTCCACAAGAGCCAAATATCTTTTGAAACATGAAAAAACTTCATCTTTGTGTTTCATGAAGAATAGGATAGTCCATCTGCTGTAATCATCAATAAAGGAAACATAATACCTTGATCCAGATATTGAAGCTTCCTTGCTAGGTCCCCATACATCTGTATGAACCAACTCCAAGAGATCTCCATGCATATAACCTTTCTTCATGAATGGTAACCTGTGAGACTTTCCAAATTGACATGCACTACACTTATAAATCATATGTTGTTTTGACAAATTAGGGAGTCCAAGTACACTTTGGTCCCTACAGATTTGCTTTAATGACCTTTCACCAATATGTGCTAACCTTTTGTGCCATACTTCCAATTCTGTGAGTGTCTGACTACCATAATTAAAGAGAGCAATGTTTCTAGTGTCTTGTAATTCACATGTGAACAATCTACCTGTCTTTTCACCTTTTGCAATTCTTCTGAATCCTTGACTTGGATCTTCAACAAATGCTCCTACTTTTGTGAACCTGACTTGCAACCCTTTCTCTACTATCTGCCCAACACTTATCAAATTCTTTGTAATGGTAGGGACATAGAGTACCTTACTGAGTAGGTTGATGTTTCCATCAGGTGCTTTGACATTGCCTATTTTCTCCACAGGATGTTTTGTATCATCTCCTGTTTGTACCTCATGCTTATTCCTTAGATCTTCTAAATCTGATAGGAGTGCCACATTTCCCACCACATGATTTGAACAACCTGAATCTATGTAGAAAACATGCTCATCAGATTTACCTTGTGGCATAGCCATGCTCATGATCAATAATGAATCCTCTTTGTTTGAGTCTTTTGTGTAGTTATTGTAGTCTCTCCTTCCTTTGTAGCCTCCTTGATAGCTTGAATGATTGTAGTTATTGTAGTTGCCATGGCACTTGTTGAACCTTCCTCTTGAGTAGCCATAACTTCCTCTATTGTATCCTCTACCTCTTTGATTCTTGGAATTCCTAAAGCAATTTTCAGTTGTATGATTAGTTAATCCACAAATAGAACATGAGTTGGAGGTTTGGGATCCTTTCCTTTGTTATCTTTAGACTTGCTTTTATCCGTGTATAAAGCTGAAGATTGATTACCTTTAGAGCTTTCTCCATTTTTGATAAGCTTTGCCTCTTGAGTAAGTAGTTGTCCAATGAGTGTATTGAAATCAGGTACATGCATGTCCATGTACAAATCCATAGCTGTGGTGAATGCTTCCCACTTGTCATCTGCCTTCAAGCCATTGATCACCTGCCTTACAATTTGCTCTTCATCTATTACCTCTCCAATGCTTCCCAACTAATCCGCTATGTCCTTGAGCTTTGTGACAAAATCAGTCACATTTTGTTTGGGAGCCTTCTTGAGAGTTGTGAAATCCAGCCATAGTTGATGCTTCCTAGCTTTAATACTTGAAGAAAAGAAAGCTTCAAGTGCATCCCACACTTCCTGAGATGTCTTACAACTTCTAATGTGAGGCAACAAAAAATCTGAGATAGAGTTGAGGAGATAAGACCTTGCAAGTGCATCCTTGGAGCACCATGTGCTCAATCTTTCTTGCTCTTCTTGTGTTGGTTGAATTTTGTTCCTGAAACTTGGCATAACTTCATCTCCAGCCACATAACCATATAAACTTCTACCTTGGAGATAAGCTTCCATTCTTAATGACCAAGATGAGTAGTTACCTCTGTCCAATTTGTCAATTGATGAAGGAAATCCATCTGCCATGTTGTCCAACCTTGCTCTGATACCACTGTGAAGAGATGGATAGGTATGTGTTTGAAGATGAAGAGGTGTTGCAAAATCCTTGATCTACACCAGCCAAATGAACTCCAAAAGTATATGGTGGGCCCTTTTAGCTTGCCAGTGGATGTATTAGACACCCTATGTACCTTGGAAGATCACTCTCAAAAAGATAGATCAAAACAGATAAGTTGGAGTTAGCTCATAGGTGAAAACTTGCTATTCTTGGTTCATACACCTGTCCAGTGTTTTACATAATTCTCTGAGCACAGCAGCAATTAGCTTAATTCCTCTTGGGGAAGTCTAGGTAGCTTAAAGAGCTAACTTTCAAGAGTAATCTCATCAAAAATAATAAACCATACACTGAGAATGAGTTTTAACAAGTGATGACATCGTCCCAATTTTCACAGGCTGCTACAGTTTGAGACCAGTGAGCAGAAAAATACACATAACTCAAACATGTAGGAATCCAATGATTATGAAAATTTGTATGGTTATACTAGACAGTAAGCTGAATCCAACAAGCTTTAAATCACTGAATTTGGATAAATAACCACTGAGAAATGGCTCTGACAAGGTGAGTCAAAAAATCGGGTACCTGACAGAGAAGTGAAGATGAACAGACCCTGTTGACTTCAAATGAACATAACTAAAGATTGCAACATCCAAATGACATGAAAATCTGTGAGCGTATAGTAGACTTATAGAGATAACTTTATCAAGTTAAATCACTGAAAATGATGCACCAAGCGCAGAGAAAACATATCTGCAAGCTGACTGAGAAAACTGAGAGATATGGCAGTGAGTAGTACACTAACACAAGAACATGGAAATATGAACCCAAATGATAATGAAAATGAAAGTATATTGCTTGTAAAATACAATGGACTTACTGATACATATGTGTGCCTTGTAATCACACCTTGATATGGCATAAAGCTCAGCTCTTGGAGGTCTTCACATAGGTCTCTCTAACCACGACCAAAACTACCATCTATTTATAGTTGAGTTTGGGAGGCTAACTTCCCTCAATCACTCTCCAATCAATCAATGATTGATTTGATTCTCTACCTACCAAAAATCACAAATTCGTGGCTCCTCTTTCCATTCTTGATCAAGTGGACTCAACCACTTAAGATTCTCTTACTTTTACATTAAGTAAACTCTTCAGAAAATTACAAGAGGTAGTTCACAAGTGAACTTTACATAGTCTTCTTTTTAAAGCTTCTTCTAAGACTTTGTGAGACTCAAGCCAATACTTAGGCTTGTCATAGACTTGCTCCAACAAAGAAGTTCTTTATCATGAATTTCATAATTAATTTTTGGAGGAGAAAATTTCCTTGAATTATATGCAACTGGATGTAGGTGTCCATCATCTCCATATTGTGAGAGAATGGCCCCTAGGGCAAAGTCTGATGCATCTGTCTCTAGGAAGAAGGGCTTGGTAGAATCAGGATGAACTAGAATTGGAGCAGTAGTGAATGCTGATTTCAAGGTCTGAAATGCTTTTTCTGCTTCTTCGGTCCATGAGAAGTTGGAGTTCCCTGTAAGCTTGGTAAGAGGTGTCACTATCTTGGAGTAATCTTTGATGAATATCATATAGAAGTTGGCAAAACCAAGAAAACATTGTACATCTCGAACACATGAAGGTGGTTGCCAATCAAGGATTGTCTGAATCTTCTTAGGGTCCATAAAAATTCCTTTATCTGATACAATGTACCCTAAAAATTCCACTTCTGTCTTATGGAAAGAGCACTGTCCAATTTCGCATATAATCCTTTTTCTCTCAGTTTCTCTAGGACTATCTTTACATGAAATTTATGATCCTCAAGATTTTTGGAGAATATCAAGATATCATCAAGGTATATTAGAACAAAATCATCTAAATATTCTCGAAAGATATCATTCATCATATGTTGGAAGACAGCTGGAGCATTTGTGAGACCAAATGGCATAACTACATATTCAAAACGCTCATACCTTGTTCGAAATGTTGTCTTCCATTCGTCTCCCTCTCTGATCCTAACAAGATTGTAAGCTCCTCGAAGATCAATTTTCATGAAGAGTTTTGCTTTTCCAAGGTGTTCCAAGAGCTCTGATATGAGTGGTAGAGGGTATCTGTTTTTTATAGTGACTTTGTTCAATCCACGATAGTCTACACACATCCGGAGAGTCCCATCCTTCTTCTTTACAAATAGAATAGGAGCTCCTGCTAGAGACTTCGAGTGTTTGATAAACCCCTTTGCTAGATTCTCATCAATGTTCTTGCGTAGTTCTGTAAGTTCTTCTGGGGATAGTCTGTAGATTGGTCCAAAGGGTGGTTGTGCTCCCTCTTGAAGATCTATGGGGCAATCGTAAGGTCTATGCTCTGGGAGGATATCTGCATTCTTCTTTTCGAAAACAACTTCAAAGCCTTTGTAGTGATTGGGTAGCTGTACTGGATCATCTTTCTTGGATTCTTGTGCTGGTATGGCATAGATCATATATGTAGGTTCCTTCCTTACTGCATATATGAAGGCTTTGGCTCCGACATATGTTGGGTTCTTCTGGATATCTCGACGAATGATTTTATTCTTTTCCCAATTAATGTTTGGATTATGCTTCTTTAACTAGGGCATTCCAATGATAACTAGATGTACTGGGCTTGACATTACATTGAAACATATATGGGATTCATGGTCACCAAGGTGTACTCTTAATGGTGTGGTTTCCATGGTTATATTCCGTGATGCTAGAGGTCGTCCATCTACTACTTCAGCTACTATTGGTTTGTTCTTCCGAAGTACAGGAATTCCATGTTTCTTAACCAATCCTTCATTGTGAAACATGAGGAGGCTCCTGAATCTACTAGGGCTCTAAGGGAAAGGGTCTTCTTAGGCATGACAGGTGCAAGACATGTTTCTATGGGTGTAGCTGAATTATGAGACCCTTTCTTATATCATGGTCTGGCTGCAGGGTCTCTTTTACAACTAGACTTCCTCATTTCCCTGCTCTATAAGGGTGGCTGCGACTCTGGAGTTTGTTCTCTTATTTGGACAATTAATTGCAATATGTCCAGGGTTTCTAACTTATTAACACTCCTTCTCTGCTTTTCTTCTAGTGTTAAAGGCTGAAACCTAGTTACATCTATTTGCATAGGTTCAGGCATGGACTCATCTTTAGTAGTCGGTTGGAAAGGTTTCCACTGGCGAGGTCTTCCTTCTACTTGTTTTTCTTGTTTCCTTTCAAAAAGTCGGTTATCACCTTGAATAGCTTGCATGTTATATTCATTCAATGTTTTAACCTCTAGCATCATGAGCAACACGTCCTTCACATCATCTCTTAAACCCCATCTGAATTGGCTTATGAAATAATCTTCATGCCAAGTGAGATCACATATCAACTGCCTAAATTCAGATGCATAGGTAGAGGCACGGCGGTTACCTTGACGTAGCTTCCAAAGTTTTGTTTCTGCTACTCGACTTGTATCTGCATCTCCAAATGTGGCGGAGAGTCCTTGAAGAAACCCCTCATAGTCCTTAAGTACTGCCATGCTCTTCTCCAAGATTGGCGCAAACCATGATAATGCTTGGCCACAGAGCAAGGTTCCAATAAACCCGACCTTGGATGCCTCGTTAGGGTATCTATCAGGTTGCATACGGATGTACAATTTAACTTGCTAGAGAAATCCAAGAAACTTTTTGCGATCCCCATCTGACTTTTCTGGCATGCAAATCTTGGGTTCCTTCATAAATGATGTACTAGGCCGTTGATTCACTTGAATACTCCCTTGATTTGCTTGAAGACTCCCAATTCGTTCTTGTAATTCTTGGAGGAGTGCACCTACATGCACTGGATGTCCCATCTCGACTTGTGTATGTCAATGACTTAGGTCTTTGACTTGTTGTTGGAGACTCTGAAGTGATGCTACGATCTGTTCATAAGCGTTCTCCATGATGCCTGGTCTTGGATAGAAGATAGTCTTGCCAAAATATCAGGGGAGCACTAGATTGTGCTCTCTGACTTCACTAGACAAGATTACGAAAATACACTTATGATTTACAAGAACACCCATGTAGGGAAAATAATACAAGAAGACGGATTTGATACAAGACGTCCCACAACCCGAGATCAATACGTATGGAAAACTGGACTAGAGATGATACAGGAGATCCCACAACCCGGGATCGTAAGTATGAGACAAGATATCTGGATTACAAGAACTCCCCTCTGGGAGATGGACTAGATACAAGAAAGAACTCGACAAGATCTCGTACTACGAGATTACAAGAGGACAAGACTAGATGTCCACGATACAAGACTAGACAGGACTGGAACAAGGAACAAGACAAGAACAGGAACTGGAACTTGACGAGTACTTACTTGGTGGTCACGACTCCTTGAGCTCCCAAGGCTGGTATTGGCAAGACTGATTATGAATGTGGCCAACCCCTCCTTATATAGGTTTTCCAAGGGCGGTTCTAGGGCGGTTACGAATTGATGATGTCATCGATGATATCATCAATTCGTAGCATGGTCTCTGGATGTTAGAATCAAGCAAGAAGACAATCGATCTTAGGGTTTTGGCACATTCCGAGCGCAATGGAAGCATTAGTTTCCCCGAATTTTGAACCAATCATAAGCTATAGGATTCACATGGAATCTGAGAGTTCTTTTTGTCCATGACAAACGACATGGTAAAGCCTAACTCCTGACCATACACCTTACCATCTCCATGAGTGACATGTTCTTCCTTTCAACAAATCCATTCTCTTGAGTTGTATACAACACTATAAATTGATATTTTATCCCACGTTCAATAAAAAATGCATTAAAATTAGAAGATATATATTCCCCCTTGATCAAAATGGTGCATGCCCATTTTACATGCTATTGGATCTTCAACCAAAACTAGAATTTGTTTGAAGCACATAAACACTTCAGACTTTTCCTTACATGGATATACCCATGCATGCTTGGAAAATCATCAATGAAAGTCACGAAGTAAAGTTAGGTCCCAAAGGAGGGTGTCTACATAGGACCACAAGCATGAGTGTGAACAATCCACAACTTCGAAGTAGCTCAAAATAAATCATCTTTTTGGAACGAAGAACACTGCATTTTGCCCAAAACACAGCCTTCACAAACATGTTTACAAGGTGCCTCAAGTTTAGGCAGAGAGGACACCATTTCAGCTTTCTACATGCATAGCAAACTAGCCCAATTTAGATGACCAAGGCGTGCATGCCAAAGCTTTGCATCTGACATAGCTTGAGAATCATGTACTACACATATCGCATCACTCATAGATTTTTCATAGTCTATGAGCATATACAACCCACTATATAAAATGCCAGAAGCAATAATGATATCAGCATTTGATAGATCATGAACTCTACATCCTCAACAATTTTGTAAAAGAACTACCACCAGTAGTAGTTAGAATTATCTTACCAACCCCCATGATAGGATAAGAGGACTTGTTGGTGTACGTGACAATATTCCCTGTATGTGTAGGCTCCATTGAAGTCAAGAAACTACACTATGTGTTAATATCTTTGGTTGACCCACTATCAAATTATTAAACATATGAGTCTACTGCAGACATACACTATTCATGAGAAGATGGGTCATAACTACAAAGAGTAGTAAATTCCCATTCTTCTTTTTGCACAAGATTAGTAGACTATAATTTGGGTGTAGAAGCCTCTACAATAACCATTAGAGCCTGTTTGTTCTTTGCCTCTTTTGTAGTCAGGTTTGAACAACTCTTTATGACATGATCATTTCCTTTATAGTATTTGCAAAACAATTTCTGCATTTATGTTTTCTTATATTTTTCGTCCTTCTTTGATTGTGTAGAATAAGTAGATTCTTGCTTACACTCCATTTACCTTTGCCCTTCTGACTAGCTAGGAAAGCTTGATCTGCAACATGCATAATGGACCTCTTCTCCCTAGACTCATCTTTTTGTAACACAAGAGAGACTAACTCCTCAAATGTTAAGGCATTTGGATTTCCTTTTATCATCAATTGAAGAGTAGCATAAATACTCTGATATGAATCTAGAACACCATTCAGAGCAATCTACACAAGTGAACTGTCAAGCAAGACTTCATCAAGAGAAATCAATTGCTTATTCAAACCTTTGATCTTTGTCAAAAAAACTATCCATGGAATCTCCTTCATTCATGTGCTCACTCTTCAAATATTTATGGAGGTAAGCAACACGAGCCTCATTCCTTGCCTAATATAAATTGGTAAGTGTATCCCAAACATCCTTTTTTGTTTTGTAGCAGTGGGCATGAGGAATAATGGCACATTTGACAGACAAGACTATCAAAACATGTGTGTGAGCATCTCTACCATCCCAAAAAAGTGTCTCTAGAGTAGGTGTAGCAAGAACTATAAAACAAATATAAACTTGAAGAATATCACCATCTTCAATGCCATGTGCATCAGCTTTAGTAACTATATTTGTTGGTGTAATATGACATTTTTCAACACCCTACAGAATATTCCAAAGTGGTTTTGCAACCAATACATAATGCATCATATAAGCCGGCCATAATGGGTAATTGGTACCATCCAACTTATCCTCAACAAGCAACATGCAGAATACATCACTACTTTAATCCATGGCCACTCACTAGAATACACTTATGTAAAAGAATGACTACATCTCGAAAAGTTGAATAGAACTACCCTATCGAGTTCTACTAAACATGTAGCAGACTTTGAGATACTTATACTAGAGAATCAAAACTATTACAACCATTTTGAACTCCTAATTTCGTTGAGTATTCTCACCAAATTTCATGTAATTCTGAGATTGTGATCGGAGGGGTGTTGAAAGCACCCTAGATGAAGCAACAACCTACTTTGATACCAATTGTTGGAGTTTGAGGTCTATGGAAGCACACAAATAGCGCAAGGAAGAAGAATAAGCTTGGAGAACAAGATGCAATACTCAACGTATTACCAAGAGAATTCAAAAAGATAAGTGACTCGTTAGGACTATAGGTGTATATACAAGCCAGGGAGAAGAAACCTCCTAAAGAAGGAAAAAAGTACACTAACAGTCCTAGTTTGTTCATATACATCACTACCTAAATATATCAACAATTGAGGGGTACGAATATACTTATTATAAGCCCTCACAACTAGATCAAACACTTTTCTTTCAGCTCCCAAGACTATTTTCTATTTGTGTGGGGTTTATTACTATGGTTGCAACTATATTTTTCTTTTTAGGATAGTTTTTAAATCCATTCTTGCCTAAGCACCCATAGCATAATATTTATGGCATTGTCTTCTCTTCCTATTGATTGGTAAAAGTATACTTATTATAAGCCCCCTCAACTAGAGCAAACATTTATCTTTTAGCTCTTGAGGCTGTGTTGAGCATGTGCACTTGCTTAGCCTCTTTTTGAGGTTGTGCACTACTCAATATAGGACTACTAGAGAAAAAAAATCAATTCACCTTAGTCCATTAGGATCTCTAGCACCAGGAGTCTATGCCCCTATGACCATCCTTGTAGACCAGAGTAATGTCTATGACATGTTCCAAAGAGTGACACCTCTCCTTTCTCAGTAATGGTCATATCATTTCTCTAGGTCCCGAGACAGATTTGTGGACTTAAAGAAACTCTATGATAGAGTCTAGTACTTTAAGTACCTCCTTATATTTATCTGCTTAGTCATGGACTATATACTTCTTTTGAATGATGAAAAAAGTGGCATCTAGTGCCCTAGACCTCTCATCACGTGGCAAAAAAGTATTATAAATTAGGATTTTGAAGTTTCCCCAAGTAATGGACTCTTTCTTATTGTTTTCAATTTTATGCCACCACATATGGGCATTATCCATGAGATTATAAGTAGCTTGTCTAATCGTATGCCAATTGTGCATTATATGGTATAAGTACTAAAGCATTACTCCTAGTTGTTGAGCCATTGCTCAACAGCATCAACAGTTTGTGCACCTCTGGAGCCATGATTCATGGTCGCTTAAGGTCCTTAAGCTGGCATTTGGCTTCTCTTACTAGGTCATCCTCACCAAATCTTTTGGAGTTTGATGGTTACCTAGAGCTTCTAACTCCATCCCTAGAATCTCACTCTTAGGCATTGCTTCATCTTTCTTGGAGCTATGAACAATCTGAAGTGTACTCTCTAAATGGAAAATCCTAGTGCTCATGGTTTCTATGGTACCTTCTATATGTTCAATCATGTGTGTGTCTTTCCTATGAGGTGAAGAAGGTCCTTAGTCCATGACTATGAAAGTGTAAGTTCCGTTTTATGTTTTGTTTGTTTTCTCTTGTCCTTCTTTTTTAAATGCTCTTATCTATGCATTTTTATCTACACCTAAGGGAAAGAGTGGCATAAAAGACTAGCAAATCATCAGCCTTTTCATAAGAGAACAACAAAATATAAAAAAAACCATTAGTATGCTCTCTAGTTTTTTTATGCATCAATCAATTATGCGTGAAAATTTTAAAAACTTTTGAAAATATTTCAACAAGAAAATAACAATTAGAAAAATGTAAGCAATTTCTTTGTAACATGAACTTCAAGGCAAGTGTATTGATGGGCACACAATATATAACCAAAATAACCAAAGGGAACTATGTGCCCTGTACAATGGTCAACGTGCTTGGAGCAGGGATAAATGTCATAAGAGAATTGAATGTTCTTGCTTCCTCCTCGTTGTACCTGTAAGAACTGTGGAACCATCTTACTTTTAGTAAATGTGAAAAGATTGAAAACCATCTGGGAAAGCTTACATGCATGCAAAAATTTCCTATGATTATCCTAGATGCCAAACGATGAATAAAAGAGAGTAGAAAAGTTGACATTGATCATCCTTGCATCCAAGAGGTCTTCCAATGAAGCTTTCTAATAGTGTATACTCAAATTTGAACCTTTGTTCATGTTATTGAATGTATCCAAATTATGTCTTCCAGGTACGCAAGAGATAGACCTCTAAGTCAAGATTACATAGCAAGTGAAATTACTCCATTAGGATGTAAAGTGAGGAAGTTATGGCTATTTGAGTGATGATAGCTAAGCTTGATTTGCTCTCTAAGGGAGTTTGCATGAGAAATTAGCTTGCTTTCTACTTCTCATTTGCGGATTCTCTCAAAAACATGAATGCATGGCTAGGAATGGCCCCATAAATGAGTTTTGCAACACAAACGTTGGGTAGAAGTAGCCTTGTGAAGCCCCCTATCTCCACAACACAAGGGAGAAGGAGAAGCTAAAGAGTTATCTCTCCTCACGTGGGCACGGGACATGTCGTACTAATCTCGGCCAGGAAAAATACACCTTTCTGTAGTATACTTGTGTGCATATTTTCTCCTTTCTTGGGTGTTGTGCACACTAGAGCTCCCTTGGGGGGGTGCTCGTTGCTCATCTAAGGGAGGCTCCTCATCCTTCTTTTTGCTGAATCTTTAAAACTTCTTGGAAAGTCTTCTCCATTGATGCCAATCTCTGAACCTGATGATGATGAATTCGAACAAAAGGGGTCATAAAAAATATTCACAAAAATTGTCTCTTGATCTTCTCAAAGTGCTATGAATACCAAGTGTGAGATAAATTCCTCAAATCTCTCCAAAGTAGAAGGTTTGAAAATAAGAAACATATGAATGTCGTGTGTGCAACTCACTCCCATCCTTTATTTCCTCTTGCACCTAAAATAACAATGAGCTATAATGCTCTAGTGTGGACATGTGGTTATCACTCACACTCATTCGCATTACCTTTTAAGAACCTTAGAATATACCCCATACTATGGACCTTGGATATGCTTAGCCCTTGTCCCATAGACACATCTGATGGTCTCTATAAACCAATGTCTAACAAAGGCTTTTAGAAAAGACGACAAAGAAGAAGCGTCATACATAATACAAAACAAAGGAAGATGGTACAAGAAGAAGAAATCAAAGCATGGAATTCAAATTGAAATTAAACTACAAATAATAATTAGGAAAAATATGGGTGAAGTCTCATGAGTAGAAAACCACTAAAGTAAAATACTTAAGAACTAGATTATGCACCATGGAGACCATAGAGATTATTGCATAACCAAAGTAAGCATAAATATAATAAAACCTTGTTGAACTTGTTAAAGAAAGACATTACTGATTGTCTCGATTACTAGGATCAATTATTGCCTATTATACTATGGGCATGTTAGATTACTTATAAAGCAAATACCTATTATAATCTATTTTTTCCTAGCTTACATGTGGCTATTGAGCAGAAACTACTACTTGAAGACTCCTTGTATGCTCGAATTGATGACCTTCATTCTTTAGATGAAGAATGTCTTGAGATTTTTTTGTTAATGCAAGAAGTGCAATTTCGGCATGCTCAAGCTCATGATTGGTTTCTTAGAACCTCAGTATGTTACGAAGGTCAGTTGGTACTCTTTTACAATTTGAAGGTAGACCGAGATGCTAGAAAATTTAAGGCCCGATGGTTTGGTCCCTATAAATTTTTTTTAAGCTCGGTCTAGCAACTTTTCAGTTAGAGACTCTTGTCAAAGTACCGATTAAATATCTCGTCCATGGGCCGAAGCTCTGCCCTTTTGATTCACCCTCCACGTGTGCAATCATTTGTTTGCTGCCCATGATTGTATGATTTTCCATGTTAGCTATTGTGTCTTTTTTTGTATCGTGTTCATCATTTCCCTTGTCATCTAACCATAATGCCTACATTCCTCCTTCATGTTAAAATGCCCCCTACTATGCATTCCGCTCTTTATTGTTTTATGCATCCTTGAGCACTAGTGTTGCATTACTACTACTCTTAGAATTATTTCTATATTTTTTTGATGCGACCTCTCAGTTCTTGCACATCTATAGGCGCTCAAGATTTGCCCTCCTGTAGTGGGATGCTGCTTTTATGCACCTTTCTGCTGAGGGTATCATCTGGTCCGTCATTGGTGAACCTACTTCTATGACACTCTCGATTGTCCCACTTAGTGGTACTGAATTGTGAACCACACCAACTGAGCTCAAGCAACAATTCTCCATGCCCACTAATGGCAACTCATCCGTTTAGTCTATTTCTTGAGTTGACATGGAAGAATTGTTTCCATGACATAGCTTTGACAAATATGGCATCACCTTCCACCCTAAACTCGAGTGCTATATTCTCAAGTTCATGCAGGGAACAATGAATTTGTAACACTGACCCTATGGCATATCACGCTAGTTCTATTCCTTTGTTGTAGCAACTACCCATGCTCCAATCAATTTTTCAATAATTTCATTTCATACAATTCATAGGGAATGTGGGTTTGGGACCACTGGTGGAAGAGTCAGCCGCTACACACCAAGCCTCTCCTTCAACATCATCGGCATCTTCTTTACATTCTCCTAGTGGTTCTATCCAACCTTCTTCCCCTTCCTCCTTATCGCCTATTTATCCAATTACTCCTGTCCATCAAGCAATGCAGGATGTAGTATCCCCTCCACCTGCATCTCTCCCACCACATCCTCTAAATGATATGGCCACCAATCACTTGTTCCCTCTGCATTGCAAACAACCTCTTCAACCTCATCTTCAGTTATTCCCCATTAGGAACTTCTCCAAGTCCATGTTGGTTCTCACCCTCTCCACCCCATCATCCTTGGAGTAACTTGGCACTTGAAGAGCATGTTGATGATGATGTGCCAAAACTTCCACCTCTTCCTATGCCCCACAAACAATTACACCTCTACGATAACTTAGCTACTAAGGAGTTTGATCATCACCAACTTTTTGAGGCTATACAGAATTGGAAAACGTTTCATATTATAAAGGATTCTATAAGCATATGCATGATATAGAGGAGTATAAGAAAAGTCTCATAATCCTCAGGAGGTAAATGGTCAGAGTCTCCATAAAAAGAAACTATGGGGTGCAGTAGGCCACCATCAATGAAGTTAGGTCCCAACTCTAGCAACAAGTACATGACTATGAACTTCTAGAGCAAACTATAGTGGCTTTGCAAGAACCGAATGAGCAACTCTCTACAAAGTTTGTTGAATAGGAGGAATCCACTGCTCATCTCCAACATTTTATTCAAATACTGCAGACATAGCTCGACCAAGAAATCGATCTAAAGATGCAAGCCATTCACACCATGCATATCAAACGATGCCATGAGAAACACATCGTGAAGCAAATTCTTTTACTCGATCTACACTTGGTAGAGGCACAGAGAAGGTCTATAGTTCCATCGACATCCACCTCTAGCACATTTGTTGAAGGGGTAGTCACCTTACAACCAATAAAGTCCAAAAACTACTGAAGAGGATGCTAAAGAAGATTTAGTCTACATTCTAGGATGCCAAAGCTTCTTTCTCGAATGATATAAATACATCCTTAGATGAAGAGCATGAAGATGCCAACTAATGATTGGATATATCTATATTTTAGAGTTCATGGGGTGCATGCATACCAATGTTAGGTTGTTGGAAGTCATTTTTGTGAAAACATATTTTCGGTGAAGAGTTTTGAATGAAATCTATAGAGAGCTTGATTTGTAATCCTTTAAAAAATTAATAGAACTAGATTCCTTCTTGGTGTAGGCAAAGAGATAGGCATCGGACATGTGGGGCTATCGAACTATGACACTACAGGGAAGTTTAATCATATGCCGAGTCCTTTGGGGATTCTGACTTTTGTCCATTGTTGTCCATTTGCTGATGATTGTGATTGTAGAACTATTTGCGAGTGTAATCAGACTCTGTGCCCCATTGTGTGACGTTTCTATTTAAGAAGTCTGAGTATCCCATGTTTGTGTAGAAAGTAATTCTTCAGCGAGTATTAGTGTGAGAAATAAGTGGATTCTATAGATAGAAGTTAGTTTTTGATTCAATGAGTATTCGACTATTTGAAGTAATTGAGGAGTTGGAGAAACACAGGGATCTAGTCTATACTAGGTTCTACCACCAAGAACCCCTCGAACATGTTCCTTTCCTTAACCGAAGTGAATAGAGGTTAATAGATTCTTGTTTTAAGTATTCCACTATATGTTTACTCCATTTTGGATTTTCTTTAAACCAAGAAAAAAATATTGGTTGATCTGAGGAAACATAGCTATCCACATCTATCTTCTTAGTTTCCCTATGAGCTCCTATTCCTACTAAATTATTTTTTGTAACAATCTTCAAAGCATGTAGAAACATGGATTCCAAAGATGTGCTTTATCTAGAATATTATGCTTCTCTTCTTTAGGTACACAATAATTCCAATACTCCTATGAAGTTCAAATGGTACGTGCCCTATGATGAAGTTTCTACTTTGCAAAATCACGTTTTGAAATCACACTTTTATTTTTAGGTCCAATTGACATTATTAGTATCAAAGATTTTTTCCAATCTAGTTTTCTCTCTATCTAGGGTAGATAGGCATCGGGTAGATCATTATCTATAGTTTGTGGTTTATCTCTAGTCAATATTCTAGATAAATGATGTGCTCTCATGTATGTTTTCCCTTCTCTTAGTGCTACTTCAAAATCAAATTCTATTAATAATAGTAAGAACCATCTTACTATTCTTCCAATTTGACAAGGATTATTCACTAGGTATATGATGATCCACAAATAATTTAAACTTTTTAGCCAATAAATAATGTTCAAATCTCTTTACTACATACACCACACCTAACCCTTCTCTTTCAATTGTTGTTTAGATTTTATCAGCATACATCACACCTAACCCTTCTCTTTCAATGGTGATGTAGTGTTTAGCAACGTGATTCAACTGTCTACTTGCATAGGCTATTGGAAAATCTGTTTTTCTTCCCCGTATAGGTTGTGCCAACACACATCCTAATGCAAAGTTTGGACCATCCACATGTACATGGAAATTCAAATCCCATTGACATGTTTTTAGTATTGGTGTAGTGACTAAACAAGAATTTAGGCTTTCAAAACCTTTATCACATTCATGAGTGCACTCAAATTTTGTAAGGAATGTATATAGAGGTTTTGCAATGTTAGGAGACTTGTATAGAAATTATCTATAATATCCACATTGTCCCATGAATGTTTGTAACTCCTTCACATTTATTTGCTTGGGCAAGTTTATTATGCCCTTGATTTTCTCTTCATCAGTAGAGATGCCATTTTCTGATACTATATGTCCCAACATTGCTCCTTAATGTGTTTCCATTGTTTCTTCTCTTGTCTCGACATTGTGTGTGTATGTGTATGTATGTGTGTGTGTGTGCATCTAGTGTGATTTTGACCTCCATGGCCATCCTTACATCTTTGCAGATTGACAATTAAGGAGGTGGAGTTCCTTGACATGGTACTCATCCTTGTAAAGAGCAACAGAGGGCATAGCCATTCCTTCCCCTCTTGGGCTTAACCCCTAGTGCTAACCTCCACCATCAAAAGGCTCTTCCCTCGAGGAGAAAGCTAAAACCTTTAGAGCATTATCCCATGAGCAAAAGAGCTCGATTATTTGGAAAACCTTTTGAAGCAAAACAAGTCTCCTCAACCAACTAGAGGAAGGTCAAAGGTGACTTATATCCTTTGATGGAAAAACAAAAACATGACCACCACTAGGCAGGCGGTTGTTACTTGCTATACCTAGATTATAACCTTCCAAACTAGATTGCAACCTTCCAACATCTATGTAGCAAGCAAATACCCCCTCTTCAGCTTCACACGAGGAGGAAGCATGTGTGAAGCTCTTGCAACTCTTATAGAGCTTCAATTGTGGAGGATGTAGCTTTCACGAATGTTTGCCAACCGTGGACTTTTTCCACCTATGATTTTCTCCATCATCGACTTTTTGCCAATTGACGATTTTCTCCGTCTCATGATTTTTTTTGTGAACTGCCGACTTCTTGCCGATCCACGATTTTTTCTTAAATGATTTTTTGTCAACTGCCTAGTACCTACCTTTTCCCAATTCACGACTTTTTGCTAGGTCACGATTTTTGCCAATACGCTACTTCGCTGACCGGCAGTTTTCGAGGCCTACGGACTTTTTGGAAAGCGATTTTTTTGCTCAGTAGCAACGTCCTTTCATCTCACGAAGATTTTCCAACTACTGGATTTTGGCCACTATGCCTCTCACCACGATGGCCTGCACATTTTCACGTCTACCTTCCTGCAGCTCACCGCGTGATTTTCAATGCCTGCGCCCTCTATAATTTCCTACTTACAGCTCTTCAGTATATCCTAGGAAAACACACTTTTTGCTTTTTGAATCCAACTTTGATCTTGTTGAATCAAGAATATGTGCATAACAGAAACAACCAAAAATTCTGAAATGCAAAACTGAAGGCTTTTATCAGAATTTGCTTCTTGAGGAGTCATCCCCTTCAGTGCTTTTGTGTAGCTTTGATTGAGGATGTAGACTGATGTATTGACTCCTTCTGCCCAGAATGAATGAGGCATGTATTGAGCCTTTGACATACAACGAGCCATTTCAACTACTGTCCTGTTCCTGCGCTCAACAATCCCATTTTGTTGAGGTGTATGAGTTATGGTAAGTTGCCTTTTCACACCATTCTCCTTACTGTAATTATTGAATTCTCTTGACAAGAATTCACCGCCTCTATCTGTTTTGAATTTCTTTAGTTTCCTTCTTGATTCATTTTCCACATACGTATACCACGTTTTAAATTTTTCAAAAGCATTCATCTTCTCTCGAATGAAATAAACCCACATCTTTCTACTTTAATCGTCGACTAACATCAAAAAGTAGAAAGATCCTCCTCAAGCAGGTGTAGACATTTTACCGCAGAAATCAGCATGTACCAATTCTAGAGGAGCTTGAGATCGATTACTGGTTTCTCTTGGAAATGCCTTTCGTTGTTGCTTGCCCGTCATACAAGCTTCACAAGGTTCTTACAACTCTAAAAATGCAGGCAAATGAGCAACCATCCCTGTTCTTTGCATCTCCTTCAAAATTGCAAATCCGAGATGCCCAAATCGTTGGTGCCATAACCTGCTTACATCTTTATCTTCTATAGACATTAAGGCACTTAACTCATACAAGTTATCATGTCTTATGCCTTTACCTACTACATTACATGATGAATCCATGATTTCTGCACCACTCTTATTGAAGTGAACTTCGAGTCCACGATCTGTTATTGCAGAAACTGATAACAAATTTTTTTTAAGTGTAGGTACATAAAGAACATTGGATAACTTTTTCTCAACACCTAGAGAAGTGAGAAAAGAGATGGTTCCAGTTCCTTCCACTAGACACTTGGAGTCATTTCCCACATCTACATTGATGGATTCCCGTAGAGGCACTAAGGAACTATACCAATCCTTTTTGCTAGTCATATGGCGGGAAGCTCCACCATCTAAAATCCATGGTTCATCAACATGAGCTTGAGCAGATGAGCATACCTCTTCAATAGCTATCCATAATTCGAGCTCCGTGTTGTTTGCAGACTCTTTGTTCTTCCACGATGATTTTACAGTCCCATTCCATTCATCAGCTTGCTTCTTTCTGCAATCCTTGATGGCGTGGCCTTTCTTTTGACAATAGAAGCAGCTTCATATGAACTTTTTCTTCTTTGGCTTCTTCTTTGATCCATCACAAGAGCCTTTACCTTTTGCATTCGCTGAGAATGCAACATCACTTGTACTTTGCCGATTCTTCAACCACATCTCTTCTTCTAAAAGCATAGCACAAAACTCTTCAAATATGAGAAGAGTTGTTCTTACGTGAGTGTTAAGGGCTACTTTTCTACAAGAACACGTACACATCTTTGGTCCATCTCTTCTGGTGTTATAACAACATCAACTGCAGCCAATTGATCTTGAAGATGTTTTATCCATTTGATAAAATCTTCAGCCTTTTCAGAATCATAATTGTTTTCATTTGCCAACTGATTTTTTAAATTTTGTATCCTAGTGTGGTTCTTGTTCTCATATTGATAAGCCAATATGCCCCAAGCCTCATGTGCTTTAGTAGTATGTTGAACTAAACTAAGCACAAAATCACTTACACTAGTGACAATTGCACATAATGCATCAGCATTCCGCCTCTTCGAAGCTCGTAGAAGATATGGATCTGGCTGAATCATCAATCTTGAATTTGCTGGATCTTCAACTGGTATAGGCTCTGGATTCAATCCCATCAGTCTCACGACAATGTCAAGTAATTCATAGGACTCCGAAATTGCAGAGATTTTGAACTTGCAGAGTGTATAGTTGGTTCCATCCAGCTTCCCTTGAGTGAATGGAGGTGGGAAAATTTGAATAGGTGCGACATTAACATTAGCTGAAGCACCAAGACCAATTTTCGATGATGAAGCCATCATGTAATCACTTGAATAATCTACTAATATTCTAGTTTGCTAGTAGGCTAAAATAGTGATACTTCTCAAGCTATTCGAACCTTATGGCTCTGATACCATGTCAAACAATAGATACACAAGATAAAAGATATAAGAGAATCTCAACAATTTTCTACTAACAACAAGTACAAAGATGATGGCATTCTCCACCCATGCGCTCTCAAGGTAGAGCTTAAATGGTGATCTAGACAACTCTAGATAGGGAGATACAAGGTAGAGGTATGCTGGTTCAATTCGATGTCTCAGGTAGTGCAGAAGTCATGTATATATAGGATCATGGGTGGCCTTCCGTGGACGGCTATACATGGGCGGTAGAGTGTGGGCGGCCACTGTCTGCATAATTGCAATACACGGCTAAGGGAGGTTGAACCGACCTAACAAATATAAATGATTTCTGACTTTGATAGGGAATATTCCATGGAATATTCCTCAGACCCCACAATTGGGGACCCTAGTAACTCCCTTTCCTTACAGTACCTTACATGGTCGAATATGACCTTCATCCAACATGCAAGTTGGGATTCCCATCAATTGTGTAATGCATGCTTGGCTTCTCCTCATAATGGTGGCCTTACAAAATGTGCATACAATCATGAGGGGTAGACATTGGTCATATACTAACACAACATGGCAACCATTTGAGAAGCGGGGGTTCAATTTTATGGGGCTTATCTGCCATGCATCCTTTTCAAGACATGATAAGTATTTTCTAGTTTCCATTAACTATGCAACAAAGTGGGCCTAGTCTATTGCTTTTCCAGATTGCACAACCCACACAATTGTTGATTTTTTCTACAACAATATTTTTTGCTGGTTTGGTTGTCCACTTGAAATGTGCATTAATCAAAGAACTCACTTTGTTAATAAGGTTTTGTATGAAATTTTTAACAAGTACAAGGTTCTCCATCTTACTTCCTTTGCATGTTATCCAAGGTCCAATGGACAAGGAGATTGCATTAATAAAGTATTGAAAGCTATTCTGAGGAAGGAATGTATGTTAAAGCCCACTATCTAGGGCACTACTTATCTAGGCACACTATGGACCTATAGGTTAGCATGCAAAGAAGCCAGAAGACACTCCCCCTTTCAATTGGTCTATGGAGTAATTCCTATTCAGCCGTTTGAGTTTTTACATGGCTCTCCTTGGACAGAGTACATGCATGTAAGAAAGGATTCAGGAGTTTGTGCTAGACTATCAACACTCAAAAAATTGGAGAAACTTTGACTAGATGGAACAAAAGAGTTTGATGAGACACAATTCAAAAGAAAGGAATCTGATTGAAAACAATATATGGACAAACAAATTACAAACAGGTATACTTGTTCTCTTACATAGACCACATTTACATACATGATTGCAAGGAAAGTGGCTTCCTCATTGAGAAGGAAGGTACAAAATTAGAGAAATGTTATAGTGGGGCATGATGTAGTTAGAGACTTTCGTTGGCGAGATGCAACTACTACTCACCATCTCCAAACTCAAGTTCTATCACCATCAAAAAAATTGAAGCTCTTTTTTATCAACTAGCACTTTGAAAAATCTCTCAAGATTCTATGTAGCTCTTCTCGTACTTTTTTCACTTAGTTTTTTTCATTTTCATCATTTGTTAGGCTTTCCATTTAAGGTGCTTGTTGTAATTTGAATTTCATTCCATACCCAATTCATGAGAATTGTGGTGGAAAATTTTGGGATTTGTTGTGGATTTTTTGTAGAAATGCTTAGGAATTTTCTAGGAATTATTTTCCTTCTTTAAGTTGCTTTTTATTGTTGAATTAGTTGGGAAAGGGATGTTCTCTAAAGTTTTGAGTGAGGAAGGTGTCTTGAGGTTTTGTCCTATTTTATAGAATGATTTTTTATTTTTTTTGGCTTTTTTCATTTCGCATTTTATTTCAACTTTTCTCTATTTTAAGGATTTTTTTTTAGCTGTTTCCCTTGCTTTTTTTATCAACAAAAAACTTTTTCTCTCTAGATTTCTTACTCTCTCTGCTTCTCGCCCTTGCGCTCTATCTATCTCTCATCCCTCTCTCTACCTCTCTCTTGCTCTCTCTCTAGCTCTCTCCACCTCTCTATCTCTCCCCTCTCTCTCTTCCTCTCTCTCTCCTCTCCTTTTACGTCTCTTCCTCTCTCTGTAGCTATATCTTCTCCTTCTCCCTCTATCTCTTCTCCCTCTCTCTAGCTCTCTCTCCTCTCTCTTACCTCTCTACCTCTCTCTCTACCTATCTCTCCTCCCTCTCACTACCTCTCTCTCTTCTCTCTACCTCTGTCCTTCTCTCCTCCCCTCCCACCCACTCCCCCCCCCCAAACCTTACCATCAATGTATACGAAGTTAACTTTATTTTAAGTTTTTATTTTATTTTATTTATATTTATCATTTTTAAATTTATTTATTACATATATAATTTCTTTTTTTTGGCCAATTTTGTTTCATTCTGCACCATTTTTTAATTTACCCTCCCATATTTTTCAATTTTCTGTTTTTAAAGTTTATTTTCATTTTTCTCCCCTCCACACACACACACACACACACAAAGATCATAGGATAATGTTTTATTCTATCATATGTATTTTTTTTTCTTTTAATGACACATATTCAGAGGCTCTAGCTGATTGCACTTCAATGGCTGTTGTTTTCAATCTTGGAGTCATTTTCATGATTGTCCATAGTTTCGAAATCATTTATATCATCATTTTCCTTGAATTCCTAGTTTTGGTCAAACCCCATATGTTTTGCACACATTAAACATGTGATTTCTCACTTGCACATATTTCACATGGTCCATTCCCTATTCATTTTTAACATGTTTTACATTTTTCATATGCATTAAATGTCTCTTATAATTTTTGGGTAATTTCTCCCTATCATCGACCCCACATCCTACTCCTTGCCCCTTCCTTATTCACCATTAACCCACACCTACCCATCAACTCCTACCTACCCCTTATTCACCCCCAACCCACACTTAACCCCACCTCATACTTCCTGATCCATTCATCCCACAATAGCCTTCTATGACATGGATTCCTCATCACTTTCTTCGTCCATTTTTTGCTACTTGCTCTGGGGTGCATTTTTTATATTACCTTGCAACTATTTTTCCTCCATCTTCTAATGGATTACTCATATTTTCTTTTCAAGGTCCCCCCTCCCCCCAATTTTGTGTTGTGGTGGCTAATCTTTGCTCATGGTTTGGCAATTCGCTTTCCAAGATGGAGAGCCCATTAGATGGTGGGCACCTGTGATCCACTCAAAGTGGTAAGTTGGAAAATTGGTGCACAAGTGATGAAAAAGTGGTCAAGTGCATGGGTGCACAAATAGTGCACAAGTGGTTTTCCCACAATATTCTTGAAGAAAACGTTAAATGAATGTTGCAAAAACATCGTTTTGAAGGATTTTATCGCTTGTAAAGTGTTATGGAAGATCTAAGAGAACCCCATGTGCACATTTTTGAGAAACTAAGGCTAAAATTAGAAACGAGAAAGTAAATATGATACCAACAAGAACTTATGTGTTTCCCTAGATTTAAGTTTTTGTTTTTCATAAAGTCACTATAGGAAAAAATAGGGAGTCATTGATCTTTACATGGGAATGGACTTGGGACAACAAAGTAAGCATCAGGATGAACAAGTAGTTGGGTAATGAAATTGCCTACATAAGAGGAATCAACACCATAAAGGATCATTCTTGGAAGATAGACCAAGAAGAAAGATCATACAATACACTAGGAGAGCAAGAGAGAGCAAGACACACACACTTAGTGCACATCGAGACAAAGTGTGCAAAGAGGATGACAAAGTATCCAGTGGGAGTGGGCATAGAGCAACTAAAGTGTGAGAAAATATCATGAAGGAGGTGTTAGAGGTGGACAATATAAGTGACCAAGCCTTCAAGCTTATTAGAAGCTTGAAGTGCCAGAAGCTTTATATTATTGTAGAAAAATATATTGTAATCTTTTATGCTAATCAAGACATAGAGGCTTCCGAAGCAAATTTTCTTTCTTCTTTTTCTCCATTTTTTCCTACAAATGCTTAAGCCCCTTTCAACTAAAGAATTTTTCAACAGAGAGGGTTTTGTTTACTAGTTTCTATGTTGATTTTGGAGTGTAAATCCAAGTTAAAATTCACTTCAACACAGATCTAAGGGTTCCATCTCATGTTGAATGAGTGCACCACATTTTCATATATGCAACCACAAACATCATCTCTAGAGGGTTACGATCGGCCAATGGGCAGAATGATCTCCCTAATAAGTCCATAAAGGACATAGGGAAGGTTAGGGAGTTCCAGATTGAGTGGATAACATGATAATTTTGACTTATAAGGGATGAACTCTAGGAACCACTTGAAAAGGCATAGGGTTGTGCACCAAACTTGTGAGGCGTCAACCTGCAAGGTTTGGAAGGCCGCTTTCTCATTTTCAAGAACCACAAACACATGATTTGTGAAGAAAAACTCACACTAAAACCACTCTACATGAAACCATTGTTAGAGGGATTGAAGAGGTAGCCTAGAGCCAAACAACTGCCAAATGAGGCAAGTCCATTTTAGTTCTTCTTGGATAACCAAAATGCTCTGTCTACGAAGGGTGAAAATAGGAGGCTTGATTCTAAAATGTTTTAGATAATCACATGAGTCCTTGTCCTCCGATGTTAGAAACAAATTGCTAACCACCGACGAAGGGAGTGCCGCTACCATACTCAAGGCCTTTTGCATAGTGAGCTTTAAATTAACCTTTGCAAAAACGTTGAGAAAACAAAGGACCTAAGTTGAGCCCATAAAAAAGAACACAAGGGATTCAACAAAACGAAGAACAAGCTAGAACAAAATCGTCACTTTTATGCTAAAGCTATTAAAGAAATCTTCCTACCCTTTCTTCTCTTTTCATTACTTTTTTCTTTCTTTTTTTCTCGGTTCTTTTAATTCTTTTTTAAAAGTCTTGGAAATGCCCTTACCCTAAAAGATATTCTTATTGAAATTTTGCGGGTTTCCAGGTTGTTCTAATTTTTTCTTCTCTTTTATAGATTCTAAACCAAAGGAAGAGCAAACGAAAGCTTAAAAATTACTTTCACTTAAGCAATTCGAATAAATCACTAAAACTCAAAAACATGAAAAACCAGAACCCAAGACGGACTATCACGGCCTTCCAACATGTTTGATTTTCTCAATCACTTTACTCACACCACTAAAATAGAAGCCCTGAATGGCACTGTTAGCGGATAGTGTCTTTGTGAAGATCGAGGCCAAATTTGAGTTCACAAGAGGGGCAACGGATAGAATGGTCTGTACGATAGCTCGGAGCCGGAGGAGAACGTGATGCAGAGGAGAATGCCATAGATCTCGTCACGACACACAACCAGAGTGACTCCTACTGTGGACGGTCATCTCTTAGTCGGTCTCTATGCAGCATAGTAATTGCGCTTCAGTTATACAGTGGATCAATCATGCAACGATAGTTGCACACAACGACCTTCAGTAAGTCTGTAGCTCGAGGGACGCAGAGTTGAATCAAACAACGTTGATCTTCATTTTTTGTTGATTAACACAGTGATTACCGTAGTGCTTCCGATCTATGCCTCCTCTAACCAAGAATATAAAGGTTATTGCGAGTCATAGGCAAGTCAAAGTAGGTCCTTCAGAATGTACAGAACCACAACGATGGCGAGGTACCTTCACATTGTTTCATTGCTCTTCCTTAGATTTGAAACCGCTCTTAGGTAAAGGACCATCTGGCACATTGAAATCACTTGCGCATGTATGAAAAAAAAAATCTTAGTATAAAAGAAATAGTCAAGGGAGTGGAGATGAATAAGATCTATGTAGAGGGAAAAAAAAAGTCAAAGGAGTGTATTGTAGTGCACTGGCAGGTGCGTTTCTCATAGTGTGGCTGCAAAAGTCAATCTTGTCCCTCACGTAAGTGACGTAATGCATGCGCAATCCAAAGATTTTCAGTCTTCTACAACTCTTTGGAATGTACATAAAAATTCTGTGTCTCTCTGTCTCTCTCATATTGGAAAATCATTAAGGTACCTACTACCAAGTCTCGAATCGCACATGCAGCCGACACGCAGTATCTCTATCGTTTCCACCTCCTCCGCCGCCCTCCTTCTCCTCCTCCTGACTTCTCTGTTGATGGTTCCGGCTTGCTGCTCACGAGGAGGAAGGTTGCTCTCTCCGAATCACGCAGATCGCTGCGCGGAGGGTCTTTTGCAACCTAATCCCGAACCAGACTCCGCTCTCAGCAGAAATAGAATGCCGCATCATCAGAAAGTCATCTCCCCCGACGGTCCTACCGATCAGATTCGTCGACAACCTCTTTCGTCTTGTCCGCCTGGTATTTCTATGCAAGCACTGCTTCTCCCTTGTAATGGGTTTCACACATCTAATGAGAACTCCTTCAACATGCTGCCGAGGGCAGACCCTGTTCCTCCATCTGGTCCAGGCATGGACCACAACTAGGAAGTGACAGGAGGGCCTTCTATTACTTCTGCACTTTTCTCAACTACTTCTCACACACTGAACGTTAGATCCAGTACATTTTAGAAATTGTTTATATGACAGAATCAGATTACCTTTTTACCAATTACAGAGATTCTCATGTTTTAAGGTGTATAGGCATTCCACATCATCATTGTTCTTCGATTTGAGGGAAGCTCAAACACAAGAAACCCATTCTGGACACTTTCTTTGCAAATACTTGTGTAATTTGATTTTTATTTTTCCTTTTTCCTGTAACTCCGTAATCTCCAAGTTCTCGCAAGAGTCTGGGTCCACTGATGTCGTGCCGGATCATTCGATCCCAACAAGCTGCCTGAACTAATTTGTCGTCTCAATCTCTGCGTCTGAGAGAGAGAGAGATGCTTAATTTTGAAGGACTAAGGGGTTTTAAGAGGATATGCTCAATTGTTTTACACAAATGAGATGGATATGAATCACAAATCGAAATAGAGACAGTCATCTTAAGAGCGTGAGTAATTGAGTCACGTGAAGAAGTCCATTTTTTTGAGAGAGTACAATGAATTGGAAAGACACACACCCCCACCACGTAAGGTAGAGGCACCCAGCTTGGGGAACTCATGGACACCCATCTTGGGGAACTCATGGATATGTCTAGCCAAGATTTGAACTCAGGACTTCCTCCTTGAGATTCAAAGCATCAACCACTTTGCTATGCGGGCTTAGACCAAATCCTTATTTTGTCTTCCTTTCTTCACCATAATAACCCAAATAGTCACAGATGGAAATAGAGATACTCACTGACAGTTTTTGGTAAAAGCCTGAGTTGTGTCAGATATGTGTGTGTGTGTGTGTGTGTGAGAGAGAGAGAGAGAGAGAGAGAGCCTTGTAAACGCAAACAGATTCAAAATCGTATACGGAACTGTTGTAGATGAATAACAGGTAATTGAATTACACATGGAGAGAGAGAGAGAAACACCATGAATTTAACGTGGATATGGTCCCTAAGAGAATCAATTACAACATTAAGCATAGCTTCTCTATTTCTATGCTATTAATCAAACACTGTAGAGTTTGCAGCCATTAAGCATTATGAACTTATCAATATGTTTTATAAGAAATCCAGTTACTGTTTTCTTGATAGAACTCTAGTAATAATGATGCAGTTACTACTAGGCCTGCACGATATCAAAGCAATTCATCTTTTGAATTTGATATTTCCTTCTTTAAAATTCAGGTTTCCACTCATTATAAAGAAGAACCTTGAACCTCTCCTTTAGTTTAAGCATTTGAACCTCTCCTTTAGTTTAAGCATTATCAGTAGGATGTAGGGATATGCACTTCTTCCAATAGTAGATTTTTCATCGACTTAATCCTTACTATGGTTTACTTTTATAGTTTTTTGTCGAAACGTGGCCTTTCTTTGCAATTTAATTATGTCAATCATGAGGAATATAGGATTCCTTTTTCTTAAGAAGGTTTAGCAGGCGCCTACTCCTCTAGCTTTAACTTTGAAAGTACAACTGTATAGCTTTGCAATTTAATTATGTCAATCATGAGGAATATAGGATTCCTTTTTCTTAAGAAGGTTTAGCAGGCGCCTACTCCTCTAGCTTTAACTTTGAAAGTACAACTGTATAGCTGAAGGGGCATAGTACCCATGGGATCACCCAGTCTAACCCTTGAAAAAGGGCTTACAGAGAGGATGCAATCCGCCTTCGTCTGGGTACTGGAGATTAGGTGCACGCTCTCTTTTGGCAGATCAGCACATTTTAGTGCCATATACAGGACTTCAAGTGTAAACAACAGCAGCAACGCGAGTAGTGATGAGAGTGCAGATGAATCACAAAAACCAGAGATCTTGGAGCGACATGTATTAGCCCAACTGTGTGGATTTGGAATTCTTCTGAGTCACGTGTTCCAATATACAGAGCTAAATAAATGTAAGTTTTTGAACTTATCTGGGTTCAATTCTATTGCACAACAGTTCAAAAATCAAAACTCTTTGCTTAATTCATTCGTTCGACTTGCCACCATATCTGAATTTGTACTGCAGTGAATTGGTAGCTTAAATATCCTCTCATTTCGCACAGAGTGTCGAGTACTTAGAAACGGTATGCGATTACTCTCGTGCATTAAGCTGGGTGCTAAATGTTAATTCTCACACCACTTTCTCTATTTAATTCTCTGCGCGTAATAGTTCAAGTCTGTCGTATGTGAATGCATGAAAATCGCCATCAGTGTAGGAGGTGTAATATTATTTCGCATGCATAAAGAAGAATGGTTTCAAGCTAGAATATGCATGAGTTCTGTGTTTGTTTTGTTGCCATGATGTTTTGCGGTGGAAACATGCAAATGTATCAGTATGATGAATGAAACCGATTGTATTACGCTTGGTATGTGATTTTGTTATGACGGGAAAACGAAGACCTTTTGAGCATTGTGCTTAAACCTCAGGTGACGGACACATTGAAGGGATTCAAGGAGGTTGTTTTCTGACGAGCAAAAGCCGAAACTAAATTGCTTGGCGCAGTAGCTCGAAACTTACAAATGATAAAAGTTCTGTAGTTACTCTCCTTGCGCTTGCAATTTGATTATAGTATCAAATGAACGCTGGGATTATATTTGTTTAAAGACAAACAACGATTGCACTTACACTGAAGCACAGATTAGGTACGTTTGTTTTTTGCCAAGATACTCAGAAGATACGTTTGTTTTACTCAGAAGAAGTCAAGGAAGTGTATTATCGTGCAGTGGTAAGACCTTGAGCCTTGGGCCTTGGACTGAGAATGTAGGGTCCAAGACCAATGGACTGAGAATGTAGGGTTCATGTCGAAACCGCTCTTTGGTAAAGGACCATCTTACACATTGAAATCACTTGAGCGGAGATGCAGAAGATCAAAATTGAAAAAAAAAAAGGGTCATAGTATTGGAGATGGAAAAGATCTAGGTAGGGAAGAAAATAAGTCAATGAAGTGTAGTGCAGTGAAGTGGTGACTGCTGAGACCTTTGAGCCTTGGGCTTTGGTTGAGAATGTAGGGTTCAAGAGTCAAGACCCATTGCATATGGGGAATCGGGATAAAGGAGAATCCTGGGTGTTTGACATGTACGTTTCTCATACTGTCAGTCCAAAAGTCAATCTTCTCCCATACGTAAGTGACTTCATGTACGCGCAGTACAAAAATTTTCAGTCTTCTACAACTCTTTCGAATCTACCTAAACATGCTCCAGCCTCTCTGTCTCTCTCATATTGGAAAATCCTCAAGTTACTCAGTCTCGAAGTGCACATGCAGCAGATACCCAGTCTCTATCCTTTCCGCCTCCTGCGCCGCCCTCCTTCTCCTCCTCCCGACTTCCTTGTTGGTGGTTCCGACTTGCTGCTCACGAGGAGGAAGGTTGCTCTCTCCGAATCACACAGATCCTTGTGCGGAAGTTCATTTGCAAACCAATCCCGAACCAGAGTCCGCTCCCAACGGAAATAGAATGCCGCATCATCAGAAAGTCATCTCCCAGATTCGGCGAGGACCTCTTTCCTCGTCTCCGCCTGGTATTTCTATGCAATCACTGCTTCTCTCGTGGAATGGGATTCACGCATCTAATGAGAACTCCTTCAACATGCTGCGAGGGCAAAACCCTCTTCCTTCAGCTGCTCCAGGCATGAACCACAACTAGGAACTGATAGGAGGGCCTTACGATACTTCTGCACTTTCCTCAACCACTTCTCACAGACTGAAAGTTGGATTATATGATAGAATCAGATTGCATTTTTACCAATTACAGAGATCCTCATGTTTTTAAGGTGTATAGCCCTTCCACATCATCATTGTTCTAGGATTTGAGGGAAGGTCAAACACAAGAAACTCATTCTGCGCACCTTCTTTGTAAATACTTGTTTAATTTGATTTTGCTTTTTCCTTTCTCCTGTAATTCCGTAATCTCAAAGTTTGAGGCAAGAATCTGGGTTCACTGATGTCGTGTCGAATCATTCGAATCATTCCATCTGTTTCTCGATCTTTGCATTTGAGATGATAGATCCCATCTTTGCGCGAGAGAGAGATGTTTAATTTCTAAAGACTAAGGTATATCAAGAGCATATGCTGTTTGCCCATGTTAGGCTAAGTGGTTTGGCCTTTCACCTCTTGAGGTGGGGGTGAGTCTTCAACCACTCTCTATGAAAAGACAACTTGTGGGTCTAAGGTTAGTCTAACTAGTTGAAACCAGTGTAAACCCTTTTTCTTGTGAGTTAAGGGGATCCCGCATGTACTATGCCCAAACCTTCACCCTCTATAGTTGTAATTTCAAAGTTAAAGCCCAAGAGAGTAGGCTTTCGTTGAACCTCCATTAAAAAAAAAAAGAGCATATGCTCTTTTTCTTTCCTACTTGGAAATTTTGTAGGAATTTTCCAAACTGATTTTGGTAGAGAAAGAAGCTCTAGGGCCGTTTTTAAAGGACAAAAATGATCACTTGCAAGAAACGTTTTGAATGCATGTTAGGGACTCTTTTTGCATCTTGCTTCTAGGGCTCTTTTCTCTCTTCTCATTCTTCATTTGTAGCTTTTCTCGGAGTGTTCCAATCCAACCTCCACCTATGTGTTGAGATGTCAATGTCAACATGTGATTATCGAGGATGACATATACCACTTTTCATTTCCCACACATGTATAGTGGTTAAAATGATATATGTAAGTAATACTTTTATTGAGCTTCAATAGGTTTATCTATCAAGAATGATCAAAACATTTTTTCTTCGCGAACCCACTGCTTCATAGATATTAGGTTTTCTTTATAGATTGGTCTCTATGTATTGTAATAGTTGTATTATTATATTAGGTCATCTTCTAGAATCTCCTTATCTAATAGAACAACTAGAAGAATTTTGTTCTCCTTTGCCTCAACTTCTGTGGGTCTCTCTCCTTGTGTATGAGAGTGTGTAAGAGCTCGCTTTCTCATCTCCCTTCCCTTTATATGGTATCAAAGCCCTTGTGGCTGTAGAGAGCTCGTGAAGAATGCTAAGAATGAAGAGTCCATGAGAAGGCATGGAGAACGTGAGCTTTAGAAATGAACTCACTTTGCTACAAGAATTAGTATGCAAGTAGAAGGTGCCAAATTATTTTGGTGAGTAATCCCTTTAGGCTAATGCACTATGCTTAGAATTTTGTTTTGGAGGTATTTTGATCTTTACTTCCATCTTTCAAGATGGGGGCCACATAAAACAAATAGACTAGTTTACAAAACTCAAAAATTGCATTTTGTTCTCCATCATCTAAGCATTTCAAATCCAAAATTTCAAGCAATTCTATGTATTATTGATACACAAAAACTATGATTTTTTTAATTCCAAAGTATCAAGTAATAGTGTGAAAATGTTAAAGAAGAGATACTACTTCTAGTATTTTCAAATTAGTGTATACTACTTCAAAAATAGAAAATGATGATGAAATGAGTCAAGTTATGACCGATCATTTGGACAAGAATGAATTTCAGGCTTAGAGATTTTGATTGAGAAATTTCCTGATGGAAAAGCTCTATTAGAAGAACATCAATGAAGACAATGAGAACACCTCCACTTACTAGAGAAAAATTGGAGTACATACCATATTAGAGCATTTGAAGTGCAAAATTTGCATAAAAGATACCATGATCTAGCACATACAAGATCCAAAAACCCTAAAACAGTCGGAACAATTTCATCTTATTGTATGAGATGAATACAAAGGCGCATAAGTTACAACTCAAGTATGAGCTACATACAACGGAGAAAACAAAGCATGTCGATACGTGACTACACTTTAAAAATCAAAAGCATATGTGAGTCAATTGCATATATTAGCATCAAAGTAAATGATATTGATGATAAGGTCAAAGTGTGCCTTTGTAGTTTTGGAGCTACTATAAGTAGTTCAAAACTTCTACTAATACTAGGGAGAATATTTGAGTTTTTGTTGATTTTCTATCCATTGTGATTGAAAATTACAGGCAACAACCTTGGTTAAGACTCAAAATTCCAAGGAAAAGCTAGTTCTAAGCAGGTATTTTACTCTAGTAGACGAAGAGGCCAAGCTAGAGGCTTCGAAAGTGGATACCTACACAATAACCAAGGCCAAGGTCAAAAACTAACTAATGCACGAGGTAGAGGAGAGCTTTGAGGCACGAGGAGCCAAAAATGCTGCAAAAATTTCCAAATAAATGATTCACAAAATGAAAGTAAGGGATATTGAAATTATGGTAAATTTGGAAACTTTGACCATGATTACTAGCTGAAGAACCAAAACAAGAAAAAGCAACAAAAGAACTATGCTTCCATATTAAGTTTAGAAGATTCCAAGAAGCTATTCATTCTCGAACATTATATGATGAATGCAATGTCAATCTATGTATCAAATTGAATGCTAATGTTTGGTACGTTGATTTAGGTGCTTCAAATTGCATGACATACATGCATAATGGTTTAGTAATTTCAAAAAATTCCCAATTCTTTGATTTGTTGAAATAGACTATGATACATCACAAACTATTGAGCATATAGGGCACTATTCATGGAGGATAGGGAAGTGAAACATCTCGGTGATGTATTTCATGTTCCAAAGATAACAAAGAACCTAGTTTCTCTTGGAAAAATGATTGACCAATGGTTACAAGGCATGTTCAACTATGATAGTTTGTATGTAGAAGATTACAAGAAGAATGAAAGATCGATCATCAAAGGGAGCAAAGTGGGTAAGATGTTCACCTTGAACCTGAAAATTCTTGACATGAGTATAGTGCCTATGTTTGAAATGTCTAGTTATTATTAGTGATATAGAGATATGTCACAAACAAATTGGGTATGAAAATTTGAAAACGTTGAAGTTGATGCATTCAAAGTAGCTTGTCAACGTATTACCAAAATTCAAGTTTGTAGAGATGTATAAGGTATGGGAAGCATGCCAATTTAATAAACAATGAAAAGCATCATTTGCACATGACAATTAAGTGAGAATGTGCTAGAGATCCTACATACAAATGTTTGGGGTCTTGTAAAAGACACACCCATGGGAGGTTGCAAGTTCTAGGTCCTATTCATTGATGACCATAAGCAAAAATTATGCATATACTCCATGAAGGATAAGAATGAGGTGTTCACTCACTTTGAGAATTTCAAAGCTATGATGGAAAAGAAAACAAGAAAGTATATTTAGACATTGAGATCTAATGGAGGAGGTGAGTACATATCAAATGAATTTAATACTTTTCTAAAGGGTCATGAAATTTGAAGGCAATTTTCTTGTAGGTACACACCACAACACAAAGATGTTGCTAAATGCATAAACAAATATGTTTCAAAAATAGCAATAGCCTTGATGGCTGAAAAATATGCTTCATTGATATTGGGAAAAATCTATGCACACTTCAGCATATCTTATGAGTAGAACTCTAACTATTGTTGTACATCAAGCAATACCTAAGAATGAGATAATTGTTGATATATTTGGGTAGTGATATGGGTAAACACACTTAGGACCATGTTGCAAAGAGTCAAAGACTAGGAAGAATTCAAGCGAACAAGAGAAGCTCCATAAATATTTTCAAAGAAATAGCCATGTTTCTTTTTTCTTTTGCATATCTAATCATTGAGTATGTGAAAACCTTGTCAATGCACTAAAGGATCCTCTAATTGCATATTCTCAAAATATTTTAATAAAAAATTTGTAAAATAGGAGTTTCTTTAGGAATTTCTAGAAACGTTTTGGTCACTAGTGTGAAAGGACAAATTCAAGGAACATGTATATAAGTCACATTGTGACACAATTGTAAAGACTTTTTGCCATTATGCACGACTAACTTTTGAAATTTTTGATTCCTTCTTCTTATTCTTTGGGAGATGTTGTGCATTTTTAAGGCATGTAATCTATGCTTGAATGTCTTTTCTACCCATTCCCCACCTTCTTCCATTATTATCTCATGTGAGTGAAGCATAGGGAATCCTTAGCTGTAATTAGGAGATTCTTGACACTTGGTTTTTGTTATGAATTATGGAATGTGTTGAACAAGGAATCGTTGGAGTGTTAATTTATTAATGTATTGATGTGTTTTGGTGTTTTTGATATAGCAGGTGAAGGTTCGTGAGGGTGTGAAAGGGTGGACACCGATAATCAGATTTATATTTTATATAGTTCATAAATAAACCCACTTAGAGGGTTCTATTTTTAGAAGCAGTTCTATTTTTATAACTGTATTTTTAGAAATAATTCTATTTTTAGAAATATTTCTATGTTTATAAAATATTCTATTTTTAGAAATAGTTCTATTTTTAGAAGTACTTCTATTTTTAGAAGTAATTCTATTTTTAGAGATATTTCTATTTTTAGAAAAGGTTAGTAAAACTAGTGTTTAAGATAAGAATCATTGTGGACCATAATTTTTTATTTTAAAAGCAAAGGCTTTCTACAAAAGTTACCAGCTTTTACTTTCATGCGTGTTTTTTGAAGCTGCCCTCATGTAACCACTATTTTGACATAGTAAAAAATTCGTATAAATACATCCACGTTGTGGACTATCGAAACAGAGTGCATGGGGGGAGATTGCACCCAACACTACGTTCTATCTTTTCTCCTTGCGTATTTATTTTCTCTATGTGTTTTCAACATTCATAACCTCTGTGTGCACGTGAGTTAAGATCCTGATAACAGTGGTATCAGAGCTCTGTGCGCATCACTATGGAAGGGTTTGTTTTTGTTTAGTGTGTCCTTTGTTTTCTATTCGCTTTCGGTTCCAATTCAGATTCCAGTTCTGATTTCTGTTTTTGTTTCCACTTCCATTTCTGGTTTCTGTTTTCGTTTTCGATTCCAATTCTTGTTTCTGTTCCAGTTCTAGAACTAGAACCTATGTTTACACCTACATTTACTCCTTCGGCTTACTCCAAGGTGTCAACTAAGGCATAGAAATTAGGCATAACTAAGATATAACGAAGACATATCTAAGGCATTACTTTGGCAACCATGGCTCCCTTGGTGACCGTTTGTAGCCGTTGGCTACACACGAACCAATTTTAATTTATGAGTGGCAATACGGGGTTTTTTATTCACCAAGGAGGAAGGATTTGAACCCACAACCTCAGTCACACAAGGGAAGTGTTTTACCACTACACTATCTATTTGTGTTGTCACTCTAATTCTCTTTTCTTATATTTAATACAACTTTCATCTCTTTCTTACTTTTTTAATTCCCAATAACAAACCTTCCTTTTAAATTTTAATTCAAGCAATCTCAAAATTATTTTTGGATATCTAGCAAGAGGGTTTTGTTCTCTACATACCCATGGATCCAACAAACACCATGGAGGATTTTGGTGATTCACCTCTACCTAAGGTAACACTCAAGCAATAGCTCAAGCTCTTGTGGCATGAACTTCGAGGCACTCAAGACAAGATCCAACAATGCGATGAAGTACTTCAAAAGATGTAATTTGATGAAGATAACCTTACGAGGGTGGTAAAAGCTATTTTCTTTGCCCAATCAGATGGCATGCATTCCAAGATTAGTGTTAAAAACTACCAGTTTCTATGGTTTGATGGCCATAAGGATGGCCCTTTATTTCTTTCATGATTGTCACAGTTTGACGATTTTTATACTCATGAAACATATGCTGAAGGTGAAAAAGTTAAATTTTCCACTAACTATTTAGTAGGAAAAGCTCAGATCTCGTTGAATGTCCTATGTCATAGTGCAGATTATCCAAACACATCGAAGGATCTTCAAGAAAAGCTTAAGGAGTCTTTTCTCCCTTTAGTTCAACCTACATGTTCGACAATTGTGGGCTACGTTTACATGGATGGAAGGTGATATTTTTACAACCTAATGAATTGGTTCTACTAATACCTAGTATTTCTCCGCTTGCTTGAAGATCTTTCCAATGATACTATTAAGAAGAAGTATGAAGATGGTTTAGAGAAGGAGATTCAAGCAAAGCTTTGCTCATGTCAACCTACATCACTTCATGAAGCTATTTCCTTTGCTCATGATGCAGAGAAAGAGTACCAAATGCTTATCATAATGATCAGTTTGAAGCATTTACACATAGAATTTAGTATGTAGGAGCATAATTTAGTTACACTTCCCAAGATAAATTAGAATATTTTGAGCATATTCTAGACCTTGAATTATTAAAAAAAAAAACATTTTGAATAGCTAGTAATATATGTTCTTTTCTTGACTTACTTAGAGACTATGTAAGCACCTCATAAATAATCTTAATAATTTAATACCTCCATGAACATTTCCATGCATATGTTTTTACATGGAACATGCTTATTTTTGTTCACTAATGGAACATGTGACTGGCCATTCATGTTTATTTTTATTTTATCAACTGAGGTCAGTTTCTTTTTCAACAAAGGGGCATGTTATGAATTATGATATGTGTTGAACAAGGAATTGATGGAGTGTTAATTTTTTAATGTATTAATTAATGTGTTTTAGTGTTTTTGATATAGCAACTGAACATTCATGAGAGCATGAAAGCCATGAAAGAGGTGGAGACCAATAATCGGATTTATATTTTATATTGTTTTAAACCCACTTAAAGGGTATTTTTAGAAGCCATTATATTTTAAGAAGTGGTTCTATTTTTAGATATAGTTCTATTTTTAGAAAAAGTTAGTAAAAGTAGTGGTTAAGATAAGCATCATGCAGGCCACAATTTCTGATATTAAAAGCAGAGCCTTACTACAAAAGTTACCAACTTTTACTTTCATGTATGCTTTCTGAAGCTGCTCTCATGTAACCACTATTTCAACATAATAAAAAATTCTTATCAATACATGAACTTTGTGGAAACAGAGCGCATGGGGGGAGATTGCACCCAATACTGCATTGTGTCTTGTCTCCTTGCGTATTTATTTTCTCGGTGTGTTTTTAGCATTCATAACCTCTGTGTGCACCTAAGTTAAGAGTTGTTTGGATATATCTTAGTGCAAAAGAGTTAGATCGAGCACAAACACCTTTCATGGATGGGTCTTGTCGAGAAACTCAAAATGAACCTACCATTGACCATACTTGGCTATCAGAGCTAGGAAAAATAAGTGATTTAGTGTATGCTACTACACCAAGTATTGCGACATACATCTGTGTGTAGAAGGTGTCATCTGAGGTAGAACTCACCTTTTCATGCACCACTTGACCCATTCACATATTAATTATTACTAGATCACATTCTTCTATGCACTTGATTAGGTTGTACTCTCAATTTATAATCTAATGTGTGTGTATCAAACCACCACTATGTGCACTTCTAGGACGTGTGAGAGCTTGGTAGTCTTGCATGTCAGTTATGCATCAACCTTATGAGTCTGACACACATATTTTTGGCATTATTTCCAAAGACGAGGGCCTAACTCAAGGTGCCTATGTGATGGTTAGAGTCTCATTGTGAAGATAGTGAATGTGAAGAAGGAATTCAACATCGTGACAAGTAGTTGATTACTTTCATTTATTTTCTAATACAGCTAGTCTCTGTGTGTGTGTGACAAGTTTTAGGAATAGATTAGGAAGTGGGAAGATTAGGGTTTAGGATCTAGGAGAAGATAGCATCTTAGTAAGATGGGGTCCTCAAACTCTCAAAAACCCAAACATTGGCACTTTTCTGTGACCATTAATCTCTGTTAGGGTCTAAAAAAAAAACATCACAAATTCATTTGTAGAATCAAAAGTAAAGTGTAAAGAGTAGTTGAACAGCTCTATCATCGAGAAATGTATCATTTAGTATCCCTTATTCATTGAGAGTTAAAGGCTGAAATTTGAGACAAAAGACTGAGGTAAGCCTTGCACCCTGGTGATATTCTTTTTGCACATACACATGCATATGGGTAGAAATGATACATCTCCAGTGTCATGAGGATTGATTTAAGGGGAATAGTAGCAATTTTTGTAATTTAGGAAGATACCAAGAACGAGGAGTGCACAAGGAGCACAAATATCACTTTTAAAATCTAAAAAAAGTAGGAAATTCAAAGTATCACAACCGATTGAGTCTAATATTGTGGTACTAGATTCCTATGTCTCATTCATACCTAGCAAGCATCTTGTATCGCCAACAACTCACTCATTGTCGAGTATCATGATACTCAAGTATCATGTATTGTGACTGTTTGAGTGTATGATGTATCTTTGGTGTGTATGATGTATCACTAATACCATCAATTCTTGTTAGTTTACTTTGAGTATTTTGCTCATGTGTCCATTTCATGTATTATTTCCCTATGTATCATGTATTGTCTGGCAGGGTATTGTATCCTTGTGTTGTGTATCATGTATCATCTGAGGTCATAAGTATAGTATATCATGATTTTTTAGGACAAGTCATGTCTAAACGAGAAACGATACTTGAGGAAATTTAAATCTACAAATCTTCCACAGCTAAAATAGAGGACTTTCAACATTCAAGACCTGGAAGATCATAAGAATCTAAGGCTAGAGAAACTAAGAGGAGGCCTAAGTTGTGAATGAACTTGAGATCAAGACCTATCTTGGGAAGTAGAAGGAGCATCATTTCCTGAGGTGGAAGTGTAACACAAACAAGTATATTCTCCACTTATTCCTATACCTGATGTGAATTTGAGAGTGAGAAAATTACTACCTTAGAAGAAATGCACAGCTCTGTCTTCTTGACTGAAGTCATGTCCTTGATAGAGGGGAATACAGAACTTCCCTACACTTTGTGTCTACTAATCTACACGGATCTCTTATATATCTAGATGGACTCAATAGATGAGTGGCTAGACTAAGAGACTCAAGGACCTCTAAAGTGATTTAAAGAATTGCAATGAAATTAAAAGAGGATTCTTTGTGGATAAATTAGGCACTTTATATCTAGTAACTCACTAACTCGAGAGAATCAATGATATTGGGGATATTGATGAACCAAGTAACTTTGCCAATAGAAGAAGTAGAAAGCCAATGATGACTTCTAGATCAAACGCAATAGTAATAAATATCTTGAGAGGTGATAAAATTCCTCAAAATGATGACCTGATGTATTTCTATCGAATTGTTGGCTCCAATAAATTCTTACAAGTAACTATTCTCGTATTAGGAAGTAGCATCAACCTTACTACCATATATGAGTTTCATGATCTACAAGACTCCTCAAGAGTCACATATTTGGAACAAGATTAGAGAAGATATTGGGAAGTGACAAACATAGATTGATCAAGACTCCAACATATGCATTTTCCAATGTTTCCTCTCAGGGAACAATCAACTTCTTCTCACCATCCACACAGTCAGCAATGAAGCCAAGGAGACCTAATCTAGGGCAAGAAATTGTTCGAGTTAGATGTCTGTGGAAGCATGTGAATAGCACAAGGAGGAAGAAGAAGTTTGGAGCACAACACACAATACTGAATGTATTACTACAGAATGTACAAAGATAAGTAGCCCATTAGGGCAATAGATGTATATACAAGCCGGGGGAAAATAACTCCTAAAGAGGGAAAAAAGTAACCCGGAGATCCTAGTGTGTTCACACACATCACTACCTAAATATATCAACAAATCCCCCCTAGGAGTGAGGCGGTGAACAAGGAGATGGCACTCATGTATAAGGAAGTGTCAAGCTATGTGGAAATCACTCCACAAAAGGAAGTAAGCCCAGAGCTTTGCAGAAAGCTTCAAACTTCTCCCTAGGCACAGCCTTCGTGAAAAGGTCTGCAATGTTCTTCTATGTGGGCACATATGCGAAGCTGATCTCCCCAGTAGAGAACCTCTCGCTGACATAATGATAATGAACCTCAATGTGCTTAGTGCCAGCATGGAACATAGGGTTCCTCACAACTACAAATGCACTCTGACTATCAATGAAGATGGTGGTGAGAGAGGACTTACCAACACCCAAATCAGCCATAAGGCATCTGAGCCACACACACTCAACAGTCGCTATGAAAGCTGCCCTATACTGAGCCTCACAACTGGAAGTGGCCACAGTAGGCTTCTTCTTGCTCAACCAAGATATACATGAGGCCAAAACGCTGCAATAATGTGTCAATATATTTTGTTTGACACAAAGCCATTCCACCATCAACTTGCATAATCTGAATGCCCAAATAGTGATGCAAATGCGCCAAATCACACATCTCAAATGAGGCATGCAAATCAGCCTTAAAATCAGCAATATGCTTCTCAATAGGACCAGTGAGAAGCATGTCATCAAAATAGACAACAACTATCAGAAGCACATCATTGGCACACTTACGATATAAGGTGCTTTCAGTTGGACTATTCTCAAAACCATGTGCAATCAGATAGGCATGTATCTTCTCATACCAAGCACGTGGTGCTTGCTTTAGACCATATTATGCCTTCTTTAACGTGCACACCTGGTTTTCATGCTCTTTTTGCACAAAGCCACAGGGCTGAAAAACATACACTTCTTCATGCAAGTCACCATTCAAAAATGTTGTTTTAATGTCCAATTGATTTACATTCCAACCATGATGAGCGGCAAGTGCACAGATGCTCCGAACAGTAGTCATACGACATGTAGGTGCGAAGGTCTCATCAAAATCAATGCCTCTTTCCTGTGCATAACCCTTTGCAATAAGCCTAGCCTTATACCTATCAACTGTACCATCCGGTTTACACCTCAGCTTGTATACCCACTTATTGCTAATGGCCTTCTTGCGAGGAGGAAAATCAAATAAAGACCAAGTACCATTCTTCATTATAGCA
Organism: Ceratopteris richardii; assembly: GCA_020310875.1. Lineage (NCBI taxonomy): Eukaryota > Viridiplantae > Streptophyta > Polypodiopsida > Polypodiales > Pteridaceae > Ceratopteris > Ceratopteris richardii. The sequence goes on along the minus strand of CM035424.1, from coordinate 59,849,218 downwards.
TCATATTCAAATTGCATAGTAGCCATCCAATTTTTTGAATTTTGTGCTTCATCAAACGAAACAGGCTCATTCTCATCATAGAGACTAGATGCAATCATAGCATAACAATGTGATGCAAAACAGGCACTATGAGAGTGTGAACGAGTACGATATGACAGAGGTGCATCTAATTTGTTGTCACGCAGTCTGCACCAGCCATTTTGGCATAGTTTTTTCCTGCTCAATATCAGCTCTCTCATCAACTAGTGCATCATGTAAATCTGCATCAGAAATGGAATGATCTGCATCATCACATGAAACCTGCAAAGGCTGAGAAGTTGCCTCATTGGGACTAGCACTAGACTGTCCACCTATAAAAAGAGGCAACAAAGTATCATACATGTCTTTGGAGCTAACAGATGTCTCCTTAGTACATGAAAGCAATGGTTGAATAACATCTTCCACAAAAACAACATCACAGCTAACCATAATGCATTTATTCTGTGGATGATATAGACGACAGCCTTTAGTTTCAGAACTATAGCCAACAAAAATACATTTTACTACTTTATCATCCAATTTTCTATGATGTTGTTCAGGCATTAATGCATATGCCAAACAACCAAAAATGTGTAGATGAGAAACAGATGCCTTGGGATCATGCCAAGCCTCATATATAGTTATAGATTGCAGCACTTTAGTGGGACACCTCTTTAGTACATATGCTGCACACATGACAGCCTCAAGCCAGAAACTATGTGGTAAAGCCTGAGTCTTGACCATACACCTCGCCATCTCCATGAGTGACATGTTCTTTCGTTCAACAACTCCATTCTGTTGAGTTGTATACCACACTGTACACTGGTGTTTTATCCACGTGTAGCCAGAAATGCATTAAAATCAAAAGACATATATTCCCCCCCTCGATCAGAATGGAGGGTGCCCATTTTACATGCTGACAGATTTTCAACCAAAACCAAAAACTCTTTGAAGCACATGAACACTTCAAACTTTACCTTCAATGGATATACCCATGCATGCCTGGAAAAATCATTGATGAAAGTCACGAACTAAAGATAATTCCCAGTAGAAGGTGTCTGCATAGGACCACAAACATGACTATGTACAAGCTGCAATTTCAGAGTAGCCTAAACTGAACCATCTTTTGAAAGGATGAATGCTGCATTTTGCCCAAAATAAAGCCTTCACAAACATGTTTTCCACATGCCTCAAGTTTGGGCAAAGAGGACACCATTTCAGATTTCTACAGGCATAGCAAACTAGCAAAATTCAGATGACCAAAGCGTGCATGCCAAAGCTTTGCATCTAACATAGCCCGAGAATCATTTACTGCACATGCCAAATCATTTACAGATCTTTCATAGTCTATGAGCTTATACAGCCCATGACATAAAATGCTAGAAGCAATAATCACATCGCCATTTGACTGATCATGAATTGTACACTTGCCATCAACAAATTTCACAACCAAGCCAATCTTGGTTAATGCAGAAACTGATAACAGGTTCTTCTTGATCCCTGGCACAAATAAAGCATCTCACAAAGTGAAATAACTACCATGAGCAGTAGTCAAAATGATCTTACCAACTCCCATAATAGGATAAGAGGAGTTGTTGGCACATGTAACAGTATTCCCTGTAGAGGCAGGCTCGAGTGAAGAGAAGAAACTGTACTATCAGGTAATATGTTTGGTCGCCCCACTATCAAAATACCAAACATCTGAGTCTACTGCAGACATGCACTGCTCATGAGAAGATGGGTCAAAACTGCAGACAATAGTAAACACCCATTCTTCTTCTTGCACAAGATTAGCAGACTCTATTTTTGGTGTAGAGGCCTCTGCAACAACCATTCTAGCCTCTTTCTTTTTTGCCTCTTTAGCAGCCAGTTTTGGATAGTTCTTTATGATATGATCATTCCCTTTACAATACTTACAAAATAGTTTTCGCTTTTCCAATTTCTTCTCATCTTTATCTTCCTTCTTTGAATGTGCAGAATTATTAGATTTTTGCTTACTAACTAAAGAGCTCCATTTTCCGTTGCCCTTCTGACTAGCCAGGAAAGGTTGATCTGCAACTTTCATAATGGACCTGTTCTGCTTGGACTGATCTTCCTGCAGCAAAATAGAGAGTAACTCCTCAAATGATAAGGCATTTGGATTGCCTTTCATCATCAACTGAAGAGTAGAAGCAAAACTCTGATATGAATCAGGAAGATCATTCAGAATGGTCTAGACAAGTGAGCTATCTGGTATAACCTCATCAACAGAAATCAACTTTTCCTTCAATTCTTTGATCTTCATTAGGAAACTGTCCATAGAATCACCTTCATTCATGTGCTCACTCTCCAACTATTTTCGGAGGTAAGCAACATGAGCCTCATTCCTAGCTTGGTACAATGCGATAAGCGTATCCCAAGCATCCTTAGCTGTTCTGCAAGAGCAAATGTGAGGAATAATGACACGTTTGATAGACAAAGCTATCAATGCATGTGCCTGGGCATCTCTGCAATCCTAGTGAATCTTCTCTATAGTAGGTGCAGCAAAAACCGCAGCACGAACATGAATATGCAGAATATCATCATCTTCGACACCTTCTACATCAGCTTCAATAAATACAGTTGTAATAGTTGCAGGTGTGATAGGACATTTTTCGACACCTTGCACAATGTTCCACAGTCCTTTTGCAACCAACACATGTTGCATCATATAAGCCCATAGCAAGTAGTTGGTACCATCCAACTTATCCTCAACAGCCAACATACGGAATACATCACTGCTTTCAACCATGGTCGGTGACTAAAATACCTTGATGCAAAAAATTGACTATATCTCAAAACGTTGAACAGTTTTGCCTAGATGAATTCTTCTAGACCTGTAGTTGACTTTGAGATGCTTATATTGGCAAACAAAAACTGGTATATACCTTTGGCCCAAAAAGACAAAATAGCCTGCACAAGCACTATAATAGTGCCTTCGGAGGCCGAAATGAGCTCAGATCACGCTTTCGGCCCCATGCAGCAAAGTTGTTTTGATCTTGAAAACAAGCTCAGTATGCTCACCAAAATTCGTGCGATTCTTAGACTACGAATGGAGGAGTGTTGATGGTGCCCTAGATGAAGCGACGACCTTCTCTGATACCAATTGTTGGAGTTAGATGTCTATGGAAGCACGCGAACAGCACAAGGAGGAAGAAGAAGAAGCTTGGAGCACAACACACAATACTAAATGTATTACTAGAGAATATACAAAGATAAGTAGCCCATTAGGGCAATAGGCGTATATACAAGTGGGGGGGGGAAAAACTCCTAAAGAGGGAAAAAAGTGCCCCGACAGTCCTAGTGTGTTCACACACATCACTACCTAAATATATCAACAAAAATTCGTAGTTTTATTCCCTAGTGACCTCATATCCATCTCCAAATTTGAGACAATAGCACTATGCCTAATGGTGAAATGAAAGGCGAGATAATGAATTGACCACCCTTTCCTTTGAGGCCTCTACAAGACAAGGATCAAGTGTGCATCTAGTACTTCAACTTTTTCCTCGACCACAAGATATTGGTGGGAGGTTGACACATTCTCAAGTTTGCAAGTGCATGAAAAATCACTATGATGGATCAGAAGAACCCTACAATCACATCACTTAATTTCAAAAGTGTTGCACTCCGAGCAAGTGGATAATATTTTTTGTTCAATAGAAAGCTTTTTGACTCACATTACTCGAAACATCTTTGGCATGGTTCCATCCTTCAAACCACGATGAATTTTTTGCTTGAATCCTTTTGCTAGTAGCCTAGGTAGAGAACCATTAGCATTTCTTTTTATTTTAGACACCCATTTATTAGGAGCAATCTTCATACCTTCAACCTTTGGAACTAGCTCCCATGTGTGATTGTCCTTGAGAGCTTTTATATCTTCTATAAGACAATAGTTATGCAATATAACACAGGAGCAGTAGCAGAGAAGATAACAGATATAGGAGAATCTCAATAATTTTCTACTAACTGCAAGTACAAAGATGATGGCGTTGTCCACCCGTGCGCTCTCAAGGTAGAGCTTAAATGGTGATCTAGACAACTCTAGATAGGGAGATACAAGGTAGAGGTATGCTGGCTCAACTTGATGTCTCAGGTAGTGCCGAACTCATGTATATATAGGATCATGGGTGGCCTTCCGTGGATGGCTATACATGGGCGGTAGAGCATGGCCGGCCACCACCCGCATAATTGTCATACACGGCTTAGACCGGTTGAACCAACCTAACAAATATAAATGATTTTTGACTCTGATAGGGAATATTCTATGGAATATTCCCTGGACCCCCCAATTGGGGACCTTGGTAACTCCCTTTCCTTATAATAACTTAGATGGTCCAATATGACCTTCATCCAACATGCAAGTTGGGATTCCCATCAATTGGGTAATGCACGCTTGGCTTCTCCTCATAACGGGGGCCTTACAAAATCTGCATACAATCATGAGGGGTAGACATTGATCATATACTAACACCCCCCCTCAATGTTTACCGATGAAAAATCAAGTAGGTTTTGGTCCTATGCCCATCTGTTGAAGATGTCTGTTGAGCTGCTCTCTTCCAAGTGCTTTAGTGAATATGTCAGCACAATTTGCCTTTGTTGGGAAATATTCTAGCTCCGCAATTTCATTTTCAATTAGCTCACGAATGTAATGGTACTGTACTTCTATGTGCTTGGTGCGAGCATGAAATACTAGGTTCTTTGCAATAGCCATACAACTTTGATTATCACACTTGAGTACAGTCGCCATATTTGATGGAAAGCCTAGATCTGCAAGAATTCTCCTTAAGGAGATTGCCTCACAAGAAGCAAAACAAGCTGCTTTGTACTCTGCTTCAGTGGAGGAGAGTGCAAGAGTTGGTTGCTTTCTACTTACCCAAGAAAATATTCCTGAACCAAGTGAGAAACAATATCCAGAAACTAATTTTCTAGAATCACAATCTCCAGCCCAATCTGAATCACAATATCCTTGGAGTGTATCACCTATGGTATAAAAAATACCAAAATCCAAGGTTCCTACAATGTACCTTAGAATTCGCATTCCTGCATTCCAGTGACTCTCCTTAGGTTTGTTGGAAAACCTGCTTAATACTCCAACAGCATAGCAAACGTCTGGTCTAGTGTTGCACAAAAAAATAAGACTTCCAACGAGCTTCCTATACTTCTTAGCATCTACATCAGGCATGTAATCATCCATAGATAGCTTATGATTTACCTCCATAGGTGTGCTAGTTGGTTTGCAGTCCATCATTCCAAATGCCTTAAGAATCTCTTTGGCATATTTTTGTTGTGAGATGAAAATGCCATCCTTCCTTTGCCATACGTCAATTCCCAGACAAAAATGGAGTAGACCTAAGTCTGTCATTTCAAACTCAGTTCCCAAGCTGATCCGAGTTTGATTGATGAGTTCTTGATGATCTCCTATAATGATCAAATCATCTACATATACAATGACAACAACTAGCTTGCTATCCCTTTTCATTACATACAAGTTAGCATCAGAAGTACTTCTTTCAAAACCCATATTTTTGAAAAAATGATCTATTCGTTGGTACCAAGCCCGTGGAGCTTGCTTAAGTCCATACAAAGATTTCTTCAACCTGCAAACTTTAATTTCTGAATTGGGCACCTCAAAACCAGGTGGTTGAGATACATATACCTCCTCCTTGAGGTGACCATTCAAAAATGCAGATTTGACATCCATCTGGAAAATAGGCCAGGCCTTTTGTGCAGCGACTGCAAGTACCGTCTGAATAGTTGTCATGTGTGCTGTTGGCGCAAAAGTTTTTTGAACATCAAATCCTTCGATCTGTGAAAAACCCTGTGCAACTAATCTTGCCTTATACTTTTCTAATGTTCCATCTGCTTTATACTTAGCTTTCCAAATCCATTTAGTACCTATTACCTTCTTCTTTGGCGGCAAGTCGACTAGATCCCATGTATCATTTTTGAGTATACTATCATACTCCGACTGCATTGCTGCTCTCCAACCTGGATCATCAAGGGCTTATTCAATGGTGGTAGGTTCCTTTATCGAGCCCATGATCTCTGCCATTAGAGCCATGTGAACAATGTGTTCTGAGGCTCTTCTTTGCTCTTCTATTCTCTTTGATCTTCGTAATCCATCCGATGATGATTCTGGTACATCTACATGTGGATTGTGATCATCAAAGAGCTGCTGTGCCCACTTTGGTAGTGGCTTACATTGTGCAGCTACAACTGGTTGGCTTTTTATTGAGGAAATTTCTCCATCAGATGTTTCCTCCTCCTCAACTTTAACCTGTCTTTTGATAGGCATAAGGTGAGATATTTCTCCATTTGATGAGATAGTAGATTTACCTTTATCTTCTACTAAGTGTGGTCGTTCATCAAACACCACATCTCGAATGCCAAAAATCTTCCTTGCCTCAGGATCCCACAACTTGTATGCTTTAGTCTCCTCACTTTATCCTTGGAAGACACACTTTTGCCTTTTTGAATCCAACTTTGATCTTGTTGAATCAGGAATATGTGCATAATAGAAACAACCAAAAATTCTGAAATGCAAAACTGAAGGCTTTTTACCAGAATATGCTTCTTGAGGAGTAATCCCCTTCAGTGCTTTTGTGTAGCTTCGATTGAGGATGTAGACTGTTGTATTGGCTGCTTCTACCCAGAATGAATCATGCATGTCTTGAGCCTTTAACATACAATGAGCCATTTCAACTACTGTCCTGTTCCTGCGCTCAACAACGCCATTTTGTTGAGGTGTATGAGCTATGGTAAGTTGCCTTTTCACACCATGCTCCTTACAGTAATTATTGAATTTTGTTGACAAGAATTCACCTCCTCTATCTGTTCTGAATTTCTTCAATTTCCTTCCTTATTCATTTTCCACATACTTATGCCACATTTAAAATTTTTCAAAAGCATCAGCCTTCTCTCGAATGAAATAAACCCACATCTTTCTACTATAATCGTCGACTAACAGCAAAAAGTAGAGATCCTCCTAAAGCAGGTGTAGACATTTTACTGCAGAGATCAACATGTACCAACTCTAGAGGAGCTTGAGATCGATTGCTGGTCTCTCTTGGAAATGCCTTTCGTTGTTGCTTGCCCATCATACAAGCTTCACAAGGTTCCTGCAACTCTGAAAATGCAGGCAAATGAGCAACCATCCCTGTTCTTTGCATATCCTTCAAAACTGCAAATCCGAGATGCCCAAATCGTTGGTGCCATAACCTGCTTACATCTTTATCTTCTCTAGCAGTTAAAGCACTTAAGTCATACAAGTTATCCCGTCGTATGCCTTTACCTACAACATTACCTGATGAATCCATGATTTCTGCACCACTCTTATTAAAGTGAACTTCGAGTCCATGATCTGTTATTGCAGAAACTGTCAACAAATTTCTTTTAAGTGTAGGTACATAGAGAACATCGGATAACTTTTTCTCAGCTCCTAGAGAGGTGATAAAAGAGATGGTTCCAGTTCCTTCGGCTGGACACTTGGAGTCATTTCCCACCACTACATTGATGGATTCCCACAGAGGCACTAGGGAACTATACCAATCCTTTTGACTAGTCATATGGCGAGAAGCTCCACTATCTAAAATCCATGGTTCATCAACACGAGCTTGAGCAGATGAACATACCTCTTCAATAGCTACCCAAAGTTCCACCTCTGTGTTGTTTGCAAACTCTTTGTTCTTCCACGATGATTTTACAGTCCCATTCTGTTCATCAACTTGCTTCTTTCTGCAATCCTTGATGGCATGGCCTTTCTTTTCACAATAGAAGCAACTTCCTGTGAACTTTTTCGTCTTTGGCTTCTTCTTTGATACATCAAAAGAGCCTTTACCTTTTGCATTTGCTGAAAATGCAGCATCACTTGTGCTTTGCCGATTCCTCAACCGCATCTCTTCTTCTAAAAGCATAGCACAAAACTCTTCAAATGTGAGGGGAGTTGGTCTTACCTGAGTGTTAAGGGCTGTTACTAATCCATCATACTTGCTGGAAGAACACATACACATCTTCGAGCCAGATCTTCTGGTGTTATAACAACACCAACTGTAGCCAATTGGTCTTGAAGATGTTTTATCCGTTTGATAAAATCTTCTGCCTTTTCAGAATCAGAATGCTTTTCATTTGCCAACTGATTTTCTAATTCTGTATCCTAGTATGGTTCTTGGTCTCATATTGTCGAGCCAATATGCCCTAAGCCTCATGTGCTTTAGTAGTATGTTGAACTAAAGTAAGCACAGAATCACTTACACTAGTGACAATTGCACATAATGCATCAGCATTCCGCCTCTTCCAAGCTCGTAGAAGATTTGGATCTGGTTGAATCATCAATCTTGAATTAGCTGGATCTTCAACTGGTATAGGCTTTGGATCCAATCCCATCGGTCCCATGACAGTGTCAAGTAGTTCATAGGAGTCCAAAATTGCAGAAATTTTGAACTTCCAGAGTGTATAGTTGGATCCATCCAGCTTTTCTTAGTGAATGCAGGTGGACGAATTCGAATAGGTGCAGCATTAACATTAGCTAAAGCACCAAGACGAGTGTTCGACGATGAAGCCATCATGTAATTACTCGAATAATCTATTGATATTCTAGTCTGCTAGTAGGCTAAAATAGTGATACTTCTCAAGCTATTTGAACCTTACAGCTCTAATACCATGTAAGACAATAGTTATGCAATATAACACAGGAGCAATGGAAGAGAAGATAACAGATATAGGAGAATCTCAACAATTTTCTACTAATAGCAAGTACAAAGATGATGGCATTGTCCACCCGTGCGCTCTCAAGGTAGAGCTTAAATGGTGATCTAGACAACTCTAGATAGGGAGATACAAGGTAGAGGTATGCTGGCTCAACTTGATGTCTCAGGTAGTGCAGAAATCATGTATATATAGGATCATGGGTGGCCTTCCATGGACGGCTATACATGGGCGGTAGAGGGTGGGCGGCCACCACCCGCATAATTTTCATACACGGCTTAGACCGGTTGAACCGACCTAACAAATATAAATGATTGATGACTCTCACAGGGAATATTCTATGGAATATTCCCAATTGGGGACCCTGGTAACTCCCTTTCCTTACAATACCTTACATGGTCCAATATGACCTTCATCCAACATGCAAGTTGGGATTCCCATCAATTGGGAAAGGCACGCTTGGCTTCTCCTCATAACGGGGGCCTTACAAAATGTGCATACAATCATGAGGGGTAGACATTGATCATATACTAACATCTTCTTGCATAGCTTGCTGCCATTCTTTTTGTGTATGTGCTTCTTCATATGCATCTGATTCTTTGTCTTTGACCACCTGTTTCATATATGCAAAATGCTTTGCAATAAAACTATCATAGCTCAGCCTTTGAATTGGATACCTTTCTCTTGAAGACATCCTTTCATTTCCTTTTGAATATTGATTCTTCAACTGGTTCAACTTTATCTTTGGTGTAATCACCTCATCGGGAGTTAAGTTATGCACTCTAGTTGTTGTGCACTTGTTTATCAAATAAACAACCGTACTAGTTGCTTCAGCCCAATAGTGTAGCGGCACCTTCATCTCGTTGAGAATGCATCTTGCAACTTCTGTGATATGTCTATTTTTCCTTTTAGCTATTTCTTTTCATTGAGGCATGTACCTACATGTAAATTGTCGCTTGATGCCATTTTCATAAAGAAAATCTGAAAATTCTTTAGAGAAATATTCTCCTCCTCCATCAGACCTCAAGGTCTTTACTTAGTGTCGTGTTTCCTTTTCTACCTGTGCTTTAAATCTCTTGAACATGGAAAACACATAAGATATTTGTTTTATGTAGAACATCCATACTTTTCTTGAATGATCATCAATAAAAGTGATAAAATATCTATTACCACCCATCGATGGTTGTTGTGATGGTCGCCATACATCCGTGTGTATCAAGTCAAGGACATTCCTTGCCAAATAGTTGCTCTTCTTGAATGGTTGTCGAGTTTGCTTTCCTAGTGGCATGCTTCACAAAACTCATGTAGTCCAGCATCATTGAAAATTGTAAGACCTCTTAGCACTTCATGGTTGCTCATGTCCTTGAGCTTGGGAATGTTGATGTGTACAAACCTTATGTGCCACAAATGGATTTCAACAATCCTCTTGTTTCCAAAGTGAATATACATCACCTTTTCATGTGGTTGTTGAATGTCCAAAGTGAACATCCTACCTTCTTTCCTTTCTTGAGCAATGACCTTGAATCCTTCTTTTGGATTCTTTAAAAAACAACCTTTTTCATTGAAGATAACACGATATCCTTTCTCTATCATTTGTCCTACTTGAATCAAATTCTTTGCAATAATAGGAACATGAAGAACATTAGTCAATACCTTCTTGTCTCCAAGCTTGATATCTCCATCATGCTCAACTGTGTGTTGGGTTTCATCACCAGTCTCCACACATCCTTTTCCTCTTGGAGCTTATAGGTTTGTGAATAAATCTCCTTGGCATGCCATATGTTTGTTGCAACCTGAATCTATAAACCATTTTTTATCATCACTTCTCAGGTTGTTGTACTCATGCTTCATGGGAAGCATGGTTTGCTTGTCTCCTTCACTTGATGTACTTGCATAGTTATTTTGGCTCCTTTGGTTGCCACCATTCCGCCTTCCATTCTTTTGCCAACAAGCATTTGCATAATGCCCTACTTTACCACAATGATAGCATGTTATACCTTTATGAGGATTGGATGAACTTCAACCTCTTCCTCTATTTCTTCCTTGACCTCTTCCATGTGTGTTGTCATTTAAGTTGTCCTTGTTGTCCTCCGAGTTGTGTTGGCTGGAACTTGTGTTGTTGTAGCTGCTTCCTCTTCCTCGTGAGCCTCCTCTTGAGTTCCTTACTCTACCTCGACCTCCATATAACATTTGGCTATGGCTGTCCTTACCTTTATTGCCTTCTCCTTTTTTAGCAGCCTCTTTAGCCACATGATTTGGTATAATCTCCTCGAACGTTGGTACAGGATCTCTATACAGAATGTTTGTGATGCGGAGCTTCCACTTTTCTTCACCCCTCAAGCCATTGAGGGTAGTTTGGATGATGTCTTCCTCTTCTATCTTGCATCCAACTGATGCTAGCTGATCTCAAAGCTCATTGATCTTCAATGTATACTCACTAATGCTTTGGTTTGAGATTTTCTTCATGTTGTTGAGGTCGTTCTTGAGTTGCATCTTCCGAGACCTTTTTGAGGTAGCATACATCTTCTCCAATGCTTCCCTAACTTCCTTGGACATCTCTAGGCTTTGTACATGACCAATCATAGTGTTAGAAATAACTTGTGAAATGAGAAACATCGCCATTTGATTCCTCTTGTCCCAATCTGAAAATTTTCTCCTTTGTGTTGGAGTAATGTTGGGATCTTGAAGGTCCGTTCGTTGTGGATCATCTCCAGTAACTAGACTCCATAAGCCTTTACCTTTAAGGTAATTTGTCATTCTATACCTCCAAGATTGAAAATTATCTTTATCTAACTTCTCAACTTGTTATCCTAAATCATCAATTGAAAACTTCCAAGTTTGAAGTTTACCTCAATATGTTGTGGTGCTCTCTCTTGACTTTACAAAGCTAACCCTTAATTTTTAGCTTCTCATTTGCTTTATTTTAGTTCTAATGCTTTTGCTCTTCAAGCTCGAATGTTGTCATACCAATTGTTGGAGAATTCCTCTCCTATTCACAACGTAAAGTGTAGAAGACCTTCTTAGGATCAAAACTTTTACCTTTAGCTAAACCTTAAAATGAAAACTCGTATCAATTGAAGAATGCAATGAACTTGAGACTATGGTCACTGAAACTAGACACTAATATCTTTCAAATGAGCTATCAAGCACTCAATTTGGAGTAGTTTTTGTTTTGCAATTCTTTGCCTCAAAATAGGTTGCCTATCCACTCAGTTAGGTTGAAGACTCGACTTCATTAAAAACTGAATAACTCATAGAACATAACGAATTTGAAAAATCTATTCTATATAGAGGATTACTCACAATAACATTTCCAAAGAATATTTAAAATCTAAAAATGAATACACATATTGAAAGATATGACTCTCACAATGAAGCTACCCAAACATTGGTATGCAGCGAGACATAGTCTTTGAGATTGAAGAGAATGAAATGACTGAAACCAAATGAACTACCTACAAGGGGACTTCATCACCTTCTTCCTCTATTTTTGAGTGTCCTCCCTTTCCTCTTTTATAGCCAAATGACCACGAGCTCGCATGATGAGTTTGAGAGGTCTTCGCCATGACTCCTCCACTACTTTGCATAGTCACTCCTCTCTTTGTACTTGATTCTCTTTTTATTGATTCTCTTATGGCCTCCACTACTTGCTGAAGTGAATGCTTTATTTTTCATTTTTCTATTTCACTTATTTTTGAAGAAAATTCTTTTTGTAATATATATATATGATATTGCTTCTTTATTTTTAACAAATTTTACCTTATTTCAAAACATTATATAGATGTTGCATTGAATATATTTCTTGCAAAGCACTTATGTGCACACCTTTCTTTGTATTGATTGTATGATCACCTAATTTGTAAGGTTCAAGGTATTTAACTTTCTAAAAGGGAATAATAAAAGGCATATAACTCACAAATCTAAAGTGGTTGAGATTGATTCTGAATCATTCAACTAAAAGTTGATATTATTTCACTTCCACTTTTCCTATAATGTAGGAAGAGATTCCAACCACCCTCAACAAGCAACCTTGCAACATTTGAATTCAAAAGCATTGGATTTTAGTCGTGGAAAGGTCTATATATGACCACACATTCATTTTATATTAGGGGAGTGATGATTTGATGTAATCCCTGTACTCTTTGTTCATTGCTTGGTGCCATATTAGTTCTTTGCTCCTTCCTCATATTCAATCATCTTATAGAGCTTGGTTCTCTCTCTATAAAGCTCCAAGCCTAGTATCTGAGCACTCCTTAGAAAGGTCTCACTTTCTAGTTTATTGTTATACATTTTCAAGTCATTGGGTCTAGTATATTTAGAGGAATCGCAAGTTGAAGGTCTCTAGCTCAATTTTTGCATAGCCCTAGAAACTTAGGGGTACACCCAAACATTGTTAAAATTAATTCTCATTCTTTGGTTAGTATAAATTGAGGCTTTTATGCATTATAGCAACATAATCCTATGTATTATATTGGCCTAAAGGAAGGTTTTGAATTGTAACTATGCTAGCTTCTTTGAGTGTTTAAGATCATAGCTTCCAACAAAATATAGAAGGTTTTTGTGAGCTAGTGAAGGTGATATCTATTTTGCATCCACTTGTTCTTGTTTATGTTCGAATGTATCCATTGGGTTTTATTGCACTAAAGGAAAGCCTAAAAGGTCTATTTAAAATTTCCAAAGAGCTAGGGCAAGAGTTTTGCTTGTTTTCTGAACCACCTTCATCATTTGATAACTCAAATTTTATCTTCTCCAAGCTTCTCCAACTTCTTTCAGTTGTATTGGAGCACTCCAAGATGGGAGATGGATATCCATCAACGGTTGAGATGCTTGAGATACATAGATACGTTGCTTGGGAATTGAGAATGGAGATCTACTTGCAAGGATGAAATCTATATGGGATTATATTGAGTGATGAAGCAATGCCTATTCGAAGGTCCAAAGGACTTACTCAAGAGCAGAAAGAAAAGCTCACACTTTGGGGTGCCGAGGATGCTCAAGCAAGATCATACATACTAAACTCTATCTCTTACTTTCTATTACCACATATTAGAGGATGTAAGAAATCTCAAGAGACTTGGGATGCCCTAGAGACTTTCTTCTCTGCTAGTATCAAAGCAAGAAAGAATCATCTCTAGAATGAGTTCATCTAGATGAAGAAGACTCCAAAGCAAACCATCACAAAGTTTGTTGCAAAGGTCAAGGAGATTTAAGATCAATTAGCATTCATTGGATACACGAGTGAAGAAGAATTCTTCATCATGAGATAAATTTTTTGTGGAATTAGAAGTGACAAGCAATGGAAATCTTTCACCTAGGCCTATGAACTCATCATCGATGTACAAACTCTAGATTTCAATATATTTCTTCGACAAGTCTTCAATCAAGAGGACAACAATAGCATGAAGGAAGGTAATGCATACTTAGGTAATTCAACTAGTGATGTGTATACAGATAAGAAAGACAAGAAGCTGAAAAGCAAGAAGAAGGAAGAGGATGAAGAACAAGCTCCCAAGGCAACTTTGCAAGCAAAAGCAAGTAGAAAGGGAAGAAGAAAGAACCAAAGCATGCCAAATCTGAATGCCAAAATGTTCAACCTTGTTCCATCTATGATACAACCAATCACAACACTTAGAACTTTTGGTTCAATGGAAGTGGAAGAGGTGGATAAGGCAACCACAGAGGCAGAAGTGGAAACAAGTTCAATCTAAACAATAAAAGAAAAGACTATAAAATTATTCTAAAGATAAAAAACATGAAGAACAATTGAATTTGATGAATCCAAGACAAAAGGAACGTAAAGCAGATGATCATTTATTCTACATAGATTCAGTATGTTCAAATCATTGTAGGAAACATAATTGTCTTATCTGACTTTGAAATTCCAGAGCATAGAAATGAAGTACAAACAGGGGATGACACAAAGCATAATGTGGAGAGGGTTGTTAATGTCAAAGCTTCCAATGGTAGGGAAAACATTTTGAGCAAGGTACTGTATGTTCCCACTATTACCAAAAACCTAATAAGTGTAGGCTGAATAGATGAGAAAGGCATGCAAGTTAGGTTCACCCAACATGGATTTTATGTGGAAGATCCATGTCAAGGCTTCAAGAAGATATCTAGATGTGAGAAGCATGTTAGGCTCATTACTTTTGAATTAGGAGAAACCAAGAACATAACTCTATTCAACTTGGAGTCTTAAAATCTAAGTGTTCTTGAAGTGTGGCATAAGAGGGTAGCTCATTTTAATGAAAGAACCTGGAAGGATATATAGAGGGATCAAAGTGTTCTAGGACTACCAAATATATCAAAGCAAGCCATGATCAATGGATGTGATGCATGTCAGATTGGGAAGGGAGAAAGACGCCCATTCAATTAGAAGGGCAACATCCACAACAACATTTTGTATTCAGTACATAGAGAATGATGCTTTTTATTGATTCGAAAACCACCTAACACATGTGAAAAATCATAAAGGTAGATCACTTAGGAGACTTAGATCTTATGGGGGGGGATACTTCTACAAGGAATTTGATGAATTCTTTTAGGATAAAGGTATTAAGAGAGAAGTGAATTCCAAGTACTATACTCAAATGAATGGATTTGCAGAGAGAATAAACAAGAAATTGTTTGGATCGGTTAGAACAATACTTGAAGAAAAATTTCCACATTTTTATGGAGAGAGGCTATTTCAACTATTGCATACTTTGTCAATAGAGGAACATCCAAATCACTTCAAGGTATGACTCCTTATGAAGCATGGCATGGAAGAAAATCTAGTGCAGGAACTTGCAAGTTGTTTGGTTGTTTAGCTTATGATCATGTACCTTCAAAAATTAGAGGTAAGCTAGATGGAGGAGCAAGAAAGGTAGTATTTATTGGATATGATTCAACTCAGATGGATTATAGGTTCTACCATCCTTCGAGCAAGCAATTCACTACAAGTATGGATGTTGTGTTTGAAGAACACAAGTCTTGGTTTGATGAAGAAAAATAGAAGGTAGCTCTACAATATGATCTTGATTCTGATTTCCATAAATTATAAAGCAAGCATAAATCATAGGTCCAAGAGCCAAGAAGTGATACAGATGATGAAAAAGATGAAAGAGAAATGGATTACAAGCTATGGAAGTCAAAAGGCAAAGTAAAAAACCAAGAGTTTGGAGAATGCTCCAAACAAGCACCTAGAAGGTCAAAAAGGGGGAACACACAAATAGAAAGGTATAGATATGATTCCAAATTCATTAAAAAGCATTCAATTCACTTGACAAAGGACTAAATTTTAGAAGAATCCTCAACCTATGAAGCGCCAAAGGGAAACCCTAATTGGGACAAGGCTATGAATTACCACTTTGTAAAAGAGAAGCTAATGGCAAAGGAAATTGACATTTTATTTGTTTCTATTGATAAGAAAACAACATACATGATGACAAAGGCACTTGATGGGATGAAGCTATGTAGATACAAATCTATGGCAGGTATTAAAACTATTTGAGAATGAAGATTAAAGCATACTTTAGCTTGACGGGAAGTTGTTAGATCAACAAGCTTTCACTATGATTGAGGTGATTTTACCCTATTTCAAAAAATCATATTGATGTTGCAATGAATACATTTCTTGTAAAGAACTTATGTGCACACTTTTCTTTGTATTAATTGTATGATCAGTTATGATCATTTAATTTGTAAGGTTCAAGGTATTTACCTTTACAAAAGGGAAGCGTAAGAGCCACTAAATGCACAGTTTGAAATTGGTTGAGATTGATTCTCAATCAATCAATTAAAAAGCTTATATTATTTCAACTTACACTTTGCCTATAATGTAGGAAGATCTACCAACCATCCTCAACAAACAACCCCGTTAATAAATTCAAAATCATGGGGTTTCAGTTGTCAAATAAGACCACACATTCATTTTACATTAGGGGGGTGATAATTTGATGTAATACATATACTCTATGGTCATTGATTGGTGCCATAGCAATTCTTTACTCCTTCTTCCTTACACTTAGTCATCTTGTAGAGCTTGGTTCTCTTTCTATTGAGCTTTCTTCTCTAGATCTAGTAAAGAGCACTCAAAAATATAAAGGTGTTTGTATCTAGTTTATGTGTATAAATTTTCAATTCATTTGCTTTAGTAGATTTTGAGAAATATCCAAATGAAGGTCTTGCGATCAATTTTAACACAACCCTAAAAACTCAAAGCTACACCCAATCCTTGTTAAACTTAATTCTCACTCATTGACTAGTATAAACTGGGGCTTGTATGCATTAAAGCAAGATAAACCTATGTATGAAATTCCTTTAAAATGAATTTTTCCAATTTTAACTATGCTAGCTTCTTTGAATGTTTGAATCATAGCTTCCATCCAAATATAGAAGGTTTTTGTGAACTAGTGAAGGTGCAAGTTATATGCTTGCATCAACTTGTTCTTGATGTTGTTCGAAAGTACACATTGGGTTCTATTGAACTAACCACAAGCTTACAAGTTCTATTTGACATGTCCAAAGAGCTAGGGCGGGTCCTATTCTAGTTTTTTGGACCACCTTCATCAGGTGGAAACTCAATTTTTATCTTCTCCATACTTCTCTAACTTCTTTTAGCTTCTACTTCCACATTTCACAAAAGTATATTAATCATAGTACTAAACATTTTTCATACAACTGACATTCTAGAAAAATTCAACCTCAAAAATATAGAGCATATGGTTACCCACTTAGATACCAAGCTAAGGAGGATTAAAGATATGCTCCATATCAAAAAGCTCCAGGTTCAAGGATCATATGAGTATCAAGGATACAACCAACCTCAACAAGTGCTAAGACAACAACCACCCCACCCTCAGAATGTAGTATTGATAAAGTACACACAACCAGAAGAGGACTTGGAAAGAGTTGTAGTACATATAACCTCATTGATGAGCTCTCAAAATACTATTAAGAGTTATGAGCACACAACCATGGTGCTCATTATCTCTATGACCATATCCCATACAATATGAAGCTACGTATGAGCTGCATAACTATGAATATGATGGTAATGGAGACACGTATGGATCAGGACATGCCAACATGATTAATGTTGTGCCTAGAGCTCAAGACCCACTAAGACCACCCGCTCCAACAAGTGCTTGTTATATATGTGGAGGAGATCATTTCATTAACGAGTGTATGTTGGGGCTTCACTCACTAATTAAGCATAAAGATATGGAGACATAAGTTGAAAGAACAAGGATAAAGAGCTATGGAACTTGGATTATCAGAGAACCATGCCTATGTGAAGGGATAAATTTACACATGTAATATAGTGATACAAGTTAGGATCAAACATAGTCTAGAACTTCTAGAATTATGAGTTTGAGTCTTAGACTCATATAGAGCAAATGTATATAAGTTAATTTGAGAAAAAAGAAATATAGATGAACTTGATTTGTAATCCTAAGTATGTATAAAGGCAGTCGGGTAATTTTTGAGAGAGATTGTGGTGAGAGGTCACTCAGAGTAGAAGAACTTTCGATGGCTATGACTAGAATCAGGCCAAGCCATTTTGTACACATCCTCTCTAATAGAAACACATGTTCTTTTGAATTATTTCAGTCAGTTCTCATTGTGTGAGGAAATCTAAGTGATTTCATAACTATATGAATGTTAGTTAGAAGTTACGAATTTTCTTGTGCAGATTTCCATGATCTTCTAAGAGTTAGATCTCAGAGTATTGTGTAATGTTTTTTATGAAGAATAGCTCATTTTGAGGCTATCGTCCTTAACTACAATTGAAAAAAATATCTTTGCAAAATGGGATACGTGCTCAGAGAAATAAGCTTAACAGTGAAGGTATGTCAAATCGTTGAAGGTAATTTTTAGATTTCACAAATAGTGTAACTTGTAAAGACATTTCAAATTATTTTCAAGTTATTACTTGAAATTTTTTCTTGGAATGTGTTGCTTACTACATGTAAGAACTTCTTTTAGACAATGAGCATAAGAATCTTTAACGTTCAAGTCAAATCAGAGAAGAATTGAAGCTAGAAGAAAAGGTGCATTTTTAGAAACAGTAAGATTTCACATTTACTAAGGAAAGTGTCAAAGTTTTTGAAGTCTGAAGTCTTGATGAAATAATGGTGAGTAAAGAGGCTTTTTGATATCATTTTATCTTGGTTCTTGTGGTTTTTTATACACCAGCAAGTGGTATCAGAGCAAAAAGATCCTAAAGAGTAGAAGAAGGTACAGATACAAGAGATCTTGAAGAACTTTCATTGGAGAGTTGGAAGCTGAAGCATTTAACAACAAAAGGAATCAAAGAACCACTTTGAATTTAGTATCAAGGGTAAATATCTACAAAAGGTATTAAGATTTAAACCTTAAATTCACACGTTGTAGCAGAAGCAAGAATGACAGAGACCTCTAAATCTCCAAGGTTTTATCTATACTCATTTAAGAGCACCTCTATATCAATTATGGACCAAACTTTACGCAAATGTTACCTTCATTTACCAAATCTTCAATTATCACTTCACTGAGTGAGAATCTTTCTTCTTGAAGAAGTCTGCTTAAAAGATTGACTTCATTACTTGCACATATCTTCAGATTCCTTCAAACTAATGATGCACATATCTCCATGCTACCTTTTTGCAATCACGTAAACCATTAGTCGTTTAAAAGAATCATTAAAAGTTTAATTTGATCCTTAAGATCATAATTATGTCAGAAACTGTCTTCTTGAACAAGCGACTTTGACATAGCTAACTTCTAAGGTTGATTTCTCACAACACACATCCCGTTTTGCTAAATGCTTTTAGCCATAGCTTCCTTACCTTCTAACTTAGATTTTGAATGCTGACTCATCAAAAAATTTACACTTTGCACTGAGATCTAAGCAAAACATTGACATGAAAAAGTGCACGACTCAGAGAGGTCTACGTGCAGACTTTACATACGCATGTTCCTATTGATCATACTCACAACATGAAAGGAATTAGACCATGAAACTTTGAACATAGCTTCATTAGATTCTAGATTAGATGTGTACAAAAGATTTCTTGATCCACATGATGAGGCTGAGAGAAATCAGAGAAAGACTTGACGCTAACTTGTGAAGATGACTCTCTACACATCTATCTCAATGACACTTGGCTTCTAATGATTCTCTCTTGTATTTATTTACATCATTGACTTATATACATATGATTCTAGACTTATCCCATGTCTATTACATTACTCCTTACCATCCTAAGGATCATCTATACTCATAGTACAAGAATTTCCATCTGTAATGTACATATGTATACAGGCTTCACTTCTGAGATCTCTTCACTTTCTCAAATGACTTCTTTCACTTCAATCTGATCATTGACTTGATTCAAGCTCTTTGTAATCATCAATTTGTGATGTCTTTGCTCCAACAGCTCCCCCTCACTCACTAATCGTGATTATTCCATTCTTCTTTACTCTTACCATCTCTTTGAACCTCTATAGCTTAGGTCCATCTAAGCTTTTTGTCAACATATCTGCAACTTGCTCTTTTGTTGGAGTATACAATACTTCAATCTCTTTATCGAATACCTTTTCCCTCAAGAAATGATACTGAATCTCTATGTGCTTAGTCCTAGCATGAAAAACAGGGTTAGCTGCCAAATAGAATGAGCTCATATTATCTCCAAAAATAATTGGAGTACTCTGATCAGTTCCAAAACTCTTCAACAAGGTCTTTAACCATATCACTTCTTTTGCAACCTCTACCATTCCTTTATACTCAGCTTTTGTGGATGACAAAGCAAGTGTATGTTGCTTCTTTGAGCACGAAGAAACTAATTTATCTCCAATATAACAGAGATACCCATGAGTAGACCTTCTATCATCTGAATCACCTACCCAATCTACATCACTAAACACTTTGATTCTTGTATAAGAAGTAAATCCATAATACAAACCTTTACTCAGAGTTCCCTTGATATATCTGAGTACCCTTTGAGCTGCACTCCAATGAGTCTTCTTTGGACAATCCATGAATTGTGATAACACACCTACTGCATATGATAGGTCTGGCCTTGTCAAAGTAGCATAGATTAAACTACCTACCAAACTCTGATATTTCTTCATATCATTGATTTCTTCACCTCCATATCTGCTCAACTTATGATTTACCTCCAATGGTGTGGTTGAAGGCTTGCAATCCTTCATGTTGAACTTGACCAGAAGATTCTTCAAGTATCTCTCTTGTGTAACATATACTCCATGTTGAGTATACACCATCTGCATTCCTAAGAAATAAGATAAGTTTCCCAAATCATTTATCTTAAACTCCTTCTCTATTTGTTTCTTAAGCTCCTTGATTCCTTGAGCATCTTTACCTGTGACAATAATATCATCAACATAAATACACATGTATATATATCCATTTTCACGTGCCTTCACTAGCAAGCTACTATCTGCCTTTGATGCTTGATATCTACATTCATTCAAGAACTTAACAAGCCTGTAATTCCATGCTCTTGGAGCCTGCTTCAAACCATACAAAGCTCTCTTGAGCTTACACACAATCTGATCCAGTTGAATCCATGAAACCTTTTGGTTGTTCCATGTACACTTCATCTGCAACATATCCATTCATAAATGCATTCTTCACATCTAATTGTGATACTTCCATCCTTTACAAGCAGCAATAGCAATCAATGATCTAATTGTAGACATCTTAACAATAGGACTAAAGGTTTCATCATAATCTACCCCATAGGTTTGGGCATAACCTTTGACCACAAGTCTAGCTTTGTATCTAGACACTTTTCCATCTGCAAATCTTTTTGTTTTATACACCCACTTACATCCAATGACCTTCTGATTCTTTGGTCTTGTCACCAATTCCCATGTTTCATTTTGAAGTAGAGCATCATACTCTTCTTGCATTGCCTTCTCCCATTCTGTTTACCTTTATCTTCTTCATATGTGATTGGATCATCTTCTGTCTTCACAATGTAAGCATAATCTTTTGTTGTTAGGAAAGATGCATCATAGCTATACCTGATAGGTTCTCTTCTTTCTCTCAAAGATCTTCTGACCTCTGCACTTCTTGACGTCTCAGCCACATTTGATTCTGGATCAAATCTTGGCCCATCTTCAACATTGTCCTGCAATTTACTTTTATAACCAACATCATCAATATCTTCTCCATACACACTTACTTTTGTCTTCCCTTTCCTTTCTATTTCTTCAACATTTACATATTCATTTGTTGTCCCTGTATACCATGTACTTTGCTCATCAAATGTAACATCTTTTGTAACAAGAAATTGCTTTGTGGATGGACTCCATAATCCGTAACCCATCTCTCTATCATCATACCCAATAAACACATACTTCTCTGCTTTGGGTTCTAGCTTATGTCTTAATTGTGAAGAAACATAAGCATATGCTAAACATCCAAATACCTTACAATGATCAATAGTAGGTTTCTTACCCCACCATGCTTCATAAGGTGTTCTTCCATCCAAAACTTTATAAGGTAACCTATTCACAAGGTATTTTGCAGTGTTGATAGCTTCTGCCCATAAGTAGTTTGGACAATTCTTTTCCTTCATCATTGCTCTTGCAAACTCTACAAGAGTTCTATTTCTTCTTTCTGTAACTCCATTTTGTTGAGGGGAGTACCTACAAGTTGCTTCTCTTTTTATACCTGCATTCCACAAATAATCATCAAACTCTATAGAGAAATACTCTCCCCCTCCATCTGATCTCAACCTCTTGAGCTTTTTTCGTGTAATCCTTTCTGCATAAGCATAATAATGCTTGAATGTTTTGAACACGTCCGACTTGTCCTTGATTACATATAAAGTAATCCATCTGTTTGCATCATCAACAAACAACACATAATATCTGGATCCATTTATACTATAGTCCCTTGAAGGACCCCACACATCTGTATGAACCAATTCAAGCATATTTGAATACTTGTATCCTGATTTATTGTATGAAATTTTGTGTGCTTTACCTAATTCACAAGCTTCACACTTGTACACCATGTGTTGACCTTCAACATTTGGCAAACCAAGCACCACATCATTCTTTGACATTTCCTTTATGGCTCTCTCATTGAAATGACCTAGCCTTTTATGCCATAGGTCTAACTCAGACATCTTTTGACTTCCATAAGTAAATAAAGCATGTCCCACATTACCTTGGACTTTGAGAGTAAACAATCTTCCTTCCTTTTTACCTGCAATGATATTTCTATATCCCTGATTTGGATCTTTCACATAAACACCATCATTTGTGAATCTAACTTCATATCCCTTCTCCACAATTTGTCCTACACTTATCAAGTTTTTAGGAATAGTAGGAACATAAAGTACCTTGCTTAAGAGTGTGCTCCCACTCTTCCTCTTCACTGAACCAATGCTCTCCACTTTATGCTTGGTGTTGTCACCTATTTGAACTGTATGTCCATTCACCTTTGCTTCCATATCAGTCATCAATGATATATTTCCACTCAGATGATTGCTACATCCTGAGTCAATATAGAACACCCTTTGGTCTTCTCCTACTGCTTCATTTGTTGCATTCAAGATAAGAGTCATGTCATCCTTCTGATCTGATGCATAATTATAATAATTATTGTTGTAGGACTGAGATTGAAAACTTCTTCCACCTCCTCTAGCATATGACGTCCTACCACCTCTTCCTCTTAAGTTTCCTCTTTGATTTCTACCTCCTCTACCTCTTTGATTGAAGCTCTGGTTATTACTTCCACCATTTTGATTGTTATACCAACAATCATTTGCCAAATGATTGGTTCTACCACAAATCCAACAAGCTTTAGTATTGTCTTTGTTCTTACCTCCTCTTCCTTTACCTCCGAAGTTCATCTTTCCTTTTGTAAAGTTAGCTTGACTTGAAGTTCCTTCATCATCCGTTGAGTGCTTTCCTTTGCCATTCTTTTTCTTGTCGTTGGAGTACATAGCTTGACTTTCACTCCTATCATTGTCTCTCTTAATGTCCTGCTCAAAAGTTAGCATCATGAAAGGAATTAGACCATGAAACTTTGAACATAGCTTCATTAGCTTCTAGATTAGATTTGTACAAAAGATTTCCTAATCCACATGATTAGGTTGCGAGAAATCAAAGAAAGAGGCGATGCTAACTCGTGAAGATGACTCTCTACACATCTATCTCAATGACACTTGGCTTCTAATGATTCTCTTGTACTTCTTTACATCATTGAATTATATACATATGATTGTAGACTTATCCCACGTCTATTACATTACTCCTTACCATCCTAAGGACCATCTATACTCATACTACAAGAATTTCCATCTGTAATGTACCTATCTATACAAGCTTCACTTATGAGATCTCTTCACTTTCTCAAATGACTTCTTTCGCTTCAATCTGATCATTGACTTGCTTCAAGCTCTTTGTAATCATCATTTTATGATTGCTTTGCTCCAACAAAGAAGACCATGGTAGATCATATCTCTATTGACATATTGGACAGAGATAATTATCTTGCTTGAATAATGATTATCCTTAACTACATGCGGAGTGTAGCTTGAACATACCTTAACCTTGTTTTGATTTACCAAGGCAAGCAATTATGAAATGATCATAGGAAGTACATTCATGTGGTTATTGAATGTAGTTCAAGATTGGGGAACACATGTCTTATAACTTTAACACCAAGTCACTACAACCAAGATAAATATCTAGATTTTCTTTTATATGGATGTTACACCTCTTCAATGGAATCCCATCCATAAAGATTTAGATGACATGTCAATCTATAGTGTGGGATATAGTAATCAATATTCAATGAATGAAGATACTCAAATATGGATTTGCAAAGCTACACTAAGAGAAGAAAGGAGGCTCCAATGTTGGAAAACATGACAAGAAGGAGAGTTACCAATAGAAAAGTCATCTTATATGCCTCAAATGAAACTCATAAGTGGATGTGATATTAACAACCTTAGATATTTTGGTAAATGAATAATTTGTATCCATGATCAAATGTGTGGATGAGGAAGTATATTACCTAATCCGTTTCATGGTAATGATTAAGGAAGAAGATGATGAATAAGACAAGAATGATGAACATGATTATTGTGAGATCATTACAATGGAACTTAACTTTGACTTAGGAAAATTGAAATAACCAATGAGGAAGAGAATTGCAACATCTTGATAGAGGAATATCCAAACAAACCATAGTAAAGAAAAGGATGACATAGAAAAAGAACACCAACAAAGACAGTACTTTGAATTCCTTGAACACTTCAAAAGACATGTAGTAGAAGAGCAAAAAACTCTATTGAAGTTCCTTAAAGGGAAGCAAAAGAAGCGCCTATGAAAACAAAGAACAAATAAAGAAAATAGTCGTGACTTGAGAAATTAATGAGGATCAATGCACTTTCATTGGAAAAGACATTTCACTTTCATTGGAAAAGACATTTCACTTTCATTGAATGAGGAAGTATATTACCTAAGCCGATTCATGGTAATGATTAAGGAGAAGATGATGAATAAGACAAGAATGATCAACATGATTATTGTGAGAGAATTACCATGGAACCTAAGTTTAACTTAGAGGAACAATGCTAAAGAAAATTAGAGTAACCAATAAGGAACAGAATTGCAACATCGCGATAGAGGAAATCCAAAAAAACCATAGTAAAGAAAATCATGACATAGAAAAAGAACACCATCAAAGATCGTACTTTGAATTCTTTGAAAACTTCAAAAGACATGTAGTAGAAAAGAACAAAAGCTCTATTGAAATTCCTAAAAGGGAAGCAAAAGAAGAGCCTATGAAAAAAAGAACAAACAAAGAAAATAGCCATGACTTGAGAAATAGAATGGGTTTCTCCACTAGTGCTACTCCCCAAGAAGAATGGAAAACTTAGGGTTTGAATTAACCATAAACATCTTAATGCTAGCACCATCAGAGATAGTTACCCATTACCTACCACTAATCATATCTTGGAAAGCATAACAAGCAAGGAAATCTAGAGCTTCCTTGATGGAGTTTCATGTTATTATCAAGGAGCCATTGCTATTGAAGATCAACATAAAAATACTTTTGCTATTGAATGGTGTGTATATGCTTTTAGGCTTATCCTTTTGTCCTAACAAATTCCTAAGCTAGTTTCCAAAGATAATGTCTCATGTCTTTAAACAATTCCTAAGGAAAAGTATGGAAGTATATGTGGAAGACCTATGTACTCACTCACCCACATAGTCATAATGAATTTCTATGTGCTTGGTACCTACATGGAAAAGAGGATTGTTGGAGATGGCCATGCATCTTTGGTTGCCACACTTCAACTCTATAGCCTCCTGTTCTTGTATTCGTTTATGCCATAGGATCCTCCTCAACCATAATGCTTTACATGCTGCAACACATGCAGCTTTGTACTCAACTTAGTACAAGATAATGCTACATTGAGTTGCTTTTATTGATCCAAGAGAAAATCCTTGCTCCTAAAGAAAAGCAATATCTAGAAACTCATTTTCTAGTATCAATATCTCCTATGCAATTTGAGTCACATTATCTAACCAGAGATGATCCTTCTTCATAAAGAATACCATAATGAGTGGTTCCTTTCACATACTTAAGTATTCACATGCTTGCCATCCAATGAGTTTCACAAGGTTTATTAGAGAACCTGCTTACTACTCCAACAACATTAGAGATATCTAGTCTTCTATTGCACAAGTAGATGAGATTTCTGACTAGTATCCATAGGTGTAGAAATTTCCTTGCAATCCTCCATGTCAAATGCTTTCAATATCTGTCTTGCATAAATTTTGTGAGAGATGAAAATCTTCCTTGGTTTTTGCCAATCTTGAAGGCCTTAGCAATAATGTAGTTATCCCAAGTCTCTCATTTCAAATTATGAACTAAAGGCATCTTTTATTTGTTGAAGTAGAGCATTATCATTTCTTGCAATCACAGGTTCATCTACATAGAGTACAAGCACAATTGTCTTCCCTCCTCTCTTTAGAACATGCAAGTTAGCATCAGAAGCACATCTTTTGAAACCTAGATCCAAGAGATACTTATCTATTCACTCGTACCATCACAACGGCCTTGTTTGAGCCCACATAACATCTCTTTTAGCTTACATGTTGGTGTAAGAGAATCCAATCCCATATGCTTGGATGATTAACATATCTCTCATGGAACCTTATATGATCAATCCCTTGTAAAATCAAGTACATTTACCTTTGTAAAAGTGCATTACTTGCACATGGATTTAGGAATCATCAAATCTCGATTCATTTGGTAGTAGATTGATGAGAGAATATGTCCTATAGTTTAGGATTTACTTTTAGGTGAGCTTTTGAATTTGAATTTGAAAGGTGGCTCCAAACACAACTATAAAAGGAGGATCAAATGACCCATGTGATATTGCGACTTGAGGAGATCATTTGGAAAGGATACGTTGTGATTTGAGAGCTCACTCCATAGCTTATTCACACTTCTCACATTGTGCAATTGATTATTGCCAATGACATTGTATTTGTACATGATTTAATACATACATTGTCATTACATCTTCACTTCACTTCTCTGCCATGACTACATTAGATCAATGATCTTCTTAGAGCTTGTTCTCAATGCATGATTAATCATTTGTCATGATTTAAAGCATGATAGATTCAGTATGATTTTTATTATATTGCTATAAAATCTCGTTATCATTGTTTCTCTGATTTCCATAGCCACTTACTTGGTTAACAGGTTCCATCCAAATGCTTGGATGGAAGGACACCCTATGAAGCATGGAATGGCAGGAGACCCTCATTGGACATTGCAAAATATTTGGGTGCATTGCTTATGCACAGATTTCCTCACAAATTAGAGGGAAACTTGACCCTAAAGTTGAAAACTGTATATTCATTGGCTATGACCAAAACCAGAAGGGTTACATGCTATACAATCCCACTAACAAACGATTTATAGTTAGTAGTGATGTAATGTTTGATGAAAATATGGAAGTAAAGAGGCAAGACCAAGATCAAGCGATTGGAGGACATTCCAGAGTCCTCCAATCAAGCACTTAGTAGATCTCAAAGGGAAAGTAAAAAGCCCATAAGGTATGGTTATGACACATCCTTAGTCACCAAGCATTGTGTGTATATCACTAAAGACTCTATGATAGAACAACTCTATTCATTTGAAGAGGCAAATAAAAATAAAGAATGGAGAGAAGACATGCAGGAAGAAGTTGAAACACTACAGGAGAACAATACTTGGGACTTGGTTCTCAAGAAGCCAAGCATGAAGGTAATAGGATCCAGGTGGATATATAGAATCAAGAAAAATTCAAATGGTTCTATAAACAAGTACAAGGCAAGGTTAGTGGCAAAGGGGTTTGCTCAAATCCATGGAGTGGATTATGAAGAAAAGTTTTCACCTGTGGGTAAGATGACAACAATTATGGTTTTGGTAGGTATTGATGCTTCTAAGATTTAAAATCTATATGAACTAGATGTCAAGAATGCATTTCTAAATGGGTGGATCTCAGAAGAAGTGTATGTTGCACAACCAACAAGGTATGAAGATAGGGACAAACCAAGTTTTGTATGCAAGCTAAGGAAGGCACTATATGGCCTAAAGCAAGCTCCCAGAGCTTGGAATCATAGGCTTGTTGCTTATTTGCAAGATCAAGGATTTGTGGCTAGCAAGGCAAATTCTTCTTTATTTATAAAGAAGACCAACTCAGAGGTTATCTATTGATGTGTCTATGTGGATGACATTATCATTATAGGGAATGATCATCAAGCATGTTAAAGCTCAGCTAACGGAAGAATTTAAAATCAGTGATCTTGATTTGTTAACATATTTTCTTGGCCTAGAACTTGTCTATACAAATGCTAGTGTGTTTATTACTCAGAGAAAGTATATCCATGATATGTTGGTAAAATTCAAGATGGAGAATACCAAAATTGGATGTACACCCATGGAACTCAACCATAAGCTTAGTTCTCATGAAGGGGAACTTCTTGAGTATATTATAGGTCACCAAAAACTTGTTGGGAGTCTAAACTATGCAACCTTAACAAGAGTAGACATTTCCTATGGAGTAAGTACATTAAGCCAGTTTATGCATGCACCAACAAAGCCTCATATGGAAGCTGCCAAGAGGCTGCTAAAGTATCTAAAGGGTACCATAAATGAAGGGATGTTTTACCCCATTCACTTATGACTTAGACATAAAGATGTATTCTGATGCAGATTTGATTGGCTCCAAGGATGATAAGAGGAGCACATAAGGATACTTGTCTTTTGCAGGTTCAAAGCTAATATCATGGTCATCTAAAAAGAAACCAACTATGTCTTTATCATTCATAGGGGCAGAATACAAAGGCTTAGCAAATGCAACTCAAGAGGCTATATGGTTCAAGCAACTCTATGCAGATTTGGGGTTACACTCTTACACTCCAATAATTTTTTGTGACAACACTAGCTCACTTCATTTGGCTCCTAATCTTGTATATCATGCAAGGACTAAGCAAATTGAAGTGCACTATCATTATGTAAAGTAGAAATTGATTAGCAAGGATATACAATTATCCTATGTATCAACTCATTTACAATGTGCAGATATACTCACAAAATCTCTGGATGGAACCAATATAAATAGGTTCAAATTGATGACTGGTTTGTAGGAGATCAAGGAGGAATGAAGATCAAGCATGTAAGGCTTGAGCAGGAGATGTGGGTGTAAGAGAATCCAAGCGCACATACTTGGATGATTAGTGTATTGCTCATGGAACCTTATATGATCAATCCCTTGTAAAATCAAATACATTTACTTTTGTAAAAGTGCATTACTTGCACGCACAGTTAGGAAGCAACAAATCTTGATTCATTTGGTTGTTGCTTGATGAGCGAATATATCCTACAGTTTAGGATTAAATTTTAGGTGAACTTTTGAATTTGAATTCAAAAGGTTGGCTCCAAACTCAAGTATAAAAGGAGGATCAAATGACCAGCATGATATTTCGACTTGAGGAGATCATTTGGAAAGGACATGTTGTGATTTGAGAGCTTACTCCATAGCTCATTCAGACTTCTCACATTGTGCAATTGATTATTGCCAATGACATTGTATTTGTACATGATTTAATACATACATTATCATTACATCTTCAGTTCACTTCTCTGCCATGACTACATCAAAATAGTGACTTTCGCAGAGCTTGCTCTCAGTGCACGATTAATCATTTGTCGTGATTTAAAGCATGATAGATGTTTTTATATTGCCTATTATATTGCTACGGAATCTCATTATCATTTCTTCTTAGAATCATGAGATAATTATCACTTCATTACTATCTAGTCTGTTGATTGATGCACCCCAAAAATGTCAGGCATGTTCTATGGTTTTCTCAACATCATCCTTAGTGTGTAGTTCATCATTTTTGTTGAAATCATGCGTGATTGGTAGGTGTCTAAGTTAATTAGACATCAACAAAAGGAATTAGGCTAATTGCTACTATGCTCAAAGCACTATTCAATATACTGAAGAGGTGTAGAGATAAGAATAGCAAGTTTATGACCTTGGATCAATTTCCTATCTATCTATTTTGATCCATTGATTAGTGGATCATGTCCTAGACAACATAGGTGATTATTTATGATCATTAGCAAGCTAAAGAGGCCCATGCACTCTCCACCAATTGTTCTTGGCTAGTGTGAAGCAAGTTTAAGCAACACCATTTCATATCTGAAGATTAACCACCATGTCCGCAAACATTACATACCTTGTTTGTGTTGATATATTTTGGTAGTGATATGTGTGAACACACTCAAATGGTCGGGGCACCTTTTTTGCTCTTTAGGAGGTTCCCGTCCCCCCCCTTCTATATATGCCAATAGCCCTAACGGGAAACTTATCTTTGTACATTCTCTTGGTAATACATTTAGTATTGTGTGTTGTGCTCCAAACTTATTCTTTTTCCTTGTGCCATTTGTGTGCTTTTGCAAAGCTTAGTCTCCAACAATTGGTATCAAAGCAAATTGCCACATCATCTAGTGTGTCGTCAACACCCCTTCGATTACATGCTCAGAATTGCATAGAAATTGGTGAGCATACTGAATGTGGTGAAGAAATCGTGATCTCAGCTCATTTTGACCTCCAATCACATTATCATTGTGCTTGTGTAGCAAATTTCATCTTTATTTCCAAACATATATAGAGGTTTTGATTCGCCAGTATAAGCACCTCAAAGTCTGCTACACATTTAGCAAAACTAGATAGGTAATTATATTTAACATTTTGAAATAAAATCATTTTTTCTCCATCAAGGTATTTTACTCAGTGGCCATGATTGAAAGCAATGATGTTTTCCATATGTTGGCTATTGAGGATACGTTTGATGGTACCACTTATGTTGGGTGTGTGTAGTGTTGGAGAAACAATCACTAATTGGACATATGTTTGAAGGTCAAAGCTTTAGAAGAAAATCACATGCCTATGTGAAGGGACAAATTCACAAGTGTATTATATTTTGTAAAGTTAGTTCACTTTAGGTCTAGAAGTTTTTTAAAAGTCACGAGATTGAGAAAAACTATATAAGTTAGTTTGTATCAACTGACGCGAAGTGGAAGAGTGATAGAATGTGAGAAGGAGTTCATTTTGTATGACTAAAATTTAATAGAGTTGGGCTTCTCTGAGTGAGATAGCACCTGTAAAACTTTTGAGTTTTTTTCCATAGCTATGAGAAGAAATAGTTAAAGTTCTGTGTATGAGACTCTCTCCATCATCTCCATGCTTGCCTACTGTGTGATGAATTCAAAAGTTCAAGTTTTCCAAGCAACTCGATGCCTGGCATCGAGTTTGTGTTGATAAGTCCGTGTTTTATTCTCGGAGTGTTATGTACTGCTAGAACTTCTTAAAAACATGAGCTTTGTGGAGCAACTCGATGCCTGGCATCGAGTTTCAGCATAAAGTCGATGCCTGACATCGACTTCCCACATAAAAGTGGTCTTGTTCATGTGTGTGTTCAAGGGGGTAATTCAGGCGCTGAAAAAGTGGCTAAAAAAGCTAAAAGTCGATGCCAGACATCGACTTTTGGTTGCAAGTAGATGCTAGGCATCGAATCTTCATTTTTAGACACTCAGAATTACTAAAAGAGGCAAAATTTTGAGTTTTGGAAAGTCATACAGGGTGATCTTGTGAAGGCCATAATGTGAGTTCTAGAGATCTGTTTCTTGCATATGATAGCTTGTTGGAAAGCTCTACATTGCTTCTTTCATCCCCTAAAATATCTTGGAGAAATAGTATTTGAGCTAAGAAAAATTAACAAAATACTGAAGGTATGTCATTTCGGTGACTAAGAATTTCTGTAGAAGCAAAGTTCTCCGTTTAGACTATAATTTCTCAAAGTTTGGAGTGGCAATGAGTTAATGGTGACCATAGAGGTGTTCTAGTGTCACATTAATTCATTTCTTGTGGTGTTTCATACATAAACAAGTGGTATCAGAGCAAAAAGGTCCTAAAGAGCAGAAAGCGACAAAGGTACGAGAAGTTTTGAAAAGTTTTTCATCAAAGGTTGAAAGGTGAAGCATTTGAAGACACAAGGCATCAAAAGGTTACTTGAAAAGTATACTCATACACAAAGAACTCCAAAAGGTATTTTCCTTTATCCTTTAAGCTTAGAGGTTGTAGCAGAAGGAAAGGAGTATGGCAGATCATATCTCCATTGACCAACTGGACAAAGATAATTACCCGCATGGGTAATGAGAATGGAAGCCTTACATATGAGTAAGGATCTCATGGTATATGTAACAAGTGAAGAAGAAAAGCCAATATTTTAAGATGAAAGCTGACCAAAGAAAGAGGAACTTGATGCTTTAAAGCATTGGGAGAAGAAGGATGCAAGTGCAAAGGCATACATCTACAACACAATCTCATATCATTTGCTACCACACATCAAAGGATTGGAATCATCTGAAGATATATGGAATGCATTGGAGTATCATTTCCAAATTACTACCAAAGCGAGGAAAGCAAGTCTATGGTCAGAGTTTACAACATTCAAGAAGAAGCCAAGTCAAAGTATTAGTGATTATGTCACTAAGATGAAGGATCTTGTAGATAGTGTTGAATCCATAGATGAAGATATTGAGGATCACAAGTTGATTGCTCAATTACTTACATGTTTGAGAGGGGATGAAAGGTGGAAACCTTTTGTCTTATCAACAGAACTTTCATTAAATCATTATGTTCCAGATTTGAACCAGTTGCTTGGTTTGATGCTCACATTTGAGCAAGACTTGAAGGGAGATGGAGATAAAGGACAAAGTTCTGCAATGTACATGAAGAACAAGAAGAAAGGAGATAAAGGTAAAGCAAAGGATGAAGAAGAGTCAAGTTCTCAAGTTTATTATGCAAGAGGTAAAGGCACAAGCAGAAGAAGACCAAGAGCTTTTGGAAGAGGAAGAGGTAATCAAAATAACAACAAGAAGGCTTGTTGGATCTGTGGATTGAGTAATCATTTGGCTCATGACTGTTGGCACAACCAACAAGGATCAAACCAAAATCAAAACAACAATAGTAGAGGTCGAGGTGGAAGATATCAAAGTAATTTTCAAAGAGGTAGAAAAAGTCAAAGAGGAGGCTATGGTAGAGGTGGAGGAAGAAGTTGGGGACAGAATCAATCCTACAACACCACCTACTACAACTATGCAAATGACACACAGAATGAAAGTCATACATCATTTATGATAAATTCAATCAGTACATCAGATAAAGAAGATCTAAAGGTATTTTACATTGACTCTAGATGTTCTAATCATTTGTTAGGAAACGTAGAATTGATGTCAGAATTGGAAAAAGGCATTTCTAGTCATAGTGTTCAAACAAGTGATAATACAAGACATAGTGTACATTCAATTGGAAAAGTGAAATGAAAAAGTGGAGCAGATTTTCTAACCAATGTTTTGTATGTTCCCACAATACCTAAAAACTTGATTAGTGTGGGACAGATAATTGAAAAAGGTTTTCAAGTCAGGTTTACAAATGAAGGAGTATTTGTTGAAGATCCAGAGAATGGATATAATCAGATTGTCTCTGGTAAGTAAGAAGGTAGACTCTTTACTTTAAGAGTGCAAGGGAACATTGGTCAAGCTTTGCTCACACATGGTGAAGGAGTGATTACAGAACTTTGTCTCTGGCATAAGAGATCAGGTAATTTCAATGAAAGGGAATTAAAGCTATGGTTGCTAATCAGTCTGTACTAGGACTACCAAATGTGCAAAGTCAACATATGGTTTATAAATGTGAAGCATGTCAAATGGGAAAAGCACATAGGTTACCATTTCAAAAGAAAGGATTCAAACATGATGGATTACTAGAGCTCATTCATACAGATGTATGGGGACAAACAAAAGAAGGATCTATCAGTTGCTCAAGGTATTATGTTATTTTCATTGATGATGCTACAAGATGGATAACATTATATGTTTTGAAGGAAAGATCAGAAGTGTTTGGAGCTTTCAAGCATTGTCATGCATATGCAGAGAGAGTCACACGTCAAAAGCTTAAGAGACTGAGGTCTGATGGAGGGGGAGAATACTTCTCCCAAGAGTTCAATGATTATCTTTGGAATGCAGGTATTAAGAGAGAAATAACTTGCAGGTATACACCACAACGAAATGGTGTAGCAGAAAGAAGGAACAGGACTTTGGTTGAGTTTGCTAGAGCTATGCTGAAGGAGAAGAATTGTCCAAATTATCTTTGGGCTGAGGCTATAAATATAGCTACATATCTTGTGAATAGATTACCATGTGCAGCTCTAAATGGAATGACTCCATATGAAGCTTGGTGGGGTAAGAAACCAACACTAGACCATTGTAGAGTGTTTGGATCAATTGCATATGCTTATGTGCCAAAGGCAGAAAAATATGTGTTCTTTGGTTATGATGAAAAGCACATGGGTTACAGGTTGTGGAATCCTTTAATCAAGCAATTTCTTGTTTCTAGAGATGTTACATTTGATGAACATAAAAGTTGGTATGCAGATCAAAGTCATACAGCTGAAGAATTTGAAGAAGAAGTAAGAAGATGTGAGAAAGGAAAATCAATTGTGCAGGTAAATAGAGATGAAGACTATATGCAAGCACGTACATCCAGAAGTGGATTAACAAGAAGGAATGAAGAAGCTCCTATATTTGATGAAGAAGCGTATCCAGACACTTATGAAGAATGTGAACCAAGGAGGTCAAGCAAGACTAGAGGGCAATGAGAAAGGTATTCTTATGATACTCCTTACATAACTCAGAAGAACTATGCATATATGGTCAAAGATGATGAAGAACCTCAGAACTATGATGAAGCTAAAGGTAAGAAGCAATGGGAAGATGCAATGAAGGAAGAGATTAATGCACTAGAGGAGAACAAGACATGGGAACTTGTTCCTAAACCAAATGGTAAGAAAATAATTGGAAATAAATGGGTTTATAAAGTGAAGAAGCTTGCAGATGGAAGTATAGGTAGATACAAAGCTAGACTGGTGGTGAAAGGCTATGCCCAAACCTATGGCATAGATTATGATGAGACATTCAGTCCTGTAGCTAAGATGTCAACTATAAGGACAATCATTGCTATTGTAGCTTCAAAAGGATGGACCCTAAGTCAATTGGATATAAAGAATGCATTCTTGAATGGATACATATCAGATGAGGTATACATGGAACAACCTCAAGGGTTTATAGATTCTAGGTATCCAAATTTTGTTTGCAGGTTGAGAAGAGCACTCTATGGATTGAAACAAGCTCCAAGAGCATGGAACTATAGACTGGTGAAGTATCTTAATGATCTTGGATATCAAAGTTCAAAAGCAGATCCAAGTCTACTTATCAAAAGAGCAGAGGAAGGTACAATCTACATTTGTATTTATGTAGATGACATTATAATCACAAGTACTTCAGATGAAGGAATCAAGGAGGTAAAGAGATTAATTGAAAAAGAATTCAAGATCAATGATCTAGGAAAGTTGTCATACTTTCTTGGAATGGAAGTCACTTATACAGATCATGGCATATATGTATCACAAGAAAGGTATCTTCTGAATCTATTGAAGAAGTTTGATATAGAAAATTGCAGAGAAGCTTCAACTCCACTTGAAGTTAATCACAAGCTCAGTAAATATGATGGTGCAGAATACAAAGATATGAGGAAGTATCAATCTCTTGTGGGTAGTTTGGTTTATGCTACACTAACAAGACCTGATCTTAGTTATGCAATGGGAGTTTTATCACAGTTCATGCATTGTCCAAAGGACCCACATTGGATTGCAGGTCAAAGAGTTCTTAGATATATCAAAGGAACTATAAATGAAGGATTATATTATCCTTTTACATCAGATTTGAAGTTGAGAGCATATAGTGACTCAGACTGGGCAGGTAATCAAGATGAGAGGAGATCAACACATGGATACATGATATACATTGGTGATAAGCTTGTAAGTTGGTGTTCAAAGAAACAACATACAGTAGCATTATCATCAATTGAAGTTGAGTACAAGGGACTTGTGGAAGCAGCTAAGGAGGTCATACCAGACATTGTTCAAAAGCTTGGGCATTGATCAAGGTATACCTACATTATATGGAGATAATATGAGTTCACTTTATCTTGCCGAAAATCCAGTTTTTCATGCAAGGACAAAGCACATAGAGATATAGTATCATTTTCTCAAAGAAAAGGTAATGGGGAAAGAAATTGAAGTGGAGTACATTTCTACAAAAGATCAGATAGCAGACATAATGACAAAGAGCTTGGATGGTGTGAAGACCAGTAGATTCAAAAGCATGGTAGGAGCAAAAGAAAGAAGATGATATGAAGAAATAGAGAATGTCAATTAATGATTGAGGGGGAGCTATTGGAGAAACAATCAGAAGAAAACCACATGCCTATGTGAAGGGACAAATTTACAAGTGTATTATATTTTGTCAAGTTAGTTAACTTTAGTTCTAGAAGTTTTTTAAAAGTCACGAGATTGAGAAAAACTATATAAGTTAGTTTGTATCAACTGACGCGAAGTGGAAGAGAGTGATAGAATGTGAGAAGGAGTTCATTTTGCATGACTAAATAGAGTCTGACTTCTCTGAGTGAGATAGCACCTATAAAACTTCTGAGTTTTTTTCCATAGCTATGAGAAGAAATAGTTAAAGTTCTGTGTATGAGACTCTCTCCATCATCTCCATGCTTGCCTACTCTGTGATGAATTCAAAAGTTCAAGTTTTCCAAGCAACTCGATGCCTGGCATCGAGTTTGTGTTGATAAGTCCTTGTTTTATTCTCTGAGTGTTATGTACTACTAGAACTTCTTAAAAACATGCGTTTTGTGGAGCGACTCGATGCCTGGCATCGAGTTTCAGCATAAAGTCGATGCCTAGCATCGACTTCCCACATAAAAGTGGTCTTGTTCATGTGTGTGTTCAAGGGGGTAATTCTATGTTGCCACTATAGGTTGCTTCTTATTCAACAAAGATATGCATGAGTCTCCAAGGAAAAAGCAATTACCACTAGTGGACATGCGAGTATCATAACAACCAGCCCAATCACTATCTGTAAAAGGATGCAAGCATGGTTGAATATCTCTACCATAAAAGAAACCTAAGCTCAAAGTGCCTCCGAGATATCTAAACACAGGTTTCACCGCCTGCCAATGCTGAGTGCCAGGGCTATGCATGAATCGACTCAACTGGGAAACTGCATACTGTATATCCGGCCTTGTGTTGCATGCATATATAAGACATACCATAGCTTGCTGATAAAGAGAAGTCTCAAATGCATCACTGGAATCCTCAAGTGAGAACCTAAATCATATCTCAACTAGTTTGGAATTTGGCTTGCAATCCTCAAAGTCAAAATGCTAAAGTAGTTTTTCAACATACTTTGCTTGATGCATAACAATTCCCCCCTCAATGGATACAAACTGGATGGCAAGATAGTAGCTCAAAAGACCAAGATAAGTGACATCAAAAGTATGCTGCTAATCAGCAATAAGAATGTCAAGTTTTGCATCACATGACCCAGTCAAGAGTATGTCATGGACATAAAGAACAAGCACTATATGATCAACCCCATTTTTGCTTACATAGAGTGTGCTTTCAATCAGACTACATGTGAAGCCAAGAGCAATTAAGTGCTTATGGATTTTCTCATACCACGCACATGGAGCTTGCTTGAGACCATACAAGGCTTTATGCAACCCACAAACCATATGCTCTTTCCCTTTCATAGCAAATCCAGGAGGTTGCTTCACATAAACCTCTAGTGTCCCACTAAAGCATCGCAATCTATCACTCTATATGAGGCTTGGCATGGTCACAAGCCATTTGTTGCTCATCTGCATGTCTTTGGTTGTCTTGCATATGGATTAGTGCATGAACAAGAATGTAGGAAATCGGATGATAAAGTAGTGAAATGTATTTTTGTTGGGTAGAATTTTGAAAGCCAAGGTGATCATCTATATCATCCATTGATTAAACACATTTTGGTTAGCCGTGATATTAATTTTGTGGAAGATGCAATTCATTTATTACTTTCATGTACCAAGGAGACATCAATTAGTTCCACAGATGTGTTGACACTTTGCTACCTCTTTTTAGAGTGCGAGAGTTCAGTGCTAGTCTAAATGAGGCGATTTTGCAATCGTAGATTTCACATGATGTTGCAGATCATTCCATTTTTTATGCAGATTTACATGATGCACTTGTTGGTGGAGGAACTGATATAGAGGAGGAAGAAACTATGCCTAAATGGCTGGTATAGAGCTTGTGAGATCATAAATTAGATGCAAATATGTCATATCATACCAATTCATGCTCCCATAGTGCTTCTTTTGCATCAGATTTCTATGTTGTGACTGCTTCTAGTCTTTGTGATGAGAATGAGCCTGTTTCATTTGATGAAGCACAAAAATAAAAAAATCGGACAGCTATTATGCAATGAGAATATGATATTATTATGAAAAATGGTACCTGGTCTTTATGTGACTTGCCTCCTAGTAATAAGGTTATTGGAACTAACAAGGTATACAAGCTAAAGGATAAGGTTGATGGAATAGTTTATAGGTATAATTCTAGGCTTATTGCAAAGGGTTATGCTAAAAAAAGAGGCATTTATTTTGATAAGAACTTTGCTCCTACATGCCAAATGACTATTATTCATACCATCTGTGCACTTGTAACTCATCATGGTTGGAACATATGTTACTACATTCTTAAATGGTAATTGAAAAAGGCATTATATGGTTTGATGCAAGCACCATGTGCTTGGTATGAAAAGATACATGCCTACTTGATTGCACATGGTTTTGACAATAGTCCAATTAAGAGCACCTTATATGTTAAGCGTGCAAATGATGTGCTTGTAATCATTGTTATCTATGTTGATGCATGTTTCTTAGGGTCCTAATGAGAAGCATATTGCTACTTTTAAGCTTGATTTTCATGCCTTATTTGAGATGGGAGATTTGGGGCATTTTCATCTTATGATTTGGGCATTCATTTTATGCAAGTTGATGGCATAATAGATTTGTGTCAAAAAACATATATTGACACATTATTGCAACTTTTTGGCCTTGAAGATTATAAAACTATTACCGCTCCTATAGAAATAGGTTTATGGTTGAGTCTTCATGGTCCTAGAGATGCATTTGATGTTCTTCTCTATCAACAGATTGTTGGATGCTTGATTTACTTATGCATTACATGGCCAGATATTCAGTTTGGTATCTCATAAATGAGTGGGTTTATGCATTGCCCAGGTGTCAAGCATTGGTAGGTGGTGTTGAGATATGAAGCTCAACATCTGATGATCCAGGATGACACGTATCAATTTTTCATTTCTCTGACATGTATAGTGGTCACGCCGATGTATGTTAGGGATACTTCATTGCGCTTTATTAGATTTATCTACCAAGATTGATGGCACATTCGTTTCTTGCCAGCTTACTCTTTCACAGATATTAGGTTTTTCCTTATATACTGGTCTTCATATATTGCACTTGTTGTATTCTTGTTTTAGGTCATTGTTGTACATTCCTTTTTATGTAATAGAAGAAGAAGAAGAAGATCATTCTTCCTTGCCTCAATCTGAGTGTGTGCCTCTCTTTGATTGTGAGAGTGTGTGTGTGTGTGAGCTCTCTTCCTTATCTTCTTCCTCATGACATGGTATCAGAGCCAGGGTGGCTATAGAGAGATCGTGGAGAAGGCAATGGTGAAGAGTACGTAGCAAGGCACAGAGAAAATGGGATTCACAAACAATCTCCATTTGCTATGAAAATTGGCGTGAAGGTAGAAGAGCTCAAAATATTTTTGAGAGTTATCCCTTTAGGTCGGTGTGTTGTTGTCAGATTGAAATTTCGGGGCCATCTCGACCTCTGTTTCGAGCCCACAAGGTGGGATCCATAGAAAAACCAGGTCAGTTTCAGAAACTGTAACTTGCCTTGTGTTTGGCAACACTCATATATTCGATCCAAAATTTCAAGTGATTCAATGTACTGTTGATACACGAAAACTATGTTCTTTTGAGATCGGAATGTCACGTCATAGTCCGACAGTGTTCAAGTAGAAGTGCTACTTGTAGTGTTTTCTAGTTTTGTGAATTGCTACAAAAATGGCAAACGGAGATGGAATTAGTCAGCTTATGAGCGATAAGCTGGACAAGAACAACTTCCATGCTTGGAGATTCAGATAGACAAATTTCTTGATGGGAAAAGGCTATTGGAAGTACATCGAAGGAGAGAATAAAAATGCTACATAGTTGCCAGAGAGGAATCAGACTGCAGAATAGTTAAGAGCAAAGGTGGAATGGAATCAAGGAGCACGAAAGGTAATGTATTGGCTATCTATTAGCATACAGGATAGCATTATTGGACATATACAAGATGCAAGACTCTGAAAGAGGCTTGGAATAGTTTGGTCACTTTGTATGAGACCAATACAAAGACACAGAAATTGCAACTCAAGAACGAGCTGCATACATTGGAGAAAAAGAGCATGTCGGTAAGTGACTACACTCTGAAATTCAAAAGCATATGTGAGTCACTTGCATCTATTGGCGTGAATGTAGATGATGATGATAAGGTGGAAGTGTGCCTTCATGGTCTAGGATTTGCATAGAAGCAGTTCAGAACTTCTATACAGGCTAGAGAAAATATTTCGAATTTTGCTGATTTGGTATCCATGGTGATTATTGAAGAAAAGAATCTTGGTGAGGATTCAAACTCCCAAGGAAAGCCTAATTCTGAGCAGGTGTTCTACTCTCGCAGAGGAAGAGGCAAAGGTAGAGGTTTCAGAAGTGGAAGAGGAAACAATAACCAAGACCAAGGTCAACAACAGAATCATGCAAGAGGAAGAGAACAATTTTGAGGCAGGGGGAGCCAAAGAGGTCACAAAAATTTCCAAAGAAATGATTCAGTTAGTAAAGGATGCTAGAATTATGGTAAAGCTGGACACTTTAAATGTGATTGCAGGTTGAAGAATCAAAATAACTGAAGGCATCAAAACAACTATGCATCCACAAGTACAGATGATTCTAAGAAGTTGTTCATGGTTCAACATCACATGACGAATACGATGGCTGCTCGTGTTTTAAAATCCAATGATAATGTCTGGTATGTTGATACAGCTGCTTCAAATCACATGACTAGTCATGTAGAATGGTTTAGTACTTTGTAGAAATTGCCAGTTCCTGGATATGTTGAAACATGTGATAACACATCAGACCCTATCGAGTATACAGGAAACATAGCATTGTTTATCGGGGACAAGAAGGTAAAACACCTTGTTGATGTGCTCCATGTTCCAAATATAAGAAAGAATCTGGATTCTATCGGACAAATGGTTGACCAGGGATTACAAGTCAAGTTCAATGCTTATGGATTATATGTAGAAGAATGCAAACGGGATGGAAGCTTGATTGCCAAAGGAAACAGAGTGGGTAGGATGTTCACCTGAAATGCAAAAATTCTTGAAATGAATGCAGCCATGTTTGCAAAAGCTGTAGGAGTTATTGCTAATATAGAGATCTGGCACAAATGGATTGGACATGTAAACTTGCAAAGGCTGAAATTGATGCAGTCAAAGGAGATTGTCCATGGACTACCAAATTTCAAGGTTGCAGAGATACAAAAGGTATGTGCAGCACGTCAACTTGGTAAACAGTCAAGATCATCGTTTTCACATGACAAGCATGTTAGTGAGAATGTGCTAGAAATAGTACATACAGATGTTTGGGGTCTTGCAAAGACCACATCTATGAGCAGTTGCAGGTTTTATCTTACTTTCATTATCTACCATACAAGGAAAGTGTGGGTCTATTTCATGAAAGAGAAGAGTGAGGTATTTACTCACTTTCATAATTTTAAAGCTATGGTGGAAAAGTAGATAGGGAAGTATATTCAGACATTAAGATCTGATGGAGGAGGTGAATACATGTCAAATGAGTTCAACAATTTTCTAAAAAGTCATGGAATTCGACATCAGTTTTCATGTAGGTACATGCCACAACAAAATGGTGTTGCTGAACGCAAAAATAGACATATTGCAGAAATAGCAAGAGCCTTGATGGCTGAGTAGAATATGCCTCATTGTTATTGGGTGGAAGTTGTTCATACTGATGTATACATCATGAATAGAACTCTGAGTGCTACCATACATCAAGTTACACTTGAAGATAAGTTTATAAGTAAAAAGCCAAACTTATCACATCTGAACGTTTTTTGCTGTATTGCATATGTACATGTTCCAGATGAATTGAGGACAAAGCTTGATCCAAAAGCAGAAAAGTGTGTCTTCATTGGATACTCCCTTGCAAAAAAGGGATATAAATGTTATAACCTACTCACACGATAGGTGAAGGTGAGCAGAGATGTGGTATTTGATGAAATGTCAAGCTTCTATGCAGATGCCAAAGAAGGACTAAATCTTGAACCAAATGACAAAGAAAATGTTGAAAAATCAAGTGCAGAATCTCAAACTTTGAGTGGACCGGATGCATCACCAAGAAATAGTTCCAACTCAAATCCATGGAGTGGAAGATTGTGTAGA
Organism: Ceratopteris richardii; assembly: GCA_020310875.1. NCBI lineage: Eukaryota > Viridiplantae > Streptophyta > Polypodiopsida > Polypodiales > Pteridaceae > Ceratopteris > Ceratopteris richardii. The sequence goes on along the minus strand of CM035424.1, from coordinate 59,806,414 downwards.
AATTTTAGTCCAGCAAATTCATCAAATACATCCAAGAAAGGTAAAGAAAAGCTTTCTATTGGTCATAAAACATGTGCAGGTTTTGAAGACATTGATGGAGATTCAAGTGGTTCAGAAAAGAGTCTTGATGAGGAACTTGGATTGCCCTTTGTCAAAACTCCAGGAGTTAGAAAGGCACATGCAGATGATACAAGGAGAAGTGACCCAGGATCAAGCAGATCTGGGAGGATGCGGTTGGTGTACTCGCCTCTTGAGTTAAGTCCACTGGACTCAAGTTAACTCATATTAACTTGAGTTAGAAGGCTCTAGAGCTCTTTGGGCAAAACTCGCTCCCCATGCTCCCCATGGGGATTGAACCCAAGACCTCCTCCTTCACAACCATGAGACATAACCACTAGGCTAAGTGGATCACTTGAATATGAGAGCACATGACTTATGCTTGAGTCTACTCTTGAGATCTTTGGTCCTACAGACGAGTGACCAAACGGTATCCGATTTCAGATCTGTCTGAAGCCATCGGATCCCTAGATCATAGACTTACTTTATTACATTCTTCCCCCCTTGGAAAAGATTTTCATCCTCGAAAATAAAGCTATATATATAACTGTAGGCAACCCCCGAGCCTCATGTTCTAAAATTGGAAGAACATGGTCATGTTCTAAAACTAGAAGAACATGTCTCATCTCTGTGGTGGCATCCTTGCCCAAATGATTCAAAACATTTTCTAGCTTTGCACTTTGATGAACAAGACAAAGTACAAACTAATGAAGCTAAGCAAGGAATTGAACTCACAACCTCCCGGTTAGGAATGTGATGGGCTAACCTCTTGCCCCAAAAGCCATGGTTGAGGATTACTTCCTAATCCTCTCTCTTAGAGCATAGTTCAACCATCTCCTACTAGGATTATGTTACATTCTTCCCCCCTTGAACTCCCTAGGGAATGTACCCTGACCAGCTATGGGACTGGCAGGATGTACCCTGGATATACCCTGGCAGGATGTACCCTGACCAGCTATGGGACTGGCAGGATGTACCCTGGCATTCTGTACCCTGGCACCGTGTACCCTGCAACCGTGTACCCTGCGACGCTCCACGCCGTGCCGCCTTGCCCAAGCCTACTTCCTAGAATCTGATACCAATGCAAGAGAGCAAGGATTACGACCACCATGACTCTCCTCCCAACCTTATGCCTGTATATATAGCTGCTTGAATCAATGAGGACCACAAATGTAACTAGAGTCCACAAGTGCATGTGCGATCTCCTCCACTCCTTTCATATCCACCACTAGAGTCAATTAGTGGCAGGAGTGATCTCGACCACTAATTTAGTACCTTCCACTAGAGTCCACTAGTGGTTGGTGTACTCGCCTCTTGAGTTAAGTCCACTGGACTCAAGTTAACTCAAGTTAACTCATGTTAACTTGAGTTAGAAGGCTCTAGAGCTCTTTGCGCAAAACTCTCTCCCCATGCTCCCCATGGGGGTTGAACCCAAGACCTCCTCCTTCACAACCATGAGACTTAACCACTAGGCTAAGTGGATCACTTGAATATGAGAGCACATGACTTATGCTTGAGTCTACTCTTGACATCTTTGGTCCTACAGACGAGTGACCAAACGGTATCCGTTTTGAGATCTGCCTGAAGCCATCGGATCCCTAGATCATAGACTTACTTTATTACAATACATGTAATCTTGGATCATCACATGTTGAGCTTGATATCTCAACACTCCCCATCAAGCTCAATGCCATGTCCTCTAATCCAAGCATCTTCTGAAACTTCTTTTGCTTCTCTACTCCAAGTGCTTTAGTGAAAATATCAGCAACCTGCTCATCTATTCTCACATAAACAAGATCAATATCACCTACTAATACCTTCTCTCTAATGAAGTGATAATGTATCTCGATATGCTTTGTTCTAGCATGAAAAATAGAGTTTTGTGCTAATTGTATGCTGCTAAGATTATCACAATAAATGTTGATAGGCTTTTGCACTTCCACACCTAAATCTGCAAATAGCATCTCTAGCCATGATGCCTCACCTGCTGCCATTGCAACACCTCTATACTCAACCTCTCTACTTGACAAAGAAACATTGGGTTGCTTCTTGTTGATCCATGTAATAGCTACACCTCCAAGTGAGAACAGAAATCCACTAGTAAACCTTCTATCTGAAGTACTACAAGCCCAATCTGTAGCGGTGTATCCATGAACCTGCACTTCTACACCAGCTTCATAAAGCAATGCATAATCCAAAGTAGCACTCACATAACGTAGAGTGCACCTCAAAGCATCCAAATGTGGCTTCCTGGGAACCTGCATAAAGTGACTTTCAATTCCAATAGTGTAGCTTAGATCAGGCCTTGTAATTGTGAGATATATCAAACTTCCCACAATTTTCTTGTACATAGTAGCATTTTCCAATGCTTCACCTAATGTAGTGTCTAACTTCAAATTCTGATCTAATGGCATAGAAATTGGCTTGCAATCAGCCATACCATACTTTTGCAACATATTCAAGGCATAATCCCTTTGCGACATCCATATACCTGTTTCTATATGTATAAACTCAATGCCCAAAAAATATCGCATCACACCAAGATCTTTCATATCAAATTCCTGCATAAGAAGTTGCTTTACCTCTTTGATGCTTTCTTCATTATCACCACCTACAATCAAGTCCTCAACATAGATAGCCACAATTATGATGCCATCATCACCCTTCCTTGCATATAGTGAATGATCTACATCACATATAAAAAATCCAATGGTGGTCAAGTAATCAGCAATCCTTGCATGCCATGCATGAGGCGCTTGCTTCAGCCCATACAAAGCCTTTTGCAACCTGCAAACATATTCTGGATGCTTTGAAATCTTCATATCCTTGTGGTTGGTCCATGTATACTTCTTCCTATAACTCACCATGTAGAAAAGCATTCTTCACATCCATCTGATGCAACGTCCATCCGTTTGTTGTAGCTAATGCAACAAGTTTTCTAATAGTAGAAATTTTAGCTACAAGGCTGAATGTTTCCTCATAATCAATGCCATAAGTTTGTGCATATCCTTTTTCTACCAAACATGCTTTATACCTGCTTATGCTACCATCAACATTGTGCTTTACATTATAAACCCACCTACAGCCTATGGCTTTCTTTCATTGTGGCAATGGAACCATCTTCCATGTATCATTTCCATAAAGTGCAACCATCTCCTTATCCATAGCATTTTTCCAATATGCATTTCCAATTGCATCTTCAAAACAAGAAGGTTCAGCATCTTGTATTACCTTTTTCATGTAGGCACAATGACGAGCCATGTACCTTTCATATGTCAATCGTTGGATTGAATTCTGAATCCTCCCAGATGTTCTTGGTCGTGGGTCACTTCTCCTTGTATCATCTGCATTTGCCTTTCTTACTCCTGGAGTCTTCAGAGACGGCAGTACAAGTTCCTCATCAAGACTCTTTTCGGAACCTAATGAATCCCATCAACATCTTCAAAACCTGCACATGTTTTATGACCACCAGAAAGCTTTTCTTTACCTTTCTTGGATGTTTGATGAATTTGTTGGACTAAAATATCCACACAATATTCTACTTTGATTTGGAACTATTGCTTGGTGGTGTATATGATCCACTCAAAGCTTGAGATTATGCACTTGATTTTTCAACATTTTCTTTGTCATTTGGTTCAAGATTCGGTCCTTCTTTGGCACTTGCATAAAAGTTTGACATTTCATGAAATACCACATCTCTACTCACCTTCACTTGCCATGTGAGTGGATTATAACATTTATATACCTTTTGCTCAACGGAGTATCCAATGAAGACACACTTTTTTGCTTTTGGATCAAACTTCATCCTCAATTCATCTGGAACATGTACATATGCAATATAGCCAAAAACTTTCAGATGTGATAAATTTTGCTCTTTACTTGTAAAATTCTCTTCACGTTTAACTTGATATATAGCAGTAATCGGAGTTCTGTTCATGATGTATACGGTAGTATGAATAGCTTCCACCCAATAAGAATGAGGTGTATTCTTCTTAGTCATCAAGGCTCTTGCTATTTCTGCAATAGATCTATTTTTGCATTGAACAATGCCATTCTGTTGTGGTGTGTACCTCCATGAAAACTGAGACCAAATTCCATGTTTTTTAAGAAAATTGTTGAACTCATTTGACATGTATTCACCTCCTCCATCAGACCTTAATGTCTGAACATAATTCCCTGTCTACTTTTCCACCATATCTTTAAAAATTTGGAAGCGAGTGAAAATCTCACTCTTCTCTTTCATGAAATATACCCACACTTCTTGTGTATGGTCATCAATGAAAGTAACATAAATCCTGCAACCACCCATAGATGTGGCCTTTGCAAGACCCCAAACATCTGTATGTACTATTTCTAGTATGGTCTCACTAACATGCTTGTCATGTGGAAATTATGCTATTGACTATTTTCCAAATGGACATGTTGCACATGCCTTTTGCATCTCTGCAACCTTGAAATTTGGTAGTCCATGGACAATCTCCTTTGACTACATCAATTTCAGCCTTTGCAAGTTTATGTCCAATCCGTTTGTGCAAGATTTCTATATCAGTAGTGATTCCTGCACCTTTTGCAAACATGGCTGCATTCATTTCAAGAATTTTCACATTTAAGGTGAACATCCTACCCACTTTGTTTCCTTTGGCAATAAATCTTCCATCCCATTTGTATTCTTCTACATATAACCCATTAGCATTGAACCTGACTTGTAATCCCTGGTCAAACATTATCCAACAGAAACTAGATTCGTTGTTATATATGGAACATGCAGCACATTAGAAATATGTTTTACCTTCCTGTCCTCCATAGACAATACTATATTTCCTATATGCCTGATAGGGTGTGATGTGTAATCACCTCTTTCAACATATCCAGGAACTGACAATTTTTGCAAAGTACTAAACAATTTTGCATCAGACATCATATGCAACAGACAATTTTTGAAATAGCAAGAAACATCGTATGCATCTTGTGACGGTGAACCATGAATAGCTTCTCAAAATCATCTGCACTTGTGGATGCATAGTTGTTTTGTTGTGTTATGTTATTTTGATTCTTCAACTTGCAATCACGTTCAAAATGTCCAGGTTTACAACAATTCCAACATCCTTTATTGTCATTACCTGAATCATTGCTTTGGAAATTTTTGCGATATCTTTGGCCCCCCCTCCCTTGAAAGTGTCCTCTTCCTCCTGCACAATTCTATTCTTGACCTTGGTCTTGGTTATTGTTTCCTCTTCCACTTTCAAAACCTCTATCTCTGCCTCTTCCTCTGTGAGATTAGAATACCTACTCAGAACTGGGATTTCCTTGGGAGTTTGAATCCTCACCAAGATTCTTTTCTTCAATAATTAGCATGAATACCAAATCAGCAAAATTCGGAATATTTTCTCTAGTCTGTATAGAAGTTCTGAACTGCTTATGTGTAGCAAGAATTCTCATGTGCATCTTCTTCTTAATGTTGGAACAAATGTCCCATTGGTCAAAGATTGTTCAAAAGCTCTGACTAAGCCCACGACTTGTAGCTTTCATTATAGATCCTTCTACAAGTAAATGGCATGGGTGCCATGGATAAAGCATTGTACTCCTATCCCACCCGCCTGGGTTTGATACCCATGTATAGCATCATGTAGTGCGCAAAGTACTTTTGAGCATGCTTTTGTTTTAATAAAAGGCGGACATCGAAGGACGGGCGACGAAGCTTCTCAAAGTTTATTTATCACGATCGTTTTGTTTGTAGCTTTATTAGAAGTGATTGCTTTTTTATTGAGAAGCTTTTGGAGGGTACACAAAACTATATAAGAAGTGCTTGGGCTCACTTGTAAGCATCCTTCACCTAGTGTTCAACACAAGCCTTGGTGCTTGAACTTCAATAGAGGTGGTGTTTCGTCTAGCACATGGGGCAGCCATGGTGCTAACTTGAAGCATGTTGAGGAGCAGCTATGGAGTTCTTCTTGGAGAAGAAGATTGTGCTCACACTCTTTCTCATGGAGAGGAGGTTATCTCTTGTTCATGGAAAGAGGACTTGGTCATTAGCAGCTTGATGGTGAGGATCGGCCATCTACATGGTGTATTTGAAGATTGTCTTCTACATGAAGATTTCGGGTTACTTCAAAGACATTGGATGGTGGTTAACATAAGATTTGCATCTTATGTTAAGTATTCAGGTACATATTCTCTTTATGCACAGAGGTACTACTTGAAGTTTATGGAGGCAGTAACATCCATATCAAGAGGAGTCCTATTGGGCATAGGTACAAGAGAATCAGTACGTATATGCTTTATGCATATTTGGATGAGGTGTTTGAGAAGGTGTGTTCATATGAGTTTGAGGATTTCCGGTAGCAAACTTGTTAGCATTCTTTGCTACTTTGTAAGTATGTGATCTTTTCACACACGTATCTAACTTAGGGTCTTCCATAGCCTAAGGTTAGATGAGGGTTTGTTGATTATCAGTTTTAGACTGATCCTTCCTCTTTCAGTCACTCATATACACTCTTCGACAACCTATCAGGTCACACATCTCATGTATATTCAGATTTTTGTCCATACAGCTAAATATGTTTGTTACATTTGTACATTCACTCATCCATCTATTTCTCATCACATAGAGTGGTTGAGAGTTTTGCTCCCACATTGTACATTGAACATTGGAGTATATGATAGTGTGAGTAAGCCTTGACTTACGTAACACTTTACACATGTTGTCTAGTCTCTCGCTATTTTTGTCTCATCATTTGTATGATTAAATGTGGTATGTTCATGTTTTGTCAATATTGGAAGATTGCTAGATTCTTTGTTGTATATGCTGGACCTATGAATCCATGGACCTGTGATATGAGCTATGGGCTTACCTCATTTCCAACATTTGGTATCAGAGCACTAAGGTTTGGTTTGAGAACTTTAGGTCTTTGGCATCAATGCATTAAGGCTCATTCAGATTCCCAGGTTTTCCAGAATTCCAGATTTACAACATATGATTTAAGGGCATCGTCTAATATTTGACATTTGGCATACACACTTAATCTAGATGAGTAGAGATTTGAGAATTATACAATTCAGTCACATGTGTATTCATCAGTGTGGAGTATGAAGTTGATGATCTGTTAGCAATCGAATATTTTTGGAAGAGTATGCAAATACTTTACAAAAGTATTGTTTGAAGACCTAGACTTGATGAAGAGAAGGCTACGTCAAATTCAAGGAAGAACAATGGTTTAGAGAAGATGAAGGAATCAAATCAACATTAAATCACAGGTATCAGTTTCTACTATCACATTATCATTTGGACTTCATATCTTAGAAGAGCACTTATGAAGAGATTTGAAGGTTTCAAGGAGTGCTTTTATACGCTTTCATCGTTTGAAAGTTAAAGGCTACATCAAAATAGGTATCTAGAGGTTTTTTTCTAGAGAGTTTTGAGAGATCTCTTTCATGTGAAGAAGGCTCATCTAAGAAGACAAATTTGGAGATGGGATGCGTTTTTCAACCAATTTTCTGTTGTAAATTGGTTGGATATCCAGGTATGATAAGTTGAAAGTTTACCTCATATTTAGTATTTTTGGAAAACTTCAGCAAATTCACACTTGTTGATGTACTGTTCAGTTGAAGAATCTACTTTCTATGATTGTCTAGATTTTTGGATACATGCTTGTACTCAAAATGGTGTTCCATTAGATCCTATCACTTGATTGAGAAGTGGAATCAGCCAAAAGAAAGTCAAGTAGATACTATCACATTTCACCCGGGTAGAATATGAAAAGATGAAGTATCAACTAGCAGCATTTTGGAGTTCTCAAGGTGAGAAGTTTTTCCACTTATGTTTCAAGTAGTAGTTACAGATTCTTGGGAAGGATTTGTTTGCAGAAAAGTTTTACAACTTTGTAAGAAGCATGGTTACTTTGAGACATTCAGGCAGCAAATCAAACATTCAGTCATGAAGGTTTGATGAGAGCAGATTCTACAGAAGAGAGATCATTGATCTTGAAGATCTTGAAGATCTTGAGTATTTATGAGTCAGTTGTTTATCTTGTGTTTTGTGAAGTTCTTAGCATTCGAAGAAGTAAGTCAAAGATTCAGGTTCTATCAGATTTGTGTTGCAGAGGAATAGAAGAGGATACTTGTTATGTTATAGAAGGTTATGAACCCTAGAAAGCTTTCAACAAGGTTTTGTTATGTTAGGTTCAGCTAACCTTATTCTACAATTTGGAAAGCTCAGGAATGACATGGAAAGCTATTGGCATGTGCACAATGCTAATAAAAAGGGTTCAGAGATTTTGATTCAGATACAGGTATTGATCACTAAAGATCAGATTTATGAAGGAAGACGTTCCAGATTTCATAAAGTCTGATATATTTGAAGAATACTGGATACTAGTGTTAAATCATCGAGGGGGTGGATGAAACATGAAGCCTTATTTTCAGCCATATCTGAAAGAATGCAGATTGATACTTACAGGTATTCCTATATCAGGTATTCCTATATTTCCTTTGTCAAGTTCTCTTTATGTTCCAGCTTTGAAAGAAGAAGGAAGAAGGAGAATGTCTGGAGAAAGTTCCTGTTAGGGTGTTCCTGTTCAAGAGAAGGTTCCAGAGTTCTATTGAAGAGAAGTTTGATGTTTCAGAAAGGTATGTTTTAGAAGTGCACACATTTATGTTTATACCAGGTTCTGAAGGAAAGAGGTATGAAGGATCTACAGATTGAACAAGGATGAAGACATGATGATATCATAGATTTTTTTATGAGACTCATGAATTGAGTTGAGTTGACTTGACTTGAGTACAGTTAGAAATGAACCAGCAGTGTTCATAATACACTAAGTTTTGAGTTGTCAGTCATAGGTTCCAGGATTCAATTCTTGATTATTTTTAGTGTATTTACATGACACAGTAGAAGTAAGTTGAGAAAGCTTTTTGGAAGGTAAATGCAAATATGTGGATTCTAGTGTATGTTTTCAGGTTTTTGAAGACAGGAGATAGCAGGTTCAGTGACAGTTCATGCTATATTTGTTGTCAAGCAGTGATTGCTTGAGGTGTACACTATTGGATATCTAGTTTGCATATTTTCTCAAGTATTATGGTTCATATTCAGCAAGTTCAGGATTTTTGAAGGAAATTCAAATTCAGTTTTGAAGAAGACTTTTTTAAGAAAAAGTTTGAAGGTCAGTTTTGAAGTGCGGGAGTACAAGCTTGAAGCTTGTGATAATTTGCAGCTTTGATAGTTTGCAGATCTAGTTCAGTTTGTACTGTTGTGACATTGCAAGGGGGAATGTTGGAAACAATGTCCCATTGGTCAAAGATTCTTTAAAAGCTCTGACTAAGCCCAACACCTGTAGCTTTCATTATAGATCCTTCTACAAGTAAATGGCATGGGCACCGTGGATAAAGCATTGTACTCCTATCCCACCCGCCTGGGTTCGATACCCATGTATAGCAGCATGTAGTGCGCAAAGTATTTTTTATCATGCATTTGTTTTAATAAAAGGCGGATAGTGAAGGACGGGCGACGAAGCTTTTCAAAGTTGATTTATCGAGATCGTTATTCGTTCGTAGCTTTATTAGAAGCGATTGCTTTATTATTGAGAAGCTTTTGGAGGGTACACAAAACTATATAAGAAGTGCTTGGGCTCACTTGTAAGCATCTGTCGCCTAGTGTTCAACACAAGCCTTGGTGCTTGGACCTCAATAGAGGTGGTGTTTCGTCTAGCACATGGGGCAGCCATGGTGCTAACTTGAAGCATGTTGAGGAGCAGCTATGGAGTTCTTCTTCGAGAAGAAGAGTGTCCTCACACTCTTGCTCATGGAGAGGAGGTTATCTCTTGTTCATGGAAAGAGGACTTGGTCATTAGCAGCTTGATGGTGAGGATCGGCCATCGACATGGTGTATTTGAACATTGTCTTCTACATGAAGATTTTGGGTTACTTCAAAGACATTGGATGGTGGTTAACATAATATTTGCATCTTATGTTAGGTATTCAGGTACATATTCTCTTTATGCACACAATTACTACTTGAAGTTTATGGAGGCAATAACATCCATATCAGGAGGAGTCCTATTCGGCATAGGTACAAGAGAATCAGTATGTATATGCTTTATGCATATTTGGATGAGTTGTTTGAGAAGGTGTGTTCATATGAGTTTGAGGATTTCCGACAGCAAACTTGTTAGCATTCTTTGCTACTTTTTAAGTATGTGATCTTTTTACACACGTATCTGACTTAGGGTCTTCCATAGCCTAAGGTTAGATGAGGGTTTGTTGATTATCAGTTTTAGAATGATCCTTCCTCTTTCGGTCACTCATATACACTCTTCTAGAACCTATCAGGTCACACATCTCATGTATATTCAGATTTTTGTCTATACATCTGAATATGCTTGTTACATTTGTACATTCACTCATGTATCTATTTCTCATCACATAGAGTGTTTGAGAGTTTTGCTCCCACATTGTACATTGAACATTGGAATATATGATAGTGTGAGTAAGCCTTGGCTTATGTAACACTTTACACATGTTGTCTAGTCTCTCTCTATCTTTGTCTCATCATTTGTATGATTAAATATGGTATTTTCATGTTTTTTCAATATTGGAAGATTGCTAGATTCTATGTTGTATATGCTGGACCTATGGAACCATGGACCTGTGATATGAGCTATGGGCCTACCTCATTTCCAACACTTAAGCAGTCTCATCAACTCAGGTAAGTGAGCTTTTGGGATTGGGGCGAAGATTCAATGGAATATGTGGCACTGCAGAAATGATCATAGTGGAATAGTTTTGGATTATCACAATCTATCTCATGAGGATAAAGTGTAAAAGCTTTTCCATGCATTCTAATGACACTTAGAAATAAATCATGTTTAGTAGGTAATAGAACAAATCAACAATTCTTATTTTAATTTTCTTAATGGTTTTGTTGGTGAATGTAGGCCTTATCTTTTGTTGATCACGTAAAATAGTGTCTTTTACAACCTGCTTGAATATTTGATTAGTTCCTTTTGGTAAGGGTGGAGCAATGGATTTAATCTTCTTATCAATTGTTTTATACTTTGTGTCAATTTTAACTTCCTCAATTATGAGCTCATCAACAAATTTGGAGATCAATTAATGAATGGAATTAAGAAGCAAAATTCTTGAAGTATTCGGCTCGTGTAATGTTTGTTGAATCTCTTCAAGCAGTGAAAAAGTAGATGAAGTTTTAATGACATGCTCAATGTGCTCATCAGATAAAATGAATCCTTTGTTTTCTAGGTCTTTTTCTTGGGCTTTTATGATTTTTTTGGGTATATTTTTGGAATGAATGAATTGTAAAATTGAAGAAGGGAAAGAAACATAAAATCTTTCAAACTTATGTACATGGTTTTGTGAGACATCAATCCATTGACCACCATTGTCCCACTCAATGGTGGAGTCTAACAAAAATTTTGACCAAAGTTTATTGCATCGTCACGTGCAAGTAAACAATCATCCTATGCCTTTTCTTGTGAGCGTATAGGAAACTTTGTAATTTGTTCTCAATTTCATAAGTGAGTTGGGTCGACAATCATTACTTGGAGTGATTGCAAATCATCTTTAGATTGAATCCTAGCATATACAGACCCATCATCCATTACTTTTGTTTCCACTCTAGTCTCACATATGAAAGTTTGACCCAAGATAATCTCATACGAGTAATTTTCTTGGATGAGAAAGTGGAATGTGTCAGTGGTTCCACCTATCGTGAGAGGAATATTTACACAAGCTCCTAGTAAAGAACCACAACCATTATGAGCCTCATCAACCATCCATGATTCTTGTCAAGTGGCCATTTGAACTTATCATAGAGTTCTTTGGAAATGACATTAATCATTGAACCAGAGTCAACAAGTGCCAAAGCTGAATATGATTTCTTTTTATCTCCTAAATTGATTTTCATCTCAAGTGTTCCCCTAGCTCAAAAATGCTTGCTAAAATGACTTTTAGATTGTCTACTTTCTTCATTAGGCAAGATTGGACCAAGGAAATTCTTGTTGACATGATAAGCCTCATCATCATTATCCTCCTCAAACTCGTCAAAAGTAAGAGAATCATTCATAGCTCTTTCTTTTCAAAAGTTTAATAAAATTTTCATTGAACTCGATTTTAAAAATTGAAAAGACTTTTTCTAAGGACATTTTAACTAGGCCTTTTAACAAGATCTTATATAAAATTTCTTTATAATCAATTTTTTGTTCAATTTTAGAGATCAAAATTGCCTCAGGGACTCTTCTTTGATTCTTTTGCTTCTCATCACTTTGATTCTCATTTTTATCAAGGTTTTGCTCATTAGATTGTTTTTATTATTTACTCATCATAGGTCTTATACCTTCCTTTATCTCACTTCTCCTTTGTTGATTAGAGTTAGACCCTTCTCCTTGCTCAAAATGGATTTTCTTAGGTTCATCATTTGATTTTTTTCTTGTCACTCTTCTTTTAGAGTCATTTTCATTTTGTTTCTCATCTCTTTTCCTCTTCTCGTCTACATTGGCAAGATGAGAATAGATAGAAAATTGGTCAATGGGTGAACCCCAAGATGTGTTTTGCATGATTGCATCTCTTGTCTTCACTAGAGCTTCTATGGAATAATTTTTAGTCTCATTAGATTTGTCAGAGTCGTGATCACTATTTTCCATCCTTTCTAGTTTTGGAGCAGAGGAGTTTGAAAGATTCTCATATATCTTCTTCATATCCCCTTTTCCCCAATTGAGAGGTAAAGGTAAGCATGATCTATATTCACATAAGTTTTTATCAATGTCGATCACAATCTATTGCTCTTTAAATCTTTCAAAGCATCACATAAGTATGTAAGGTGGTTAGTGGAATCACACCAAACACACCTCCTATTATTAGGATTGTAAGTCCTTTGGAAAGTTGGGTAAGGAATTGGTGGTTGAGTAGTTTGAGGTACATCTTGCTGAGGGGATGTTGGAGCTAGGTTTGATTGTATTTGAACACTAAGAGAATACACCATGTTTTGAAGTGATGAGACTTCCTTTGCCATACTTTCAATTTTAGAAAGGATGTCTAATTGAAATTCTTTAGGCAATCTCGATGAAGAAGTTACATCATCGTTTGCAGTGATATGAATCTCCCGAGGTTCATTTAGATGTGGCATACTAGATGGGGAAATAGGTATCTGTTCATAAAGCATAGTTTTTCTTTGTTTCATATGAGCAAAAACTTCAACTACTGTCCTTACAATAGCCAAGTCATCAGTTAAACCATATCACATCCCTAGCTCTTCAAGTCTTCTCTAAACTTCTACTCTCACATCTGGACTCCAAATTTTGAGAAAATTGATAACAATATCAGGTGCAAGAGTAGTCCTATCCACTTCTAGGAGTTGAAAAAATATTTTCATAGATTTACTATGGAGTTGTGTAATGGATGTCTGAGGTTTGGGTGCCCTTATCCACTTCATAAATCCTTTTCTACTATGTTGATAAAATCTTCAAGGTAGAAATCTTTATGAATTTTCTTCCTAAACTCGTCCCAAGATAAATTTTCATGGGTTTCAATTGTAACAACCATAGATCTAATTGCAAGACACTTCAAATATGAAATCCAGTTATCATCAGCTAAGCCATGAGGTTTAGCTAGATCCTCACAAACATCTAGGTATTCAATCACGTTCACTCCTATGAACTTCCCCTTTTCTTAAAGTATCACTTCAACTACCTTTTGACCTTGACCTTCACTCATCATTGTCTTAAAGAAATCTTCCATTTTGAATTGATATTAAAGTCTTGTGTGAACTTTGATTTTCTTGACTATATCTTCAACTTGAGATCTTAGTGTTAATTTCTCATGTGAAATTAATGTACTTATGTCATCCCGTGCCAGTGCAACATGTGTTCAAGAAAAAATAAAGAACGTGAATTACTAGTACCTAAATTGAGATTTAGATTCTACCTTCTAATTTGCCAAATGTCATGGAACAAGTTCACATCAGGTTCACTTGTCGTGAAGGGCTCAGTTGGGTGGATCAGGCCAACGACAAGTGTTCCAAATAGGCAATACACATAGGGTGCTTCGGGCAACAGCTAGAATTCAAATATAGAAACTCATAGATAGACAGATGAGATCATGGAAATTACTAAAATCATTTGTACAATTCATTAACATCATAAGAGAGAATAGAAAAGATAAGTGTGATAGGTGAAATTCATCATATGAGAGATTGGAACTAAGAGAGATATTTGAAAAATGGATAGAAATTCTTCATCATGTCAAAGATGGAAATAGGCAAGATAAGAGAGATCAGGCTAATGGATTCATCATAAATCATATGAAATATGGGAATAGAAAAGATAAGCAAGTTGGAGATAGATGAGATTAATCAAAATTCGAAAAGATAAGTGTGGTAGGAATTGGAAATAAAGAAATAAGGTACTATTTGCAATTGATTCATAATAGATGCTCATACAATTCTAATAAAAATAATGGGAAAATACATGTAACTAGTTCATCATAGATCGTAATGTTTGTGGAGAGAGATGGTGGATGCAATCCAAAGATGAGTTGGTGCTGCTACAACCAACTTCACACCAGCCAACTAAGACTTCAGAGTTGGTTTGTAGACCCTTTTAGCTTCCTAAATCCACAAAAAAATTACACAAGTGCTTTGGAGCAAGTAGCTCAAAATTTTGAGTCAACACAGACTAGTTGCAAAATAACTAGCTCCCAAAACTTGCTATTTGTTTACATACACCTGCTAGAAAAAATGATGACTGCTCTCAAGTTGGTAGGAACTAGAAAAATTCCTTTTGGAAATAGCAAATAGAAATAAATATCTTGCTAATCCAAAGTTAAAACACTTCAACTCGTCGAGTGAGCAATGAGAACAAGTTTTAATAAAATCTAGAACACCCGCACCATTCTTGGGGCCCTATAGAGATAGACTATGGAGCAGAAAAATGCAGCTTTCTCCTAGATGGTAACTCATATGAGCAGAAAATTTTAAGAGCCTAAATTAGACTTAGAGAGCTATCCAATGCATTTTAAACATCTAAAATAAGCTACATATAGCTAGAGATATGAGCTTTGGAAGTTACTATTCAGAGTGATTATAGCAGAGAACAAAATAGTGAAGGAGTAAAAGATGGATGTATAGATCCACATATGATTACAACCACATTGGCAATGAATATTTGCACAATGGGAGTAGAATGATAGAGCTATGGATTAAGCTCTTCAATCTCTACAAATGAGCATGAAGTGGGCACGAATCAAGCTCTCCCTTTGGTGACTTCCTTCCTGCTCTTTTTATAGCTACTTTTGGAGGTAGTCTTGAAGTTGAATTCAATTGATTTCACCTAAAAGTGATGCTAAGAATTAGGAAATATTCTCTCAGCTGATGGATTTGTGGGTTTAGGTAGTTGGAGCCATGAACTTCCTTTTTAAATCATGGATGAGTTAAGCCATCCTTTCTTTTACAATTAAAAGAGTTAAAATGTACTCTTTTACAAGAGTTGTTCATATGTCTACACATATGACTACAAATGAACATTAATCAAATTATATCAAGCATGTAGGCTTGGGTAAAATGCACCAACAATGTTGTCCCATAATAATCTTCAAAATCCTCCTCCAAGCATGTATGTAGAGCATCCTCCAAGCATGTATGTAGAGCATCCTCCAAGCATCTATGTAGAGCTTGCTCCAAGCATGTGTGTAGATCCTCCTCCAAGCATGAGAGAAGAATCACTACCAAAATGAGAGATAGCCACCCTTCATCAAGTAGATGTAGAACTAGCAACTACAAGTCCTCCAAATCACCAATGCTAGAGCTCCTTGAGAAGACCTTGAGAAGATAAGATGATCTTGAATGATTAGGAATGAGCCTATAGTCTCACTTATGTAGCTTTAAAGAAGCCATGCTTAGCTTTCCAAAAAAGCTATGTTGTCACCATTTGTGACTTATGAAGAAATCGATGCTAAATTTAGTGATTGTGGATGGTTGTTTTCAAAAAGCCACAAACACCAAGAGCAAAGAAATACAAAGTCGTTGTCCCCAATGCTAGAAGTGGGATTCGAAATCGCGTGGGTAATATGGGAAGCATTCACTTTACCCAAGACCTCAACACAACTTTCTTGTCAAAAATTCTATAAATAAAATGTCTACTATTGTTTAAGATTGAGAATGTGTACCCATTTGACTTTTTGTTGATCATTTTGGAAGCAATTGCTATAATCTTATATATCATTGGAAAGCTCTTGATGATTGGTTGGTTCCTTTGCTTGTCCTTGAATGAGATCAACCATCAGGTTTGTGTTTACAATATGGGAGCTTGCCCATCTCTGTTCCTCTATTCTCTATCATCACCTCATTCCATCATCAACCTATTCTAATGCCTGCATGATGGTGTTTCTAGAATCATAGGGCTGCCTCACCCAATGTCACAATGGCTTTTCCACTTGAATGATTGAAAGTTGGTGACTTTGAGACTCATCATCTGAAGATGATGCTTCCTTCTCTTGTGTATAAGGGATAACTCTTATGCTAGGTTCATAGTGGATTGCCCCTTTGCCTAATGATAAAGTGGAATCTCTCTTTTCCTCCTCCACTACATGTGGCTGCTCTTCGTTAATCAACACATCATGACTCTCCATGATCTTCTTAGCCTTAGGGTCATAAAGCTTATAAGCTTTCTTATCTTCATTCTACCCCAAGAAGATACATTTGATGTTTTTTGTTTGAATCTTGTTTCTCTTCCTATCTAGAACATGTACATAACATTCAATTCCAAATACTTTGAAATGGGAAATTGAAGTCTTTTTACTGGTGTAGGCTTCTTGTGGAGTCTTTCCATCAAGTGCCTTGGTGTAGCTTGGATTCAAGATGTAGACCACAGTGTTGATGGCCTCTGCCCAAAATTGATTAGGGAAAACCTTTCCATTCAGCATGCACCTTGCCATCTCTATGATGGTTTGATTCAGACATTCTAGAACACCTTTCTTTTAAGGGATATGTGCCATTGCAAGTACATGCTTAATTCCTTTAATCTTGCCAAAATCATCAAACTCTAATAATGTGAACTCACCACCATCGTCTGTCCTGAATTTCTTCATCTTCTTCCTTGTTTCAGTTTCAACAAGCTGAAGTCATTCTTGCAAATTACCAAAATCTTGGGCCACGAAGGAAATACACCCACATCTTCCTCCTATAGTGATTGACAAGTAGCATGAAGTAGGAAGATCCACCCAAGGCCTATGTGGGAATTTTTCCACACAAGTCACCATGCACTAACTCTAGAGGATAGCTTTCTATGTTCTTGGTTCCTTTTGGAAAAGCCTTCCTTTATAGCTTGCCCATCATGCAAGCTTCAAATGATTCCTTCATTTCTACAATCGATGGTAGGTGTGCAACCATACCCATGCAATGCAACTCATAGAGGTTGTTTCTCCTTATGCCACTCCCAACAATGTTGTTTTTATTGTCATTAATCTTAGCTCTTGTCTTTCTGAAAGATACTTGATCACCTTAAACAATTATAGAAGCTACTAAAAGTAGATTTAATTTTACTTGTGGAACATACAACACATTTGAAACCTTTCTCACATCCCCATCAGTTAATTAAAGAAATCATGCATCGTCCACTCTAGGACATCTTGCATTGTTACCTACCTTTACTGTGATGGGTTCCTTTGGAGGCTTTGAGCTGTAAACGTCTTTTTTGCTCATCATGTGATGAAATGCACCACTATCCAACACCCATGAGTCATCTGTTCTTGAATCTTTAGCCAAGGAGTGTACCTCCTCTATCATAACAAATAACTCAAACTCTATTTCTGCTATGTTGGAAGACTCTTTGCCCTTTCCACCTTTTGAAGAGTCGTTCTTCTCTTCTACCTTCTTGATGTGATAGTCATGGATTTTGTTTCCTTTCTTCTTATGGTGGAAACACTCTCCCTTGAACTTCTTTTTTCATTCTTCTTTTTTTCTCCATCTTTTGAAGATTTTGCTTTGCCTCCTTTTGCATTTGTTGTGAATGCAGCATCTTCTTTGCCACCACCACTCCTTGCCTTGAGCTTCAACTCCTCCTCCACGAGTAAGGCATTGAATTCTTCAAAAATTAGTGGTTGATGTCTCATTTGAGTATTAAGAGCAATTATCAAACCATCAAACTTAGGTGGACATATTTAAAGACAATGTTGAGATCGCTCCTCACTTGATGTTTGTACACTTGATCTTGCCATTTGATCCCATACATTCTTTATGTGAGTGATCAAGACCTCTGTAATGTTCCCATGACAAAACCTTTATGTTGCTAGTTGATTCTCCAAGTTCTAAATCCATGTCGGATTACAAGTTTCATATTGATTTCTGAATATGTTCCATGCTTCACATGCCTTCGTAGTATGTTGAATGAGATTCAAAACACTATTAGTAGTACCTATAACTAGAGAACAGAGTGCATTGTTAATGGAAATCAAGAATTATAGGATTCTTGGGATGGAGAGGGGTCTATATTACAGAGGCCCTATAATTATTTTCCCAAACATTCATTACATAGAATTTACTTATCACCTTATTATGACTCTCCACCAACAGACTTAAATGGGTTTCTTCCCCTAGTTGACCTATTTTTATTTTCTTTATAGATTTGCTTCCTTGATAGATTTACTTGCAGTGTAAGCACCTCTTCATAAACATCTTCACCTTCACTTGGTGTGTCATCACTAGGTCCTTCTTCTTCACATTCAATCATGCTTTTCCTCGAGATAGGGGATGAACAATGAATTCTAACTCTTTCCTTGCATATTTGGAAGTTGATGAAGATATAAAAGCATTTGGACCTAAAATAGAAGTGGAGTCTTGGTGCACATAAACATTTTGATGGATCATGTTTTCATCCACATAATCTTCAAGTACATGGTCTCTAAATTTATCACCATAAAATGGTCTTAAGTAATCAAAGACCACATCCCTTAATATTCTCTATTTCTTAGTATGGAGGTTATATCATTTATAGCGTTTCTGTCTCCAAAGAATTACAATAAAGATGCATTTTTCATAGTTATTGTGATATCTTACCTAGGATAATAAAAAATTTATTTATTTTTTAATAATTTATTATTTATAT
This sequence comes from Ceratopteris richardii, assembly GCA_020310875.1. Classification (NCBI taxonomy): domain Eukaryota; kingdom Viridiplantae; phylum Streptophyta; class Polypodiopsida; order Polypodiales; family Pteridaceae; genus Ceratopteris; species Ceratopteris richardii. Next base: position 59,787,254 of record CM035424.1, on the reverse strand, counting down.
GATTTATTATGGGATCTAAAAAATAATCTAGGATCCATCTTACCTCTTTCCTCTTGTGGTATGTGCAGATAGCATACACACTCAAACACATTGAGATGTTGTAGATGAGGTTTCTAGCCAAAGTAAACATCCTAAGGGGTCAATTCATGTACTCCACTTGCCAAAATCTATTCATAAGGTACATGTCTGCAAGATTCTCAGGCTATGTTAGGTGCAAATCTTTGGCATGCATGCTTTGGTCATGTGAATTTAGCTAGTTTGCTATGCCTCTAGAAGTCTAAAATGGTGTCCTCTCTGCCCAAACTTGAGGCACCTGGTAAACATGTTTGTGAAAGCTGTATTTTGGGAAAAATGCATAATTCCTCCTTCCTAAAAGATGGTTCAGTAGGAGCTACTAGAAAATCGTATCTTGTTCACACTGATGTTTGTGATCCTATGCAAACACCTTCTTTTGGAAACTACCTTTACTTTGTGAATTTCATTGATGTTTTTTCTAGGCATGCATGAGTATATCCATTGAAAGAAAAGTGAAAAGTGTTTATGTGCTTCAAATAGTTTATGGTTTTGGTTGAAAATATGTGAACATGTAGAATGGGCACCCTCCATTTTGATCGAGGGAGGTAGTAAATGTCTTCTCATTTTGATGCATCTTTAGTTGAAGGTGGGATAAAACATCAGTGTATAGTGTTGTATAGACCTCAACCAAATGGACTTGTAGAAAGGAAGAATAAGTCACTCATGGAGGTTTTGAGGTGTGGTTAAAATTCAAGTTTGACCATATAATTTCTAGCTTGAGATTGTTATATGCAGTATATGTACTTAACAAGTGTTCCACTAAAACATTGAAGTTTATCACTCCATATGAGGCTTGGCATGGTTGCAAGTCATCTATTGCTCACTTGTGTGCCTTTGGTTGTCTAGCATATGCATTAGCACCTGAACAAAAATGTAGGAAATTGGTTGATAAAGTGGTGAAATGTATTTTTCTCAAGTACAGTTCTAAAAGCAAAGGCTATCATCTATATCATCCATAGAGTAAACACATTTTGGTTAGTCATGATGTTGTTTTTGTGGAAGATGAAATTCAGCCATTACTTTCATGTACTAAGGAGACATCAGTTAGCTCCAATTAAGATGTGTATCAGGCTTTAGTGCCTCTTTTTATATGTAGACAGTCTAGTGTTAGTCCATATGAGGCAATTTTGCAGCCTTTATATGTTCCACATGATGATGTAGATCATTCCATTTCTAACACAGATTTACATGATGCACTTGTTGATGAGAGGTGTCATATAGAGGAGGCAAAAACTATGCCTAAATGGCTTGTGCAGACTTTGCATGATAGTAAATAAGATGCACATCTCTCATATCATACTCGTCCAGGCTCTCATGGTGGTTCTTTTGCATTAGATTGCTATGTTATGGCTACCTCTAGTCTTTTTGATGACAATGAGCTTGTTTTTTTATATGAAACAAAATTAAAAAAGTGGATGGCTGCTATGCAATCAAAATATGATGCTACTATGAAAAATGATACCTGGTCTTTATGTGACTTGCCTCCTATCAAGAAGGCCATTGGTACAAAGTGGGCATATAAGCAAAAGCATAAGCTTGATGGATTAGTTGATAGGTATAAGGCTAGAAGTGCTCAAGAAAGAGGCACTTATTGTGATGCGACATTTGTTATAACATATGGAATGACTATTGTTCACAGTATCTATGCACTTTGAGCTCATCAATGTTGGAATGTACATCAGTTGCACATCAAAAGTGCATTTCTGAATGGTGACTTGCATGAAGAATTGTATGTTTTTGAGCCCCATGGTTTTGTGCAAAAAGGGCACAAAAATATAGTGTGGAGGTTGGAAAAGACATTATATGGTTTGAAGCAACACCATGTGCTTGGTATGAAAAGATGCATGCCTACTTGATTGCACATGATTTTGAGAAGAGCCCAACTAAGAGCACCTTATATAACAAGGGTGCAAATGATGTGTTTCTGATCATTGTTCTCTATGTTGATGACATGCTTCTCACTAGTCTTAATGAGAATCATATTGCTGATTTCAAGGTTTATTTGCATGCCTCATTTGAGATGTCAAATTTGGGCTATTTGCATCATTGTTTAGGCATTGAGTCTATGCAAGTTGATGGAGGAATATCTTTGTGTCAAACAAAATATATTGACACATTATTGCAATGTTTTGGACTTGAAGACTGCAAACCTATTGCCAGTTCTATCTAAACAGGTTTATAGTTGAGTCTTCATGATGCTAGAGATGCATTTGATGTTGTTCTCTATCATTAGGTTGTTGGATGCTTGATTTATTTATGCATCACTCAGCCAGATATTTAGTTTTTTGTCTCATAGATGAACATGTTTATGAATTTCCTAGGTGTTAAACATTGGTATGTGGTTAAGCGCATTCTTCACTACTTGAGTGGTACCTAGCTACTTGGATTGTTTTATCCGAAGGGGGATCACTATTGCCACATTTACATGCTTTTTCTAACTCTGATTGGGCTAATTGCTATGGCACTCATGTGCCCACCAATGGATTTTGCTTCATGCTTGGTAGCTCATGCATATCTTGGTTGAGCAAGAAGCAGCCTATTGTGGCCACTTCTAATTATCAGGTTGAGTATAGGGAAGCTTTCACAACGACTATTGAGTGTATGTGGCTGAAATGCCTTATGGCTTATTTGGGTATTGGTAAGTCTTTTGCCACCACCATCTTTACCGACAATCAGAGTGCATTGGTCATTCCGAGGAACCCTGTGTTCCATGCTCGCACTAAGTGCATTGAGATGCACTATCATTATGTGAGGGAGAAATTATTTGCTTGAGAGATCAGTTTGGCATATGTACCCACATAGGAGAATGTTGCAAACCTTTTCACAAAGGCTTTGTCTAGAGATAAGTTTGAAGCTCTGCACAAAGCTTTGGGCTTACTTCCTTTTTCTCGATTGATTCCACATAGCTTGGCACTTCCTTATACATGAGTGCAAGCTCCTTGTTAGCCACATCACTTTGAGGGGGGATTTGTTGATATATTTTGGTAGTGATGTGTGTCAACACACTAGAACTATCGAGGCACTTTTTTCCCTCTTTAGGAAGTTTTTTCCCCCTCACTTATATAAATGCCTATAACCCCAACATGTCACTTATCTATGTGTTGTGCTCCAAGCTTCTTCTTGTTCCTTGTGATATTTGTGTGATCCCATAGAACTCAAACTCCAACATCAAGCTAGTCGTTTTTGTCCATCCTTCATCCATGTCCTTTGAATTTCCTTATTCTTCATTCCTCTATGCGATTTGTTTCCATGAAAAATCTCTTCTCACACTCCTATCCTTCCCTTGTTTCTTCCTATATTTTGATGTTCCAAAATCTACCTTCGTGATATGATAAAACACCAATAAATGACACAAGTTTCCCTTTTAATGTCAAGTTTTATGGAGTTATAATGTGCCTCCTCAACACACATGTGATAGAGTATATCCACTCCTTGTTGTAGTAGAACAATGATAGACCCTTCCTAAGAACAAATTCGTACCACACTCCACCAAAATTTGAATTTATCTCTCTAACAAAGTAATGAATCTATGAATGTTTTCATAGTGAAATAAGACTTCATAAGCTTTCCAACAAGCCATAGATCCCTCAATTTGGATAATGGGACCTATGTAAAGCTCCTTTCACAAGGCATACCATAAAGTGCTTAAACAAGTGGCTTATACCTATGTGTACCTCTTCACACACACATATATGTGGAAATATGTAGAGATATACTAGAGACATTTCAAGCTCAATTCAACCAACGAGAATAAACACTTGATTCTAAGATTGTAGTCAAAAGAAATTTTACAAGAAGAGCTACAAGATGAGTTCTCTTGCTCATGAAACAAACAACTATAGAATTAGATATAGATGATCAAAGAAATCTCTTCCTCAGAGAAAACCTCAGCAAGAAGGGGGCGAACTTAGCTAGGGGTAGCTTAGATCTAAAGTATGCACTATGTACGAGAGCCACAAAGTTCAAAACTCAGGCTAAGGGATGGCCACAACTTTGTTTCTCCAACGTTCATCCCGCCAAAATCCCCCACTTTCCTCCACCCAATTAGATGGAATATTGAGCTAAAAAGCTTGTGGAAAATTGGATGTACACTTTACAAAAAATTTAAATTGATGTGGCACTTGAGTTAAGCATTTTTTCACGCACACTTGAGCTTGTACATTTCTAACACTCCCTCTCAAGCTCAAATGTAGTCTCCATTGATCTCCTTCAAGTTGAGGTTGATCCTATACTTCTCCAACTTTCTTGCATCCATGAATTTGGTCTTGATATCTACTAGTTGCTCTTTTGTGTTGATGTAATTGATGTCCATTTCCTTTGCTAGTACCTTCTTTCTGATGAAGTGATAATGGATCTATATGTGCTTGCTTTTTGCATGGAAGATAGGGTTGCTTACTACATTAATGCTTGCTATGTTATCTCCAAATAGATTAAAATCTTTGACCTACGTACACATCCAAGTCTTTGAAGAGCTTCTTGAGCCACATGATCTCATATGTAGCAAGTGATAAAGCTCTTTATCGAGCTTCAATAGATGAAAATGCAATTTTAGGTTGCTTCTTGTACATCCATGTGATCTTTGACCTAGCATGAAGACATAGAGAGATGTGCTCCTTCTATCCTCCTTGGAATCAGCCCAATAAGCATCACCAAAGCCTTCTAGTTGTAATCCATCTTCAAAAGGGTTCTTCAACCCTTGGTAATAGTGTGCATGATATACCTAAGCACTCTTTTGGTTGCATTCATATGAACACCAATCGGTGAATTTAGAAATTGAGAAAGAAGTCCTACAACATGGCACAAGTCAGGTCTTGTGATTGTAGCATAATTGAGGCATCAAATTATGCTTCTATGTGCTAAGATATCTTCAAGAGGCTTCACTTCACCTACACATAACTTAGTGTTTGGGTCTAGAGGTTCTATGAGTCACTTACATCCACTCTTACAATATTTATGAAATATATCTAGCAATTATTTCCTTTGAGCTAGGTAAAAACTATATTGTGCACAAATCACTTCAATTCCAAGAAAATATTTGAGCTCTCTAAGATCTAAAATCTTGAATTCATTCCCAACCTTGGACTCGATCCACTTGATACCTATGTCATTACTTTCTATTATAATCAAGTCATCCACATATATTCATATGTAGAAAACTAGTCCTCCTTCCCTATTGAGGTATGAGGAGGGATCTTCATCACCTACATTGTATCCACACATGCACAAATACTCCACAATCCTTGGATTGCATGCCCTAGGAACTTGCTGTAAACCATACAATGCTTTTCTAAGTTTGCAAACAGAATCTTAATATTTTGAGATTTCAGACACTAATTGTCGAGTCATGTAGAATTTCGCCTACAGATCACCATTAACAAAAGCATTATTTACCTCCAATTTTTATATTGACCACCTCCAAGATGAGGCAACCACAATGATTGCCCTAGCTCTAGTCATTTTGATATTGGGATGAATGTTTCTTCATAGTCAATCCCAAAGGATAAAGCAAATCCCTTTGCCACAAGCCTTGCTTTGTACCTAGCAATTGAACCATTTGAATTTCTCTTCACTTTATAGCCCCACTTTTTGCCAGTTACCTTCATCCCTTCTTGTCTTGGAGCTAAACTCCATGTCTTTCTAACTCGAAGGACTTTGTACACTTCTTGCATAGCTTCTTGGCAATCCTTTGTGTCCTTGGTCTCTTCATAGGTAGAAGGTTGATGGTTTTTGATAACATTAGACATGAAAGCATAATGCCTAACAATATAACTATCATAGACATGCCTTGAGATTGTATGTTTTACCTTTGTTGACCTCCTTTCTTCTCCCTTTGGTGGAAAAAATCCATCTTTGTCTTGGTGCCTTGATTTTTTCTTTTGATTTAGGTCCCCTTCTAACATAGGTTAGTAAGGATGAAAAGATGCACATAGGAGGAGGGAGGAAAATTTTATGTGTAGTTGACTAAATTTGTCCATTAAGCATAATGCTTTGTAGGCACTTGAGCGCTTATAAAAGAGGATCACTAAGTCATGCCATCCATGGTCTACTGAGGTTTTGTGTGGTGGCATGCCTATTGAGGGAGATATCATTCAAAAATGCATTCTATTGATACATATTATCATGGAAAGCCCCTCATTTTTTAATTGCATTGGGCTAGACAATGAATTTCTCCATAGACATGGACATGGCCCCATTGAGATACCAATCGAACAACTCGCTCATTGAATATGTAGAGAGAAATGCTTCTCACAAGTTTTCATGCTACCCCAAGCTTGTAAGCTCACTACCACTATCGTGGAGCTCTTCAATATATCAAATATGTATCTCATGAAGTCATCATTCTTGGAGCACCGCTCATCCGAAACATGATTTCGTGCCAATTTTACTAAAATTTTTCCTTTTCCTTTTGATGAGATAAAGAGATTTCCTACTAAAGCCTAGTTTATCACGGGTATTAAACGAAAGGGGCACACAAAAATATGAACCATACATAGATATTTTGTTGAGAGAGAAATTATAAAGAGGATATGTTGATAACGTATTTCCACATGAGTTGTGGCAATAATTAGAAATATGATTATGTTATTCAAGTGCTTGCCTAAAATCGGAACTTTTGGAATAGGAAGGGATGCACTTGGATCGTCGATAATGATGATTGTAGAAGGTTTTGGGTGGTTTTTTTCTCATTACCTAAATCAGAGACCTCTGTACTCTCAAAGGGGAAACTAATCAAATAGTTTCGAATTTGAATGATTTATGGTTGACTCTTGAAGAAGGGTTCGAGGTGAGATGCATTTCAGGAAAGCATGCCTTAACTCCAAATTAGAGAAGCATGTGATCTTGGATAACCTTCCATTGGAGTACATCCTTACAATAGATTCGCATTTAGAAGCAAGACGTCTTACGAACAAAATGTATTTTACTTCAAAGAACCTTTTTCTATGGTCATCCTTGTGGCGTGCGAGTGAAAGGGAGAGATTCTCTATTTATAATTTGTATTGTGGGCTAATTAGAAAATAAAAGAAGTGTGGATCATGTTTTGCATGTGCAATAGAAAAAAGGGTACAACAATGAGATTTGCTGATTTCTGTTCTGTCGCTTTACTTTCTATTGAGTACAAGATAAAGTCTTCAATTATAAATCATGTTATATCATGCCACTAAGTTCAAAATATAGTAGAATTCTACATCTAGAGGAACATCATGTGCTCTTTACAACCTAAAATATCCATACTTTGAATGCAATGAAACTGTAAATGGTGCAAATAAATCAAGGTTAAATCAACATGATAAATGAAAAAGGCTTCCTCAGATGCATCCTTTGGTGCTCCCCTTCCATTATCATCAGCTCCACTTGATCTTGCACACATGGAAACTAGAAAATTGATGCGAAACATGAAAAGAATGCATGCATTCCTAATCTATATGTGACTTTTTATGTATATGAATTCCATGCAGGAACACGAAAATCCATTTGCAATAAATCATAAATATGGAACTCAAAAGTATTTGCCTTTTGTATGATCCATTCAAACTTGAGACCTTCAATTGGCTCCAAATCAGCAATTGTACTCATAAACTCATAAGAAAAAAAAATAATTTCACGTTCAATAAACACACCTTCAAACAATTCATTTCAATGTTGGATGCATTCATTTCAAGTGGCTCAACTTAAAAATTCTCTTACAACAAAAATCATACAATTCTAAATAGGCATACATCAATTTCTTTGGCATGCTTGATTGCTCATATGTAAATGCATATATATGACGAAACCTGCATTTAAGTGAATGAAAATGAATTCTGTTTCATACGAATCTTTGCAAAGTTTATAAATGGATGAAATTTAAATTAATGTTTGTTGACTGAACAGGTTTATAGTTTAACTTTATAATTTAATATGTTTTCATTACCAAATTGAATTTAAATAAACTTCATGTGCATGTTGAATGAAAGATTGAAAATTTGATAAGTTAAAAATTTTATAAAAGAATTGATGTTGTTCTATGGTTTAATTTCACGATGAACATTAAAAGGCTGCTTCCCTTAATCTGCAAGTTGGCCCATCGGGACGATGTGCAGGTTTGGTGGCGGTGGATGTCGGAAAGATTTGCATCTTCCAGTTGACGATCAAAAAAATTAAAATATTTTATTAGTGAATTCTAAACCTTGTTTATAGCACTATTGTTCAGCTAATTTGCTGGGAATTAATCATTTTGAAAGTGTTTACAGGTACAATTGATGAAGTAGAAAATGTGTTCATATTAGGGTTTACCCTAGTTACACATTTAATGAGTTTTTATATTCATAAAAGCAAGAAACATGGGTATTAAACCCTAGCATTACATTGATTTATGTATATTTAAGTTAACAACATTAATTCTTGCTTAATGTTAGGGTTAAAGCTAGGTTTCCAAAGGGTTTTAATGGATTAATGATAGGGTTTAAAAGGATTTTAATGGGTTTCAAGTAGGGTTTTAAGGGTTTTAGTGAGTTTTAAGGGTAAAATATTAGGTATTTAATTAAACTAATCTACAAATTGAACATTGAATTATTAAAAATTAAAATATGATTTAATTAGTTAATTTAATTTTGTGTGTAAATATAAATACTAAGGTATTTAATTATTAAACTCTTAAAGTAAGCTTACATTAAATGAATTATTTAATTAAGAAATGTAGGATAAATAAATTAAAATGATATTTAAGTCGATAAATAATGGATGGTGTGTAGGAATATGTATTTAAAGAATGGTTCATAAAAAATGTGGAACTAAAGGGATTTAAGGAGTGTTCTAGATGAATGATGCACTTAAAGGAGGTTAAAGTTAAACTTAGAATGAGAGGTATGTATGAAAATGGATAAAAGAATGGAGTAAGTGAGTTGTGTGAAAAAAGAGAAATAAAAGTGTGGTTGATATGTAAGGGTTAAAGTGTGGATGAGAGACTAAAGCAAAACTAAAGAGTGGTAGGCCCGATATGTTGTGCAACTATATATATCTGAGCAATATGAGTTATTTCCTCTAATGTTTCTTTTTAGGTAATTTTCCCCTCGCCTTCTCATCTTCTTTTATCCTTCCGTATGTAGACTGAAAAGAGAGTGGAGAATGGCTGATGGCTGCGCATGCTCTCATCAGAGAGAGACACCGCTGTTTGTGCAAGAGGTAGAACTGTAGAGGGATAGTGAAGAGAGAGAGAAGAGTTCATTAAATTCTCTTCCGCCTCTTAATGCCTTTCGATTAGGCTGCTTGTAAAAGCACACAGAGCTATTGACAAAAACACATAGAGAGAGAGAGAGGCATGGGCAGAAGCAGAAGAGAGAGAGATGTCTGGTGGGCGGCAGAGATTGCATGGTCAGAGAGAGAGAATCGCGTAGAGAAAATTGCTTGTCGACGTCGCGTGGCAGAGAGGAGATGAGGCAGCTAGTCTACGAGAAAGGCGGTTGCGCCATAGGCATCCGTTGAGAGATAGAGAGAGATTGGTGATGGTACTGCTGTCCAGGATCGCGTGTGCTGATGGGAGAGAGGAATGTCCCTATTGCACTATTGGCAACTGGTCTGCAGGGATTGGTAGAGAGAAAGTAGCATATGCTGCTGCTGGTGTATCGGACGGAAGAGAGATTATGGAAGATTGGCTGCGCACCCCATGTACAGAGAGAGAGATGCCAAACATAGAGCAAAAGACGGCCGTTGACGGATCTGTAAAGAAAGATTGTCGGCAATACTTGTGCGTACACGAGCAGAGAAAGTAACACAAGTACAGAGAGTGAGAGAATATAATTAAAAGATATATAAAAGACAACACTTTCTCTTCCCTCCAGCTCCCTCCACGGCTGCGCGCGGTGGCGTAGAAGGAGAGAGAGAAAGGGAAGAGGAAGTTAGAGAGAGAGAGAGAGAGGATCTAATTGACTGCTCGACAGAGAGATGCTGGGCGGCATTTTTGGCGGCTGTATTCAGAGAGAGAGAGAGAGAGAGAGAGAGAGGATCTAATTGACTGCTAGAAAAAGAGATGCTGGGCGGCATTTTTGGCGGCTGTATTCAGAGAGAGAGAGAGAGAGAGAGAGGTAGATGGCAACGGAGAGAGAAAGCGAAAGAGAGATAGAAATAGAGATAGGGAATTATAGTTGTTAGATTAATATGATATTAAATTAATTATTAGAATTAAGTGATTAAATTATTATTTAGTAGTTATTAATTGGTTCTTTTATTATCACTTATTTAGTACTTAATTTATGCATCAATATGTATGCATCCATGTGTGCTAAGAAAAAACATGTGTGTATGCATATAACGATTTTATTATGTTAAATGTTAGGGCATAACAATGAGTGTTAATTAATGATTATGAAAAGGAATATGCATGAGTATGTTTACATATTGTTTAACTAAGTTCTTAACTTTATTTTCCATTGCATCTCCTGAACCACATAGTAGTGAAAACTTATTTTTGCCACCTCTAGTTAGACATACTTATCCGAAGCCAATTGAAACTGAAGTAGAGGAGGTAATTAAAAATCAGATAACCAAAGAATCATTGATTTTACCATCTTATCAGGAAGCTATTTCCAGATATAGTGTAGCGCGTCCTTATGGTCCTTAGGCTGAGTCCACTACAGACACCCTGCGTGTGCCGATCGATTTTGGCAGATGACTTGATCCACCATCCGAGCATCTCCATGACCGGACATCGCCCCCACTAAACCTACACATCATCTCGATGGGCCAACCTACAAAATTCAATAGAAGTAGTCAGGTGATAGGAAGAGCCCACGCGGGATTGGATCAGGTCCGTGGTGTGCGCCGTTCCCACGTCCGACGAGCGACATCTGTGCGATAGGCGCCTCACCCTCTGTCTGGTGTGGCGATCGTCATAAGGCCCGTAACATCTTGAAAGAGATGATAATACGTGCATACGCATAAGACCGTAGGTGTCGAGGGCGAGAAAATCCAAGTACCATGCTCAAACATGGATGTCAGCGTATCGGTGTGTTGACAAAGATGGTTATTTGATTTCAATGACTTCATTATGCTTTACAATTTATGTGTGTGAATAGTAAATTGGCTACCATGCATATTTTCCCTTAGCTCATGGACACAATCTTCGAATGTTTTGAGTATTAACCCTTCAATCGAGTAGGTGAAAGAGTGCGTGCTATTACCTTCTTCAGAATATTCCACTACAGAAGTTTCCATTAGTATTGATGGATGTCTAAATCCATCTACGATCAGATAGGAATATTCCACTATAGAAGTCTCCATTAGTATTGATGGCTGTGTACATCCATCTGCGATTAGATAGAAACCTCCAACCAACCTTAAATCCATCAAGTAGGAACTTTGTCATGCAAATATAGAGGAGCTTAAACAAACATTCAAATCTAAGGCCAATCGCTTCAAATCTTAAACTCTGCGGACTCCCCTTCTCTATCTCTCTCTCTCTCTCTCTCTCTCTCTCTCTCTCTCTCTCTCTCCTCCAAACGTTTTTGCGTGCTGCTACCATCACATCTCTTTGCCTTTGTATGCATTGATAGCCAATCTCTCTCTCTCTCTCTCTCTCTCTCCATTGCAGTCCATCATCTCTACCGCCAATAGCCCACTTCTCTCTCTCTCTCTCTCTCTCTCTCTCTCTCTCTCTCTCTCTCTCTCTCTCTCTCTCTCTCTCTCTCTCTCTCCTTCGAACATTTCTACGTACTACCACCATCACAGCTCTCTACCTTTGTATGCATTGACAGCCAATCTCTCTCTCTCTCTCTTTGTGGAACATCTCAGGTAGGTCTCTATAGTGTGTAGCCACCGATTCCTCTCTCTATGCTCTTACACTCTATCACTTCCAAAGTACTTTCTCTCTCTAGTCCACCGACATTGCTCACACCCCCACATGGGTTGATTTGGAGCCATCCACATCTCTCTCTCTATGCCTAATTCTCTCTGCACTTCTAGTTTCTCTTGCACCTCTGACATCAGCTGCCATCTATACTTCTCTGCGTAGTGAATCCCCTGCAGCGCAGGTAGTGGGTTGGACTCTCTCTTTCTTTCTCTAACATGACTACCACCGACTTCACCTATAGATTTATCTACATGTGACCTCCTATTGTGTGTGCGTCCCTTTCTCTGTCTTTTGTGCTAACTTACCCCGATGGTATCTATTTCTCTCATAGCGCATCCTTTCTTGCTTTGTACATCAATTCTACCATAGCCTTTGAAGTATTTTAATTGAATTATGATTACAAAAAGTAGTACACAGCATACAAAATCTTTGCCTCCTCATCTTTGTCACATCGTAAAAACTAGCAAATACCTGGAATGAGCTTCCTTGGCTATGGTGGCCAGTTACATCCTTTCTAAATCCTCTCTCTCTAAATGCACTACTGTAATGTATGAGAAAGAACATGAAAGAACAGAAATGGATAAGGAGCATACCTGGAAAGAAGTTCCACAAAGGTGATCCACAGGGTGGGGAGGAAGCAAATGAATTTGCACTTATTTATAGGCCCCCCTAGGACTTCCTTCTAGAATGTTTGAACCTAAGTTTCTATTTTAGGCAGTCTTTTAATTTTTCCTTAGACTAAGGTTTTGGTTTCACACTATATATTCACAATTCAATTATTTTTAAGGGTTTGACCTAGGGTAAACGCCAATTCCAAGTGTCTAAGCTAGGGCTTTTGATCACAATTAAGTCCATCATGTCAATTCAAGGGTCTATTTATAGTTTGGACCTAAACTCCTAGGGTTTCTAAGGGTTCAAGTTCAGTTCTCATGGGGTAAAGTCATGTTCTCAAGGGTTTTTAAGGGTCACACCTAGAGGTTTATGGATCAAAAGTTAGCTATTTACATACACAGGTCTAAAATACATATTTACAATGGTTTTGCCTCTCACAATCAATCAAATCGGCCAAAACATGCATATAATATACCCTCTCTCAGTCAAAACATCACACAAAACCCAAAAATCAATGAACTTTTTGAAATAAATATTGCACACGTCCCTAAGGGATTTCATGCCAACAACGATCAGTGATCAAAAGTAGTGATGTCATTTTCAATGATTCTAAGATGCATAAACAACCCATTAAGGAGGTTGAAGTGAGAAGAGTGGTGTTAGAGGATACTAGTCCTCCAGTTAGCATGCATAAAAATGCTACACATACGGATGTTCAAGGGAATGTCCATTTAGATCAGTCTGCACATATTCCTGTTTAGTAACCATTGAGATGTTTTGCACATGTCTCACATCCACCTGATAGATATGTTCCATATTAAGATTTTGTTATGCTAACATATGCTGATGAGCCCTCTTGCTACAAAGAGGCTATGCAGACAGAGGATCATGTCAAGTGGGAGCATGCCATGAAGAGTGAGTTGGATTCTATTCACAAGAATGGTACTTGGGATTTGGTACCTTTGCCAAAGGGCAGGAAAGCTTTACCATGTAAATGGGTATATAAGCTAGAATTCACATCAGATAGTGCTTCTCCAAAGTATAAAGCATGACTTGTTGCAAAGGGTTTTAAGCAACAACATGGTGTTGATTTCGAGGAAATCTTCTCTCTAGTAGTCAAGATGACTACCCTGCACATGTTGTTTGGATTCATTGCAATGGAGGACTTAGAGCTAGTCCAAATGGATGTGAAAACTGCTTTCTTGCATGGAGATCTTACAGAGGAGATCTATATGGAACAACTAGAGGGTTATGTAGTTCCTAGCAAGGAAAGTCTAGTTTGTAAGCTTAAGAAGAGCTTGTATGGACTTAAACAGTCCCTTAGACAATGGTACCAAAAGTTTGATGCTTTTATGAAGTCTCGAGGCTATTCTCGAAGCAATGAGGATCATTGTCTCTACACCAAGAGATGCTCATATGGTAGCTTGACATGCTTGATACTTTATGTTGATGATATGCTGATTGCTCGGAAGTCTTCTTATGATTTGTCAATCCTCAAAATGAAGTTGAGTTTGACATTTGATATGAAGGATTTGGGGGATGCCAAACATATTCTTGGCATGCGCATTACTTGTGATAGGAGCAAAAGATGCATATATTTGTCTCAAAGTGAGTACATATCCAAAGTACTTCACAGGTTCAATACATAGGGTGGAAAGGCATTGAGTACACCTTTACCCACATATGTTGAAATTGAGCAAGGATGATTGCCCAAAATTAGATGAGGATAAGGAATTCATGACCAAAATTCCCTATCAATCTGCTGTTGGTAGTCTCATGTATGCTATGGTAGCTACGAGACCAGACATTGCATTTGCAGTGGGAGTTGTTAGCAGATATATGTCTAATCCTTGCAAGAAACATTGGGAAGTGGTCAAGATGAGGTTAAGATATGTGAGTGGCACTAAGGACAAGTGTCTATGCTTAGCTAGAGGGAAAACATCCATTATTGGTTGCATAGATTCTGACTGTGTTGGTTCTTTAGACAATTGTAAGTCTATATCAGGGTAGATTTTTCATTTTGCTGGGGATGCTATCTCTTGGAGATCTCGTCTTCAAGAATGTATAGCTATTTCCACCATAGAAGCAGAGTATGTTGCAACAAGTGAGGCATGTAAGGAAGTGTTGTGGCTTTCTCGTCTTGCTTGTGATATGGGTTTACCTCAGCATGTACCTTGTTTGCTCATTCATAGTCAGAGTGCCATTTCTTTGGCTAAGAATCTGGTCTATCATGCAGAGAACAAGCACATTGAGGTCAGGTATCACTTCATTTGAGATTGCTTTGCCACTGAGCGCATTATTCTTGAGAAGGTTCACACTCGAGATAATGCTGGAGATGCTTTGACTAAAGCTCTACCACAGGATAGCTTTCGACACTGTTGTCACTTGATGGGGGTTACTTGATTCATGATCTTACACAATCACTTGCATACTGTGTAACATGCCCATTAGGTGGGAGGTATAGTTTGTATACTTACACTTAGGTATTATTTAACATTCTTTATTTTTCTCTCATAGTTACTTTGGCCATATTGGCCTTTAGTGAGAGATTTTTACTGTTAATGTCCATGTGAAAGGCCAAATGGCCACTTGACACTTCTTTGTATATGTTCTTTAATAAAACATATAATGGCCTGGTCAGTCACAAACTAAAAGTTCGACGGCATTTTGTAAGACCTAAGAAGTTTGTCTTCGTGCTCCCTGTTCCCTGTGTACTGTGTTTTTCTACATATTTTGCAGACTCTGTGTAGAGTACCATATAGTTTGTATACTTATACTCAGGTATTCTTTATCATTCTTTATTTTTCTCCCATATTTACTTTGGCCATATTGGCCTTTAGTGGGAAATTGATATTGTTAGTGTCCATGTGAAAGGCCAAATGGCCACTGGACACTTCTTTGTATATGTTCTTTAATAAAACATATAGTGTCATGGTCAGTCACAGACTGTAAGTTCGACCGCATTTTTAAGACCTAAGAAGTCTGTCTTCGTGATCCCTGTGTACTATGTTTTTCTGCGTATTCTATAGTCTATGTGCAAAGTATCGTGTGCGACCTTAGAGGCTCGGTTTTCTACTCCGAGGATATCGTCCTCGAGAGCACGAGAAGGAGAGCACACTATGGTGCATCACCATCAAAATACTTTAGAGATGATCCACAACCACTAGACGTTCAAGATCCCAACATCTCTCCAGCACAAAGGAGGTTGGGAAGAGAGGAATCAAAGGGTGATGTTCCTCATTTCACAAGTTATTTCTAACACTATGATTGGTCATGTGTAAAGCCTAGAGTCAGTCAAGGAAGTTTGGAAAGCATTGGAGAAGGTGTATGCTACCTCAACAAGGTCTCGGAAGATGCAACTCAAGAAGGAGCTCAACAACATGAAGAAAATTTCAAAACAAAACATTAATGAGTATACGTTGAAGATCAAGGAGCTTTGAGATCAGCTAGCATCAGTTGGATGCAAGATAGAAGAGGAAGAGATCATCAAAAGATCCCTCAATAGCTTAAGCAGTGAAGAGAAGTGGAAGCGCCTCATCACAAATATTCTTTATAGAGATCCTCTACCAACATTCGATGAGATTATACCAAATCTTGTGGCTGAAGAGGCTTCTCAACAAGAAGAAGTACAAGAAAGGTAAGGATAACCATAGCCAAATGTTATATACTGGCTGAGGTAGAGGAAGGAACTCAAGAGGAGGCTCAAGAGTAATAGGAAGAAGCTATAACAACACAAATTCCATCCAACACAACTCGGAGGACAATAAGGACAACTCAAATGACAAAACACATGGAACAAGTCGAGGAAGAAATAGAGGAAGAGGTCGAAGTTCATACAATCCTCATAAAGGTGGAACATGTCATCATTTTGGTAAAGTAGTACATTATGCAAATGATTGTTGGCAAAAGAATGGAATGATGAATGGAGAAAATCAAAGGATTCAAAATAACTATGCGAGTACATCAAGTGAAGGAGATAAGCAAGCCATGCTTGCCATCAAGCATGAGTACAACAACCCGAGAAGTGATGATAAAAAATGGTTTATAGATTCAGTTTGCAGTAATCATATGACATGCCAAGAAGATTAGTTCATAAATCTACAAGCTCCAAGTTGAAAAGGATGTGTGGAGATTGGTGATGAAACTCAACATACAATTGAGCATGTTGGAGAAATCAAGCTTGGAGACAAGAAGGTATTGCAAAGAATTGGATTTTAGTAGGACAAATGGTAGAGCAAGGATATCATGTTATCTTTAATGAAAAAGGTAGTTTTATGAAGAATCTAAAAGAAGGATTCAAGGTCGTTGCTCAAGGAAGGAAAGAAGGTACGATGTTCACTTTGGACATTCAAGAACCATATGGAAAGGTGATGTATATTTAGTTTAGAAAGAAGAGGATTGCCAAAATCGATTGGTGGCACAAAAGGTTTGGACATTTCAATATTCCTTAGCTCAAGGACATGAGCAACCATGAAGTGGTAATAGGTCTTCCAAGATTCAATGATGCTGGACTACATGAGTTTTGTTAAGCATGCCAACTAGGAAAGCAAACTCGACAACCATTCAAGAAGAGCAATTATGTGGCAAGTGTTGAGCCCATAAAAGTCATATTGGTCAAAGTCAAACTATAGTCAAGTCAACCACAGTCAAAGTCAAAAGTTCAAAGTCAACAAGGTCAAGGTCAAATTCAACAGGTGCAGAGTCAAAGTGCTAAAGTGCAGGTGTCAAAGTGCACAGGTAGTGCACAATTAATTGTCCACAACGGGTAAATTGGAGAAAGTGGGTTGCTGGTTGCAGAGGTATTTCTCTAATTTCCCTAAGGTTCAAAGTGTTTTTAAAGTGTTTTGGAAGGTTCAGGTGAACCCTCCCTTATGTCCACATTTGAAGAGTTAAAAGGAAAATTTGAAGGTATGTGAAGCGGCCAGCGTACACAGAAGTGAAAGTATAGCCTCCCAATTAAAATTTTTGGTTTTAGTCTAAAGTCACTATAGGACAAAACAGGGAGTCGTTGGCTGCCCACTTGTGAAGACAATCTTGGGACATCAAAGTGAGCACCAAGATACTCTTGCAGTCAGGAGCGTACGTGAATCGACACACTCAAATCAAGGCAAGGACCATTCTTGGACCATTCTAGAGTAAGCAAGAGAAGCATAGTTTAAGTGAAGCAAGAGAGAGAAGTGCAAGAGACACACAGTGTGCGACAAAGAGAAGTGAAGTGCAACGTGTGCATGAAGAGTGACCAAGGAAGTGTGCAGAGGAGTGTTAAGCTTGTCCCCCAAGGATGCCAAGGTCTTACTGAAGTGTGCGCGCGCCGACAGAAGGTATCCATCCCTCCCCCTTAGTGGAAGCTTGGTGCAAGGTGTGCACAAGAGCAAGCTTGTAGAAGGTGGAGGTTGCAGAGGAGGCCGGCAGCAACAAGTCCCTTGGGTATTTGGTATTTTGTAATTGAGCACTCTGTGGGATTTTGCACAGAAGCATTGGTTGTATTGTGCTTCAATCTTGTATTTGTCTTATTGTAATCAATCGACAGAGGCTTCCAGTGTGTATTTTCTCTTCTGGTCTTCCCCTTTTCTCCTACAAACACTCAAATCCCTTCTTGTCTAAGAATCCCCCAACAGCAAGGAATGTTCACATGGATGTATGGGGACAATCACAACACCCATCGATGACTGGTAATAGATATTTTTTCAATTTTATTGATGATCATTCAAGAAGAGTATGGATGTTCTGCATAAAACAAAAATCAGATGTGTTCTCTAAGTTCAAGAGATTTAAAGCACATTTAGAAAAGGAAACAAGATGGTACATAAAGACCTTCAGCTCTGATGGACGAGGAGAATATTTCTCCAAAGAAATTTCAGATTTGCTTTATGAAAATGGCATCAAACAGCACTTTCATGTAGATACTTGCCTCGACAAAAATGGACTTGTTGAAAGGAAAAAATAGACATATCACAAAAGTTGCAAGATGCCTGCTCAACGAGATGAAGGTTCCACTAAATTGTTGGGTTGAAGCAGCTAGTATGGTTGTTTATTTGATTAACAAGTGCACAAAAACTGGAGTGCATAATCTAACTCCCAAGGAGTTTTATTTCGATAAGAAACCTGACCTTACATATCTCAAAGTTTTTGGATGTGTGTGTTATGTTCACATTCCTCAAGAACTAAGGATAAAGATGGAGCCAAAGTAAAAAAAAATGTATTTTCGTTGAATATTCATCGAAGAAAAAAGGATACATGTGCTAAAAACTAGTGACAAAGGAGCTATGAGTCTCACAAGATGTGGTATTTAATGAGCTAAGACCATGGTTTGGAGACAAAGGGAAAGAGAATATTATGAAGATGATGGAGTTGCTATCCAAGAAGAATTTTAGCAAACAAGAACTCAAATGTCACGTCCAAAAACATCTACATGACATGGAGAAAGCTCAACATGGAAGGGAAGACTAAGGAGTCATTCCTCATCACCAACATCAGGTTATGAAAGAATTGAAACTAAAGGTTCTGCCCAAAATAGTGATTCAAATGCAAGTGAAGAAGAGTATGAAGAGGTGCTTACACCAATGCTAATAAAGCTGAACTGGTTGAAGAGGCCATATTCAAAAGGGAATGTAAGGATGTCTTCAAGAGCAAGGTATCCAATTCAGAGGCTGAGCTATGATAGTTTTATTGCAAAGCATTTTGCACATATGACACAAGTGGTCAAAGACAAGGAATTGGATGCATATGAAGAAGCATGTACACAAAAGGAATGGAAGCAAGCTATGCAAGAAGAGATAGAAGCTCTCAACAATAATCACACATGGGAGATAGTTCCAAAGGTTGAAGGTATGAAGATTGTTCCAAATAAATGGGTGTTTAAAATAAAGAGAAATGCTGATGGTTCTCTAGCTATGCATAAAGCTACACTAGTAGCAAAGGGATTCAAGCACACTAACGACATCGACTATGAAGAGACTTTCATCTCGGTTGCAAAGATGGGAACAATTAGAACCTTGATTGCAATGAGTGCGGCAAGGAGATGGCCATTGTATCAACTTGACATAAAAAAATGCTTTTCTCAATGGAGAACTTCAAGAAGAGGTATAAAGGAGTCAACGGATTGGATTTGAAGATAAAAAGCATCCATATTTTCTTTGAAAATTGAAGAAAGCTTTTTGGTCGGCTGAAGCAAGCACCACGCGCTTGAAACCAAAGATTACTTGAGTAGCTCAAAAGATGTGGGTATAGTCCAAGTATTGCAGATCCTTCTCTCTACATGAAGAAAGAAGATGGCAAGTAGGTATACATCTGCATATATGTTGATGATCTCATCAAAACAGGAAGTAATGTTGGAGGAATGCAAGAGATAAAAAGAAAACTCGATAAGGAGTTTAAAATTTCAGATCTTGGTGAGCTAAAATATTCTTTAAGCATTGAGTTAGTCTATGGGAACAAGGGCATCTACTTGATGCAAAGAAAGTACCTGTTGGATGTTCTTTTCAGATTTGGAATGAGTGAATGCAAACCACTCACTCAACCTATGGACACAAATGTGAATCTATGCTCAAATGATGGAGAGAAGTTACATGATGTAACTACATACAGAAACATTATAGATTCATTGATCTATGCTATGATCACAAGATCGGATTTGTGTTATATCATTGGAGTTCTTTCTCAATTTATGCGATCTCCAACAAGTGAACATTTAAATTTACCCAAATGAATGCTAAGATATGTGAAGCACACGGTCAATCATGCCTTGTTTTATAGATATGATGAAGAATTACAGGTGAAGGGCTTTAGTGATGCTGATTGGGTTGGTTCAAAGGAGGACAGAAGATCCACTTCAGGTTATGTATTCATGATAGGCAGCAAACCTATCACATGGAGCTCAAAGAAGCAACCTAATGTTGCACTATCATCTAGAGAAGCTGAATATAGAGGATTAGTCTTTGCAACTTGTCAAGCTATGTGGATTAAGAAGCTCTTATCTGATCTTGATGTTCAGGTAGAGACCATTCCAATTTATGGTGACAACATGTCAAGCCTTCACTTGACAAACAATCCAATGTTTCATGCACCAAGTATGCACTTAGAAGTGCATTATCATTATGTTGGAGAAAAATTTTTGAGCACTGATGTGGATATAAATTTCATTAGAACTAATGACCAGGTTGTAGACATGTTTACAAAGTCCTTAGATGCTTCTTAAAAAATAGGTTCAAGGATGAAATCAATTGTAAGATATGGCTGAAGGTGCAACCTCACATGTGCGCTTGAGGGGGAGTGTTAAAAATAAAGAAGCTAGGTCGTATATATTTTACAAAAAGAATTTTCTTCAAATAGAAGGAAATATAAAAATGAAAAGTGGAGGCATTTACTTCAAAAAGTAGTGGTGGCCAAAATTGAATTAATCAAAAGAGAGTCAAATCCAAAAACTGAACCGGACGAGAAGATTTGCTGCTCAAAGTATTGGAAGAGTTATGGAGAAGAGATCTCAAACTCATCATGCGAGCTTGTTGTCATTTGGATACAAAAAAGGCAAGGGAGAACACTCAAGAAGAGAGGAAGAAGGCAGTGATGTCTCCTTGTAGGTAGTTCATTTGGTTTCAGGCATTTCGTTTTCTTCAGTCTCATAGACTATGCCGAACCGCATACCATTTTCTAGGTAGCCTGATTGCGAGAGTTATATCTCTCAACGTATGTATCTATTTTTAGAGTTTAAATATTCATTGGAAAGCTTATTGTGTTTACTTTCTCTTTGTAAAACTGTTTTTTGAGAGTTTCCATGCTATATGAGTTATTTAGTTTTTAGTGAAGCCTAGTCTTTACCTTAACTAAGTGGATAGGCAGCCTATTTTGAGGCAAAGAGTTGCCAAATCAAAACTACTCCAAATTGAGTGTTTGATAGCTCATTTGAAAGCTATTGTTTCTCGATTAAGTGACCAAAGTCTCAAGTTCGTTGTGATTTTCAATTGATACTAGATTTCATTTTAAGGTTCAGCTGTAGGTGAAGGTCTTGATTCTGGAAAGGTCTTCTACACTTTTCACTGTGCATAGGTGAGGAATTCTCCAAAAAAGATTGGGATTCAGTGTATTTTTGTCAGCTTCAGGCAAATGAGCAAATTTTCTCATCAAATCTCCATGTAGATGAGTTAGAGACATAGTGGACTTTGGGGAATTTACCCCTCTTAATAATCCTTCTCTGCTATGTTGAGTGAAGTCCTTGAGAAATAATATTTTATGGAGTTCTTTTCGGAATTCATCCCTTTTTTTAGTTGAATGAACATAAGTGGCATCTAGAAATGATCCAAAGACTACTATTGAACCAATACATCTTCGGGTGACCTTGGATCTATGCTTTTCTTTGAATGCATCCCAAGTACTTAGTTATGTTAATTCCGTTGAACTTCCCTTTCTCTCGTAAACTTTCTTGCATTGTATGTGCACCTTGTTTTTCTATAATCATGTTCCTAAAAACTCCCTCCATTCTTCTTTGTTGGTGGCTTCTAGAATGAAGTACTAAATCTATTACGATTGGTTCTAGAAGCGTCTTAGAGTGCCTCAAAATCTCACTATATTCATTATCGACTAGAAAAAATCTATTTCAAAAAACCTCAACTCTTTTCAAATAGATGCCTATATTTTCAAGGAATTGCACTTCTTTTCTTACTCTCGAACTAGAGCTCCCTTCCATAGGGCTAATATTTCTCTTGGTTTCTTATGATTTTAATTTTGTTAATTTGTTTGTTCTTTGGAATTTTTCTCAATGTATTTAAACTTTGTGTATAAAGACTGCAAAATAATAGCAAAGGTAAAAGTAGAGACTTAACAAATCAAAAGAATTAGTAAGACTATGGAATAATGTGCTCACTGTAAGGAATTGAACTCACAACCTCTTGGTTAGGAATGTGATGGGCTAACCACTTGCCCCAAAAGCCATGGTTGAGGATTACTTCCTAATCCTCTCTCTTAGGGTGTGGTTCAACCATCTCCTACTAGGATTATGTTACATTCTTCCCCCCTTGGTCGATCATTGTCCTCAATGATCTACTCTTGTATCCCTCTAGCCTCGGTGATCAGTCCCTTGAACTCCCTAGGTGCCCTTTGAATTGATGTTCCTCAACCTCGCACAGTTTCTTGAACCTTGTTCGCAATCTTGGTCTCTTGAACCCTTGCTCTCAACCTTGGTGTCTTGAACCTTCTTGTTCGCAACCTTGGTGTCTCGAGCCCTTGTTCTCAACCTCAGTCTTGAACCTTGTTCTCACCCATGCTTGGTATCTTGAACACTCAATCAAGTGCCACCCAAGGATTCCCAAGGAATTCACACTTCCAAGCTAGCTCATTGGAAAGTTCGTTCCGAGAGCTTTCCAACGGTATATTACACGCCTCAATCCGACCTACGGATTGAGAGATACACCCCAATCATTGTAAGGTCCATCCTTGAAACCGACGCGCGCGCCTTCCACAATTCCTACCCTTTCACATAGAGGATGCCCAACCGCCTTTTTTTAGAGGCCATTGGATCATTCCACTTTGCCCAAACCTACTTCCTTAGCTCTGATACCAATGTAAGGAATTGAACTCACAACCTCTTGGTTAGGAATGTGATGGGCTAACCACTTGCCCCAAAAGCCATGGTTGAGGATTACTTCCTAATCCTCTCTCTTAGGGTGTGGTTCAACCATCTCCTACCAGGATTATGTTACACTCACAATGGCAGATTCCCTAATGCAAGTGAGATGAATAACAAATAATGCTTTTGATTTGTGCATGCATGAATTGACTGAGCTTGAAATAATATTACCTTGTCTTTTCTAATCTAATGCAGAGGTCAAAGAGTGCAATGTGAAAAAATATGTCTACATTTTTCATCCTACATACATGAAACTAGATGCACTCCGTGCAAAATGAAACTTCACTTCTTGTTGGTGGGGAGAACAAGTAGAGGCTCCCCCTAAAATCTTCTTTTCCCATGGAGGCGCTCGGTTCCGTAGGGAACAACCCTCAAAAACTAGAAAAACAATCAATTCTCACAACATCTAGAAGCTCTTCTTAGTGTCTCACCTTCCTCCTTTTGCTGAACTCCTTCTCACCATAAAAGCAGAGATCAAAGATCAATAAACAATGAAACAAATCGGAATCCCTAAGCAAACATATGCCACATTTCATGTCGGCTAAGCAAGCATACGACATGCTTCACATTGACTAAGAAAGCATATGCCATCATGTCGGGTTAACCAAATGTTAGGGGTTCCCTTCATGTAAGGTTCACCAAATGTCAAGTGTTCCCTTCACATCATGTTCACTGAAAATGTCAGAGTGTTTTGCAAGACCACTGAGTGGGTCGGGTACTGCTTTTCTATCAGTCTCTTTGTGGAGACATGTAGGGTGCTTATGCAATGCTTTAAGGCATTAGAAGTGAATTCAAAACTGATTGAGTTGCTACTATGTGCATGAATTATGCGATGCAAGTGCCAAACTGTTATTATGTTGGATTCACCAACTATCAGGTTCGATTCACCAACTAAGTTGAGGAAGATTTCATTTCTCTTATTAGTTGGAGGGGCCTAGTGTTGTGCCGTTAGAAGCAAATATACGGAAATAAGACAATCAATAGTTTCCTCATGTACTGGAATATAATGGGATTGGCGTGTGTTTTGTTCTCTAGGAAATATATGAGTGGAAAGGAAAATATAAATATTCTTCTGTTCCACACAAATGTTATGAGATTCACACATTTGAACAAGAGGAATGTGTGTAGAAGATATATTAACGAAAGTGGAGGAATCTACATCCATAAGTAGTCATTCAATGAAATGAGTCCAAATGAGTAATAGTGATACTTATGATAAACTCCTATAGAAAGTATATCCCTATACAAAGTATGCCCAACAATAAAAAATCAATGTAGCTTTTAGCTCAAGAGATAAATATAGCCCAATAGAAATGATGGATGAATGAGAGGTCGAGTGTCTACAGGCCCTAACAATAAAAAATCAATGTAGCTTTTAGCTCAAGAGATAAATATAGCCCAATAGAAATGATGGATGAATGAGAGGTCGAGTGTCTACAGGCCCTAACATCAGCAAACCCTTGATCTCTTCTTGTAACCTTCATAATGTTTTGTAAAGTCTCGTAAAATCTCATAATGTTATCCAAAATAACCATTAGAAAAAAATAGGTACATTTATAAATAATAAAAAGCACACATTCATATACTACTTTCATTTTCTATCTTTTTTTCCTCTCTCTCTCTCTCTCTGTTTCTCGACCTCTCTCTCTCTCTCTCTCTCTCTCTCTCTCTCTCTCTCTCTCTCTCTTAGTGCCGCACAAAACCGAATTCAACCCATGAAACAGATCGTATACAACAATGGGGATGTATATCAAATCACCATATAAATATGCAAAATTATTTTGTCTAAGGTGCAATATCAAGGCAATGTCACTAACATGTGACCAAACAAATAGCAAAAACTCATACCAAAAACTGTGGTTACTAATATTGTATGTGACCCAAAACTCATACCAAAAACTGTGGTTACTAATAAAGTATGTGACCCAAGTATAGGAAGATTAAGTACACACTATAGTGAGTAGAGCCATAAAATGCAAGATAGAATGATCTTATTATCTTCATGGTTCTAGGAATATGATGCATGAAAGGGGTCTCCACTTTGATGCGTAAAAAGGGTGTCTAATCGTTTGCTAGTCTTCAGATCCTTTTGCAAGAACCAATGGACTAAGATAAAATAAATATAAATGCATAGAAGTATCAACAACTGTGTGGAGTGTACTGATAATCATACTTTCCAATGGAAAACATTCAAACAACTTCCCCATAACCTAAACTTTTAGAACTATTAGTACGACTTCGTAGTCCAATGAGAAACCAAGGATGCCTGTGTGTGTGTGCGCACAACAGTAGTTGGAGGGGGGGCGGGGGGGGGGAGAAGATTACGTACTTGCAAAATAGGCATTAGAAAGAATCACACATATACAACACACACATAAATACACATGTACACGTATACACGATTTGTAATTAACTTAACTTTTCACATGCAAACTCAAACACACACACACGAATCAGTTAATCCAAACAAGACAATTCTTATAGTAAACTCACTTACGAATCACACACACACCTATATTAGTATATCCGTTCATGTTTTTTGTTTTGTATTATTATTATTATTATTATTATTATTATTATTTGCTTCTTAAAATATACTTTAGGCATTAATTTATTATTTACTATATTATTTAACACATAATTCACATACACACATAAATATAGACATCAGCGCATTTAATCATAGTTATTGACAATAACCATATGTAGGCACATACACCATCACAAAATCATATATAAAAACACACTTACAACACATTACCTCATTCAAGTGCACATTCACTCATTCACATACATACTCATCAATACATACAAATATCCACAGTTACCATAGATATAAACATGAGAATAAACATATGGGCACACACAAACATAAAAACTTAGGGTCATATTGCCAAGCTCATTGATATAGGGTACACACATATACGTAGAAGTTGTTTCAAATACACAAGGGTAACACTAATTAGGGTTTATATGTATGGTTATATATACAAATGTGTCTTTAAGACACAAACATAAGCATTCACATAGATTCATATTCACAATCACACATTCACATGGTTCCAAAATATATACGGTAATACACATAGAAACTCCTAGTGTATTATAATCGCAAACACATAGAGTAATAATCACAGACACATAGAATTATTATATCCACATATATGGTTCACATATATATTTAGCTCATCTGCCTATTTTCCTTTGCTTGGAGGTACTAAAGAAAGAGATCATTCAAATCTCAAAGTCACATGGAACACATTTTGAGAGGTTTGGAGATCATAGCATTCATATTTTCCACGAAATTGGTTGCTCCGTGTGGCAAAGTACACATACGTACTAGACTCAAAGGAGTTTCCATCGTGGTAATATCTTTGCTTTTCAAAGCTAACCAAAAGTTTTCATATCCTAAATACAAATCACCCATCGAATAGATGAAGTGCCCGAAAAAAGCCTTTGCAAAATCATCTACAATGGGTCTTGTTCCTACATTTCTAATACCAACCTTACTCGAAAGCTCCAGATCCTATATGAAGCATAGTTTCCCATTTTTTTTGGTACCATGAACCATAGATTTGAATATGGTGCAGATGATGGCTTAAGAATCCTCATAGCAATTTTCTCCTTTAACAATCTCATCAACTGAGGTAAGTGAGCCTTTGGGACTGGTATTGGTCAAAGATTCCATGGAATATGTGGTACACTGAATATGATCATAGGGGCAACTAGCTTCGGATCACCAAATCCTATCTCATGTGGAAATAGGTAAAATGCTTTTTCATGTCAAATGATCATCTCTCTAAATTGCTCTTTTTCAATTTCATAAAGAAATTCTTCTCTAAAATTTATACGTTTCATAGATTCTTCAATAAATGCATCCCCTATCTTAGATCCATCTCTAAGAATAGGATCCGCAAAAGCTCTTCTAATCATATAATAACTTTCTTTAGGTAGTGGTTTAGCTATGGGTTTTACTTTCTTTTCAATTGTTTTGTATTTTGTGTCACTCTTGACTTTGTGCTCTATTACAAAATTTGCAATCAGGTGATATTCTTCAATAAAATCAAGAATGATAATATTTTATTCAAATTTTCCTTGGAGAGTATTCTCAAGATCTTCCATCAAAGTGAGAATTTTTGTAAGTTCAAACATACTATCAATGTTCTTCTCAGATGAAATCAATCATGGGTTTTTTTTAATGGTTTTCATTTATTTTTCTAGATTTGTTTGTAAGTTTTTCTTTTATAAAAAAGTGCAAACTAGATGCAAGGGTACATACATATTGAATAATGCTCAAAATTATGTACATCTTCATGTGACTTCAAGCCATCATCCACTATTGTCTAACTCTAGAATCTAATAAAAAAATTTATCATAATATGTCTCGAATTCGCTTACTAGTGGATAGTTATCACACATATGATCATAAGAGTCAATGGGATTTCTTTGTAAATTTCTCCTATTCCTTGAATTATTTGGATAGATGCTCATGACTTATAGGGAATGCAATCCAAATTTTGAATCAATTCTAGCATATACTAAACCATCATTCATGGCCTTCGTCTCTAATTGCATTTTTTCTATAAAAGGTTGTCCTATTATCACCTCGTATGAGGAGTTATCTTGTACAAAGAAATGGAGTTCTTCATGAACTCCTATTATCATAATATGCACATAGGCACATGCACCTAGCAAGATCCCATACCCATTGTTTTCTATCCTCATTCTCCATCCATGTTCCTTCTCAATGGGCCATCTAAATTTATCAAAAGAAAAAAAAAATATATATAAGTGTTGCTTTATTGAGTATAGAGGTTGCATATAGAAGTGTTGCAATGGTAGCATGTGAAGCATCTTGGTTAGATATGTTACTTGGAGATTTAAGTGTGGAAGTGCAAAAGGCTATCACCATCTATTGTGATAATCTTAGCAGCAAACAATTAGCATGGAACCCTCTTTTTCATGCTAGAACAAAGCATACCAAGGTACATTATTGATTCATCGCAGAGAAGGTATTACCAGGTGACATTGATCTTCTTTATGTGAGGACATGTGAGTAGGTCCGTGATATTTTTACTAAAGCACTTGGAGCAGAGAAGCCGAAGAAGTTTTGGAAGATGCATGGATTAGAGGACATGACTTTGAGCTTGAGGCAGAGTGTTGAGATATCAAGCTCAACATGTGATGATCTAGGATGACACATATTACTTTTTCATTTCTTTGAGCTTTACTAGATCTACCTACCCACAGTGATGGCACATTTGTTTCTTTCCAGCTCAGTCTTTGGAGACATTAGGATTTTCCTTTTGTACTATTCTTTATATATTGCACTTGTTGTATTGTTGTTTTAGGTCATTCTTGTACATTTTTTTTATGTAATAAAAGATGAAGAAGAAGATCATTATTGCTTGCCTCAATCTAAGTGTGTGCTCCTCTTTGATTGTGAGAGTGTGTGTGTGAGCTCTCTTCCTTATCTCCTTCATTGTGGCAACACATAGACCCACACACACACAAGGCAAGGCAAAGAGTAGAACAATGGAATGTTCTATTAGCAAGCTTAAAGACAATGTAGAAGGCTCAGTAACAATTTGAAACTCCAACTAACTAGCCACAAAATGATCTCTTTTGACTTTTTTTTTGTAGTTTCTTTACTAGCCTTTGGCCTATTTGAGACCTAGTGTCTAGTCTAGTAAAAAATTAGGTTCCTAAGCTAATTTGAGAGCTCAAATAAGCTCTACAAATTATGCGAATTCATATGTGGCTTCTTCTAGTAGCTCTCAAGCTTGAAGAATCCTTGGCTTGAATGAAATGGAGTTGATAATACCAAAAATGGATAATTAAAATGCAATGTAGTGATTGAAATACCTCTTGAGTACATGGTTATTTTGAAAAAAGAATTTGGATGGGCCTATTCATTGTGAGGTCTGGGTTGAAAACCTTACATGCTTAGTATACCCTTCTCTTCACTTTCAATCTCTTTTCTTTAAATCCCTTGTCGCATGCATCCTTGTTGGCTTAATCCTTGTTGACTACTATAACTCCCCCCTCTCTTGCATTTATCATCCTTGACAAATCCTTTTTGGAGAGGGTGTGTTATGAAGTGCTCTAAGAGGTGTTCTACATGCTAATGTTCTCTTATCCAAAGTCCACATGCTAGATGAATCTATGAGCATTCCTAGTCAATCGCACGTCGGACTTTTGGATGTGGCATAATATATTTCTATGAATGGATAGCTTGTTCCTATTGGAGTTTTAGGCCTGCGAAGGCATGCAAACAACACAATGAAGAAGATTAAGAAGACATTTGGAGAACAAAACACAATATTGAATGTATTACCAAGTGAATGTAAAAACATAAGTAACATGTTAAGGTTATAGGCATATAAACAAGCGCGGGGAAAAACCTCCTTAAGAGGGAAAAAAGTGTCCTGGCAGTCCTAAGTGTGTTCACACACATCACTACCAAAATAAATCCACAAACCCCTCTAGGAGTGGTGTGGTTAACAAGGCATCTAGAATTGATCTAGAGACTACCCTTTTCAAGTACTAACAGGATATTTTTGGGGTAAACCTTGGATCTGTGCTTGTTCTTCGAATACATCCAAGTACTTAGTTATGTTAATTCTAGGGAACTTCCCTTTCTCTTTCAAAGTTGCTTGCACTATACATGCATCTTGTTTTTTTTAAATCATGCTCCTAAAACCTCCTCCATTCTTCTTTGTTGGTGGCTTCTAGAATGAAGTAGTAAATCTATTATGATTGGTTCTAGAATTTCCTTCAAGTGACTCAAAATCTCACTATATTGATTAGCTAGGAGAAAAGTTTTCTTTCAAAACTTCTCTAATCTTTTCAAATAGATGCCTATATTTTCAAGGAATTGCACTTCTTTTCTTATTCTTAAAGTAGACTTCCTTTCCCTAGCATTAATATCTCTCTTGGTTTCTTATGACTTTAAATTTGTTAATTTGTTTGTTCTTTGGATTTCTTCTTAATATATTTAAAATTTGTGTATAAAGATTTC
Organism: Ceratopteris richardii; assembly: GCA_020310875.1. NCBI lineage: Eukaryota > Viridiplantae > Streptophyta > Polypodiopsida > Polypodiales > Pteridaceae > Ceratopteris > Ceratopteris richardii. Next base: position 59,757,101 of record CM035424.1, on the reverse strand, counting down.
AAACTAGTAGCAAAGGTAAAAGTAGAGAATCAACAAATCAAAAGGAGTAGTGAAACTATGGACTAATGTGCTCACAATGGCAAATCGCCTAATGCAAGTTAGATGGTTTCACATACAAACAACAAAAAATCCTTTTGATTTTGCATGCATGAATTGACCAAACTTGAAATACTATTACCTCGTCTTTTTTGATCTGATGAAGAGGTCAAAGAGTGCAATGTGAAAAATATATCCACATTCTTTAATAAGAAAATCCTAGATACATGAAACTAGATGTTCTTCATGCAAAATGAAAATTCACTTCTTATTGGTGGTGTGAAAAAGTAGAGGCTCCTCCTAAAAGCTCATTTTCCCATAAAGGCACTCAATTCCCTAGGGAACAACCCTCAACAACGTGGGAAAAGAAACAACTACAACAACGTCTAGAACCTCTTCTTAGTATCCAAAATTCCTCCTTTTCCTACACTCCTTCTCACAACAAATGCAAAGATAAAACTCAATCAGAAATAAATCAAGTGCAAAGCTGTAAGCAAACATATGCCACGTTTCATGTCGGCTAAGCAAACATATGCCATGCTTCATGTCAGCTAAGCAAACATATGCCATGTTTCATGATGGTTTCACTAAATGTCGGGTATTCCCTTCACATCAAGTTCACCAAATGTCGGGTGTTCCCTTCACATTAGGTTCATCAAAAATGTGGAGGCATTTCATAGGACCACCAGGTGGATTGGGTCGAGCTTTTCTATGGGTCTCTTTGTGGCTATACACAGGGTGCTTGGACATTGCTTTAAGGCATGAGAAGTGAGTTCAAAACTGATTGACTTGCTACTATGTGCATCAATTACAGGATGCAAGTTCATCAACTATCGGGTTTGATTCACCAACTAAGTTTAGGAAGATTTTGTTTTTCTTGTTAGTTGAGGGGCCTACTGTTGTGCAATTGGAAGCAAATATACACTACAACATATGAGAGACATACCAACGCTGCATATACCAATGGTCATAGTCGGCATCGGTATAGCCCTTGAAAAATCTGACTAAGAGATACCGATGGTCAAGTGACCGTCGGTATGACCGTTTTAAACGGATCGTCGGTGTGGCCCGCAGCCGCCGGTATAAGCGTCGGTATGAGCGTCGGTGTATACCGACGTCCATACCGGTGCCTATACCGACGGTAAATTTTTAAACATACCGTGAACCCAAGAGCAAAACTTCACATTTCTGCACGTGTTTGAGTACTGTCGGTCTACTGTCGAACTTGCGCGCGTGAACCTGCATTGTCTTGTGCACACACACACACACGGATCTCTCTCTCTACACACACACACTCTCTCTCGGCTTAGCTCTCACATCTTGGTAAGTGCTACGCATACTGTTAGCATTTGTGTTTCTCTATGCTTTAGGGTTTCTAATTTCTCTTTTCGTTGATTTTGCAGAAGTTCGTTGGCGTCGATTGTTTGGAATTGGACGAGAGACGACCTACATTACGCTTTGACGACAACGATTCAAAGAGAGACATACTTGTAAGTGATTCTTTTATTCGCTATTGATAGAGAGAGAAGGAGAGAGAGAGAGAGAGAGAGAGAGAGAGAGAAAGAGAGAGAGAGAGACAGAGAGAGAGAGAGAAAGAAAGAGAGATAGAAGAGAAAGGAAGATACACATTAATTTACACATGCATACGCACACACATACATGTACATACATGCATGCTTACATACACACACCTATACACACATGCATGCTTACATACACACACACATATACACATATGCATGCATACACACACACATAAATTTACACACATGCATACATACACACACATGCATACACACATACATACACACACATATATACACATATGCATACATACACATACACATACACACATACACATATACACACATACATACACACACGCATATATACACACATATACACACATGCATGCATACATACACACACATATACCGGCATGCATGCATACACACATATATACACACATGCATACATACACACATATACACACATGCATGTATACATACACACACATGCATACACATAGACACACATACACATACACACACATGTATACACATGTATACATACACACACACATGTACACATGCATACATACACACACATATATACACACATGCATACATACACACATATAATCCTATTTTTATTTTGAAGTATTTTTTTTAACATCAAATACATAAAAATAGGATTAGGGTTTTAGGGTTAAATATTTAAGATTAGGGTTTTAGGGTTTTAAATAGGATTAGGGTTTTAGGGTTAAATATTTAAGATTAGGATTTTAGGGTTTTAGGTCTAGATATTTAAGATTAGGGTTTTAGAGTTTAGTATTTCATATTTAAGTCTAAGTCTTTCTTATTAGGGTTTTAGGATTTTAATACATAGATAACATATATACACAAACACACATATACATATAATACATACATACATACATGTAGATACACATGCATACAAAAATATACATATTTTAGATTTAAATCTTTAAGATTAGGGTTTTAGGGTTATAACACCTACATAACATATTGCACACATACACATACACATATAATACATATATACACGTATATACACATGTATACAGAAATAGACATATTTTAGGTCTAGATATTTAAGATTAGGGTTTTAGGGTTTAGTATTTCAGATTTAAATCTAAGTCTTTCTGATTAGGGTTTTAGGATTTTAATACGTAGATAACATATATACACAAACACACATATACATATAATACATACATAAATGTAGATACACATGCATACAAAAATATACATATTTTAGATTTAAATCTTTAAGATTAGGGTTTTAGGGTTATAACACCTACATAACATATATGCACACATACACATACACATGTAATACATATATACATGTATATACACATGTATACAGAAATATACATATTTTAGGTCTAGATATTTAAGATTAGGGTTTTAGGGTTTAGTATTTCAGATTTAAGTCTAAGTCTTTCTGATTAGGGTTTTAGGATTTTAATATGTACATAACATATATACACAAGCACACATATACATATAATACATACATACATGTAGATACACATGCATACAAAAATCTACATATTTTAGATTTAAATCTTTAAGATTAGGCTTTTAGGGTTATAACACCTACATAAGATATATGCGCACATACACATGCACATGTAATACATATATACATGTATATACACATGTATACAGAAATATACATATTTTAGGTCTAGATATTTAAGATTAGGGTTTTAGGGTTTAGTATTTCAGATTTAAGTCTAAGTGTTTTTTATTAGGGTTTTAGGATTTTAATACGTAGATTACATATATACACAAACACACATATACATATAATACATACATACATGTAGATACACATGCATACAAAAATATACATATTTTAGATTTAAATCTTTAATTTTTGGGTTTTAGGTTTATAACAACTACATAAGATATATGCACACATACACATGCACATGTAATACATATATACATGTATATCCACATGTATACAGAAATATACATATTTTAGGTCTACATATTTAAGATTAGGGTTTAGTATTTCAGATTTAAGTCTAAGTCTTTCTGATTAGGGTTTTAGGATTTTAATACGTAGATTACATATATACACAAACACACATATACATATAATACATACCTACATGTAGATACACATGCATACAAAAATATACATATTTTAGATTTAAATCTTTAAGATTAGGGTTTTAGGTTTATAACACCTACATAAGATATATGCACACATACACATGCACATGTAATACATATATACATGTATATACACATGTATACAGAAATATACATATTTTAGGTCTACATATTTAAGATTAAGATTTTAGGGTTTAGTATTTCAGATCTAGAATTTTAAGATTAGGGTTTTAATTAAATATATATAATTAAATATATAAAATTAAATATATAAAAATAGGATTACGTAAGGACTAAAAATCTGAATATATAAATAAATATATATATATAATAAGATAATTATGTACATAAATAAATATAAAAAGAACTAGTGTTTTAAATAATTTGATTAAATATTTATAATTAAATATATAAAAATAGGATTAGGTAAGGAAAGAAATAAATAGGATTAAATAAATATAAATAGGATTAAATAAATATAAAAAAAACTACTATTTTAAATAATTTGATTAAATATTTATAATTAAATATATAAAAATAGGATTACGTAAGGAAAAAAATCTGAATATATAAATAAATATATATATAAAATAAGATAATTATATACATAAATAAATATAAAAAGAACTAGTGTTTTAAGTAATTTCATTAAATATATATAATTAAATATATAAAATTAAATATATAAAAATAGGATTACGTAAGGAAAAAAATCTGAATATATAAATAAATATATATATAAAATAAGATAATTATATACATAAATAAATATAAAAAGAACTAGTGTTTTAAATAATTTCATTAAATATATATAATTAAATATATAAAATTAAATATATAAAAATAGGATTACGTAAGGAAAAAAATCTGAATATATGAATAAATATATATATAAAATAAGATAATTATATACATAAATAAATATAAGAAGAACTCGCAAAAGGATGTGATTGGGAGTATATCAAATACGGTGCACTATGGTCTCATGGAGGAAACTTTCGAATCGCACGAATCGATCAAAACCGGTCTACTTTTGATAGTGGAGTGATCGTGAATTTTTTGCAAAAAAGTAGAGCGAGTGCAAGAGATGATAATGCTCTAGAAGGCGAGTTAGATTATTGTGGTGTGATTCAAGACATCTTGAAACTATCTTTCAGAAAGTTTGATTACTTTGTTTTTGACGTTAAATGGTTCAAAGTAGTCACCTCTGGAAGAAACGCAACAGTGAGATGAGATAAGAGCGGTTTGCATCAAGTTGACTCCACAAGATTATGGACAGATGAAAGGGATACATTTGTACTTCCCGAACACTGTGAGCAAGTTGGTTTTATACCAGATTCAAAAGACCCAGAGTGGCTATTTGTTTTACAAGTCGCTCCACATAGTAGATAAATTTTTGAAAATGCAGATGTAGAAGAAAGTCCATGTCTAGTGGACTCAGAGATTCATTCGATAGATGAGGAGGAAGAGATCATTGTTCGAGAAGAAGAGGTCATTGAAGAAGAGGTCATTGTTCGAGAAGACGAAGCAATAGACGATCGTCAGGAGGAAACCAGCATAGCAAGCGATTTAGAAGCCATCAATTTAGAGATAGATATTCTCGGTGCATCGGATCTTCAAGAGGATGCTAGAATAGTACGTACTAATTTTTCTTTTTTTTTTGTTTATTTCCTATATTATTTTTCTTATCGCATGCTAATTATTTGAGTTCTTTTATTACAGAGCACGATGGGAGACAGTCCTCTAGTCACTAGTCCATGACAGAGGAGTAGTTTTTGGAGTTCATCTCTCAGGTTCCTCCTGCGTATATGGCCGCTACATCACAGTATTGGATCGCTCGTGGTAGCACTCCTCCTGGCCTCACTCCTGGTAGCCTTACTCCTGCCGGCCTCACTCCCGCTGGCCTCACTCCCGCTGGTGTCACTCCCATCGGTGTCACTCCTGCCGGTGTCACTCTTGAGGGTGGTGCTACTCCCGTAGGAGGTATGTCTCCTAGCTTTGTGACTCCACCACGACCATCTTTGCAACCATCTCCTACTGGGTCTACTAGTAGACATGTGCGTTCGACACCTCAGCGTGATATAGGGTCTGGCCTGTCTCCTAGATCGAGGTCATGCTCTGGAGCAGGAGGTTCTAGGAGTGGATCTACAGGTAGGTCTGGAGGCGGAGGAGGTGGTTGTTGTGGAGGCAGTGCGACGGACGTTGTGTTGCTCGCTTCTACTCCTAGGACGAGTACCTCAGATGTAGGTATGCCATGCAGTACACCACGCAGTACACCACGTACACCTTGGGGTGCTAATGACCATGATGACTCCAAGGTGTATAGTATCCGAGATAGAGCTCCGATGATGGATGCGGCTGGCAAAGCAATGCGTGCATGCATACAACAGATTTGCTCCATCCAGTTTGGACACTCCATCATGCTGAAATGGAGTGAACAGGATAAAGATCGGAAGAGTTATATCACATAGATGATTTACCAGGAGTTTCGCTATGACATTAGATGCGGTTATTGCAATGGCTTTGCAGCTCGAACATAAGGCTGGAGGTTTTACCGAAGACCTGGAGTGGTTAAAAGCCAATAAAAATGTCGTAGAGGATCCGGCTAGACAAATGTACTGCACCAAATGCAAGAATCCAGGGCATACCAGTGCCACATGTGCCCTTAATCAGATGTATTGCGCTATTTGCAATACAACCGAACATTCCACCAAAAATTGTGCTTATAACGCCAAGGTGCAGGGACCAGCAACTGTCAATGCCATTATACAAGAACCAAAACAGCCGGCTACCCATTATATTCCACCTCAAATGAGAAATAATCAGCAACAAGGATACATAAATTATCGAGGACATCGGAATACAAATTACAATACAAATCGATGGCAGACAGGAACATCATAGGAAAATAATTCTCTGCCACCCCCTCACTGTCATTTTTGCGGTGAGTTAGGCCACATACGTAGATTCTGTAAAGATGCAGCTGAATATGATCAAAGGAAGAAAGAGCGTCAGAACCCTATGACCAATATGGTATATATTTCACCAGTGGAAACTCAAGTCGCAGTGATTCAAACCAGATCTAGTAAGCAGTTACAACCACTAGCAGAAGTGTTTGAACCTGGCATCCATGAACAATAGAGAATGTATGACAAAGCTAGTCAATGGACCACCAAAGAATCTACGGTGTTCCCAGATCCAATTCCGGTGACCCAAGTTCCACTGCCAAAGGAAGGATCGCAGATACAAGATTCTACCTCTGTAACAGGCGCATCATCTTCAGAATCGGTGAAAAGTACAATTCAAGCAGATCAGGCATGGGAATTTTATCTAAGGCATCCATTACTCTCCCTCTTGGACAGTTACTTGCACTAGTATCGGGAGTTCGACAGCAATTCCAGCAACAACTCAGTCCTGGGTCTTCCTACATTCCAGCGACAGCAACGGTACAACCGGAAGCTGATTCTATGGTGGATCATTCGGTCCCTTTAATTATGGTATGGTACAAAAATCACAAAATTACTCAAGTATTAATTGATGGTGGGTCTGGTGTAAACATTGCCACTGCAGTGCTTTGTAAAAAGTTGGGATGGATGCAAATCGAGCCTGTCCAGTTTTTTGTAAGAATGGTCGACCAATCGAGAGTTCATCCAGTAGGACTCGTAAGGAATGTCCCGATAACTTTGCAGGGTACAACGTTTAAGATGACTTTTGTAGTCTTAGAACTACCGGAGTCTAGTCTTGACTATAATCTCCTTTTTGGACGACCATGGTTAAAAGAGGCTAAGGTTATCTAGGATTGGTCAGCACAAGAACTAACATTTAAAGATAATCATCATAAATATATTGTCAGATTGGATGCCATTCAGCCTTGTGAGCTTCATGCCAGGCCATATGTAGCAGAGCCATTCCACATGTTGGATGGCTTGTCTGACGATGAAGAAGAAGCCTTTCTGAAGAACAATGAAGATCTGATTTCTTTAGGTACTGTAGATCTGCAATCTATTGTAGACAACTAGAGTCCGGCAGCCTGTATGGTGGTGCCTGTGATCGAAGAAGTGAAGACCAAAGATACTGTTGCTATGGATGAAGCCGCTCTACAACAAATTTTACAGTCAACTGACGATCGAGGCAAACCTCGTCAATTCTATGTTCCCGAAGACTAGTTAATCACCTATAATTTGGGAGATGAAGTAAATCCGCGACCTGTCAAGATAAAGGAAGGATTGTCTGAAGCATTTCAAGCAGATTTGATCCAGCTTATTCATGAGTTCTCTGATGTTTTTGCATGGGATTATCGTGATATGAAAGGTCTGGATCCTCGCATGTATCAGCATCGGGTCGTGCTCAAACCAGAAGCAAAGTCGATTAAACAACCCAGCTACCGTATGAACCCTAACTATGCAGCACAAGTCAAAGCAGAACTTGATCGCATATTAAAGGTAGGATTCATTGTACCCATTGAGCACGCTGAATGGATCTCCCCGATTGTAATCGTACCAAAGAAAAACAAGCAGCTTAGAATATGTGTCGATTACCAGAAATTGAATGTAGCCACCGTACCTGATCCATTTCCTCTTCCATTCTCGATGGTTATAGTGGTTATAACCAGGTCCGAATGGCTGAGCAAGATATATCAAAAACAACGTTTATTACGAATTGGGGTGTTTTTGCTTGTACAGTCATGTGGTTTGGATTAAGAAATGATCCTAGTACCTTTCAGCGGTGTATGTAGGAAATCTTTTCACCTTACCTTACTTCTTTTATGCAAGTATATCTAGATGATTTCTCTTTATTCGGTAAGATGGTAGCACACCTGTATCATTTATGGTGTTGCTTTGAGAAATATCGTGAATACCGATTCTGTTTAAATCCAACCAAATCTATCTTTGCGGTTTCCTGTGGTAAACTCCTTGGCCACATTGTATCCACACAGGGCATACAAGTTGATCCAGACAAAATTGCAGCTATGTTAGAAGCTCCTGTGCCTACTACGCCAAAAGAAGTAATGCGATTCATGGGTCAAGTCAGGTGGCATGGTCGACATTTACGGTGGCTTGCCCATTTGGCAATACCCCTAAATCGGCTAATAACTAGTACTCCTTGACAGTTTGATTGGACTCTAGAATGTCAAATTGCATTTGATCGTCTAAAAGGATTATTAACGCAGGTTCCAATTCTACAACCTCCTGATTGGGAACGCCCATTTCATGTGTTTGTAGACGCATCAGACATAGCCATTGGAAGTGTGTTAATGCAACAAATTGATAAGTGATTTCGGCCTGTCTATTATGCAAGTCGACGACTTGCTCCTACTGAAAAGAATTATTCAGTCACTGAAAGAGAATGTCTTGGTTTGGTGTATTCTGTAAAGGAATTCTGGCATTATTTGCTAGGCCGAAAATTCGTCTCTTTCATGTAGATCATGCTGCACTGGTGTATCTGGTTCGGCAGCAGCATTTAGGTGGCCGCTTGGCACCTTGGGTTCTATTGTTACAGGAATTCGATTATGAAGTAATTCATCGACCCGGCACTGCACATGTATTAGCAGATTTTCTCTCTCGATTAGATTCCGGTGAAGCTCCGGTCCGTGTTGATGACACTACACCAGCAATTTATGTTACTGAACTGACTAGTGATGAATCTGCAGAACCTCATGTGACATCTACTTACTATGATCAGTTACTAACCTTTCTTACTGATGGATGTCTTCCTCCTCAAACTTCCCCTGCAATGCGTCGGAAAATTGCAGTTTAGAGTCGTAGATTCCGGTTGATTGCCGGACAGTTGTATTATATGGATCACACTGGAATTTTACTTTGTTGTATTCCTCCACATGAAGTAAACTCAGTAATCGCTCTGGCACACTCAATACCCTCCGGTGGACATTTTGCAGTAGATTTAACGCACCGAAAAATTCTGCAAAGTGGGCTCTGGTGGCCTACTATGTACAAAGCTGTATCTCAGTTTGTGCAGCAGTGTGACAAATGTCAGCGATCTCAACAGCCTTTACAACACCATTTCTTTCCTCTACAGCCTGTCTTACTGTTGGTGGATTCTTAGACAAGAAGGAGTTTGAGGGTTTGTAGGAGAAAAGGGAAGAAACAAGAAGAGAAAATACACCTGGAAGCTTCTGCCGGTTGATTACAGTAAAACCATTACAATGTTTGAAGTACAAGACAAGCCAATACCTCTGTGCACAATCCCACAGAGTGCCCAATTACAAAATACCCAATATCCCAAAGTCTTCTTGCCGCCGGCCTCCTCTGCACCAGACCTCCACCTGCTTCAAGCTTATCCTTGTGCACACCTTGCACCAAGCTTTCACAAAGGGGGGAGGAGTGAATACCTTCTGTCGGCACGCGCCCACTGCAATGGGACCTTGAGATACTTGGGGGGGCTAGCTTAGCACTCTCTGCACGATCCCTTAGGCACTCCCTATGCACTCCTTCACTTCCACTTCTCTGCGTCGCACACTGGTGACTCTTGCACTTCCCTCTCTTGCTCCTTAGTCTATGCTCTCTTGCTTACTCTAAGATTTGTCCAAGAATGGCCCTTGCCTTGATTTGAGTGTGTCGATCACGTACGCTCCTAACTGCAATAGCCTCTTGGTGCTCACTTTGATGTCCCAAGATTGTCCTCACAAGTGGCAGCCAACGACTCACTATTTTGTCCTGTAGTGACTTTAGTCTAAAACCAAAAATTTTAATGGGGGGCCATACTTTCACGTGTGCGTACACTTTGCCGCTTCACATACCTTCATGTTTCCTTTTAAGTCTTCACTTTTGCACATAAGAGGGGGTTCACCTGAACCTTCCAAAACACTTTAAAACACACTTTGAACCTTAGGGAAATTAGAGAAAATACCTCTCCAACCTGCAACCCACTTTCTCCAATTTACCCTTTGTAGACAATTCATTGTGCACTACCTGTGCACTTTGACATCTGCACTTACACACTTTGACTTTGCACTTGTTGACTTTGACCAGTTGACTTTGACTAGTTGACTTTGACCAATTGACTTTGACCAACATGACTTTTATGGGCTCAACAGTTGCCCACCACCTAATGTGCTCTCCGTCCCGGAGAGCTACAACCAAACCTAGAGCATATAGTACATCATGACAAGAGAGGAGCAAAACTTTAATAGGACAGCTGAGCAGCAACCAAGACCATCAAGAGTATCAGAGAAAGCATCAGAGAGTACTCAACAATGTGGGGTGGGGACAGGGGTGGAGGGGGGGCGGTGTGGGGAAGAGGGGAAGGGGGGAAAGGATGGGGTGTGGGGGCGGGGACAGGGGTGGAGGGGGGGCGGTGTGGGGAAGAGGGGAAGGGGGGGAAAGGATGGGGTGTGGGGGCGGGGTGAGGCATTGGGGGAAAAGAGGAATTAATTGAGGGTGGCAATGAAAGAAACCCAACCAGAGAGAAACCAACCTGTAGTACACAGTCAGAGTAATAAAACAACCAATAATCAACCAGAGATTACAAAATGAACACACAATGAACACTGAACCATAATCTCATATAAAAGCAGAAATGAACAAGGAAACAACTGTCCATGGTGATTACATGAAGTGCCAAGGACTAGCAAAGATCTGTCTATCAGAAGGAAGTGATGAGCTAATGAATGGCAAGGGAACCAAAAGGGATAAGTAGATGCATCCTACACCGAGCCTCACAACAAAATGAGTCTAGGGAAAAGCCAATGAAACTCTGGAAACTCAAGAATGAGAGAATACCTAGAACCTAGTGGATAGACACGGAACTCATGACTATGGCAACAGCGGGGAAGGAGGCCTCTCCCCGGGAGGAACATCGTCCCGAGGTAGAGGTAAGTCGGGTGAGCCGGGGGGAATGATGGCTGCCTCCTCAATGTATGCAGCAATCCTGCTCCTGTACCTGCGGAGGTGATCGCGCTCTCGGCGGACCAACCGACACGCAGGACTATCACAAATGCCTAATGACGCACGCTGGCGGATCTCCATGAGAGCGCGAGTTGCAGCATCAGCCTCATCTCGATACTGGTCCCGGTCCTGTTGCATGGCCCACAACGCATCCCGCGAGGTCTGCCACTGAGCCGCGGCAGCAGCACGAATGCGATCGATCGTCATAGCATACTGCTAGTGAAGTGCAGCGGTCGCTGAGACGGAATCAAGGGAGAGACGGGCGGCATCGGCGCCATCACTCGCGACGAGGCTCGCATCACGAAGTAGGCCCAAAAATGGTGGGTCGTCGTCGAGGCTAGCCAGGATGGAAGGCTGCGGGTCAGAAGGCTACGCGGCGGGTGGTGGTGGGGGTGGGGCCTGGGTAGGCTGGGGGTAAGTGGGAGAAGCAGGGGGTGAGGGAGGATGATGGGAGGTGGAAGCGGACTCAATGGATATGGCTGGAGATGAAGGAGGCTGGGAGGCAGCGGCCGAGGGGTGGAAATGAATGGGCGAGGTAGGGGTAGGGGTAGGAAAGGAATCCATCAAACGCGTACGGACTCGGCGAGCTGGAGAGGGAGTGGAGGCGGCGATGGGAACAGATGCCTGCGGAAGAGTGCTAGGGGCGGTGGGCACGACAACTGGTGGCGGAGGAGGGGGATGGGAAGAATGGACAATAGGTGGAGGATGGGCTAGGTCAAGAGTGTGGCTTGAGGCTATGAGCTGTGTACCAGGCAGATGAAATAGCCAAGCCAACACTAGGGCGGAATAAACGGAGAACGAACGGGTGCCGCGGTGGAGGGCAGTATGGAACGGCGAGAGCGCAGGAGGAATGACTGGAACATGAGAGTGCCGTATGGAAATGGGCGACCATGTAAAAAACAGAAGAGGGGGTCAGCTATATGAATATCGTGCAACGGAAGGTCTGAGGAGGGACTACGAAATAAGAAGAAGAAAATGAACGAATGAAGGACAGCGAGCTGGTAGTGGGTGGGCATGGCATGAACGCCATATAATGAAATGCAGAAAGCGATGGTCTCTTCTCGAGATAACCCCGAGTAAATGGACTGCGGAGCATGAAACGAATGTATGCTAGAACCTATGCCGCCAGCTATGACCGCAGGGGTCAGCGAACCGGATGGAAAATGAGGGAAGTCAAGCAAGGCTGTGCGAATATCGGACCCTTCTGCCTCGGATAAGAGGAGGGAGGCCAGTCGCCAAAGACCGGCCTGACGTAGGCAACCCTTGGGAAGGAGATCGATGAGCGGGATGGGAGGCAAGGCTAAATGCAGGCGGATGGATAGGGTCGAAGATGGTTCGCGATAGTCAACGATGGATGACGAGGGTGGACGGGGAACAAGAGAGGTGGAATGACTACCGGAACTGCATGTGGGGCAGCCACTAGAACTATCGGAGAGCGTCGGCACGGCTGTGGGAGGCGGCGCTGCAACGAGAAGTTGGGGACCTGGGGGAAGAGGTCTGGGGCTATGTAACGAGGAACCAGAGAGGGAGAGGCACGGAAGGGAAACCGCGAAAGGCTGACTACCCTGTAAATGGGTAGGGGTGGAAGGGGTAATAGGGCGTGGTGCGCGAGGGACGGGGTGGACTATGGAGGGAAGGGTGGCCCGAGGGGCGGGGTGGAGGGTGGCAACAGGGACGGTCAAGATGGAGGCCAGAGTGGCGGACTGGGAGGGGGCCAGAGGCAATAGGGGGCCTACCTCGGGCGGGAAAGGACCAAAAGCCAAGGCCGAAGGAGCAAGCTCCGAGTACGCCTCGGTAGCCATGGAGGAATCCTGCTGGGGAGCGGAAGACGCCATAGTTGCAGAGCAAAACGCTGTCACAAAGTGCCGCAACCACAGATAGCAATGGCTTAAGAAGATAACTCTATATGTAACTAGGAAAAACCTAGGAAAACACCTGAACTGGGAACAGAGAACCCAAAAAATGGATCCGGCATGAGCAAATACCCTAAAAACCACTGTAAAATCTTGAAAAACAGAGAGGTACAAGATTAAATACAACGGAAACAAACAATAGAGAGCGAAACTATATACAAAAAATAAAAAAAAAGAAGTTAAAGATGAACAAAATAAAAGAAAAAATAATAATAAAAAAATAAAAAGAAAAAAAATAAAATAAAATAAAATAAAATAAAATAAAAGAAATTTGAAAATAAAAAATAAAAATAAAATAAACTAAAATAAAATAAAAAAAATAAAGAGATACCTGGGTGGGGGGGCCGCTTGAGGTGCCGGCTGAGCAGAAGGGGAGAGTATTATATGGGGGGGGGGGGGGGGGGGGGGGGAGTGGTCGGTGAGGGGTTGGTCGGTGGGGTTGGGGGGGGGGGGGAGTGGTCGGTGAGGGGTTGGTTGGTGGGGTTTGGGGGGGGGGGGGGGGGCGGGGAGGGGGGGGTTGGTCGGTGGGGTTTCGGGTTTTTTTTTTTTTGGGGGTTTTTTTTTTGTGCAGAGAAAGAAAACGCCCCTATGGGGCCCTTTTTTTTTTAATAAATTGTCCCAAAAATCAAAGAAAATACATAAAAAATCCAGAAAAATTGCAAAAAAAATCCAAAAAATTCTCAAAAAATTTGCTACAGGCCTAAGCTAGAATTTTGCAATCAAACCTAGAGAGAGCTTCCTTTATTCCTCAAATTTGGCAAGAAAATGACATCGGAAAGGGATAAAAAATGCCAAAAAAATGCTAAAAATGCTAGAAAAATTTCCAAAAATACCCAAAAGTTTTACTTTTGCAGAGGTTATGAAATGCCTTCTAGGTTATCTAAAAACACCAGTAACAAGGATGAAATTGATAAAGAAAACTACTAAAATTGAGCAAAATGTGATGAGAAAGCTATGTACAACCTGGACAGATTTTGCAGTTCCAGGTGATCCATACTTCTTCAAGTGTGTTGATGATAGGCCTTGAGCCTTGATATGTTGACGAGTGGCAAGGCCTCTCCTTTCAGCGTCTCTAACTCCACAGCACCCCAATTTAGCATTGTTTTGACTCTATAAGGTCCTTCCCAATGTGGAAGCCATTTTCCTCTCAGTTGTGTATGAATATGAGGTTTATGGAGAAGAACTAACATGCCTGCTTCAATGTTGTTGTTCCAGAGATGTCGATCATGTGCCTCCTTCCTTTTCATCTGAGTCTCTATCAATTGTTTTGTTGCTAGTAGACTAATCTCCTCCACTTTATGTAGTGCTCCGAGCCTCTGAAAGATATCACAGTCTTTCTTGCCCTGCATGAAAGCTATCTTAGGTGATCCATGTAAAAATTCAAAGGGCTCAATGGGCAATATGCCATAAACCAGTTGAAATGGAGAGTATCATGTGGCCTCTTTGTAGGCTAACCTGTATGCCCATAGGGTACCTTGATAAGCAATGCCCCAGGAAGTGGGCTGTAACATACACTCCTTTCTTAACATTGAGATTAAAACCTTATTTGTCGATTCAGCCTGTCCATTGGCTCTAGGATAGTAAGCACAAGAGGTCCTATGTAGAATTCTATACCTGTTGAAAATTTCTTGCAAGACCTTATTGACAAAATGTGTACCTTGATCTGTACAAATTTCAAGTGGGCATCCAAACCTGCAAATGATGCTACTATAAATGAAATCAGCAACAGTTTGGGCAGTGCAATCGGGGGAGGCAATAGCTTCAGCCCACTTTGTTGCATAATCTGTAGCTATCAAGAGATATTTTTCTCTTTTTGGAATTGCGGGAGGGTAGATGGGCCCTACAAAATCTAGCCCCCACTTCTCAAATGGATGCCAGGAAGTGGAAACAACCAAGGGGTTATGCCTCTGCTTTGTCGGCTTAGGTCCACACCTCTGGCAAATGTCACATGCCTTTCCCCATTCATCTGCATCCTTAAATAGTGTAGGCCACCATAGACCAGCATCCAATATCCTCTGACTCATAATATGCCCTGGAAGGTGCCCACCACCTGTTCCTTCATGTGCAGAGTGAAGGACTTCCCTCACTTCTTCTTCTTCCAAACACTTCCTGAACCTGTCATCCTTGCCCTGTCTATACAATTTATCTTCAATGAAGGTATATGGTCTACTCTTGATGAGCAGTCTCTTCTTTTGCACAGCACTAGCCTTTTCTACATACAACCCAGTTTTAATGAAATTTTTGATATCATAATACCAACCTTGAGCTTGTACAGCAAACAGATGAGCATCTGGAAAATCATCATTGATTCCACTAGTTTGATTCATCATATTGATTCTGGATAGATGATCTGCCATAACATTTTCTTTA
Source organism: Ceratopteris richardii (assembly GCA_020310875.1). Taxonomy (NCBI): domain Eukaryota; kingdom Viridiplantae; phylum Streptophyta; class Polypodiopsida; order Polypodiales; family Pteridaceae; genus Ceratopteris; species Ceratopteris richardii. The sequence continues at coordinate 59,741,225 of CM035424.1, read as the reverse complement.
CCTGGTTTATGAACTACAGAAAAATCAAACACTTGGAACAACAATAACCACCTCCATATTCTACCAGTGGCTTGTGGTTTGTTGAGTAGGTATTTTAGTGGTTGGTGATCTGTTATAATAATCAATTTTACTCCCAGTAAGTAATGACGGAACTTTTGGACAGCAAAGACCATTGCTAGGGCTTCCCTTTCTGTAGTACTGTAATTCCTTTCAGCCTTGGTCAAGATTCTACTGGCATATTGAATTGGTCTGTACACTTTAAATTCTTCATTGGGTTGGGTCAAAACTGCCCCCACTGCATAGGCACAGGCATCAACATGTATATGAAAGATTTTTGACCACTCAGGTGTGACCAAAATAGGAGCAGACACTAACCTTGACTAATTGTATTTCTTGGACAAGATTTCTCTCTACCATATTATCTTCGTGTGCATCTACTTCCTTTTCTTCTTCTACTAGCTTTTCGTGCATTGCTTCATAAGCAAGTGTATTTTGGACTTCAATGTGTTCCTCCTTGTGCTGCATCCATCCTGCAGGGATTTCTTGAATTGGGAAAGAACAGTTTTCACTAGAATTTTTTACCTTGCCTTTAGCTTTAGAAACTTCTTTATCTGTGGTTGTCATATCCTCCTCCAAGTTGTATTTGAGGGGTGTCTTCCTGCCCCTTCTGTGGTCTGTGATGGGCTCTCCCAATCCATCAACCTGGACTTTTTCCTTATCTTCATCATAACCTTTAGTCGTGCAAGAATTATTAAGAAAAATTCCAAAACAAGAGGAAGAGTTGCCTGCTTGGAGCCAATTTAGAATATCCTCTTCTTCCTCAAAATCTATTTGGGGTTGATCCTCCGATTCTGTTTCCATGCAAATGCCAACTGTTTGCATCATGCTAGTGTTTCCTTGATTATCTGGGCCCTCTTCTAAATGAATCTGTGTCAGCTCCTGCCCTTTCTTTTGTACCCACATAGTGTCCTTGCCCCAATCATGAATGACACTTGCATGCCTTAGCCATGGTCGTCCAATTAAGAGAGGAAATCCTCCTTCAACCTGGGGCAATCTTAAAACCACAAACTCCAGAATGAATAGATTACCTTGTACTTCAAGTGGAACTTTTGGGATCACTCCCAAGGGCCTTACTTTGCTCTGATCTGCCAAAGTAACAGTGAAATTTGCAGGCCTTGAAGGGTGGATTCCAATCTTTTCCATTGTATGTTCAGGCATCAAGTTAATGCCAGAACCACCATCCACAATAACTCCTTGAAATTCATGACCCTTGATTGATACTGTAAGCCGAGGACTTTTATAATCTGTAAGGGGTGCTTCCCCTACAACTTTTCCTTTATGTGAAATAGCCGTCTTTGCCACCAAACTTGTAGTGGAAGCTTCATCAATTATCTGCAATAACTCTGACCTGAATTTCCCATCCATCTTTATTAAATCAAAAATACTAACCTCCTTTTTCATGGACTTGAGTAGTTTTGAAGCCTCTGATTCCTTGAGAGCATAGGCTCCAGTTGACTTATCAAACTCCTCATGAGCCCTGTTGAAGGCATGCCCAATGGCATCACTGGTGCATATGAGATCTCCTTTTTGACTTGAATCTGCACCTGTGTTGACTTTATCTTCAGATGTTTCTCTATGTTGATTCCCTTCCTTAATCTTTGATTCTTGTCCTATGTATGCTTGAGCCTTCCCCTTGCTTCTTGTCTGCACAGTCAAAGATTCTATTTCTTCTAATTGCACTACCCTGGTAGATGGTGATGGCTCATTGACCAGATCACGCACTTCTTCTTTGTGCACCGAAATCATTTGAATATAAGGCCCGGATGAAGAGGCTTGATTCTTAGGACAACAATTTGTATAATGGTCTCTTGCATCAGGGTAGTTCCTACAAGGAGGGGCATTTTCTGGTAGGATGCACCTACTTTGATAGTGCCCACATTCTCCACATCTAAAACAGATGATTGGCCTCCTAGGCCCATTTCCAAAGTTATTCCTCTGTCTAGGATTATAGTTGTTACCTTGATTTGGTGCAGCAGTCATCACATTTGCTGGTGTTGGGGGTCCTCCTTGTGTCCAGTATGTCGTTGCAGGCATTCCTCTTGATTGGCATTCATGGGCCTCATGGCCAACCTTCCTGCATAATTGACAAGTCACACTTAACAGAGGACATTCACTTACTATGTGACCTTGCTTGCTGCACATGGAACACCAAAGTCCACTCTTGATGCCACCTCCTTTGAGCTCCTGCAACTCCTGTCGCAGCTGAGCCAATTCCTCTGCCTAGGCCTCCTCCTCCTTTTGGAGCTTTAGTGCTTGAATCTCCCTTCTCAACTGAGCAACAACATTCTCTTCCTCTTTGTAGGGCTTATTTCTTTTTAAGCCCTCCAGCTCTTTCCTTGGCTGTATCACTGGATCCTCCATTTAGTACCATATGTTGGTTGGGAAGAGGTTGCTCCATACTAGTACCTTATCTGCTCCAAGCATGTGGCTGTGCTGATCAACTCCTCTATGGAGGCTGTAGGTAGCACTAATTCCTTTATTTTGCATTGGGTGGCCACTGGTAGGGGCTTAGCCAACCATTTCTTGACAAAAAAGTCGTGTGGTGGATCTGGCAATTTAGCCATTAGTGCTTTGGCCCGAGTCACAAACTCTGGGAACTTTTCTCCTGGACCTAATCTTAAATTTTCTAGCTCTTCTATGATAATCTCCACAGTGTTGCCATGCTGGAACTGATTTTTAAAAGCATCTTTCATCACATCCCAAGTGGTAAAATGGTTTTCAGCAAACTGGCTGAACCACTTATCAGCTAATCCCTCTAATGTGGCAGGGAAGAGAATTAAGAAAACATCCTCCCTACCCATTAGGCCTCTAGTCTTACATAGTGCTAAAAACCTTCTAATGTGTTCATCTAGATCCTCCTGAGCTAGGCCTTTCAAAGAAGGAAACTTTATATTTAATATAGAGAGTAAAGTTTCCAAGTCTACCTGACCCGCCATGCTCTTGACTGATGATGTGGAAGATAGTGGACCGGGGGACCTTCTAACAACCTTCCTCCTTGTCTGCTTGCAGGTGACCCTCAATACTTGGGACCGGGTTGCGGTCATGAGCATCTCATAGCCCACTGAATATGAGACACTTGATAAGAATATTTACCTTTTGTTTGATGAAGTAGCACTGTGGTTCTGTCGACACTTGATCTCTTCTATGCTTTGCACTTGGATTCTCGTAAGCTCAAATCTCCTTTGATGTCCCACCGTGCGTGCCAAATTTTGTTGGTGGATTCTTAGACAAGAAGGAGTTTGAGGGTTTGTAGGAGAAAAGGGAAGAAACAAGAAGAGAAAATACACCTGGAAGCTTCTGCCGGTTGATTACAGTAAAACCATTACAATGTTTGAAGTACAAGACAAGCCAATACCTTTGTGCACAATCCCACAGAGTGCCCAATTACAAAATACCCAATATCCCAAAGTCTTCTTGCCGCCGGCCTCCTCTGCACCAGACCACCTGCTTCAAGCTTATCCTTGTGCACACCTTGCACCAAGCTTTCACAAAGGGGGGAGGAGTGAATACCTTCTGTCGGCACGCGCCCATGCAATGGGACCTTGAGATACTTGGGGGGGCTAGCTTAGCACTCTGCATGATCCATTAGGCACTCCCTATGCACTCCTTCACTTCCACTTCTCTGCGTCGCACACTGGTGACTCTTGCACTTCCCTCTCTTGATCCTTAGTCTATGCTCTCTTGCTTACTCTAAGATTGGTCCAAGAATGGCCCTTGCCTTGATTTGAGTGTGTCGATCACGTATGCTCCTAACTGCAATAGCCTCTTGGTGCTCACTTTGATGTCCCAAGATTTTCCTCACAAGTGGCAGCCAACGACTCACTCTTTTGTCCTGTAGTGACTTTAGTCTAAAACCAAAAATTTTAATGGGGGGCCATACTTTCACCTGTGCGTACACTTTGCCGCTTCACATACCTTCATGTTTCCTTTTAAGTCTTCACTTTTGCACATAAGAGGGGGTTCACCTGAACCTTCCAAAACACTTTAAAACACACTTTGAACCTTAGGGAAATTAGAGAAAATACCTCTGCAACCTGCAACCCACTTTCTCCAATTTACCCTTTGTAGACAATTCATTGTGCACTACCTGTGCACTTTGACATCTGCACTTACACACTTTGACTTTGCACTTGTTGACTTTGACCATTTGACTTTGACCAGTTGACTTTGACCAACATGACTTTTATGGGCTCAACACTTACCTTTGGAACCTTTTCAGAAATGGGGTCTTGACTTTATTGGACCAATCACAGCTCCAGCAATCCTTAGCAACAACCGATACATTTTGACATGCACAGAATATGCTACCAGATGGGCATAAGCTTGGGCTTTACGGTCCGCCACAGCTGTTTCAGTGGCAAAATGTCTGATGAAAGATGTATTTCCACGATATGGATTGCCTTTGGAACTTGTGACAGATCAAGGAACGCACTTTGCTAACAATTTAATTCGAGTGCTCACACACACTTTTCAGATTCTGCATAAATTCAGTTCACCGTATTATCCTCGTGCTAATGGCTTAGCTGAGAGTACAAACAAAACGTTGTTGACTATGCTTCGAAAATTGATTGTGGAATCACCAGAAAGATGGGATCAGTTACTACCTGCAGTATTATGGGCATACCGGACTACATACAAGGTTGCAACCGGACTGACTCCTTTCAAACTTGCATATGGAATGGAGGCAATTGCACCAATGGAACTTGTAGTACCAAGCTTACATGTGGCCCTCTCTCAAAAATTGTTACCTGAAGAGTCTTTACCATTTCGGTTGGACACACTCAGAGAATTAGATGAGCATCGCTGGGAAAGTTTTTTGACTCTTCAAGAAGTGCAGTTGCAGCAAGCTCGTACACATGATCGGTATCTTAAAACTCCAGTTTTTATGGTAGGAGAACTTGTGCTGTTTTATAATGCAAAATCAAATTGTTCTACTGGAAAATTCAAGTTACGATGGTTTGGTCCTTACCGGATTACTCAACAAGTGGGCCCAGCTACTTTTCGGTTGACTACTTTGACCAGAATTCCTCTTCCAAAAGTGATAAATGGTTCAAAGTTGCGGCCGTATCATCAAGCGCTTCATTTGCACTGAAGTCTTTTGCGGTTGCCCCCGTATTTTTTCTTTTCTTTTCTTTTCCTTTTTAGTTTTGCGTGTTCGTTGCTTAAAAATCATAAACTCCTCGTTTTGCTACATTACCATGAATAATAGCCGCCTTTTGTTATTGATTCTGCTCATGCATGCACACCGTAGTTATGAAGGCTATCATCTCAACATCGCGCGATGATTAGCATTTTTTTATCGCCTCCCGTTACCAAGTATCTACTTAATCTTTTGCTTTCCGCTATTAGTCGCTATTGTGTCTGTGTGTTTTGTGTGCTTTGTGCTCTCTCTAAGCCCTGTGTATTCGTGCTTTTCGTGTGCAATCATGGAAGCTCTAGCAAACTTTGCTACCTTCTGTGATGGAATTCCTCCAGACGTGAGTGAATTCTTGCGTCTCCGAGGTTTGTCCAACTTCGCTGAATTGCCCTGGCATTCAATGGAGTGCCATCCATTCTATGCTTAGATAATTGCTACTATTGCCGCCACACCTGCTACCGAGCAGAGTTTGCCTATTACGTGTTTTCCCTCTCTTGTCCTAATCACCATGCAGTCGTTTGCTGCCGCTTTTCGACTCTTTCCGCAAGGACGAGAGAATGGACCCAACCTACCAATCGCTATGATGAATCAGTTGTTTCCCAGGCACTCTTCAAATGAGTATGCCATACTCTGTCGCCCTGAACCTGAAAGAACAGCTTTGCAATTTCTAGTAGCCATCCTGAACTTACAAAAACGCACTTATGGGATATCTCGCCCATTCTACTCGGTAATTGGTATGGCTGCTAGAGAGCCTATCAATTTTGCATCCTATTATTTTCGACGCATTCATCGTGAATGCGTTGTGATCATTAAGCAGGTGAACAAAGGCGATCTGCCGCGTTCCCGTCTTCCGCACATACTCACTTTTTTGTTTCCGGCCCTCCAAGCAGCACAACCACCACCCAGAGGTCCAATTTTATATCATGAGGAATCTGCTCAGATACTGGAAGACGATGAAGAAGATGACGAAGAACTCTTCTAGCTCCTCTGCCGAAAACGAATCCGGATAAGCTCTTCTGATAGTCAAGTATAGGATTCTACCGCTGGAAATAAAGCAGACAACAATGAAGAAGAGACTTTCCACGATACAGCCACCTCCATGCACCATGATTCATCAGCTCAGTCATCCCCAAACCAGCAACAGGATCAGAGTGTTACTGCTGATTCTGAAGACAAATCTGATAAAGAAGAATCTCAGCAGCAATCCAAACAAGAGGAGCAAGGAGATACGAAAGTTATTGTTGCAGAAGTTTTCGGAGAGTTAATTACAGTAGTAGAGTCTGCAGTTGCTCAACCTAAAGTGACTAAGCAGCAACATACCAAAACATTGCTAGTCGCTAACACTCTGCAACCCACTCCTCCACCCGTGCCTCCACTTAAACCTATTGTTCCCATTCCACCGATTGTACCTGATGCACCTGATTCATCATCCTCTTCACCGAACTACTCTCCACCCAATTCCCATCAACTCCTAACCGCTTCTTCATCTCAACCACGTCCTTCTCTTCTATTTCCTTCACTACATGTGTTTAATGAGCTCGCATCAATGGGTCATTTGTTGATTAACATGTCACAACAACTACCCCAATAGATGAAGGAGATTACCGATAATCTCAAACATGAATTACAACATAAAGTTGATGTTTTAGAAGCGGATATCATTCCCTTACAGTAAGAGGTAGATGCAGTGAAGGCAGAGAATCATAATCTGCACTTCCAGATTCAACAGTTACAGGCTGGCCTTACCGAACAGGAGACAGTAATCAATCAAAGAGATGCTGCCTTGGCCGAAGTCAAAATAAAAGATGAGTTATTATGCGCTGCTGATGCAGAAATTCTTCAATTAGGACAGATAGTTAAATATAAAGAGGATGCCCGCATAGCACTAGGAGATTTGTTAAAGGAAACTAGAGATCAATTGGCTGAAGCAGTGCAGAAAGGGCACGAAATGTCCATTTTACTAAAGCAAACCAATACAGAGCTAGAGCTCACAAATGCCACCCTGACTGAATCCAATTCTGATCTTAAAACGTAGATGATGTTGGTCGCTCAGCTCCAGAAAGAGATCCCAACAATTCGAAGAGAGTGCGATGCTTACTACCGGACCATTCAATTTCAGAATCAAGAATTGGAGAGAAGAGAAAGGCAACTTGGAGCTCAAGCAGAACGCTTATCACGGATAGATCAACAGATTGCTGATATGAAAGTAAACTGTGATGCAGCTCTATCGAATGACTTTTATCTGCAGGAAGCTTTTCTGCAAACTCTGGTAGAAATTTTGATGAGCCAGTAATTGCCACTAGTTCAGTTAGAACTGATGCCCAGTTAGTAGAACCAGAGATACTGAAACAGATGCTAGATTCGTTAAAAAAGAAAATTTCCGGAATGTTTAAATTAGCTAGAACAATGTATCTACAGGGTATAATAGATGAGCCATAAGATTTTGTATACCTGCGGGTTCAAGTCCACCGTGCATGCCAGTGTAAGCTGCCGGATTGGCATCTGTAAATCTTTTCCTTTTCATATTCTGCACGAACCGAAAGGTCATGGCGTAAAGTTGTATTCATTTATAAATCCATGAAAAGACGCTTCGGTAACAACCAGAGGGATCGCGAGACTGTCTGTCTGGGCGATACGTCTGTGTAGTTCCGTTGTGTGTGTTTTGAGAATTCTGAGTAATACTGTGTTTTTCTATCTTGTTTGATTATTTGCACCTGTACGGTAAAGACTAGATTGCGATAATGTTTACAGTAAGTTAAGTATTGAATCATTGTTCCGTTAAGTTAACTACTGTAATTCTGTACTACGGTAGTGTTTACCTTGTGCGCCGAGTACTGAGAAAGTATTAATTTGTGTATGAGTCGGAAGTCTGTGAGAGAACCCATCGGGTATTGGTAGTAATTCATATTAACAGAGATTTAGAGATTAAGGTAGTATGGTGTGAGTGGTTAATTGGGAAAATCCAGTATAGGGCCTCTGTTTATTCAGACCCCTTCCACTCCCAAGAACCCGAAAAGAGCTTAAACGCGCGTCTAACGGCAAATGCACATCTGTAAATCTTATCCTTTTCATATTCTGCATGAATCGAAAGGTCATGGCGTAAAGTTGTATTCATTTATAAATCAATGAAAAGACGCTTCGGTAACAACCAGAGGGATCGCCAGACTTTCTGTCTGGGCGATAGGTCTGTGTAGTTCCGTTGTGTGTGTTTTGAGAATTCTGAGTAATATTGTGTCTTTCTGTCTTGTTTGATTATTTGCACCTATACGGTAAAGACTGGATTGTGATAATGTTTACAGTAAGTTAAGTATTGAATCACTGTTCCGTTAAGTTAATTATTGTAAGTCTGTACTACGGTAGTGTTTACCTTGTGCGCCGAGTACGGAGAAAGTATTAATTTGTGTATGAGTCGGAAGTCTGTGAGAGAACCCATCGGGTATTGGTAGTAATTCATATTAACAAAGATTTAGACATTAAGGGACTGTGGTGTGAGTGGTTAATTGGGAAAATCTAGTATAGGGTCTCTGTTTATTCAGACCCCTTCCACTCCCAAGAAGTCAAAAAGAGCTTAAACGCGCGTCTGACGGCAAATGCACGTTTAATAGATGATAACGAGTATTGTAATAGACACAGGATAAGTCTAGAAATATATGTATATAAGTCAATAATGGAAAAGAAATGAGAGAGAGAGAGAGTTTTATTAGAAGCCAAGTGTCATAGAGATAGATGTGTAGAGAGTCATCTTCAGAAAATAGCGATGAGTCTTTCTCTGATTTCTCTCAGCCTGATCATGTGGATCAGGAAATCTTTTGTACACATCTAATTTAGAAGCTAATGAAGCTATGTTCAAAGTTTTATGGCCTAATTCCTTTCATGCTGTGAGTATGATCAATAGGAACATGTGTATGTAAAGTCTGCAAGTAGAACTCTCAGAGTCGCGCACTTTTTCGTGTTAATGTTTTGCTTAGATCTCAGTGCACAGTGTAAATTTTTTGATGAATGAGCATTCAAAATCTAAGTTAGAAGATAAAGAAGCTATGGCTACAAGAATTTAGAAAAATGGGATTTGTGCTATGAGAAATCAACCTTAAAAGTTACCTATGTCAAAGTCGCCTGTTCAGGAAGACATTTTCTAACATACTTTTGATCTTAAGGATCAAATTAAAGTTTTAATGATTTTTTTGAAGGAGTAATGGTTGATATGAATGCACAAAGGTAATGTGGAGATATGTGCATCATTAGTTTGAAGAAATATGAAGATATGTGTAGGTAATGAAGTCAATTTCTGAAGCAGACTTTCTGATGAAGGAAGATTTTCACTCAGAGAAGTGATAGTGAAAATTTTGGTAAATGAAGGTAACATTTGTGTAACGTTTGGTCCATAACTGATATAGAGGTGCTTAAATCAGTATAGATCAAACCTTTGGAGATTTAGAGTTCTCCAACAGTGGTATCAGAGCTGAAGGTGCAATACAAGTGAAGTAAAGGCATTGGAAGTCCCGACTGTGGAAGATATTGAAGTTCCTTCTAATTGAAGGTGGACAAAGCCAAATTCTTGGAGATAACCTGCATAAGTACAAAGCACGAGTTCAAAGGATCAAGAAGGATTAAAGCTTCATATCAAAGGTACACTCTATTATCATAAATCATAGTAATTGCAGACACAGAAGTTCAAAGATGGGAGAAAGCTTGCAAATTGATAAGATAGATAGGGAGAACTATCCAGCTTAGTCCATGAGGATGGAGGCACACCTCATGAGAAAATACTTGATGGCATTCATTACAGGAGAAGAAGAAAAGCCTGAGTTTGAAGATCCTAGGGTTCCAACTAGGGAAGAACTTGCAAGTTTGAAGAATTGGATGAGAAAGGATGCTCAAGCTAGAAGCATCATTTACATGGCTGTAAATGATTATCTTCTACCTCACATTAGAGGATTAGAAAGTGCAACAAATGTGTGGAATGCTTTGGAAGAGCATTTCCAAAACATAACCAAGTCAATGAAGTCCTCATTATGGGCAGAGTTCACAACTTTCAAGAAGAAGACTTCACAATCAATTTCTGATTATGTGGCAAGGATGAAGGATATTGCAGATAGCTTGGGAGCAGTAGATGTAGACATTGAAGAGGATAAGTTGGTAAGGCAAATACTTACAGGTCTAATAGGAGATGAGAAGTGGAAGCCTTTCATATTGTCCATAGAATTGTCATTAGGTCATTTTACTCCTGATCTTAATCAATTGCTAGGACACATGCTAACTTTTGAGCAGGACATTAAGGGAGACAATGATAGGATTCCAAGTCACACTATGTACTCCAAAGACAAAAAAAAGAATGGCAAAGGGAAGCAGTCAAGTGATGATGACGGAACTTCAAGTCAAGCTTATTTCACAAAAGGAAAGATGAACTTCAGAGGTAAAGGAAGAGGAGGTAAGAACAAAGACAATACTAAAGCTTGTTGGATTTGTGGCAGAACCAATCATTTGGCAAATGATTGTTGGTATAACAATCAAAATGGTGGGAGTAATAATCAGAGCTTCAATCAAAGAGGTAGAGGAGGCACAAACCAAAGATGCAACTTCAGAGGAAGAGGTGGTAGGACATCATATGCTAGAGGAGGTGGAAGAAGTTTTCCATCTCAGTCCTACAACAACAATTATTATAATTATGCATCAGATCAGCAGGATGACATGAATCTTATCTTGTATGCAACACATGAAGTAGTAGGAGAAGATCAAGGGGTGTTCTATATTGACTCAAGATGTAGCAATCATCTGAGTGGCAATATATCATTGATGATTGATATGGAAGCAAAGGTGAATGGACATATAGTTCAAACAGGTGACAACACCAAGCATAAAGTGGAGAGCATTGGATCAATGAAGACAAAGAGTGGAAGCACACTCTTGAGCAAGGTACTTTATGTTCCTAATATTCCTAAAAACTTGATAAGTGTAGGACAAATTGTGGAGAAGGGATATGAAGTTAGATTCACAAATGATGGTGTTTATGTGCAAGATCTAAATCAGGGATATAGAAATATAATTGCAGGTAAAAAGGAAGGAAGGTTGTTTACTCTCAAGGTCCAAGGTAATGTGGGACATGCATTATTTACTTATGGAAGTCAAAAGATGTCTAAGTTAGACCTATGGCATAAAAGGCTAGGTCATTTCAATGAGAGAGCCATAAAGGAAATGTCAAAGAATGATGTGGTGCTTGGATTTCCAAATGTTGAAGGTCAACACATGGTGTACAAGTGTAAAGCTTGTCAATTAGGTAAAGCACACAAAAGTTCATACAATATACCAGGGTACAAGTATTCAAACATGCGTGCGTTAGTTCATACAGATGTGTGGGGTCCTTCAAGGGACTATAGTATAAATGGCTGCAGATATTATGTGTTGTTTGTTGATGATGCAACCAGATGGATTACTTTATATGTAATCAAGGACAAATCACAAGTGTTCAAGACGTTCAAGCATTATTATGCTTATGCAGAAAGGAATACATGACAAAACTCAAGAGGTTGAGATCATATGGAGGGGGAGAGTATTTTTCTAAAGAGTTTGATGATTATTTGTGGAATGCAACTATAAAAAGAGAAGTAACTTGCAGGTACTCCCCTCAACAAAATGGAGCTGCAAAGAGAAGAAATAGAACTCTTGTAGAGTTTGCAAGAGCAATGATGAAAGAAAAGAATTATACAAATTACTTATGGGCAGAAGCTATCAATACTGCAACATACCTTGTGAATAGGTTACCTTGTAAAGCTTTGGATGGAAGAACACCTTATGAAGCGTGATGGGGTAAGAGACCTACACTTGATCATTGTAAGGTATTTGGATGTTTAGCATATGCTTATGTTCCTTCACAATTGAGACATAAGCTAGAACCCAAAGCACAAAAGTATGTGTTTATTGGGTATGATGATAGACAGATGGGTTACAGATTGTGGAGTCCATCTACAAAGCAATTTCTTGTTACAAAAGATGTTACATTTGATGAGCAAAGTACATGGTATAGAGGGTCAACAAATGATTATGTAGATGTTGAAGAAATACAAAGAAAAGGGAAGACAAAAGTAAGTGTGTATGAAGAAGATATTGATGATGTTGATTATAAAAATAAATTGTAGGGCAATGTTGAAGATGGGCCAAGATTTGATCCAGAATCAAATGTGGCTGAGACTTCAAGAAGTGCAGAGGTCATAAGATCTTTGAGAGAAAGAAAAGAGCCTATCAGGTATAGCTATGATACATCCTTCTTAACAACAAAAGATTATGCTTACATTGTGAAGACAGAAGAAGACCCAATCACATATGAAGAAGATAAAGGTAAACAGAATTGGGAGAAGGCAATGCAAGAAGAGTATGATGCTCTACTTGAAAATGAAACATGGGAGTTGGTGCCAAGACCAAAGAATCAGAAGGTCATTGTATGTAAGTGGGTGTATAAAACAAAAAAGTTTGCAGATGGGAAAGTGTCTAGATACAAGGCAAGACTTGTGGTTAAAGGTTATGCTCAAACTTATGGGGTAGATTATGATGAAACTTTTAGTCCTGTTGCTAAGATGTCTACAATTAGATCATTGATTGCTATTGCTGCTTGTAAAGGATGGAAGTTATCACAATTAGATGTGAAGAATGCATTTTTGAATGGATACATTGCAGATGAAGTGTACATGGAGCAACCAAAAGGCTTCATGGATTCAATTGGATCATATTATGTGTGTAAGCTCAAGAGAGCTTTGTATGGGTTGAAGCAGTCCCCAAGAGCATGGAATTACAGGCTTGTTAAGTTTTTGAATGAATGTGGATATCATGTAAGACAATAGTTACGCAATATAACACAGGACCAGTAGCAGAGAAGATAACAGATATAGGAGAATCTCAACAATTTTCTACTAACAGAAAATACAAAGACGATGGCATTGTCCACCCGTGGGCTCTCAAGGTAGAGCTTAAATGGTGATCTAGACAACTCTAGATAAAGAGATACAAGGCAGAGGTATGCTGGCTCAACTCAATGTCTCAGGTAGTGTAGAAGTCATGTATATATAGGATCATGGGTGGCCCTTCGTGGATGGTTATACATGGGTGGTAGTGCATGGGCGGCCATCGCCCGCGTAATTGCCATACACCGCTTAGACCAGTTGAACCGACCTAACAAATATAAATGATTTCTGACTCCGAGAGGGAATATTCGATGGAATATTCCCTTTATCATCGCGCCGGGGGTGCTCCCCTCGGACCCCCACTAGGGGGCGCGCTGGCCCCCTGGGACCCCCCAGCCACGGGGCCCGTAGGCCCCCTTGGACTCCCCAGCTGGGGCTGATCCCCACTGCCCCGGACCCCCCAATTGGGGACCCTTGTAACTCCCTTTCCTTACAATACCTTACATGGTCCAATATGACCTTCATCCAATATGCAAGTTGGGATTCCCATCAATTGGGTAATGCACGCTTGGCTTCTCCTCATAACGAGGGCCTTACAAAATGTGCATACAATCATGAGGGGTAGACATTGATCATATACTAACATATCAAGCATCAAAGGTAGATAGTAGCTTGCTACTGAAGGCAAGTGAAAATAGATATATATATACATGTGTATTTATGTTGATGACATTATTGTCACAGGACAGATGCTCAAGGAATCAAGGAGCTTAAGAAACAAATAGAGAAGGAGTTTAAGATAAGTGATTTGGGAAACTTATCTTATTTCTTAGGAATGCAGATTGTATATACTCAACATGGAGTATATGTTACACAGGAGAGATACTTGAAGAATCTTCTGGTCAAGTTCAACATGGAGGATTGCAAGCCTTCAAGCACACCATTGGAGGTAAATCATAAGTTGAGCAGATATGGAGGTGAATAATTCAATGATATGAAGAAATATCAGAGTTTGGTAGGTAGTCTAATCTATGCTACCTTGACAAGGCCAGACATATCATATGCAGTAGGTGTGTTATCATAATTTATGCATTGTCCAAAGAAGACTCATTGGATTGCGGCTCAAAGGGTACTCAGATATATCAAAGGAACCCTAAGTGAAGGTTTGTATTATGGATTTACTTCTGATACAAGAATCAAAGTGTTTAGTGATAAAGATTGGGCACGTGATTCAAATGATAGAAGGTCTACTCATGGGTATCTCTGTTACATTGGAGATAAACTAGTTTCTTGGTGCTCAAAGAAGCAACATACAGTTGCTTTATCATCCATAGAAGCTGAGTATAAAGGAATGCTAGAGGCTGCAAAAGAAGTGATATGGTTAAAAACCTTGTTGAAGAGCTCTCGAACTGATCAGAGTATTTCAATTATTTTTCGAGACAATATGAGTTCATTATATTTGTGAGCTAACCCTGTTTTTCATGCCAAGACTAAGCACATAGAGATTCAAAATCATTTCTTAAGGGGAAAGGTAATTGATAAGGAGATTGAAGTATTGTATACTTCAACAAAAGAACAAGTTGCAGATATGTTGACAAAAAGCTTAGATGGACCTAAGCTACAGAGGTTCAAAGAGATGGCATGAGTAAAGAAGAATGGAATAATCACAATTACTGATTGAGGGGGAGCTGTTGGAACAAAGCAATCCCAAATTGATGATTACAAAGAGTTTTAAAGCAAGTCAATGATCAGCTTGAAGTGAAAGAAGGCATTTGAGAAAGTGAAGAGATTTCAGAGGTGAAGCTTGTATACATATGTCTATTACAGTTGGAAATTCTTGTACTATGAGTATAGATAATCCTTAGGATGATAAGGAGTAATGTAATAGACATGGGATAAGTCTAGAAATAGATGTATATAAGTCAATAATGAAAAGGAAATGAGAGAGAGAGACATTAGAAGCCAAGTGTCATAGAGATAGATGTGTAGAGAGTCATCTTTAGAAAATAGCGACGAGTCTTTCTTTGATTTCTCTCAGCTTGATCATGTAGCTCAAGAAATCTTTTGTACACATCTAATCCAGAAGCCAATGAAGCTATGTTTAAAGTTTTATGGCCTATTTCCTTTCATGATGTGAGTATGATCAATAGGAACATGTGTATGTAAAGTCTGCAAGTAGACCTCTCAGCACTTTTTCGTGTTAATGTTTTGCTTAGATCTTAGTGCACAGTGTAAAGTTTTTGATGCATGAGAATTCAAAATCTAAGTAAAAAGATAAAGAATCTATGGCTTAAAGCATTTATCAAAACAGGATCTGTGCTATTAGAAATCAACCTTAGAAGTTACCTATGTCAAAGTCGCTTGTTCAGGAAGACAGTTTGTGACATACTTTTGATCTTAAGGATCAAATTAAAGTTTCAATGATTCTTTTGAAGGACTAATGGTTGATATGAATGTGCAAAGGTAATGTGAAGATATGTGCATCATTGTTTTGAAGAAATCTGAAGATATGTGCAATTAATGAAGTCAATTTGTGAAGTAGACTTTTTGAAGAAGGAAGATTTTCACTCAGCGAAGTGATAGTGAAACTTTTGGTAAATGAAGGTAACATTTGTGTAAATTTTGGTCCGTAACTGATATAGAGGTGCTCTTAAATCAGTATAGATCAAACCTTTGGAGATTTAGAGTTCTCCAATGTTGTAGTATGCCCTTGGGAGCCAAGACCCACACCATCTTGCATGGAAGCAAGAAGGAAGGCCCAAGAAAGACTCTCCTTTCATCCACCCCATCCTCCACCATGTTCAAGCCATTGGCCATCAGCCCACAGCTATGCCACATGCTTGAAAATATGGAGCAATGGGAGTCAAGGATCCTAGTCACATATGTAAAATACAAGACAATTGCAACACTCTACTTACACACAAAGGAAAATGCTAGCATGCACACACACCTCACTCTCACACTCTCCAAGACTAAATACATATATGCACAAAGCCTTAAGAGAAAGGAGAGTTCTTCCATTGAATGGATTTTACATGAGAGCACGACCAAAAGCTCCTTATTACAAGAAATGAGCCTCTATATATAGGCTAGGCACATTCTCCCATGTGCTCTTTTTGACTTGTCAAAAAGGAGCACATGTTCATATCTCTCTAAATCTTTGTAGATATTCTCTAACAACCCACTCTCTTCAAAAATATAGGCGTGGGAAACTTCTACGTGGGTTTTTGTACATGTGTGTCAAAAAGGTACTTTATTTTGAGAGGCTTCAACACCATAGGCTAAAAGAAATATCAAAAAGGGGCTTAGGAGAGTGTTCATATGGACATCTCCTAAATACAAGAAGGAGGTATTTTTGTGAGGGCTAGAGGGTGCCATTGCATGAGGAAATTGTGGGCAACCCTTATAACAACACCCTCCTCCTCCTAGACTTTGTCGTCCTCGACAAAGCTAAGAGAGAAGCATACAGTGCCAAACTGGTCCAAGTTTGGAGTCTTCAATTCTTCAAATATGTAGTAGTTCCAATCTGAATTTTGCAAGGCTGCAAATCTTTTGAATCAGCAAGACGTCCGCCTTCAAATCTCGAATCCAGCAATGCTGAGCGACACAATCCCCTTGGGGGGCAGTCAGCCCAGCCTCCATTCAATGTGCCTTCTCTGAAAGCTCCAATACCTGAAATTTAAACATACACAACAAGTAGACTGAATTTGAAAAGAAGAAGCCATAAAATATTAATTCCAATTTTTAGTTTCCATTTCAGGGAGCAACTTTCACATAGGACTTTCTCTTCTAATGAGAAGAGCTCCTGAAAATCTTCTTATTTCTACAAACCAAAAATGATGCCAAAATCTGTAATCTCCAAGTGAGTGTGACATATTGCATTGCATAGCATGAGATGAATATGTAGTAGCATGCTTAACTTATGTTCCTTCCATCATTCATACTATGCTCCTAGTCAATCAAGTTTGAAATTTAACATGAGTGTTCTGTGCTCATAAAATGAATAAACAAGAGTGCAACATTATGAGTCCTGTCATTTTACAAGCCTTCCTGAGATTCAAACAACTTATCCAACACTATTCCTGCAAAGCATCAAATCATCCATAGGAGATAAGAAGGATCAATGCTGAAGTTCTAAGTGTGTTGGCCTATAATGAACTATGAAAAATTAAGCCTTAAATGAGGAATGTGGAACTAGAGAGTTATTTCCCTAGCAACAAACAATCACTCATTCAATGGCTTCACACTTAATTTAGTTCAAGTCTAAAAATTTTCAACCTCCTATATGCACATTCACCTGCAAATATCCTTTAAAGAATGCATGCTTACATCATGAAGAGCATTTTAAAGCATAAGCAATATGCACTCAGCCCAGGAATTTTACCAGAAGCAGCCACTTGCAAAGAATGGAATCAAAAGAGTAAAATTGGCAAGTAGCAAGAATGTAGTATTGTACCTCCTTTCTGTTAGAGGGTCAATGGATATCAAGCAACATTCATACCAATGCTAGATCAAAACAAATTGGATAACCCCTTTAGCTTTTATGCCTAAAATATTGAGCAGACACTCTCCTAGAGCAAGCCAAGCTTAGCACAACATTCACACAACAACACAAATTTCCTTTCAAACATACGTGATCATATGCAAACCCAACATATAGAGGAAGAAACAAGAAATTTTGTCCATTTCCAATAATTATGACAAGCATGAAGTAGAAACATCACAAGACCAGGAAGCAACATCCTCTTCCTTGCAAACCTGTAACACTCAAAATAAGAGGAATTGAGTACACAGTTAGCTTCTCATGTAAAGATTAGCAAAAAGAATTCAGTATCCCCAAAAGCTCTTTAATCATTATAAGGGAGTGCTTCCCCAAGGAGAAGAATCAATATGCTCCAATCACCTGCAAGCTTTCCATCAAACAGCAAGATCATGATAGATATGATGTGCCTAAAAGAGTCAACAATCCTCAAACTCAACATGTGCATTATTCCTTGGTGTTGGCTTCAAAAACCTTTCAAGACCACAAGGGAGTGTGGAGCCTAGAGAAGTCCCTTACCTACTCCACATGATATCAGGGCCTTGAATTCAAAACATGAACCCGAACAATCACATATGTCAACCACTATCATTTTTCCGTTAAACATAAGTAAACACACAAGACATGATAGAACATATGACGAAAGCTTAGTGAGTTATGAGCTTCCAATAGTAGTAGCTTTCTACAAAAGATCAACGAACAATTCTGAGCCATCATCAACTTCTGTTTTCAACCTTTAATACTCACGATAGATTCCGGATGCCAAATTAGTGTGAAGACATTCATCTCATGTTGGAAAAAATAAAAAATCAAGCCCAATGCATCCAAGAATCACCAAAAAAAAAAAAACATTCAACCTTCCCACTGCTTTCTAATAATAACTCTGAGTTGAACAATAAGGCAATCAACGAGGTAGAGCCTATCAAGAAGTATTTAACACGCATGGTCATTGATAGACATGCACCCGCCAACAAGAAAGCCTGCTTTAGCCAAGTGATAAGATCAAAAACAATTTCCTATTTAAGCACTCTTAGCATTCCAATGTGTCCCTGCAGTTGTGAGGTCCCCCAACCTTAGAAAGCATTCTGTACCTACCAAGATCAAATTGAAGTATGTTCTTTAAGCAAGGCAATGACAAACTTGGCCAAAATGAGCATTGACTTCTAACTCCTACCCTTGTGCAAAAAAGAGTTTTTCCGAGTCTATGTTGGCAACAACCCTATCAAAATCAAGCCACTCATTATATGAGACTAGAACATGAAGCATAGCTAGGATGAGTTGACATGATCACCAAACTTGTGAGGATTAAAGAAACACATCATTCACAAGAGCATCTATAGGAGTCCCAAGGAATCAAAGCTAAGTTCTGTGTGTGTTAGCCTATATTGTATTAAGTGAGCATTGTAAAACCAGAGAATTTCTTCCTTGGCAAAAAACAAACACTCATGACCTTTGCAATAAATAGTCCCATATAGGTCAGAATCAACAAGTTCACCCCCCATGTGCATGTCAACTTGGAAATTTCCTTTGAAGAGTACATTCTCAAACATTTTGAAGTACAAGCATTATGCATCCCACCTCCCATACATTGAAGCCATCATCATGAGGCACACAAAGAGGACAAACAAGACCAATCATTCATTCTTTTATCTAAGTGAGGCACCAAAGATATATGTCACTTGGTAATCTTGTAAGATTTAAGGCACCAAATTCAAAGGTTTTGTAAGCAAATCCCATAACTTGCTATGATAGCAAGGGTATCCGCAAGCCATCAAAGGAGATAGTGGATCCAGACATTTGGAGCATGCAGGTGTGGGTTCAAGCTCTGGTTTGAGAACCTGCACAACAATATTCACAAGGGAAATCCCAACCCCTATTCATATGATACCCCAACCATCTTCCCCATTCAGCACAGACGGTGCACATAGAACCAAAGGGAAGACATCATGAAGAACAAGCAATTTGGAGAAGAGGTCAACAAAAAAAACCCTGGAGATCAATTTCATATTTCAACCCTAACATACCACTATCATCTCATCACAAGTGAAAAAACAACCGCATCAGAACCTATAAAGAATGTGACAAGGATCCCAAGAGACAAGGAGCCACCCTCCTCCTTTCTTTAATCCTTTAAAAACTTCTTCATGAGAGCCAGATGGTGTTTGAGAAATCCTTCGGGGTACCCAACACCCTAAAGATCAGACCCAAAATTATCAAGCTTTCAGTCAACAAGCTTTGGCGAAACTAGGATACACATTCTATTCACAACACATACGTCAGTGCATGTATTCATTGGGAACAATATGAAGCAATATGCATGTATGCTATCCTTTTCAAAAGTGCATAGGGGCCAATATGCAAACTCAATTCATGACTTGCGAAAATATCAAAACAACAATTATCCTACATGTCCATGCTACCATTCATAGAAAAGGGTATACAAATGGAACCAGTATACATTCAGACCATCATGTTAGAACATCCTCCATAGTGCCATGGATGAGGGTTGGATAATCCTCAAACTCGTCCTTTGATGAACTCTACAGTAAGCTATGTATGTAGTTTGCCCTTTCTTCTAGCGCATAGTAGTACCGATCCTTAAACCAAGAAGGTACACAAGCTACCCAAAACAAGAGCACTGCGAATTTCAAAAATGGGATGTGAAAAAAGAACCATTCCTGAAAAAAAGAGCATATTACAGATATTCCCTTTAGCTCCTATAGAGAAAGTGTTCTAAAAAAAAATCGTGTATTATCCTTAATATCTCACTTACAAAGGAAACTGACATCTCAATCATAGCTTCACACAAATCAACAACATCAATAGTAAGAGGAGACCAATCCTATCATGATGCGGAAATCATAATGTCTGTGGGCTCACCTCATAGAGACAACATGCACAACAAACAAATGAAGGGGTATGGAAGTGAGGTCCAATAGCACCTCTTGAGCTGAGATTAAATGTCCCTAATGTGTTAAGGCAATGTCTTATCTAGGTTTTCTGATGATAACCACAATTATTGTTGATGATAAGAGACCTTGAATTTTGCAGATAGAACATGAATGATTGCCATCTAGTGTGCAACCAACATATCCATAACTTTCATAATCAGCACAAAAGGTCATTAGTGCAATCCTATGACAATCGTTTGAACCAAACTTCAAATGCAACCCCATATGTGTCATATAACTAGGCGCCCTACCAAATTTGCATAAAGAAGTGCCTCGGGTTTCAAGCCTATAGATTTTCTGCTTATGAGAGTAAAATTCAACCAAAAACATAGTGGCAGCATCATTGGAGAGTAAAGCAAGCGAGTATACACATGAGACTGCAACTAACCAACCAGGTGGCATCATCCAGTAGACGGAGGACGGATGTCTGGCATGATGCCAATGAAAATATCGAAGAAAACCCACAGGACCCGAGCAGTGAGGAGCTCCAACACATATGCTAGATTCAATGAAAGGGGTTCATACAACCATACAACCCCAAAACGTCAACATATAACTCCTGCAAATTTAGCAAAAAACAAGAATGCACGAGTTGTAGAAACTTTCATATACATCTATAATAGAATCATCCATATGAGGGCATCCATTAGGTGTCACTAACAAATATTCATCGGACCGTGGACTTAAGATCTAAAACCACCACTGCAAAGTCAAGAACAAAAGTGTGCGACAACTGATAGCAAAACTCGTTTCGAAATGAGCAACAGTAGTAAAATGCATATGTAGCTCTGTTAGCGTAGAGAAAGCATGGTTTCTGCATTGATAAAAACAACAGATAGATAGGTAACAGAGGGCTCCAAGAGTGCAACATCTTTAGCAGGTCGGGGGTAAGAGGCCACCCCGCCAAAGCATGGGGCATCCGTCAACAGAAAGAGCCGGAAGAAAAAAATCTTTGAACTAGAAAATGAAGCTTGATGTGCAGCAAAACATGATCAGGTTCCCATCGAGGTCATATTGAGGAGACGATAAAAATTCATAATCGGACAGAAAGGGGAGCCCATGAGGGCTCTTGTACCAGCAACACACTGCGAATGGTTGGGGAAGCCCAAGAAAGAGCCGATACACATCTCCCAATGCTACCGATTGTAAGGGGAATGAGAGCATTATAGAGAAATGATCCAGAAGAAAGGGATCGAGCCATCGTTCCTTCTGCAGGAGTCTTACCAAAAAATGATCAACTGAAATAGGTAATAACCCGCAACAGGAAGCTCCACCCGAGCATCAAAGGGGATCCCGTGGTCAACTTCGCCATAGCCATAGTAGAAGAGCTATGGGAAGATGGTGCATGATCTGGCCTGGAAGAAAGCAGGTCAGCACGGTAGGTTGAGCACACACACCATGTGACAGACAGAAGATATGGCAAATCAAGGGGAGTCTGAACGCTAATGAGAAGTAGCGCCAGCTTCAGCCCTGATCGGACCAAGCCGATACGTATAGAAGGGAGCTCACGAAGAGCTTCTGCCCAAGTGGTGATGCCGCCTGGCCTCAAGCAGATACTGCCTCAGAGAAGCGCTCAGCCAAACGGAGGTAAGGTGGAACTTCAAGAGCACACACCCCCGCCAAAACGTGAGTCACCAGAAAGAGAGGCCCAGCGTCGTGTGCTTGCTTCATAAGTGAACACAGATGGTAGAAGGACGGGCCTCCAGGACCTCTGCGTAGCTCATAGCGTGCAAGAATTTCCGGCCCATGCTCGGGTCATGGGGGGGAGTATGAGGACGCCATAACCAGGTCCGCAGACAAGAAGGAGGAGCTCGATAGGCTCAACCCCGGAATGGGGGATTCGAGAAAGGTTGGGAGGGAGGGAAACAAGTACTCCCCCACAACCCACGTTCAAAAAGTCGGATGCCTCAAGCATGAGAGCATTAACGCCCCACACACATTCGAATACAGCCCCCCCCCCTTAAACATGTACGTGAGAGTACTGCCCATATTAACTACGCCTTCAGGTGGTAGGTGGTAAGGACCAACCAAGAATGCGTGGTCCATTCAAATAGAGAACAAAAATATCTCAACAAAAAGCTTTTACGCATATATTCATGGGAACTTCGAATCTTGCCTTTTCTTGGCACATATTTTTTTCGAAAAGATGAAGAGAGGGAGGGAATAGAGAGAGTAGATCCCTCCCCCTATCCAAGGCATGCACAGAAACAGAGGTGACAGAGCTGGAGAGTGATGCTAGTTAATGAATGTGTGGAAGTGTGTATGTGTGGAGAAAAGAAAGAGAGAAGGGGGTTAGGGGTTGTTCTTGTGCCACAAAAAAAATGAACTAAAATTACCCTACTAAAAACAGGAAATGGGGAACTAATGGCCCAATGGAAGGGTGAAAGTGCCATGCCAACACACATATCCTAAGTGAATAAGCAGAAAAATTGCAAATCAATATCTTACCACATGCTCTTGAGCACTCCAAATGATGAAAGGCCGTTCTCCCCGGCAACGGCGCCAAATTTGTTGTTGTAGTATGCCCTTGGGAGCCAAGACCCACACCATCTTGCATGGAAGCAAGAAGGAAGGCCCAAGAAAGACTCTCCTTTCATCCACCCCATCCTCCACCATGTTCAAGCCATTGGCCATCAGCCCGCAGCTATGCCACATGCTTGAAAATATGGAGCAATGGGAGTCAAGGATCCTAGTCACATATGTAAAATACAAGACAATTGCAACACTCTACTTACACACAAAGGAAAATGCTAGCATGCACACACACCTCACTCTCACACTCTCCAAGACTAAATACATATATGCACAAAGCCTTAAGAGAAAGGAGAGTTCTTCCATTGAATGGATTTTACATGAGAGCACGACCAAAAGCTCCTTATTACAAGAAATGAGCCTCTATATATAGGCTAGGCACATTCTCCCATGTGCTCTTTTTGACTTGTCAAAAAGGAGCACATGTTCATATCTCTCTAAATCTTTGTAGATATTCTCTAACAACCCACTCTCTTCAAAAATATAGGCGTGGGAAACTTCTACGTGGGTTTTTGTACATGTGTGTCAAAAAGGTACTTTATTTTGAGAGGCTTCAACACCATAGGCTAAAAGAAATATCAAAAAGGGGCTTAGGAGAGTGTTCATATGGACATCTCCTAAATACAAGAAGGAGGTATTTTTGTGAGGCCTAGAGGGTGCCATTGCATGAGGAAATTGTGGGCAACCCTTATAACAACATCCAACAACACATGGGGTTTCCATATACACATTGGGTGACATATGTACATAATTTTGGGTTACACACAACACATAAGATATAGCACATTCACAAATTCATAGGGTAATGTTTACAAACATATAGGGGGTATTACAATTAAGATTTATTTTTAGGGTTACACAAGTAGTTAGGGTTTCCGTTTTTCAACGTTGAAGTGGGTGGTTGCTTTGTTTGCGGGCTTTCAATTGAATGAATGAATGCGGGGACATTTCGGCATGTCCCGATAATGACTACCGGGCCCGTAGCTTATTGTCCCATCCCACTCCTGCTTCACCTAAAGGTTGGCTCTTCTGAGTGCGACTTGAGAGGTGTGCAGGGTTCTTTTTTAAATGTTACTATTAAAGTGCTACAATTAGGTTGGGCACATAGAGTTGTACACTCACTTAGGGCTTCACTTAGATATGCATAGAGACATTTTAGGCCACAGAAACTCATAGAATTTGCATAAACACATTAACTCATAATGACACATACCTAGGGCTTTTGTACATAGATATGTGTGATCACATACACATACATAGGGTAACACTAATTAGGGTTTATATGTATGTTTATATATACACATGAGTCTTTAAGGCACAAACATAAGCATTGACATAGATTCATATAGACACAATCACACATTCACATGGTTCTGAATATATAGTGTAAAACACACACAAATGCATAGGGTATTATATTTAGAAACATATAGAGTAATAATAAAAAATCCATAGAATAATTATATCCACATATATGGTTACATATATACTTACCTCATCTTGGTATTTTCGTTTGTCTGTAGGTACTAAAGAGAGAGATCATTCAAATAAAAAAGTCACATGGAACACAGTTTGAGAGGTCTAGAGATCACCAATTTTTTAAGAAAATTTTAATTCTTCTAAATGTAACTTGGAGTGGAGAAATCAATTTTACAGCAATAAATAGTGTGAATTTCATGTTTGAGAAGCGTGAGTATCCAGTGTATGTACAATAAGTAATTCTCTGGTGAGTAGTGTAGTATGAAAAATAAGTGGATTTGGTAGAAAAAATTTAAGGATCTCATCTATACTATGCAACGAGGAAGATCATGAAAAGATTTCTTACACACACTCTTATAATTAGAGGAGCACACACATAGATTGAGGCAAGGAATAATGATTTTCTTCTTATTCTTTTATTACATAAAAGGAATATACAAGAATGACCTAAAACAACCAATCAACTAGTGCAATATATAAAGAACAATATATAAGGAAAATCTTAATGTCTGTGAATTGAGCTAGAAAGAAAACACATGTGCCATCACTTTCCATAGATAAATCTAGTAAATCTCAATGAAGTCTCCCTGACAGATACGGGCATGACATTATACATGTACGTTTCATCTTGGATCATCACATGTTTAGCTTGATATCTCAACAGTCCCCCTTAGGCTCAATGTCCTGTCCTCTAATCCAAGCATCTTTTGAAACTTCTTCAACTTCTCAACTCCAAGTGCTTTAGTGAAAATATTAGCAATCTAGTCATGGACTCTCACATAAACAAGCTCAATAATACTTGTTAATACCTTTTCCCTAATGAAATGATAATGCACTTTGATATGCTTTGTTTTAGCACGAAAAATAGGGTTTTGTGCTAACTGTATGTTGCTAAGATTATCACAATAGATGGTGATAGGCTTTTGCACTTCCACACCTAAATCTACAAGTAGCATCTAGAAAAAGGATGCTTCACATGCTCCCATTGCAACACCTCTATACTCAGCCTCTGTACTTGACAAAGAAATAGTGGTTTACTTCTTGCTACTCCATGTAAAAGTTGCACTTCCAAGTCAGAATAGAAAGCTAGTAGTAGATCTTATATCTGGAATACCACTAGCCCAATCTACATCAATCTATCCATGAGCCTGCAAATCTACACTAGATACATAAAACAACATATAATCCAAAGTACCACTCACATAATGTAGAGTGCACCTTGGAGCATCTAAATGCGACTTCTTGGGAGCCTACATAAATTGACTTTTAGTCTAATAGTGTAACTGAGATCATGCCTTGTGATCGTGAGATATACAAAACTTCCCATAATTTTCCTATAGATAGTAGCATTTTCCAGTGGTTCACCTGATGTAATATCCAACTTCAAATTTTAAACTAATGGCATAGAAATAGGCTTACAATCATCCATACCATGCTTTTCCAGCATACTCAAGGCATATTCCCGTTATGACATCCATATACCTATTTATGTATGTATAAACTCAATGGCCAAGAAATAGCATAGTACATCAAGATCTTTCATGTCAAATTCATGCATAAGGAGTTGCTTTACCTCTTTAATGCTTTCTTCATTATCACCACCTATAATCACATCATGAACATAAATAGCCACAATCGTGATGCCGTCATCCTCCTTCCTTGCATATAATGAATGATCTGCATCACACAAACAAAACACTGAATGACTTACCAAGTAAATGTACAAAGATAAGTGGCAGGTTAAGGTCACGATGCTCCTAAATGTGTTCACATGCATCATTACAAAAATATATCAACAAATTCCCCTAGGAGTGATGTAGTGAACAAACAGCTGACACTCATGTATAAGGAAGTGCCAAGCTATGTGAAGAGCGACCAATCCACAAAAGGAAGTAAGCCCATAGATTTTTAAGAATCATCAAGCTTCTCCCTAGACAAATACTTTGTGAAAAGGTCTTCAATGTCATCTTGTGTAGGCACATATGCCAAACTGATCTCTCCAGCGCAAAACTGCAAAAGGTATGTATTTTTTAGGGCAAGGTGAAGCATATGTTTTTCACTAAATAAATTCATTTTTATGGATTTGAATCTTTGAAAGTCAAAGCACATGTTTGAGGGTGCAACTCTATGCAAAAGAAGGCATTGGAGCGCCAGAAGACACTCCAATGAAGCGACAAAGTCACATGGTAGCTGAAGAGACAAGGAGCGCATGTGAAGAGACATGGAGGGCATATGAAGAGTCATGGAAGGCTCTTATGGCTACTTAAGCACCATCCATGCTCTTTCTAAGTGTTTATAGATGGTAGGACATTGGGGTGCTGCTTATACATGCACTATTGAGCCATTTTCTATCATAGGAGTTCATTTTCTCTTATATATCTCTCCTACCCTTTCCAAAGGGTGCTGAATTTCTATATCAACCTATTTGGACTTTATTTTCTCTCTCCAGGATGCTCCATTTTTTTATTTCTTATACCTTTTTTAAAGCTTATGTATTATGAATTCTATATCAAAAAGGATTTTGTGAAATTCTTCTTGTGTTTTAAGTTATATTTGTTCCTTTCTCTACTAGTCAATCTTGAAACCTAAAAGGAAAACTAGTCTAGCTTGTGCGAGTTTGTTCATTGCTCTACATGTGTCCAATTCTAGTGATTGATATCTCATTAGAAAGCCTTTAATGTTTAGCATATGTGTCTAAATTGGTTTATTGATGAGAGTCCAGAATTCAGAATTATATCAGTTTGAGTGAATACATTTGTGAGAGCAGCTAGGTCTTGGGCAAGGTCCAAGCTTCTTATTGTGTATTTGGAGATCAAATCTTACATCACTAGTATCAGAGTAGCTTGAAGACATTAAGCTAAGTGCAAGAAGACTTTAAGTGAAGCAAGACAACAAGTTGAAGTACTTTAAGGCTACATCAAGAGGGAGCATCTAGAGGAGTGCTCACCATCAAAGGAGTAAAGCTATCTACAAATTCTATAGAGGTAACACACACCTACTTTTATCATAGCTGAGAATTCCAATGCTGTTGAGAAGCTTGAGAAGGACAACTACCAGTCGTGGAGGTTTGGGATGCTCAATTGCATAGTAAGCAAGGGTCTAGGTGGCATAATTAATGGATCAGATGTCAAGCTAGCACCATTAGATCCTATGGCACCTACTGTAGCTGAGTTGAAGGCCATGAAAGATTGAGAAATAAAAAACAAAAAGGTAATGTTCATGATCTCACAATATATTAGTAATATCATTATTGGACATATTCAGTCAACGGAGACAGCTAAGGACATGTGGGATTACTTAGAGAGGATGTTTAGAGCTAACAGAAAAGGTAGGAAGGTGCAGCTCAAGAATGAGCCTAACAACCTTAAGAAGCGAAGTAATCTTTCAATCTATAAGTACATTAGGGATGCCCTTGATAAAATAGGTACCCAAGTTGATGATGATGACATGGTGGCCTATTGTTTGAATGGTCTCAAGGAAGATGACAAATGGAGGCTATTCGCTACTTCTTTGTATGCTAGAGACATCATGCCTTACCATGATCAACTTACCACACTCATGATCAATGAGGAGATGCTTCAAGGAGGAAAAAAAGTTAAAGGTTCTCAATCTATTCTATATGCAAGAAATAGAGCGAAAGGTAGAGGCAATGGAAGAGGCAAAGTAAAGACAAATCAGTCCAAATACATGAATGAAGATGAATCTAGCATATCCTTTTGCAAAGGCAAAGGAAAGAACCAAAGAGGTAGAGGCAGAGGTGGTTACAACAATCAAGGCAAGATAGGTGAGTGCTATTCATATGGAACGCAAGGCCATTAAGAAAACGAATCCCCTTCAAAGAAGAATCAAGGTAACTATGCTTCTAATGAAGGTAATGACCAAGTGTTAGCCATGAGCCATGCCTATAGGGATCATTTGCAGGACAAAGATGAAAAGTGGTACATAGTGGTTGTAGCAACTACATGTCATGTATGATAGATATGTTCACTAATTTGCAGGCTCCTAAGCACAAAGTGTGTATTGTGATAGGTGATCATACCGATTGCCATTTTACTACATATATTGAGCACATACACACTGTGTACGATTCTGTGGATACTGCTTATGTACATCCATGTAGTCATTGATATAGTGGTTATGTTTTTTGCATAAAGCCTTGCACATTGATAAAGAGAGTCATGGTGAGGTTTTATATTTAACTATGAGACACCTAGACGTTGGGTTCTCTTTGGTGATGTAGATGGAAGACTTACCCAACCTCCTCATAAGAGATGTTTGATAGATGTTCATATGTGCCTAGTTGTCTTCTTTCAGTTTACTCATTATATGCAGTGGAGTCAATGATTAGCTATGCATGTTTACATGTCAACACTTGTGGTTTTATGAGCTTTTCACACTATTCATATAAACATTTTTTTGGAGGAGACTCTCACAAATGTTCTCTAGACTCTTTGCTTGTCATCTATACAATGGTCGATTTACTCCTTCTTACGCTTATCAGTGTGAGCACATGCAATCTCACGAAATCATTTTGGTTGGTCATTACTTTTCGTTGATCCCTTTCATAGGGACAATCTATTGAATTTTTCCCACAATATGACACTTGGTGATCGTTTTTTGTGCCTTAGTGGTGTTTGGACTCTTCTAGCTCCCTTATCATTCTCTGCAGTTCTCTATTATCACGGCATGAGAGATCTTAAGCATACTTGATGGATCCGGGTCTAGTGCGAGTGTTCCCAGAAGGAACTACAATGTGTAGAGAAAAGACTATTTTGAGATTTGAAAATTTGATGGCATAAAATTTGCTCTATGGAAGAAGTAGACCAAAGATGTGTTGATTTAGAGGAGGCAATGGAAGCCCATAAATGGAATCTCAAAGAAGCCTGCTAACATGGATGAAGATGATTGAATGAGTTGGATCAAATGGCTACATCTAACATTAGATTGCACTTGGAAGATGATGTTTACTTTACAATACTATACTTTGAAATCATAGAGGAGCTTTGGAAGAAGGTAAACAATACATATAAAAAAGAAACAACATCAAATAAAGTCTATTTAATGAGAAAGTTATATGAAATCCCCATGAACACAAATAGTGTCTTTTCTCATCTGAATGCATTTTATGTTGTATTTGCTTAGTTATAGGCTCAAAAAATGGAGATGGATAATGAAATGAAAACAATTTTGTTGTTATGCACAATTCCATCAACATAGGATACATTTTGCACAACTATTAGCAATAGTGCACTTGGTGGTAAAGTAGTATATGATATATGTGAAGCATTCTTGTGTGAAGAAACTTGTAGAACATCTATGGTTGGCACTTAGAGTTGAGATGCATATGATGTTCATGATCCTTATGAAGGAAAGAATCAACAACATCGCAGGAGCAAGAATAAGGAAAAGAATGGTCCATGGAATAAGAGTAGAAGTAGATCAAGAAAGAGGGATATCGAATGCCATTATTTCCATAACAAAGAACAATGAAGAAAGATTGCTATGGGTTAAGGAATGCTAAAGGTAAAGGATAGAATGTTGATGTTGTGACGACACTAGATAGTGTGTGCCTATATAGGATCTTATGGCTGTTTGTCTTTACCACCTGTGGCTGCTAGATTTTGCTGCTTCTTTCCATGTGACACTGCATAGAGAATGATTCTCTACTTATGCGATCGAGTCTCTTAGTATCCTGAGACTTGATGACTCTTACTAGTGTGACGTTGATGGGATTGGAGATGTGGTTGTGAAGTTCGTTGATGGTTCAAAATTTAGTATGCATAATGTATGCCATATACCTCAGCTATCAGCGAGTTTGATGCCAGTTGGTCAAATTAAAGACTTTAGTTACAAGGTGGCCTTCTATGCTTAGTACTTTTGCATATCAAAGGGCAATATGGTTATTGAAAAAGGAAGCAAATTAGGCTCACTTTATCATTTTTTGTATCTTGGAAAGAACACTTGTTAGGTGTTACTCAACAACCCATTGCTTGTATTTGGCATGGCCATTTGGGACACATATCTTGTAGTGGAGTGGAAAATATTTCTCGTTTTGCATAATAATATATGTTATCCTTCTCTCATTTTTCATTTTATGAGCATTAATATGCAAGAAAACTAGGAATGTTGATAAGATGCACATTGACTCTTCAATTTAGCCTTTAAATCTTGTTCATATAGATGTTTATTACTATCAAATCAAAGGATGAGTTATTCCTTAGTTTTGAAAAATGGCTTGCTTTAGTTCATACTAGAAAAGAAACTAAGCTTAAGGCTTTAGATGCAGATAATGGGGATGAGTGTACCTCATATGAATTTATCCTTTTTGTCAGCCTTGAGGAATCCCTAGAGAGTTCACATATCCATATATTCCAATATGAAATGGTGTCGCTAAAAGGTTGAATAGAACCATTCAGGATAGAGTAATTTCTATGCTATGTTATGAAAACCTTTCACACGGCCTTTGGGTAGAAGCAGTAATGACTTTAGTTTATGTGATTCATATTTCTCTTAGTACTATCAAAATTATGAAAGTGGCACATCATTTATGAACAAGGAATCCACCATATTATGATCATCTTTGAGTTTGTGAGTGTAAAGCATATGTTCATACACCCATGAATGGTAGATAAAAGCTAGACCATAATTCAAAGAACTACACTTTTCTTGGATATGATTGAGAAGGCCAATTTGGATATCGCTTCTCGAATCTTCAAACACCATGAGTGATCAAAAGTAATGATGTCATTTTGTATGATTCTAAGATGCATAAACAACATATTAAGGAGTTTGAAGTGAGAAGAGTGGTGTTTACGAATACTAGTCCTCCAATTAGCATGCATCAAAATGCTACACATACTAATGTTTAGGAGAATTTCCAATCAGATAAATATGCAAATGTTCTTGTTCAACAACTATTGAGACATTCTGCACATGTCTCGCATTCACTTGATAGATATGTTCCAAGTTTGGATTTTGTTATGCTAACAAATGATGGTGAACCTTGTTTCAACAAAGAGGTTATGCCAATAAAAGATCATGTTAAGTGGGAGCATGCCATGAGAATTGAATTGGATTGTATTCACAAGAATGGTACTTGGGATTTAGTACCTTTGCCACTAGGTAGAAAAGCTTTAGCATGTAAATGGGTATATAAGTTGAAACTCCCATCAGATAATGCTTCTCAAAAGTATAAAGCATGACTTGTTGCAAAGGATGTTAAGCAACAACATGCTTTTGATTTCAAAGAAATCTTCTCTCTAGTAGGAAAGATGACTACATTGTGCATGTTGCTTGGATTCGTTGCAACAAAGGACTTAGAGTTAGTCTAGATGGACTTCGACTTAGAGCTTGTATGAATTTAAATAGTCTCGTAGAAAATGGACCAAAAGCTTGATGCTTTTATGAAGTATCACTAATGTTTGCAAAAAAATGAGGATCATTGGCTCTACACAAAGAGATGTTCCAATGGTAGTTTTATATTCTTGATATTTTATGTTGATGATATGTTGATTGATGGGAAGTCCTCATATGATATCTCATTTCTCAAAAAGAAATCACATGAGACACTTGATATGAAGGATTTGGGGATACCAAAAATATTTTCTGGGCATGTGCATTACTCATGATAGGAATAAAAGCACATGTCCAAAGTGAGTACACATCCAAAGCATTCAGAGGTTCAATATGTAGTGTGGAAATGCACATGAGCACACCTTTACCCACATACGTTGTCGGAAAGTTTTCAACTTTCCAGTTGATGACCAGATAAAATAAAATTAACTTAATTGGTGAATTCTAACCTTTTATATCACTGTTGATTAGTTGTTCTCGATTGAATTAACTACTTTTGAAGTGTTTGCAGGTACAAGAAATGATAAAGAATACATGTTCATATTAGGGTTTACTCTAATTTCACATTTAATGAGTTGTTTTATTCATACATTCATGAATCATGGGTATTTAACCCTAGGATTTCATAAGTTGATATGATTTTATGTCAGTTGGGTTAATCCACAGGGTCTCAAAAGATTCTAATGGGTTAATGCTAGGGTTTATTTAAGTGTTAATGGATTAATGATAGGGTTTCTGAAGGGTTTTTAGTAGGTTTTCTAGGGTTTTAGTATGTTTCAAGGGCTAGAATAGTTGTTATTCAAATACATTAATCTATACATTAAATATTTATGTATTAAAAATTAAACTATGCTATTAATAATTACTTTAATCATATGTGTGCATTTAAATACTAAGGTTCTAATTAATTAAATTCTTATCCTAAGCTTAACTTACCTAATTTATTTAATTAAGAAATTTAGGGTAATTGAATTAAAATTATAAGTCAAGTGGATAAATAACTAGTGGTCTATATGGATGCTAGAAAAAAGAATGGTATGTGAGTAATGTGGAATTAAAGTGAATTAAGGAGTGGTCTGAAAGGAAGATGCACTTAAAGTGAAAAAGTTGGTTAATGAAAAGGAATGGTGAGAATTAGTGGATGAAAAGAGAGGTGAAAGTAAGTTATGTGAGAAAAGTCAATTTAAAGTATGGTGGGTTAAAGGATGGATGGGAAATAAAGTAGGAAACCAAAATAGTGGTATAGAGAGGATTTGTGTGCGTATATATATGTATGCTTTGATCATGAATTCCTAATGTTTCTTTGCAGGTAGTTGTCTTCTTGCTTCCTTAATCTTATTTTTCCTTTCACTATAGCTATTGAGAAAGAAATTAATTTCTTGATCTTGGATTCTCCTCTCCTTTGAGTGACTTCTCACCTTGCATATGTAGATAGGAGATGAGAAAACGAGTAGAGAAAGTAATATATGTGTCGTCTGCAGCATGCATTTCGTTGGCACCATTGGGTCAGAATCTTGTGGATCATTTTAAACTCCATTTGGCAGGTGATTTCTGAGGAGATGCCTGCTGTTGCCAACCCAAAGATAGGCCGCAAGAAGAAACATTGAAGATTACAATCAATTAAAGTGAAGTGAAGACAATTGAAGTAAAGCGGCAGCTTAAAGATCCATTTAAACCTTATCTTCCCGATTTAGTCGAAATACCCATTTGTTTAGACATTTATCCAATTATCTAGACTTTACATTTGTATTAGCTTATTAATTCATTTATTCAGACCAGTTTAGCATCATATTGTTTCTATTAGTTCTTTCATGTCTTCCGATTTATACCATACATCTGAACACAGTAGTAATAACATCATTGAACATACAACCGAATACGTAGAATTAGTATTAGAAGAACTTGTTAAGAACAAAATTACTTCGGAATCATTAGTGTCTTTATCTTATGATCAATGTTTAACTACATTCCTAGCATTTTCTTCCATTGCATCTCCTGAATCACGAAGTAGTGAAGATTTATTTCCACCAACTTTAGTTACCTTAGACGAAAGAGAAATATACCTAAAACACCTACGATTGTCTCATACACCCTGCGTGTGCCGAGGGATTTAGTGGTTGACTGATCCACCAGCCATATGTCCGCAACTTCCCGACAATTTGGTGAACCCGACGTGAAGTTCGGCATGATACCGTAGGTATAAAGGTATATTTACTTTTTGTTTTGCATATGCATATATAGGCAATTTGGCGATTGAAGGAGAAGTGTCGACATCCTTTGTAGCTGCAGCTGATTGTTCCTCGTCACGTCACCTTTATCCATCAACTTTCAAAAAAAAAAAGTAACGATTGCACATGCATGAAAAGATTTTGCACTGAGCACATTCACAACGAACCTCTTCATCAAGCTGGTTGATCAGGTATATTTATTATTATTCTGTTGCATAATAGTAGGAAAGTTTTCTTTATTTCTAAAGCAGTAGGAAATTTTTCTTTATTGCAAAATAGTAGGAAAGTGTTCTTTATTTCTATTTACCACATAATAGGAAAAGTTTCTTTATTGCAAAATCATAGGAAATTTTTCTTTTTGTTTACAAAATACTAGGAAAATTTTCTTTTTCAAAGCAGTAGTAAATTTTTCTTTAGTTTTGTTGGCAAAGAAGTAGGAATATTTTCTCTATTTCTGTTTCTTTTACCACGGAGTCGTATCAGGATCAAGAAATAGACGTACTATTACGAGAGTTATATACTTATATTTCATATTTATCTATAAAGTTAGACTTATCCACTATGGCTGACCACTTTGAAGAGCAGCGAATTTGGAAGATCATAGATGCAATTAAAACAGATAGGGGGGAATTTACTGGAATAAATGTAACAGCTTATCTTAAATATTATGAACAATTGACAGAACAATATGGATTACCGGAAGACAATAAAAAAGATACATTTATACGAATTGTTCATGGGTTCACTAGAGAGAGAATCCAATTGCGAGTAGTCCAACCAAACATGACTTGGGCGGATTTCAAGACTCGGCTTCTTACTGAATTTTCGCATGAAGATTACAGTAAGAATAATAGAGCCACATTCATGCGATGGGTAGGAACAACAAAGTTAGACCAACACATAACTCAGGGATTAACTGAGTTTGATATCAAATTTAACCAAATGCCTCAAGCAGATAGAACAGCTCTTGAATCAGATAAATTAAGAAATTTTCTAAACATGCTAGATCCATCTCTTAGACGAGAGTTAGAGCCAATGCTTGAGGACGGCGCGACTGCGAGTGGGCTTACTAGAAATTGGGATAACGTTCGAGCAGCTCTCCATAGGTTAGCCCAAAGACAGGAGCGAAATCAGATGCAAACTCCAAGAATATATGAAAGAGATGTGCCAGGAAAGATAGATAATGACCCCACTTCTCATAACCCTAGAAAAGATGACTCAGAAATTACAATGTTCAAAACATCAGTAGAATCACTTGTCAAACATGTGGAGACTTTGGCGACTGAAATAGCTACTATAAAGAGTATGCAAGAGCTTAAATTGAGAGATCATGAGAGACCAAAAGAATTAGAACAAAATCCTAGGAATCAGATGCCAGCTAGAAGACCATTTAACCAAACACGTAGATGTCTCTGGTGTGATGATTTGGAGCATCCACACTGGACATGCAACTTATTCAAAGAGGCCAAGGATAAGAATTGGGTCACAGAAGTAGATCGAAAGATCTGTGACTATGTAACAAAAAGGCCTTTGGCATCAAACTATGGAAAAGGGGGTATGAAAACCTTCTTTGAAGCCTCCACAAGCCAAAATACTTATGCTTGTAGACTTGATAGTGATGATTCTAATTGTGAGTTCTGGAATCAAGTTTATGATACTGTTAGTAGAGGAAAGTTATCAGTTGAGAACTTATATGCTACGAGCTCGGGTATTAAATCAAAAGCATGTTGGAATGAGCCAGTAGACATGTTCTCAGTTTATGCCCACGAAATTAATGTAGACGAGAAAAGAAAACGGGATGAAGAGGGACAGTCTAAACGAACAACTAGGGCTAGAAAAGAGGGTGAAACGACTGATACAATTAAAGAACCGCCTATGATGGAGCCTAGTCAGGAACCAAAACAACAGGAACAAGAAAAGAAACCTCAAAATAAGGGTAAAGGAAAGAAAGTAGGAGAAAATTTAGAAAAGAAAACTACAAGTGAAGATAAAAGTCAAGATAAACTTAATGAATCGCAACCCATACGAGAAGAAGGTATTAAGGAAGAAAAACCGAAAAAGAAACCTCCGACTTTCCGATTGATCTCGCAAATCGAGAAGCAAATAGATATTCGGAAAGTTATGGATGAGAAAATCATGAAGGCAGAAGTAACCATGACCTTAGAGGAATGGTTAGCGTTTTCTCGAACTGATGTAAAGGAAGATTTCATGAGTATCATTAAACGAAGAAGAGAACCTATAGAGTATAGAACGGAAGATATTGAAATGGAGGAAAGAAAAGATCAGGATGAACCGAAAGTGAGTGTTGTACAAATAAATGAATCTGAGTATAGAGAATCTTCTGATCGTAAAAATTATTTGGGTCCCGTAATTGGACATTTGGAAAAAGGAAATGATGATCCAACGCTGCTCGAGGAACACATAAGTGTAACAATCCTGCATAACCTAAAGACCCAGTAATTCAGCTAAGTAAAGATCTTAAGAGCTTGACAAGGAATATGCCACACAAAGAGGAGGAAAGTGTAGTAACTTAGCTGACGCCTGAAATTAAAGAACTAAAGTTACAAAAGGAAGAGGAAGCCCAAGTAGAAGAGTTGGATTAACTTTGATAGGAGTTGTAGGAACTCAAGGGAGGTGGCATCAAAAGTGGAATATGGTGTACCATATCCAACAAGCAGGGTCATGTGGTAAGTGAATGTCCATTGTTAAGTGTAACTTACTAGCTATGCATATAAGCTGGTCATCAAGCCCATGAATGTTAGTCAAGAGGGATGCCTACACAACTTTATTGGGCACAAGGAGGTGCTCAATTCTCAACCAATGTAATGGTGGCATCCTCCAGCCAAGGTAACAACTATAACCAAAGACCTAGAGGTAGTTATGGAAATACGCCTAGAAGGCCAATTATCTATTTCAGGTGTGGAAAGTGTGGACATTATGAGAGTAAATGCACCTTGCCAGAAAATGCCCCCTTGCAAGAATTACCCAGATGCCAGGGATCATTATACAAATTGTTGCCCACAAAACAAAGCATATACATCTAGGCCCCATCTCCAAATGATCTCGATGGATAATCATGGAGTAGTAGAAGGAGCCAATGTTGTACAATCACCATCCACTAGAGTGCTATAATTAGAAGAAATCAACTCCATGGTCATGCAAAAAAGAAATAAAGGGAAAATTCCAAAAGAACCAAACCAGGGATCAAATACTTTTAGAAGTCACAATGACCAGAGGGTACATAAGAGAAAATCATATATATATGA
The DNA here is from genome assembly GCA_020310875.1 of Ceratopteris richardii. Lineage (NCBI taxonomy): Eukaryota > Viridiplantae > Streptophyta > Polypodiopsida > Polypodiales > Pteridaceae > Ceratopteris > Ceratopteris richardii. The sequence continues at coordinate 59,703,787 of CM035424.1, read as the reverse complement.
AGATGCAAAACAAGAGAAAGGAAGTTCAACAAAATTTGAAAGGTACCACAAAAAGAAGATTTTTCAGAGACGAACGATTTCATTGGGAATGCATAGAGCCCGGTCTAGAAGTAACTTGAGAAATCAAACATCAAAATTGATCTTAGGGAATCTGGAGCTTCACGATTATTCAAGCCAATTAAAAGAGAGGTTAGTATTCTTGAGTTGATAAACATGGATGCAAAATTCAAGTCTAAAGTATTGCAGATTATTGATGAGGCTTCGTCATCCACCTTACTGGCCAAGACTATTGCCTTAGGCAAAGGGAAGGGTGTAGAAGGAGCACCTCTTAGTGACTATAAGAATCCAAGACTGACAGTAACAATTGAAGGATTAAAGCTACCATGTAGATACCATGGTAGATGAGCATGTAGATACCATGGTAGATAGAAATCGAGTCAAACAAGTACAATTAGGAACTCAAGAAAATAATCGTCCAGTTTTGGTGGCCACTTGGTTGTGGAGCCACCCTGAGCTGCTTGAAAAGGTAACGTCTTTCTTGACACACTATGCAGATATTTTTGTGTGGCATTATAAAGACTTAGAAGGAGTGCCTGCCACTTCTGGAGAGTAGAGAATTCCTCTTGTTGATGGAGCTAAACTAGTAAAGGGAAAGAGTTATAGACGTAACCCAAAATATGCTGAAGGTGTTTACTTGGAAATACAGAAGATGGAGCATGCAGGAATCATCATTCTTGTGGAACACTTAGAATGGCTTTCACCAATGGTTATAGTACCAAAGAAGAATACCAACAAAATGAAGATTTGTGTTGACTTTAGGGCACTCAAAAAGGTAGCCATTCCAGATGGATTCCCCATGCCTTTTGTAGAGTAGCTCATTGAAGAAGTGGTTGGACACGTATTACATAGCTTTATGGATGGTTTAGTGGATAAAACCAAATATTCATCCACCCAGAGGATCATGAAAAGAATGCTTTTATCACACCCTGTGGCACATATGTGTATGTAAAAATACCATTTGGACTCAAAAATGCACCAAACCACCTTAAGAGGACTTTCAACCTCATTTTTGGACCCTTATTGCTCGAAACACTTAGATTCTTCATGGATGCCTTTTTATCATTTTCAAGATCTCACAAAGAGACCCCTTTGGATTGCTTGGATAATCACTTGAGACAGCTGCAGAATGTTTTTAAAAGATGCAAGGAGACTAAACTAAATCTGAACCCAAATAAATGTGATTTCCTTGTGACAGAAGGAACCCTCTTGGGACATGTGGTATCTACGAAAGGTATGGCTCTAGACCCTGATAAAATTATTTCTATACTAAAGTTACCTAAACTCAAATCTCATAAAGAGATTCAAAGCTCCTTGGTCCATACTAGGTACCACAGAAGATTTATCAAAATGCATGGAAAAATAGCCAGGCCATTGGCTAGACCTACATGTAAAGAAGTACCATTTAAATGGAAAGAAGAAGAAGAGAATGCTTATTGGACATTAAGGTCCAAATTGGTGGCTGCACTATTGGAAGAGATGGATGGATACCTCAAGGATGTGAGGTGGTACTACTAAAACCAACTTTGTACCAACCCTGATACACTTCAGAGTTATAAAGTAGGTGCTTTTAGCTTTCAAATGACACCAAGAAAGTACCTATGTACTTTGGATTTGATTCTTAAAACAATTAATCCAAAAATAGACTAGTTCAAGAATAGCTAGTGTTGAAAAAGCTTGCTATTTTAGTCCATACACCTGCTGGCTTTTTTACTCAGAGCTCATAATAGAGTAGCAATTGACAAAATTCCTTTTGAGGGAATTCAATTAGCTTAGATAGCTAATGATTTCAAGTGGACTCATTTAAAATGACCAAATATGCTCTATTGGTGTAAATCACAAGCCTACACATTTGGCTTGGAAGATATCATGAAGACTCTACATACATGAAGAATCATAGGAACATATGCTAGTGGTTAATTACCACTTTATCTCATTGTAAAAGTCAAATTGACTTAGAATCTTTTGTAATCACCTACCTAAGTGATTCGTGGAAAAATTAACTCACTTGATTGAGAGAATATCTCCAAGCATTTAGGAGCTTGATCATAGGGAGCCAAAAGTTTGAATTTGAACTCAAATGTTTAGTCATTTCCTATAAAAAATGGATATGAAAAAGTCGCGGGTAGATCACTTCACTCCCGAGCTTCATTCTACTGTAATTGAGTGTGTGTGTGTGTGAGGACTATACCATAGCCTACACCTCTCTACACCATTAGGCAATGCTATTCATGCCAATGGGATTATACACAAGTGTTAATTTATAGATACATTTACATCATTCATTTCTGTGTTCTCTGCTAGTCTACTCAAAAGTCTGTCAAATTGTCAAGGGCATATCTCGGTCAATACTCCACCAAATTCAGTGATTCAAAGCTTATTGGATTCAGCTTGAAGCCTACTACATGCAGTAAAAATGTGAAGACATTCTATTCAGCCAATTCAGAGAAATCTGCGTCGAGGTGCTCACTGGTCGATTTCTCCTACAATCCTTAAAAGTCGGGGGTATAACTAATCTTGCTAAATTGATTTCTCTTAGCATAGTTTATCTTTTTACATCATTCCACTTTAAAATGGTAGCTTACTAAACTAATTAAATACCCCTAGAAGAAATTTTATCAATTGCTACTGTGCTGGTCACACTGAGCAAAATATTCAGCAGGTGTCAAGACATAAATAGAAGGTTTTCTTGAGTTTGTGATTTCCAAAGTTATCTGTTTTTTATTCAATCATTGCACACATCATTTCCAAAGGACATAGGCAATTTCTTGGTGTTATTGGAATGCTATGGAAGTCTACTAATCAAGGTTGAAGCCATAGAGGACTGGTACAAAGCAGGTTTAGCAGTACCTACTCAGTCTCTTGGATCATCCATCCATCTTTCCCAATAGTGGTATCAGAGCAAATAAGGTAAAATGGGAGATGGTTTTCCTTCATTCATTGATAAATTGGACAGGAACAATTATCAAGCTTGGTCTCTAAGGATGAAGACCTACTTACAAGGAAGGAGTCTCTATGGATACATCTCAGGAGATGAGGAATTGCCCTCATTCAAAGCAAGAGGATTGCCAACCAAGGAAGAACAAGAAAAGCTCAACACATGGTGTGCAAAGGATGCATTGGCAAGGTCTTATTCACTCAACTCTATATCTGATTTTCTTTTGCCACATATCAGAAATTGCAAGACTTCCCAAGAGACTTGGGAAACTCTGTCATCATATTTTTCCTCCAATACAAGGGCTAGGAAAAATCAGTTGTGGATTGAATTCACAACACTAAGGAAGCAACCTAAGCAATCTGTTTCAAAATTTGTGACCAAGATCAAAGATGTTGCAGATCAGTTAGCAAGTATAGGAGAAGAGATTGAAGAAGAACAAACTGTGAGGCAGGTAATCAATGGAATCAAGGCTGATGACAAGTGGGAAAGCTTCACCACTGCAATGGATCTCTACATGGACATGAACACTCTAGATCTTACAACTCTCATGGGTCAACTATTTACACATGAAGCAAAAATCACCAAGAGTGGAGATACATCCAAAGGTAACAACTCTTCTGCCCTATACACTGATAAGAAATCTAAGGATAAAGGCAAGAGTAAGAAGGTGGAAGATGAAGGCTCTACCTCCCAAGCCAACTATGCAGGGAGAGGTAGATCTTCAAGAGGAAGGGGCAGAGGAGGTAAGCAAGGTAGGGGGAGACCCTATAATTCATCATCATGTAACATTTGTGGTTTATCAAATCATACCACAGATGAGTGTTTCAGGAATTACAAAAATCAGAGAGGAAGAGGCTACCAAAGAGGTGGATACTCATAGTCATGAGGAAGGTTCAACAATCACCAAGGCCACAACAACAATTACAACAACAACTACAACAACAATTACAATGGCAACTACCAAGGAGGATTCAAAACTAGAAGGGACTACAACAACTACACAAAAGAGCAGGATAACTCTCTTCTGATCATGAACATGACTTCAAAGACAGGTACAGATGATGATCACTTATTTTACATTCACTCAGGGTGTTCAAATCATGTGGCTGGTTATGTGGCACTACTCTCTGATCTTGAGGAACCAAAAGGTAAACACCAAGTCCAAACAGGTGATGATACAAAACACTCTGTGGTTAAAGTTGGAAATGTGAAGACTTGTGATGGTAATCAGAATTTGTTGAGCAGGGTACTTTATGTACCAACAATTACAAAGAACTTAATGAGTGTTGGTCAGATTGTAGAGAAAGGTTTGCAGGTCAGATTCAATCAATATGGAGCATTTGTGGAGGACCCAAGACATGGATTCAAAAGGATAGCTAAAGGAGAAAAATCAGGTAGACTTTTCACTTTTGAGCTAGAAGACACAACAGTTATAAGGATCAAACACTTTCAGAGCTTGAGATTTGGCACAAAAGGTTAGGACATATTGGAGAAAGGACCTTGAAGCAAATGTGCAGGGACCAATGTGTGCTTGGGATACCTAATGTATCCAAGCAACATATGATTTACAAGTGTGGTGCTTGTCAATTTGATAAGTCTCATAGGTTACCCTTCTCAAGGAAAGGATATATGCATGAAGACTACCTAGAGCTGGTACACACAGATGTATGGGGACCTAGCAAAGACCCCTCAGTCTCAGGTTCAAGGTACTATGTGTCTTTTATTGATGATTATAGCAGATGGACTGTATTATAGTTTATGAAGCACAAGGATGAGGTATTTAATTTTTTTAAGAAATATCTTGCATTAGTTGAAAATCAGACAGGAAGGAATTTGAAGAGGCTAAGGTCAGATGGAGGAAGTGAATACTTCTCCAATGAGTTTGAAAGTTTCTTGCAGGACAGAGGCATCAAAAGAGAAATAACCACAAGGTATTCTCCTGAACAGAATGGGGTAGTTGAAAGAAGAAATAGGATAATTGTTGAGACAGCCAGATCTATGCTTAATGAGAAGAAGTTACCTAACTATCTATGGGCAGAGAGTGTTTCTACTGCCACTTACCTCATAAACAGGTTACCATCTAAATCACTAGATGGTATGACTCCTTATGAAGCATGCCATGGTAAGAGACCATCATTAGATCATTGTAAAATTTTTGGATGTGTAGCATATGTACACATTCCTTCTCAGGTAAGAGGTAAGCTAGATCCAAAGGCTGAAAAATGTATTTTCATTGGATATGATTTAAATAAAAAAGGTTACAGATTTTATAACCCTACCAATAAGGGATTTATGGTAAGCAGAGATGTGATCTTTGACGAAAATGATTCTTGGTATGAGAATGAATGCAAGAAGGTCAAACTACCCTATGACTTGGAAGAGGAATTTCCAAAACTTGTAAAGGAAGAACTTACTCAGAATGAAGACTCAAATTCAGATGATGAAGATACAATCAACCTTGAAGAGTTTAAGGCATGGAAGTCCAAGGGAAAAATGAAGATGAAGAAGCTTGAAGACATACCCGAATCTTCAACTCAATCAATGAGAAGATCTCAGAGAGAAAGCAAAAAACCTATCAGATATGGGTATGATACATCCCTTGTTACTAAACATTCAGTTTATCTTGCCAAAGATTTGTCAAATGAAGAACCAGGTTCATATGAAGAAGCTATCACCAAATCAGAATGGAAAGAAGCTATGGATGAGGAGATTGAAGCACTCAAGGAGAGTGATACATGGGAGTTAGTACCCAAGAAGGAATCCATGAAGGTAATAGGATCCAGATGGATCTATAAGTTGAAAAGAAATTCTGATGGCACAATTAATAGGTACAAAGCCAGATTGATAGCCAAGGGTTTTGCACAAACCCAAGGTATTGATTATGAAGAAACTTTTTCTCCTGTGGCCAAGATGCCAACAATCAGAGTGTTGGTAAGTGTGGCTGCATCAAAGAATTGAAACATGTACCAATTGGATGTCAAGAATGCTTTCTTGAATGGATGGATGTCAGAAGAGGATTATATGTCACAACCTCCTGGCTATGAAGACCCTAAGAAGGTAACTTATGTTTGCAAATTAAAGAAGGCTTTATATGGATTGAAGCAGGCACCTAGGGCATGGAATTACAGACTAACTACATACCTCCAAGACCAAGGATTTGTTATGAGCAAGGAAGATACTTCCCTATTCATTAAGAGAAGTAATTCAGAGGTAATATATCTCTGTGTTTATGTTGATGACATCATCATTACAGGTAATGATGTCAGTGGAATCAGATATATCAAAAACCAGATGATGAAGGAGTTCAAGATCAATGATCTTGGGCTATTGAAGTATTTTTTAGGACTTGAATTAGTCTACACTAATTCACGAATATACATTACTCAGAAAAAGTATTTACAGGATATGGTGAAGAAATTTCATTTGCAAGATGCTAAAGCAGCAAGCACTCCAATGGAGGTGAACCTAAAGCTAAGTGCCCATGAAGGTGATGAAGTTCAAGACATTACAGGTTATCAAAGTATGGTGGGTAGCTTGAACTATGCTACCTTAACTAGAATTGATATTGCATATGGAGTTAGTGTGCTAAGTCAATTTATGCACAAGCCAAGGATACCTCACTTAGAGGCTGCCAAGAGAATCTTGAAGTATCTTAAGGGTACACAGAACCATGGTTTGTATTTTCCTTTCACTTCAGATATTGATATAAAAGTCTATTTAGATGCAGATTGGGCAGGATGCAAGGATGATAGGAGAAGCACTTCTGGATATATTTCTTTTGCAGGTGACAAACCAATCTCATGGTCTGCAAAGAAGCAACCAACTGTTGCATTGTCTTCTACAGAAGCAGAGTATAGAGGGCTAGCTAATGCCACTCAAGAAGCAATTTGGATTAAGCTTTTGTATACAAAATTGGGATTATATACTAGGCCTCCAATTATCTTTGGACATAATACAAGTTCTCTTCACCTTGCACCTAATCCTATCTATCATGCTAGGACAAAACACATAGAAGTTCATTATCATTATGTGAGAGAAAATTTGCTAAGCAAGGATATTCAGCTGACCTATGTGTCAACCAACATGCAATGTGCAGATCTGCTGACTAAAGCTTTGGATGGAACCAAACTTTGCAGGTTCAAATCTATGATTGGATTGCAGGATATACTTGAAGATTGAAGATGAAGACTTAAGCCAAAATGTTTGGCTTGAGGGGGAGCTGTTGGTGTAAATCACAAGCCTACACATTTGGCTTGGAAGATATCATGAAGACTCTACATACATGAAGAATCATAGGAACATATACTAGTGGTTAATTAGCACTTTATCTCATTGTAAAAGTCAAATTGACTTAGAATCTTTTGTAATCACCTACCTAAGTGATTCATGGAAAAAGTAACTCACTTGATTGAGAGAATATCTCCAAGCATTTAGGAGCTTGATCATAGGGATCCAAAAGTTTGAATTTGAATTCAAATGTTTAGTCATTTCCTATAAAAATGGATATGAAAAAGTCGCGCGTAGATCACTTCACTCCCGAGCTTCATTCTACTGTAATTGAGTGTGTGTGTGTGAGGACTATACCATAGCCTACACCTCTCTACACCATTAGGCAGTGCTATTCACGCGAATGGGGTACACAAGTGTTAATTTATAGATACATTTACATCATTCATTTCTGTGTTCTCTGCTAGTCTACTCAAAAGTCTATAAACTTGTCAAGGGCATATCTCGGTCAATACTCCACCAAATTCAGTGATTCGAAGCTTGTTGGATTCCGCTTGAACTACTACATGCAGTTAAAAGTTGAAGACATTCTATTCAGCCAATTCAGAGAAATCTGCGTCGAGGTGCTCACTGGTCTATTTCTGCTACAGTCCTAAAAAGTCAGGGGTATAGCTAATCTTGCTAAATTGATTTCTCTTAGCATAGTTTATCTTTTTACATCATTCCACTTGAAAATGGTAGCTTGCTAAGCTAATTAAATATCCCTAGAAGGAATTTTATCAATTGCTACTGTGCTGGTCACACTAAGCAAAACATTCAGCAGGTGTCAAGACATAAATAGAAGGTTTTCTTGAGTTTGTGATTTCCAAAGTTATCTGTTTTTTATTCAATCATTGCACACATCATTTCCAAAGGACATACGTCATTTCTTGGTGTGATTGGAATGCTATGGAAGTCTACTAATCAAGGCTGAAGCCATAGAGGGCTCGTACAAAGCAGGTTTAGCAGTACCTACTCAGTCTCTTGGATCATCCATCCATCTTTCCCAACATGCTCTGAGAAATAACTTTAGCAAATTAGATCTTACCCCCGACTTTTTAGGGAACAACTAGTAGATGACCAGTGAGAACTTGGAAGATGATTTCTCCCAGGTGCCTAAAACAAATGCCTTGAAATTTAGGTAGCATAAATTAGACTTAAAGCTGGTTCCAACAAGCCAAAGAATATGTAAAATGGTTGAGTACTCATTGAGATTTGACTAAAAGAAGTTGACTATTCTCAGTAGTCATAGCAGAGAAGTAAACAGATATGTTCAATGAGCTATATGCATTATAGAACATGATTGTACAAAGTCACTGGCATTGTAATGATGCTTAATGATGATGAACTGAGTGAGCTATGGTGTGAGCTACGCAAGCTCTACAAATGATAAAGCAATGAGCTCTGAATGAGGCACTCTTCCCCATGAGATTTTACAAGGTCTTTTATAAACATTTCTTCTAAGTTTGAGTTTTGAATTCAAACTTGGCTCCAATCAAAAAGTAACTTCCACTAATTTAGGAGATATTCCTTCAATTTGGACTCGTAGCTAATATTCTTCCTAACTCCACTAGATATAAGCTTTTACAAGATTCTCCAAGGAATTAATCTTTTACAATGGTAAATGATTAAGTAGTTACAAGTTATAGTTCACATGAATCATCAAGTCATAGTTCCACACATTGTCTTCCATGCTAAGCCAAATGTGTAGGCTTGATTATTTCCACTTCTTGGAAACCATTTGAGAACTGCAGGATAGATATTGTAGGGCCCATCTACCCTACATCAGTTCCAAAGAGAGAAAAGTATTTATTGATTGCCACTGATTATGCAACAAAGTGGGTTGAAGCTATTGCCTCCCCTGATTTCACCACTCAAATAGTTGCAGATTTCATTTATAGTAACATCATTTGTGGATTTGGATGCCTCCTTGAAATTTATACAGACCAAGGTACTCATTTTGTGAACAAGGTCCTACATGAAAGTTTTAACAGGTACAAAATTCTACATAGGACCTCGTCTGCCTATTATCCAAGAGCTAATGGACATGCAAAATCCACCAATAAGGTATTAATTGCAATGTTAAGAAAGGAATGTATGTTACAACCCACTTCCTAGGGCATAGCTTATCAAGGTACGCTATGGGGGTACAGATTATCTTACAAAGAAGCTACTAGGTACTCTCCATTCCAATTGGTTTATGGGATATTTCCTATTGAACCCTTTGAATTTCTACATGGGTCACCAAAACTAGCTTTCATGCAGGGAAAGAAAGATTGTGGCGTCTCTCAATTGCTTGGAGGACTGAACAAAGTGGAAGAGATACGTCCACATGCTGAAAAAAAATTTCTAGAGACTCAAATGAAGAGGAAGGAGGCACATGATTGAAATCTCTAGAACAATAACTTACAAACAGGTATGTTAGTTCTTCTCCATAGACCTGAAATCCACGCATAAGTAAGGGGAAAATGGATTCCACACTGGGAAGGACCTTATAGAATTAAGACAATGCTAAATTGGAGTGCAGTGGAGTTAGAGACTCTGAAAGGAGAGGTACTCTCATTGGTCAACATATCCAAGCTCAAGGCTTATCATCAACATAACTGAAGCTTTCTGGATAACCTGGAACTTGTAGAATCTGTCCACGTTGTACATAGCCTTCTCATTCCAATTTTGCTTTAGTTTTAGTAGTTTTTATCCATTTTCATGGTTCCTTTAATTTCTATGCAACTTAGAAGCCATTTAACAACCTTTGCATAAGAAAAAAGTTAGAAATTTTTTGGGAATTTTTAAAGCACTTTTAGAATCTTTTCTAGCATTTTTTTCATCTTTTTCAATGTCATTTTCTTGGTAAAATGGAGGAATAAAGGAATTTCTCTATGGTTTTGAGTGAGAAAAGTGTCTTAGAAATGTATAGAATTTTTCGAGAATTTTTTCAGATTTTTTTGGATTTTTTTGAATTTCTTTGGTTTTTTTTTTGTATTTTTATCTAATTTTTGAATAATTTAAAAAAAGAGCCCCCATGGATAATTTTCTTTTATTTAAAAAAAACCCGCCCCCTCGCCCTCTCACATTTCTCAAAAAAAAACCACCCCTCTCTCTGTCTCTCTCTCTCTCTCTCTCTCTCTCTCTCTCTCTCTCTCTTTCTCTCTCTCTCTCTCTGTCTCTCTCCCTCCCTCCCTCTCTCTCTCTCTACCCCCTCCCGCCCCCACCTTTATTCATTTTTTTTATTTTATTGTTATTTTTTTCTTTTTTGTTTAAGCTCTGCCCAACCCCACGAGCGTTCAACAAAAAAAACAACACACACACATACATACACACACACACACACACATATATATATATATATATAATAAATAAATAAATAATATATTTTTTTCTTTTCCTCGGTCCAATGCTTTTGGCTCTAGATTGCGCATCGAATGGCCATTTTTTTTCAAAATTGGGGTCATTTTCATGCCTTTTGGCACCTTGGAACTCATTTTTTTATTGACTTTTTGAAAATCTCACTTTTTCTCTAATGTTTGGTCAAAACCCACATGTTTTGAACACATTTATCATGGGTTTTGCATTACACACATGGTCTAGAAGATCTATTCTCACCTTATTTCACCACATGTTTCACATTTTCCCATATGCACCCTCTGTAGCTTTACTGTTTTCTCATTTTGGCCCTCTCCTGAGCCCAGAATCCTACTCCCTCACCTCCCTTTACCCTTCTACCTAGCCCCATCCTTACCCCTCCAAACCCTATCCATCTAGCCCCCTCAACCCTCCCTTCTCTCTCCTTCCTACCCTCCATTCTCCATCCGTTGCTCTTCAATGCGAAATTTCCACTTTTTTTCTTCTCTTGTGTTTGTTCTTCATTGCTCCTTGTGGACTTGGTAGTTGCTCTAGTGTCCTTTTAAAGATTTTGCGGCATAGGAATCATGGTGACATGTATGCTCAGAGTTTTGGTTGTAGCTCTCTAGGATGGAGAGCCCATTAGGTGGTGGGTAACTATTGAGCCCATAAAAGTCATATTGGCCAAAGTCAACCACAATCAAAGTTAAAGTGGTAAAAGTCAAAGTGGTCAAACTCAACATGTTCAAGGTCGAATTCAACATGGGAAAAGTCAAAGCATTCAAAGTTCGGGTGTCAAGGTGCACAGGTAGTGCACAATTAAGTGTTCACAAAGGGTATATTTGTAGAAAGTTGGTTGCAAGTTACAGAGTGTCTTTCTGTAATTTCTCTAAGGTTCAAAGTGTTTTTAAAGTGTTTGGAAGGTTCAGGTGAACCCTCTCTTAGGTGCACATTTGAAGACTTAAAAAGCAAAATGTGAAGGTATGTGAAGCAGAAACGTACATAAAAGTGAAAGTATGGCCCCCCAATTAAAATTTTTGTTTTATTTTAAAGTCACTATAGGAAAAAACAGGGATTCGTTGTCTGCCCACATTTAGAGTCAATATTGGGATATCAAAGTGAACACCAAGATACTCTAGCAGTTAGGCGCTTACATGAAATGACACTCGAATCAAGGCAAGGCATTATTCTTGGTGTGACTAAGCAAAGTGAGCATAGTCTACACTAGGAGAGAGAAGAGCAAGAGACATACAGTGAGCATGCCATGCAAAGAAGTGAAGTGCAAGGTGTGCAAGAAGAGTGACTTAGAAGTGTGCAGAGAAGTGCTAAGCCATGCAACAAAAGGTCACAAGGGCCCATTGAAGCTATGTGTGCGTTGTCAGAAGGTGTCCATTCCTCCCCCTATTGAAGCTTCAGTGCAAGGTGTGCACAAGTGCAAGTTGTTGGAGAAGGTTGAGGTCTAGTGCAGAGAGGTTGGCGGTAGCAAAAACCTTGGGTATTTTGTAGCGTTGTTGATTGTGCACTCTTTGGGATTTCGCACAGAGATCATTTGGATTGTATTGTACATCATCAGTGTATTGTTCTCCTTATAATCAATCTACAGAAGCTTCCGATGTCTATATCTTTCTTCTTATCTTTCTCCCTTCTCCTACAAACACTCAAGTCCTTTTTGCACAAGAATCCCCCAACATGAAGATAAGCAATGTGCCTATGCAAGGTCATGTGATGTGGTCCTATAAAGTGTGTACTTTGAAGTGCATGGTAAAAAATATGATGCAAAAGATAAAGTATTTGGCACTTGTTTGGGAAGCATGTGCACTCACTTTTGTACATTTCATGTGCATATACATAAGTCCATTCCATCACTCAAAGTGCATGGGTAAAACTCAATACATGCCTTGATGCAAGGTGATGTACTAAGACCCTATCATGTATGCTTTATGTCCATTTTTTCAAATATTTATGGTGTAAATGAGAGTAAATGGTTGTTGTTGATGAGGTTAAAATGGAATTGGAATTGTGTTCATAAAATTTATAAGTGCAAATGCATGTGAATTTATGGGAATTAAAGCAGTGTGCATGTACATCATTTCATGCATACCCTAAGTGCAAAAGTACTCGACATGGTGTAAAATTTGAATAGATTCTCATGCCCAACATTCTCATCTCTCGAATCACTCAAATCACTTTCAATAGATCTCATCGTCATCATCAAAAATAATTTTTGAATAAGCTTTTTGAGCTAATCTATGTCTCATGAAAACATCAAAGGTTAGTGCAAAACACATGTTTAGATTTAATCTTTACTAGAATTCTCTCATAGAATAATATCATAACTTTGAATCTCTTCATCTTCATTGTAAATATCTGATCTCCATTCTAAATATCTATTCATAATGGATCATCTTCAAGCTTTTCCTTCTTGCATAGATAAAGTTTTAGAAGTTTCTGATAAATTTTTCCTATTTTGTTCAAGTTGTTTTATAATATCTTCAATCATTTGTTTTTTCCTTTTCTTCAAGTTTTTATTCATTCTTTATTTTCTCATCCTCAGTAATTTCTTTTTTGATATTTTCATATTGTTTTTTACTATTATCTTGATTAATAATATCATGGCTCAATTCACATTTCATTTTTTTTTGCTTTCTCTTGATCAAGTAATTGGTCATTACCATCTCACAAGTTCCTCTTATATCAATGGGGAATCTAGTTAACTCTATGGTTTTTTCCTATTTTCTTTACTTCTATTTATTTTCTTTCAACTTCTTCTTCATTCTCCTTCTCTGGTTATAATGAGGATTGGCCTTTTTTTGCTCTTCCTTTTGATCTGATCAATCCTATCATCTTCTTGCCTTTCTTGTGGTTGACCACTAATGATAACAATCTCCCACTAAAGGCCAATATGGCCAAAGTGACACTAGGAGAAAAATAAACAGTGATAAAGAATACCTCAGTGTAAGTATACAAACTATACCTCCCACTTGATGAGCACGTTACACACTATACACGTATCTATGTAAGATCATCAATCAAGTAAGCACCATCAAGTCACAAAAATGTCGAAAGCTATCCTATGGTAGAGCTTTAGTCAAAGCATCAGCAAAATTATCTAGAGTATGAACCTTCTCAAGAATTCTCATTGGGTAAGAAATCTCCAATGAAGTGGGGTACTAATACCTCACCTCAATGTGCTTGTTGTTTGCATAATAGACTGGATTCCTAGCCAAAGAAATGGCAATCTGACTATCATTGAGCAAATGTGTACATGTAGGCACAGACTCACATCACAAGCAAGATGCATAATCCATAGTTCTTCCTTACATGCTTCACTTGATATAAGATACTTTGATTCTATAGTGGAAACAATTTTATATTCTTGAAGATGGGATCTCGAAGAGATAAAACCTCCAACAAAATGAAAAATATACCCTAAAGTAGACTTCCGATTGTCTACACAAGTAGCATAATCAGAGTCTATGTGACTAGTAATGGATGCCTTTCCTTTATCCAAGCATAAACACTTTTCCTCAGTGTCACTCACATATCGTAAAGTCATCTTGACCACTTTCCAATGTTTTTTGCTAGGATTAGACATATATCTACTGAGGAACCCCACTACAAATGCAATGTCTCCTCTCATAGCTACCATAGGGTACATGAGAATACCAACACATTGATAAGGAATAATAATCATAAATTTCTTTTCCTCATCTGATTTGGGGCAATCATCCCTACTCAATTCCACGTTGTCGGGAAGTTGCGCACATATGGCTGGTGGATCAGTCAGCCACTAAATCCCTCGGCACACGCAGGGTGTATGAGACAATCGTAGGTGTTTTAGGTATATTTTTCTTTCGTCTAAGGTAACTAAAGTTGGTGGAAATAAATCTTCACTACTTCGTGATTCAGGAGATGCAATGGAAGAAAATGCTAGGAATGTAGTTAAACATTGATCATAAGATAAAGACACTAATGATTCCGAAGTAATTTTGTTCTTAATAAGTTCTTCTAATACTAATTCTACAGATTCGGTTGTATGTTCAATGATGTTATTACTACTGTGTTCAGATGTATGGTATAAATCGGAAGACATGAAAGAACTAATAGAAACAATATGATGCTAAACTGGTCTGAATAAATAAATTAATAAGCTAATACAAATGTAAAGTCTAGATAATTGGATAAATGTCTAAACAAATGGGTATTTTGACTAAATCGGGAAGATAAGGTTTAAATGGATCTTTAAGCTGCCGCTTTACTTCAATTGTCTTCACTTCACTTTAATTGATTGTAATCTTCAATGTTTCTTCTTGCGGCCTATCTTTGGGTTGGCAACAGAAGACATCTCCTCAGAAATCACCTGCCAAATGGAGTTTAAAATGATCCACAAGATTCTGACCCAATGGTGCCAACGAAATGCATGCTGCAGACGACACATATATTACTTTCTCTACTCGTTTTCTCATCTCCTATCTACATATGCAAGGTGAGAAGTCACTCAAAGGAGAGGAGAATCCAAGATCAAGAAATCAATTTCTTTCTCAATAGCTATAGTGAAAGGAAAAATAAGATTAAGGAAGCAAGAAGACAACTACCTGCAAAGAAACATTAGGAATTCATGATCAAAGCATACATATATATATGCACACAGATCCTCTCTATACCACTATTTTGGTTTCCTACTTTATTTCCCATCCATCCTTTAACCCACCATACTTTAAATTGACTTTTCTCACATAACTTACTTTCACCTCTCTTTTCATCCACTAATTCTCACCATTCCTTTTCATTAACCAACTTTTTCACTTTAAGTGCATCTTCCTTTCAGACCACTCCTTAATTCACTTTAATTCCACATTACTCACATACCATTCTTTTTTCTAGCATCCATATAGACCACTAGTTATTTATCCACTTGACTTATAATTTTAATTCAATTACCCTAAATTTCTTAATTAAATAAATTAGGTAAGTTAAGCTTAGGTTAAGAATTTAATTAATTAGAACCTTAGTATTTAAATGCACACATATGATTAAAGTAATTATTAATAGCATAGTTTAATTTTTAATACATAAATATTTAATGTATAGATTAATGTATTTGAATAACAACTATTCTAGCCCTTGAAACATACTAAAACCCTAGAAAACCTACTAAAACCCTTTAGAAACCCTATCATTAATCCATTAACACTTAAATAAACCCTAGCATTACCCCATTAGAATCTTTTGAGACCCTGTGGATTAACCCAACTGACATAAAATCATATCAACTTATGAAATCCTAGGGTTAAATACCCATGATTCATGAATGTATGAATAAAACAACTCATTAAATGTGAAATTAGAGTAAACCCTAATATGAACATGTATTCTTTATCATTTCTTGTACCTGCAAACACTTCAAAAGTAGTTAATTCAATCCAGAACAACTAATCAACAGTGATATAAAAGGTTAGAATTCACCAATTGAGTTAATTTTATTTTATCTGGTCATCAACTAGAAAGTTGAAAACTTTCCGACATTCGCCCCGACCAAACCTGCACATCGTCCTCGATGGGCCAAACCTGCAGATCATAGAAGGCAATATCAAATTCTTTTGAAAATTATTCATGACTTAAATGCAAATAGTCTATAAAAAAATGCTTCTATCATTAGTACATCTTCTGATAGCAGAGAAAACTTATAAAATTATGTAAGCTTGAATTTCAACCTTTTCGTTCAATGCATGAATTGGAAACAGGTTTTAGAAGGAAACTATAGAAGTCATTCAAATAGTGTTCGTACTAGCTCTTCTATTAACTCTGTTCATAAGTAAAGCATATGTTATATAGGCCTTCTATCCTCATCTCCTAGCCACTTGCCATTAAGATACAAAAAAACTAACTCCCCTCTAGCATACATCCGCCTTATATAGCCCGCTTTTCAATTCAGAAGTGATTTCGAGACCACAACTGATTTATTTGCTTTTTTTTTCTTTCATCTCTTTTTTCATCATAATTTTTCTTTGTGTCATTCTCTTTTCATATGCAGCAACCATTAATGTACTGCTTTCAATTTTTCTTCGCAACTTTTTGATGAAGGGGAAAGGCTTAACCCCTAATCAGAGCAAAGGATCTAGAGGTAAGCTAAAGTAGGAACTAGGATCTCTTAAGCTAAATGGGTCAGATTTAAGGAAGCTTACCTATATAAAACAAGTTTACTCCTACTAGGAGTTGCAAGTTAAGGGTTCTGTCAACTATCCATATGACAGCCATAGGTCTTTAATCCCTATCTTCACTTCAAGCACATCCCTACTTCAGTGTAAATTCTACTTTTCATAATTTTAAGAAGTTTCTTAACCTAGCTGAAGAATGTACATCTCTAATTATGATAATGCAGGGAAAAACAAAACTTAAAACATTAATCAGGGTTAGAACTGTTTCACCTGATCTATATTGATTCCATCTTTAGCATTGCCTTTCATCCAAATATCGCTTTGATTGCTTAAATTTTAAACTGCATGTACTATCTTCAATGTCCTGCGCTTCATCTTTATCATAAATCAGTCTTTAATTAATTGGTTCAAAAAAAAAAACATTTTCAACTCCTGCTATCAAGCAACAACATATAAACTCACAAGAAAATTAGTTTAAATAAAATTTTTATTTTCATACATAAAAAAGAAAAAACATATTTAACAAAAAATTTAAACATTATTTTTATTAAAACATTCATTCATCATTTTCTTCATCAGATAATAAATCATAAAATTCTTCATTTCTTTGTTTAAATATTTTAACTCTTTTACCTGCAATTAAATTTTTAAGCGGAGTTCCATTTAACTCTCTTAAGGCGTACGTTCCATTTTCATAGATTTTGACCACCACATAAGGTCCAAACCAACGCTATCATGGTCTTTAAATAGATTTAGAAATATTAGAAAAAGAGCATTTAACTTTTTCTTAAAAAATGAATTACTTTGGAGACATACAAGGGGGAAGATCAAAATGCCTCAAAGAGTACTAGGTACTAAGAATCTTCAGATGCAAGTTATGAAGAGCATGCATGATACTTTATGGGCCGGGCATAAAGGTTTTGTTGCCACTTATGAAAAAATTAGAGAGTGTTACTGGTGGCCAGGTATTTATGTTAATGTAAAGAAATATGTGGATTCTTGCGATGTATGTCAAGTTTATTCATCGGTTAAGCATAGGGATCCACTGCATCCTACGTATCCACCATGCATACACTATAAGTGGGTAGTAGACTTAGTAACCATGCCCAAAGGTATCGATAGAATGAGATACATAGTTCTTGCTCGAGAAGATCTTACTAATCATGTGGAAGGCCGAGCTCTAAGATCAAAAACTACTTTCAATGTATGCAAATTTCTTCTTGAAGATGTGATTTCAAGATTTGGGTATATTGAAAAAATAGTAGCCGATAGGGGCGAATTAGACACACAAGAGGCTAGAGAATTCTTTGCTAGGCATGGAATTCGTTTAGCTCTTACGACAGCATATAACCCTGAGGCTAATGGAAAGATTGAAAGAGGGCATTCCCCTATCATAAAAGCGATTTCTAAAGCTTGCAAAGGAGAACTGAAGAATTGGCCGAAATTTTTGCCATTCGCCTTGTCGGCTGATAGAATGACCTGTACTAGAACGACGGGGTTTATGCCGGCAGAGCTAATGTACTGCCAAAAGCCAATTTTTCCAGTAAATACCCAAATTCTTACTTGGACTACGCTTCCTTGGAAAGATAATTTATCTACTGAAGACTTATTAGCTTTAAGGATTCAGCAGCTTGAGCAAGGGAATGAAAGACTAGATGAAGCTATAGCTAAATTAAAAACTTCTCGACTTAAAAATAAAAAGTATTTTGATAATTTACATGGGCACTTTTTACTCTAGTGCTGGCTAGAGGTTTTCTCCCCATGTTACCACATATTTGATACTCTCATATGTGGTGGTACTTTGTATATAGGGATATTATTCAGCTCTTACTTTACCAAATAGTTGAAAAAGGCTTGCATGTTAGGTTCACCCAACATGGAGCTTTTTTGGAAGATCCATGTCAAGGCTTCAAAAAGATAGCCCGAGGTGAGAAGCATGGTAGGCTCTTTACTTTTGAAATAGGAGAGACTAGGAACATAGCTCTATTCAACTTTGGGTCTCAAACCCTAAGTGAGCTTGAAGTGTGGCATAAGAGACTTGCTCACATGAATGAAAGAACCTTGAAGGATATATGTAGGGATCAGAGCGTTCTAGGACTGCCGAACATATCAAAGCAACACATGATCATTAGGTGTGATGCATGTCAGATTCGGAAGGCACAAGGACAACCATTCGACCACAAAGGCTACATCCACAACAACTTATTAGACTTAGTACATATAGATGTATGGGGACCAAGTCAAGAAACTTCATTGGTAGGATCAAGGTCTTATGTCTCATTTATTGACGACCATAGTAGATGAGCTGTTCTATACTTTATCAAGAGTAAGAATGAAGTGTTTGATTGCTTCAAGAAGTATCTTGCACATGTGGAGAATCATACACGTAGATCACTAAAGAAGCTCAGATCTGATGGAGGAGGAGAATACTTCTCCAAAGAGTTTGATGAGTTCTTGCAGGAAAAAGGTATCAAAAGGAAGTGACTACTAGGTACTCTCCTCAACTAAATGGAAATGCAAAGAGGAGAAACAAGACATTGGTTGGATTAGCCCGAACAATGCTTGAAGAGAAGAAGTTGCCACATTATCTATGGGTAGAAGCTATTTCAACTGATGTGTACCTTGTCAATAGACTACCATCCAAATCACTTCAAGGTATGACTCCTTATGAAACATGGCATGGAAGAAAACCTAGTCTTGGACATTGCAACGTTTTTAGTTGTTTAGCTTATGTTCATGTACCATCACAAATAAGAGGTAAGCTAGATGAAAGGGCAACAAAGGTAGTGTTTATTGGATATGATTCAACTCAAATGGGTTATAGGTTCTTCAATCCTTCAACCAAGCAATTCACTACAAGTAGAGATGTTGTGTTTGAAGAAGACAGGTCTTGGTATGATGAAGACAAACAAAAGGTAACACTACCATATGATCTTGATTCTGACTCTCATCAATTGGGAAGCAAGCATGATACATAGGTCCAGGATCCAAGAAGTGATAAAGACGATGACCAAGATGAAAGGGAAAAGGATTACAAGCTATGGAAATCAAGAGGCAAAGCAAAGATGCAAGAGGTTAGAATGCTCCGAACAAGTACCTAGAAGATCAGCAAGAGAGAAGAAACAACATGAAAGGTATGTATATGATTCCACGTTTGTTACAAGGCATTCAATATACTTGGCAAAAGACTCTATTTCAGAGGAACCCTCAACCTATGAAGAGGCAAAGGGAAACCCTAATTGAGAAAAGTCCATGAAAGAAGAGATAGATGCATTGAAGGAAATGGACACTTGGGATTTGGTTCAAATGTCACCGAATCAAAAGGTAATTGGTTAGAAATGGGTATATAAAGTTAATAGAAATTTAGATGGATCAGTTTGTAGGTACAAGGCAAGATTAGTTGCCAAAGGATGCTCACAAACTCATGGTATAGACTATGAGGTAACATTCTCACCACTTGCAAAGATGACTACAATCAGGACATTGATAAGTGTAGCTGTTGCAAGGAATTGGAGACTCCTCTAGCTTGATGTGAAAAATGCATTCTTAAATGGTTGAATAAGCGAAGAGGCATACATGTCACAACCACCAGGTTTTGAAAACCCTAATTATCCATCTTATGTTTGCAGACATAAGAAAGCATTGTATGGATTGAAACAAGCTCCAAGAGCTTGGAATTACGGGTTGGTTACATATCTTCAAGATCAAGGGTTCAAAGCTAACACCTCAGATCCTTCTCTATTCATCAAAAGGGATCACAATGAGGTTATCTATCTATGTGTATATGTAGATGATATTATTGTGACAGGTGATGTCAAAGGATCAAGAGACACATGCAAGAGGAGTTCAAAATCAATGACCTAGGTGGGCTCACATATTTCCTAGGTATGCAGGTGATATACAAAGATGAAGGAATGTATTTGACTCAAAGAAGATACATTCAAGATCTTCTTCTCAAGTTCAAAATGGAGAACACTAAACCTACAGTACACCTTTGGAGATGAATCATAAACTAAATGTTTATGAAGTTGAGAAAATTGAAGACATTAAAGAGTATCAAAGCTTGATAGGTAGCTTGATATATGCTACTCATACAAGGGAAGACATCTCATATAGTGTGGGAGTGCTTAGTCAATTCATGCACTCATCGGGAAGACCACACATGGATTTGGCTAAGAGAGTACTTAAGTATGGCAAAGGTACAATCAACAAAGGTATATTCTATCCTTATTCTTCAGATTCGGATATCAAAATCTGTTTAGATGCAGATTGGGTAGGAGATAAGGATGATAGAAAAACTACATCTGGTTACTTAGCATTTCCAGGTTTGAAGCTAGTGTCATGGAGTTCCAAGAAGCAACCAACAGTTGCTTTATCCTCAACTGAAGCAGAGTACAGAGGCTTGACCATAGCAACTCAAGAGGCAATATGGTTAAAAGCATTGTATACAGATTTGGGACTTGTGAGTTCCAAACCTCACATATTTGGAGATAATGTAAGTTCCATGCATCTAGCGGCAAATCCTATTTTCCATGCGAGAACCAAGCACATAGAAGTACATTACCACTTCATCAGGGAGAACCTCATGGCAAAGGAGATTGACATTTCTTTTATTCCAACTGAAAAGCAAGTAGCAGATATGATGACGAAGGCAGTTGATGGAATAAAGCTTTGTAGATTCAAAGCTATGGCAGGTATTCAACCTATCAGAGAATGAAGACTCAAGCATACTTTAGCTTGAGGGGGAGTTATTGGAACATCAAGCTTACACTATGCTTGAGGTGGATTTGATCTACATCAAAGGCTATCGCATCGAAAGAATACTTGTAATCATGCTGGTCGCTATGGGCATTTGAAGTTCATTGTCTCTTCCATAGATAGTAAGTTTTTTGAGCTAGTCGACCCTCAAACCTATCTGTTTTGTATCGACTCATTCTCCTTGATGCTCCAAAGTAAATAGTGTGTTTATTTGCACTTATGATATGCTTATAAGGTCTATTTGAGTCTCCATAAGCTCAAGGGCTGGTCTTGTGTCGGTTGGCTAGACCAAACTTCGTCGCTTCGAAATGCATTTTTCTACCTTCTACAAGCTTCTCCAAGTTCTTTCAGTGCTCACTTTGATGTCTCAAGATTGTCTCCAAATGTGGGTAGCCAACAAATCCGTTTTTTGTCTTTTAGTGACTTTAGACTAAAACAAAAATTGTAATTGGAGGGCCATACTTTTACTTTTGCGTACGCTTCCGCTTCATATACCTTCAGATTTTGCCTTTTAAGTCTTCAAATGTGCACCTAAGAGAGGGTTCACATAAGCCTTCCAAACACTTTAAAACCCTTAGAGAAATTACAGAAAGACACTCTGCAACTTGCAACCAAGTTTCTGCAAATATACCCTTTGTGAACAATTAGTTGAGCACTACATGTGCACGTTGACACCCAAACTTTGAATGCTTTGACTTTGCCCATGTAGACTTTGACCTTGAGCATTTTGACTTTGACCACCTTAAATTTGAGTGTTTTAACTTTGATTGTGGTTGAGTTTGACCAATATGACTTTTATGGGCTCAACACTTCCCATGCACTTGACAAATGATTTCAAAATTCAATGTGCAAGTGTAGGGGGTGAATGTGGGAGTTGTCCATATTTTGAAGATACGAAATAAATTTTATCATTAAGGGACTATAGCACTATTTCTATTGAAGATGATTTAAGGATTTGCCCATCTAGGATGATGTGCAAGTTTAGGGGGTGAATGTGGGAGAGATCCATTGCCCATATTTTTAAGATAGGAAATAAAATTTATCATCAAGGGACTATGAGCAGTATTTCTATTGAAGATGATCATTACTTAAGAATTTTCTATGATGCGTCTATCCTTCCAAGTAGTACTTGGATGCGAAGAGTGAAGAAATTGATCATGAATAGTGAAAACTTGACCTTGAGAAGATTTTTGAGTCTAAGGAATATTCATTATCTTGTAAAACATTGGGATCGAGGACCTCAATTCTTGAAACCCTAAAACTTGAACTCATTATTTGATAAGTCTAAAAGCATGGCCCTATGTTTAAGAGTGTGGGGAATCTTGGTCTAAGAGAAGGACTCTGTTGATAATAGACTAGAGTTGAATTCATGATGACGACATAATAAAATAATACTTTTTTGCAAGAATTGTTTGGACAAAATCAAAACGTGCTGTCAAGTTCTTTTTTTTTGTGTCTTGATTTGATCATATAATGAATTCAATGTTTAAGATTTCAAGAGTTGAAGTCCTCAATCCCAATGTTTTACAAGATAATAAATGTTCCTCAAGGTCATTTTTTTCAAGATTCAAGATCAATTTATTCACTTTTCTTATCCAAGTACTACTTGGAAGGATAGAGACATGATGGAAAATTATTAAGTAATGATAATCTTCAAAAGAAATAGTGCTCATAGTCCCATGATGATAAAGTTTTTTTCCTATCTTCAAATATAGAGAGAGGATCTCTTTGATAATGAAGGTGATTATTTAAAGATACTAGAAACTACACACAATGTTGTTGCAAGCCAAAACTTTCAACCTCACAATGTGATTAAAACCATTCTAGTTTCAAGCCTTAGGTCGCCTACCCTTCATATAGATGCATATACACATTTGAAGAGGTGTGACACATTCGAAAGAGTTTAATATCCTATTCATAAAGATGAGTTGCCATTAAGAACCATGATGGGAGTACTCCATTCTCCAGGTGGTGTATAGACTTCATAGGTCCTATCAACCCTCCCCTAGCTAGAATCTGCCATGCAAAATACATCATTGTTGCCATATACTATCTTACCCAATGGGTAGAAGTAAAAGCCACTAGGAAAAATGATGCACAGGTGTCAACTAAGTTCTTATTTGAAAATGTTTACACGAGGTATGGATTTCCTCTAAAGTTGGTAAGTGATTGAGGAACTCATTTTTTGAATGAAGTGATTGAATATCTATTGCAAGGTTGTGATGTAGTGTAGTAAGAAACTCTAGAAGGAAATGTAATGCCAAATTACTTTAGTGGATGCAAAGTGAAGCTTTATCAAGAACCATTGATTGAGGAGATTCTTAAATGACTCAAGTAGATAAGAAGCATGAAGATGAGAAGAAAAGAATCCAAGAAGAAGCTCATGCTAAAGCTCTAAAATGCATTAACCATATGAAGCTCAGATGATAGGACCCACGCTAATAAAGGAATGCCAATGTCAAAGGGCTTTGTCTTGTGAATGTGTTTCCCTAATCAAATGCCCCTAGGTACCACATGGAGACGTGCCAACAAAAGAGGAATACCTATTGGAATGATCTTAGTTACATGTGTACACAAAGGATAGAGATATTGAAAACACATAGAAAACAAAGATGCAAATAGATGAGACACTACAGAAGATCGGGCGCAATCTCCCCCATGCACCCTATGCGATGGGTCTACAAAGTCCATGTAGATTACAAGATTTTTATTACATGGAAAATAGTGATTACAATGAGGGGAACTTTGAAAAGTAGGCATGAAAGAGAAAATTTTCTCTCTTTTGTGGAAAACCTTTGCATTTGTTTACATAGATCTTGATATATAGTGATGCTTATCCTAACCACTATTTTTACTACTTTTTCAAGAAAGAACCCTCTACGTGCACCTTCATTCACAAACTATATATGAAATATAAGTCCTATTATTCATGTCTCAAGATATCGGAAATGTCCATGCCCATTCATGCTCTCAGAACCCTTGAGGTCTATATCAAAACACAAAAACACATTAATAATGCACTAAATTTAAATCCAGAAATCAATCACTCCATAATTAATAACATGCCCCCTAGTTGAAAAATTTTCATATTATGTATGTATGCTCTCTTTGCTGATGTGGCATAGATGCCACATGGCATCACTAGACGCATTATGCCTATTTGGTGGAATATAGAATAGGGTAATCTCAAGATAGCTCTTTTGAGACACATATATGAGAGTAGGGTCTCTCCCAAAAGGAATGGCTTGGTGATAGGGTAATATGTCCAATGATACTCTCTGTGTAGGTCCTTCTTTCATCATAGTAGCTAAAACAAAATGTTTTCCATGAGAGCTCCTGCAGATGGATCTAAAGTGAAAAGATTATTTTCACGTCCTAGATCACAACAGTGATCCAAGCTATATGAACACTACTAGGTAGGGTTTTGAACCCACACCATACCTATGAAAGGTTCCCACGTTATCCAAGTAGCAGATTTCTTAGATGATCATTTAATTTCAAAAAGAAATATAAAAACTCAGCACTACTATTTTTCCACGCCCACATGCAATGAGAAGAGAATGGGATTAAAGATTGGAATTAGCTGCAGCTGAAGTGAGGAAGAGAGAATAGTAGGAAGAGGACGGATAAGAGAGGAAGAAATAAAAAAGGAGAAGACAAATATTTTATCTCTCTTTACTTGTCCCAAGAAACAGACTTCATTCCATGACATCCGACATCGACAGTGGTCACGTCTCTTTTGGAATAGAGCATAGAGGGCTTCTTCTTTTTCTACACATCTTGGTTTTGGGGCCATACAATTGAAAGGAAAGGAGAAGAGACAAGAGAGATGTCGACGTGATGCACTTTTTGCACACAAAGAGATCGTCAAGAAAGAAAATCCTCTCCATGAATTCCCTCATACTATGGTTCCAAAGTGAAAGAGGATGGAGCTTCATGTTAATCATACGTATTACTATTTAATTTTGAAAGGGTCAGATTTTGAGAGAAGAAACGAACGATTTGGGGGCTAAGCATCCTCTCATCTTGAATCAAGGAATCCCTCAAAGAAATCATAAGCTTTATGTAGCTCCAAATAGCCTTTTGGCATGCTTTTCATATAAATTGCACGTCCTATTTTGATAAGTAGTCATTTTGAGAAAGGGAAAAGAAGAGGGATTGTCCATAGATTGATGCGAAAAAGCATGCATACTGAGAGATAGTGCATGGATTTCCATTGATAATAAAAAAAACATAATAACTACTCAGTGTGATGGGAATTTGAAGCTCCACAAAACCCACTTTCATCATTCTTTGAGAAAAATTCTAGCACCTAAATTTGAAAGGTTCTCATTTTGGGGGAAGATAAAAGAGGTCCATTAGGTATGTATGGATGGGAAACACAATCTACACATGGAGAGTATGTCATATGGATGTCAATATGGAATCATTAGATTCATGAAAAGGATAAGTTAAGGAGGAATTCTACTTCCTCCAAGACCCCCTCTACATACTTTTTGGAAAACATTCAGGTGCTAATTTGAGAAAATCTCCACTTTTGGGAGCAAAACAATAGATAGTTTAACAGGCTTTTCATGGATTGGTGCATACATACATGAAATATGGTATATATATTACCATAAAGAATTGCATAATCTAAGAAAATTCCACATTAGGAGTGGATTAGAAGCTTGTTGAATTCTCCAATATAACTCTTTTGAAGAAATTTAGAATCTTGGTTTAGGCCTCTTTTGGGGAGCAAATCAACATCAAAGAAGGGAGGATTTGAAAAAGTGAAAATAATCCCAAGCATCTTCATATATTACTCTTTGAGGTTATGAACAAAAGCTTAGGATTTGTGATGGAAGAATGTTTTTAGGAACTTCAAAAATCAGATTTTCACACTTTTTTCTAGCCTCTCCACCAATCCACTAGTTTGGTATGTCACAATTGAAGAGACCATAACTTGGGCTAGAAAAATCCAAACTGGATGTGCTATGGCTTGTTTTGGAAAACAAAAAAGTAGGTTTATGCGAAGAAATTTTATAAATTCTGTTATTTTTTAGTTCTATGCAAGCCTCAAAGTCTAACAAGTTTTTTACAACTACCTTTCGAGAACCATATCTTGCAAACTAGGAAGGCTATTGAAGTAATTTTCACTTATAGGAACTTATACATGATATATATTTCAGGTTTTTGTAGGTCTGTAGATGGATTACATATGCATTTTTTTGTAATTTTGCACTATTTTTTGTAATCATTTGGCCATGATTCATGTTCTAGAAGGTGATCCAATGTTATTGGAAACTTAAAACTTTATTTTAAGACCAGGTGAGGGAAGTCTAGAGGTCTCAAAGCTCATGAAAAAGACTTTGATGCATGCAGTTCTGACATCAAACCATTAAGGGATGTATGGCTTATGATGCTAAGCAATATGGTTATGTTTTGGCATGTTTTGTATGTACATGCATGGATATATGGTTGGAGTGCATACATCAAAGTTGTTCATTATTTTAATTCTACAAGTATGGATGAACTTGCTAGGTATAAATTTTTGATTTTTTGGAGGAAGGATATTTGCATGAAGTACAAGGTTATACAGCCAAGATGTGCTTGCTAGCATTTTATGTTTTTGCAGGTTTTGGAGTTCATATATGAGTATATGGCTTGTATGACATGGGCTTACCAAGCCCCATGTGCTAATGAATGGTCTATGTGCCATTGGCTTGCAAGGCCTTATGATTTATATTATGGTTAATTTTTTTTGGAGATCCATTTCCTTGGAGAAATGTTGTCAAAAGTTTTCCAAACTCATGGCATTATATACGCACTTTCCTTTAGGTAAGAATGATATGGCATGCTAACATACCTTCTCTACAAATATCAACAAATTTTAAACATGCTTGTACACATCTACTTGATTGACTTAGGACCATCAAGGCATCATAGATAATGCAACTTTAGTATTAATTGGATCCCTATGCATACTCCTTATGTATTTAGAACATATGATTGCTAAGGGGAAGGAAATATACATTCACCATTAGGAATGTGCACAAGCAATCCTATAGGTTTTAGGAAGTTGCATAGAGACACGAGAGAAACATTTATGATCATCTCCAATGTATTGAAGGATTACTTACTTTCAAAGAGACTCTCATCATATGACTAGGAGACTAGGAGGTATCATGAAAAATATCCAAAAAGTGAATAATTTCACTCATGCACATCACTTGGGTAATTAGTGAAAACGTTTTGCTACACTCCTAGGGACACCAATTAAATGGGATCATAGAGATGAATTTCATGAGAGAGCATGGACAGGTGCTAATGTGATTCAAGTGATGGTTTGGAAGGCCATAATCATGGCACTAGCTCTATGATTTAGAGCATAGATCCCTGAGTGAGGAAGATTTGGGGTACCAAATACATATGTATATGTTGGGATCTAGAGAGAGGTACTTAGACTTAGTCTTGATATCTAGGGACAAGTTAGTTTGGAATAGAAATGCATATCCATGACACACACACACACATATACATACATATATATATATATATATATATATATATATATATATATATATATATATATATATATATATATATATATATATATATATATATATATATATATATATATATATATATATATATATTTAATTTAGTGTAGGTATGACACAATGAGTTGGAAGAAGATTCCATTGGTATGGGAGGATGAAAAGGACTTCCCTTTGAGCACTCTTCTTCTATGGAAAGGGAGAAAAGACTCATCATTCATAGCAACATGTCTCACTACATGAGAGGAGAGTTCTTAGTAGGCATCTCCAAGTGTTATCTTTTATAGTTTAGGGAATATCTATTCTTGCAATAGAGAATGCGATAGGTGATTTTATCACCATTGCTATCACATAATCACTTTCTGGTTTTCAAGAAGGATAATTCCATTAGTATGATTCGATCATATAGATCAATGCATAGAGGATGGTTGGCATACATAGTTCTTTAATATGGATACATGTATGTTTATTATGGTTTCATGTCACATCATTGCTGATCATTTTAGTAGAGGTCTTTGACATGAAGATGGAATTTATTTTCTCCACTCCTCACCACATAAACCTTCATTTACATGGGAGATTCGTTCTCCACCTTCATGTCAATGTATCTAATGAGGGATTATGTACTAGTTTGTGGAAGAAAGGAGCAAGTAATTTCATAGAGTTCTCTTTTAAGGAGAAAAGAAAGTGGGAAATAGCTCAAAGAAAAAGGAGAGATCTCACTTTATCTTAGATGTCTTACTTTATCTCCTATTTCTTTACAAAGAAAAAGGAAAGGAAAATTAGATTTCTTCTTAGGAGAAGAATAAAGTATGCTTTCCTTTAGATAGAAGAGTTTTTTACAAAACATCTATTAGTCCATATTTTATAAGGAATTCATTTATCCTACTTTCGAGTGTAATTTTTTTCACATGGGAGTTTAGTTCTCCATTATTTTTGAAGGAAACATATGAATAACATATATACATGTTCTCAGTTATGGATGAGGTAGATCAATGGGATTCAGTAGAATCTCTTTCAAAGGTAATGGGAAAGTGGAACAGATTCCACTACTAGAGCTCTTTTCCTTAGATGCAATTAGAGAGAGAGAGAGAGTTTCACTTTCTCATTTTGGTTGTCTAGTTAGAAGTGGCACTCTTCTATCAAAGAAAAGAGGGAGATCAGTTAATCATGATGGTTATTGAGTCTCACTTGTAGACTCTAGAGAGTTTATGTTTATTTCGAGTGATGGTCCTTGACTAGATGAGATGATGTAGTTATTAACATTAGTTAGATTGGGAATACATTTATGACTCCACTCTTTAGGGTTTCTATGAGATAGGGATAGATCTAACCTATTGGGATACCAAACACTTAGTTTCTCTTACATCATGGGGATGATGTGTAAGCATCAATTACAAGAATAGGTACTTAGGGATTAACTGAGTCTCAAAAGGAATGCTTTTAGCATTCATATGGTAAAGTTAAGTGAAGAGAAAACTTTATAGCTTTCACTAGTGCCAATAGATGCTCTTCCAATAGAGCTAACACAAAAGGAAATTTATGGGAAATGAAAGACTTCTTGGTGGGTGGAATGTAGAGATTACATTTTTACTATTATAAAATTCTTATTTTTGAACTAGATGATCAAATTGCACAGTGCACAAGGTAGTTTAGATAAACTAGTCCTTGTGAGTACACTCAAGGTTAGGAAGACCTAGAGTGGTATGAGGGAGAAATAATTATTTAGTCCTATATGGATTTGGAATCACTTTTTATGGGATTTTGTTCTATATTTTACAACATTTTATGGTTTAGTATCTCCATTATAGTATGGTCAAGCTTATAAGATTGGCACTTTACACTTACATTTCATACTATGACTCCATGCAGGATACATCACATTGACTCACGTGATTCTAGGAATGTCAGAGGTTGTGGGAGCAATAGTTTTGAAGTTGAGTATATATGGGAGATAGCAAGCACCACTCAGATGGTTTCCCACCTTTAATATGATTTCATATGAGACCTCACAAGGGGAAACAATATTTTCAATGGCAAAAAGCACATAGAGATGATCATCTACATTGATAAATGGGATTTAGGGGAGTTCAAGAACTTTATTCTATCATTATGGACATTTCACTTATATTTTTTATGTCAAAAATGCTTTCAAGGGAAATAAAATTCCATATTATGGATGTTCGCCCTCTTGGGTGAGGTTACATAGATGCCACATGGCACCACTAGAAGAATTATGCCTATTTGGAAGAATAAAGAAGAGGGTAGTCTGAAGACCATTCTCGTGAGACTCATATGTGATAGTATGAGCTCTCACAAAAGGAATGGCTTGATGGCAAGGACGTATATCAAATGATACTCTGTCTATAGGTCCTTGGTTCACAACAATAGATAAAGAAAATGGTTTTCCATGAGAGCTCTTAGATATATTGCTAAAGTGAAAAGATCACTCTCACACCATAAAAACCAACTAGCCTCAATTGATAGTAATGAAATGGACATGGATGGCTAGTCACATGTCCAATCACTGAACAACATAAGCATGCTCCATGTAAAAAATCATGCATGGGAATATATCATGGAGGAATTAAAATTATTGTGACTATGTATGGGTTGTTAATGTAGCCTTACAGATTGTTTGCTATTATGTAATAATAAAGTAAACAAAATACTAAATAATCCAATAAAATAACATACATCACTAACTATTCAAAAAGTACTTTTGTTCAGTCTTACATTAACTCATTTATTGAAGTTTGATATGTCCTAAATATTCTAGTTCACTTTGTAAAACGTAACCTAAGTGTTGGTGGATTCTTAGACAAGAAGGAGTTTGAGGGTTTGTAGGAGAAAAGGGGAAGAAACAAGAAGAGAAAATACACCTAGAAGCTTCTGCCGATTGATTACAGTAAGACAATTACAAGGTTTGAAGTACAAGACAAGCCAATACCTCTGTGCACAATCCCACAGAGTGCCCAATTACAAAATACCAAATATCCCAAAGTCTTCTTGCCGCCGGCCTCCTCTGCACCAGACCTCCACCTTCTTCAAGCTTATCCTTGTGCACACCTTGCACCAAGCTTCCACAAAGGGGGAGGGGTGAATACCTTCTGTCGGCACGTGCCCACTGCAATGGGACCTTGAGATACTTGGGGGACTAGCTTAGCACTCTCTGCACAATCCCTTAGGCACTCCCTATGCACTCCTTCACTTCCACTTCTCTGCGTCGTCGCACTGCTGACTGTTGCACTTCTCTCTCTTGCTTCCTTAGACTATGCTTTCTTGCTTACTCTAAGATTGGTCCAAGAATGGCCCTTGCCTTGATTTGAGTGTGCCGATCACGTACACTCCTAACTGCAATGGTATCTTGGTCCTCACTTTGATGTCCCAAGATTGTCCTCACAAGTGGCAGCCAACGACTCACTGTTTTGTCCTGTAGTGACTTTAGACTAAAACCAAAATTTTAATGGGGGGGCATACTTTCACCTGTGCGTACACTTTGCCGCTTCACATACCTTCACATTTCCTTTTAAGTCTTCACTTTTGCACATAAGAGTGGGTTCACCTGAACCTTCCAAAACACTTTAAAACACACTTTGAACCTTAGGGAAATTAGAGAAAATACCTCTGCAACCTGCAACCCATTTTCTCCAATTTACCCTTTGTGGACAATTCATTGTGCACTACCTGTGCACTTTGACACCTGCACTTATGCACTTTGACTTTGCACTTGTTGACTTTGACCTTGACCTTGTTGACTTTGACCAATTGACTCTTATGGGCTCAACAGTTGCCCACCACCTAATGTGCTCTCCGTCCCGGAGAGCTATAGCTAAAACTCGGAACATAGATGACAACTGATTTTGGAGCTGCAAAACTTCAAAAGGACACCTTTGAGCAGCCACGCAGTCCACTAGGAGCAGCAGAGAACAAGCACCAGAGAAGAACCAAAAATTGGATTTTTCCATGGAAAAGCAAAGGGTTGCAATGGGATGGTGGAAAGGAGGGGGAGGGGAGGGCTGAGGGTCGAGGATGGAAGGGATTGGGAGGGTTAAGGATGGGGCTGGGCAAATTGGTAAAGGGAGGGCATGGGTGATGTGGATGGGGCCTGGAGGCGGTTAAAATGATCAAACAGTAGAGCTACAGAGGGTGCATGTGGGATATTATGCAACGTAAGGTAAGACAAGGTGAGAATAGACCATGTGGACAATGTGGGTAATTAAAAACATGTGAGAAATGTGTGCAAATAATGAGGGTTTTGACCAAAACTTATAGAAAATGTGGGAATTTGGAAAAATAAAGCCAAAAAATGAGTCCAAAGGTGCCAAAAAACATGAAATTGACTCCTTTTTTGTAGAAAACGGCCAACCGAGGCACGATCCAGAGCCAAAAGATTTGAGCCATAAAAATAAAAAAATATATATAAATAATAATAATAATATATATAGTATTAGATTTTTCCCTTTTTTTTGCACGCTCAGAAAAAAAAAATAAAAATAAAAATAAAATAAAAGAAATAATAAAAAGAAATTAAAAATAAAATAAAATAAAAAAATAAAGGAAATAAAATAAAATAAAAATAAATAATTAAATTGGGGGGAGGGGGGGGGGGTGTCAGAACGGGGGGCGGGGGGGGGGGGGGGGTGTCAGAACGGGGGGCAGGGGGGGGGGGGGGGCGGGGGGGGGAATGGTCGGTGAGGGGTTGGTCGGTGGGGCTTGGGGGGGGGGGGGGGGGGGGCGGGGGGGGGGGGGGGTTTGATCGGTGGTGGTCGGTGGGGGGGGGGGGGCGGCAAGGGGGGCGGGGGGGGGCACGGGGGGTTTTTTTTTTTGCAGAAAGAGAAAACGCTCCCTTTTGGGGCCTCTCTTTTTTTTTATTTTATTTTATAAATTGTCCCAAAAATCAAAGAAAATACATAAAAAATCTAGAAAAATTGCAAAAAAATTCAAAAAAAATTTTAAAAAAATTCTCAAAAATTCTGCTACAGGCCTAAGCTAGAATTCTGCAATCAAACCTATCGGGAGCTTCCTTTATTCCTCAAATTTGCAAGAAAATGACATCGGAAAGGGATAAAAATGCCAAAAAAAAAAAAGCTAAAAATGCTAGAAAAATTTCCAAAAATACCCAAAAGGTTTACTTTTGGAGAGCTTATGGAATGCCTTCTAGGTTTTCTAAAAACCCCAGTATCAAGGATGAAAATGATAAAGAAAACTACTAAAACTGAGCAAATTTTGATGAGAAAGCTATGTACAACCTGGACAGATTTTGCAGTTCCAGGTGATCCATACTTCTTCAAGTGTGTTGATGATAGGCCTTGAGCCTTGATATGTTGAGCAGTGGCAAGGCCTCTCCTTTCAGCGTCTCTAACTCCGCAGCACCCCAATTCAGCATTGTTTTGACTCTATAAGGTCCTTCCCAATGTGGAAGCCATTTTCCTCTCAGTTGTGTATGAAGATGAGGTCTATGGAGAAGAACTAACATGCCTGCTTCAATGTTGTTGTTCCACAGATGTCGATCGTGTGCCTCCTTCCTCTTCATCTGAGTCTCTATCAATTGCTTCGTTGCTAGTAGACGAATCTCCTCTACTTTATGTAGTGCTCCGAGCCTCTGAGAGACCTCACAATCCTTCTTGCCCTGCATGAATGCAATCTTAGGTGAACCATGTAAAAATTCAAAGGGCTCAATGGGCAATATGCCATAAACTAGCTAGAATGGAGAATATCCTGTGGCCTCTTTGTAGGCTAACCTATATGCCCACAGTGTACCTTGATAAGCAATGCCCCATGAAGTGGGTTGCAACATACACTCCTTTCTTAACATTGAGATTAAAACCTTATTTGTCGACTCAACCTGTCCATTGGCTCTTGGATAGTAAGCACAAGAGGTCCTATGTAGAATTCTATACCTGTTGAAAATGTCCTGCAGGACCTTATTGACAAAATGTGTACCTTGATCTGTACAAATTTCAAGTGGGCATCCAAACCTGCAAATCATGCTACTATAA
This sequence comes from Ceratopteris richardii, assembly GCA_020310875.1. NCBI lineage: Eukaryota > Viridiplantae > Streptophyta > Polypodiopsida > Polypodiales > Pteridaceae > Ceratopteris > Ceratopteris richardii. The sequence goes on along the minus strand of CM035424.1, from coordinate 59,669,727 downwards.
ATGAAATCGGCAACAGTTTGTGCAGTGCAATCGGGGGAGGCAATAGCTTCAGCCCACTTTGCAGCATAATCTGTAGCTATCAAGAGATATTTTTCTCTTTTTGGAATTGCGGGAGGGTAGATGGGCCCTACAAAATCTAGTCCCCACTTCTCAAATGGTTGCCAGGAAGTGGAAACAACCAAGGGGTTATGCCTCTGCTTTGTTGGCTTAGGTCCACACCTCTGGCAAATATCACATGCCTTTCCCCATTCATCTGCATCCCTAAATAGTGTAGGCCACCATAGACCAGCATCCAGTATCCTCTGACTCATAATATGCCCTGGAAGGTGCCCACCACCTGTTCCTTCATGTGCAGAGTGAAGGACTTCCCTCACTTCTTCTTCGTCCAAACACTTCCTGAACCTGTCATCCTTGCCCTGTCTATACAATTTATCTTCAATGAAGGTATATGGTCTACTCTTGATTAGCAGTCTCTTCTTTTGTACAACACTAGCCTTTTCTGGATACAACCCAGTTTTAATGAGATTTTTGATGTCATAATACCAACCTTGAGCTTGTACAGGAAACAGATGAGCATCTGGAAAGTCATCATTTATTCCACTAGTTTGATTCGTCATATTGATTCTGGATAAGTGATCCGCCATAACATTTTCTTTACCTGGTTTATGGACTACAGAAAAATCAAACTCTTGGAACAACAATAACCACCTCCATATTCTACCAGTGGCTTGTGGTTTATTGAGTAGGTATTTTAGTGGTTGGTGATCTGTTATAATAATAAATTTTACTCCCAGTAAGTAATGACGGAATTTTTGGACAACAAAGACCATTGCTAGGGCTTCCCTTTCTGTAGTACTGTAATTCCTTTCAGCCTTGGTCAAGATTCTACTAGCATATTGAATTGGTCTGTCCACTTTAAATTCTTCACTGGGTTGGGTCAAAACTGCCCCCACTGCATAGGCACTGGCATCTACATGTATATGAAAGATTTTTGACCACTCAGGTGTGACCAAAATAGGAGCAGACACTAACCTTGACCGTAATGTTTGATATGCTTTTTCCTCCTCTTCTTCCCATTTAAAAGGTACTTCCTTACCTGTAAGTCTAGCCAGAGGTCTAGCTATCTCTGCATACATTTTTATAAACCTTCTATGGTATCCAGTATGCCCCAAGAAACTCTAAATCTCTTTAGGGGATTTAGGTTTAGGCAACTTTAATATAGAAATGATTTTGTCAGGATCTGGGGCCATACCTTTAGCCGACACCACATGTCCTAAGAGAGTTCCTTCTGTCACAAGGAAATGGAATTTGTTTGGATTGAGCTTTAACTTAGTCTCCCTGCATCTTTTGAAAACATTCTGCAGCTGCCTCAAGTGGTGGTCCAAACAATCTAGAGGAGTTTCTTTGTGAGATCCTAAAAACGAAGAGAAGTCATCCATGAAGATTCTAAGTGATTCCAGCAATAGGGGGCCAAAAATGAGATTGACCGTTCTGTTAAAGGTGGCTGGAGCATTTCTAAGCCCAAATGGCATTTTTACATACACATATGTTCCCCAAGGTGTCATAAAAGCAGTCTTGTCATGATCCTCTGGATGTATTGATATTTGGTTATAGCCACTGAATCCATCCATAAAGCTATATAATGCATGCCCAGCCACTTCTTCAATGACCTGTTCTGCAAAAGGCATTGGGAAACCATCTGGAATGGTCACCTTGTTGAGTGCTCTAAAGTCAACACAAATTCTGATTTTATTAGTATTGTTCTTTGGTACTATAACCATAGGTGAGAGCCACTCTGAGTGTTCAACAGGAATGATGATTCCTGCATCCTCCATCTTTTGGATTTCCACATAGACAGCTTCAGCATATTTTGGATTAAGTCTATAACTCTTTCCTCTTATGGGTTTGGCTCCATCAACCAGAGGGATTCTATGCTCTCCATAAGTTGCAGGCACTCCTTCTAAGTCTTTATAATGCCAGGCAAAAACATCTACATACTGGGTCAAGAATGATTTTACCTTTTCAAGGAGCCCTGAGTGGCTCCACAACCAACTGGCCACCAAAACTGGCCGATTATTGTCTTGAGTGCCTAATTGTATTTCTTGGACAGGATTTCTCTCTACCATATTATCTTCGTGTGCATTTGCTTCCTTTTCTTCTTCTACTAGCTTTTCATACATTGCTTCATAAGCAGGTGTATTTTGGACTTCAATGTGTTCCTCCTTGTCCTGCATCCATCCTGCAGGGATTTCTTGAATTGGGAAAGACCATTCTCCACTAGAATTTTTTACCTTGCCTTTAGCTTTAGAAACTTCTTTATATGTGGTTGTCGTATCCTCCTCCAAGTTGTATTTGAGGGGTGTCTTCCTGCCCCTTCTGTGGTCTGTGATGGGCTCTCCCAATCCATCAACCTGGACTTTTTCCTTATCTTCATCATAACCTTCAGTCGTGCAAGAATTATTAAGAAAAATTCCAAAACAAGAGGAAGAGTTGCCTGCTTGGAGCCAATTTAGAATATCCTCTTCTTCCTCGAAATCTATTTGGGGTTGATCCTCCGATTCTGTTTCCATGCAAATGCCAACTGTTTGCATCATGCTAGTGTTTCCTTGATTATCTGGGCCCTCTTCTAAATGAATCTATGTCAGCTCTTGCCCTTTCTTTTGTACCCACATAGTGTCCTTGCCCCAATCATGAATGACACTTGCATGCCTCAGCCTTGGTCGTCCAATTAAGAGAGGAGATCCTCCTTCAACCTGGGGCAATCTTAAAACCACAAAATCCAGAATGAATAGATTACCTTGTACTTCAAGTGGAACTTTTGGGATCACTCCCAAGGGCCTTACTTTGCTCTGATCTGCCAAAGTAACAGTGAAATTTGCAGGCCTTGAAGGATGGAGTCCAATCTTTTTCATTGTGTGTTCAGGCATCAAGTTAATGCCAGAACCACCATCCACAATAACTCCTTGAAATTCATGACCTTTGATAGATACTGTCAGCCGAGGACTTTTATAATTTGTAAGGGGTGCTTCCCCTACAATTTTTCCTTTATGTAAAACAGTAGCCTTTGCCACCAAACTTGTAGTGGAAGCCTCATCAATTATCTGCAATAACTCTGATCTGAATTTCCCATCCATCTTTATTAATTCAAAAATACTAACCTCCTTCATCATGGACTTGAGTAGTTTTGAAGCCTCTGATTCCTTGAGAGCTTGGACTCCAGTTGACTTATCAAGCTCCTCATGATCCCTGTTGAAGGCATGCCCAATGGCATCACTGGTGCATATGAGATCTCCTTTTTGACTTGTATCTGCACCTATGGTGACTTTATCTTCAGATGTTTCTCTATTTTGGTTCCCTTCCTTAATCTTTGATTCTTGTCCTATGTCTACTTGAGCCTTCCCCTTGCTTCTTGTCTGCACAGTCAAAGATTCTATTTCTTCTAATTGCACCACCCTCGTAGATGGAGATGGTTCATTGATTGGATCACACACTTCTTCCTTGTGCACAGAAATCATTTGAATGTGGGGCCCGGAGGAAGAGGCTTGATTCTTAGGACAACAATTTGTATAATGGTCTCTTGCATCAGGGCAGTTCCTGCAGGGAGGGGCATTTTCTAGTAGGGTGCACCTACTTTGATAATGCCCACATTCTCCACATCTGAAACAGATGATTGGCCTCCTAGGCCCATTTCCAAAGTTATTCCTCTGTCTAGGATTATAGTTGTTACCTTGATTTGGTGCAGCAGCCATCACATTTGCTAGTGTTGGGGGTCCTCCTTGTGTCCAGTATGTCGTTGCAGGCATTCCTCTTGATTGGCATTCATGGGCCTCATGGCCAACCCTCCTGCATAATTGACAAGTCACACTTAACAGAGGACATTCACTTACTATGTGACCTTGCTTGCTGCACATGGAACACCAAAGTCCACTCTTGATACCACCTCCTTTGAGCTCCTGCAACTCCTGTCGCAGCTGAGCTAATTCCTCTGCCTGGGCCTCCTCCTCCTTTTGGAGCTTTAGTGCTTCAATCTCTCTTCTCAACTGAGCAACAACATTCTCTTCCTCTTTGTAGGGCTTATTTCTCTTTAAGCCCTCCAACTCTTTCCTTAGCTGTATCACTGGATCCTCCATTTCTGTACCATATGTTGGTTGGGAAGAGGTTGCTCCATACTGGTACCTTATCTGCTCCAAGCGTGTGGCTGTGCTAATGAACTCCTCTATGGAGGCTGTAGGTAGCACTAATTCCTTTATTTTGCATTGGGTGGCCACTGGTAGGGGCTTAGCCAACCATTTCTTGACAAAAAAATCGTGGGGTGGATCTGGCAATTTAGCCATTAGTGCTTTGGCCCGAGTTACAAACTCTGGGAACTTTTCTCCTGGACCTAATCTTAAATTTTCTAGCTCTTCTATGATAATCTCCGCAGTGTTGCCATGCTGGAACTGATTTTTAAAAGCATCTTTCATCACATCCCAAGTGGTAAAATGGTTTTCAGCAAACTGGCTGAACCACTTATCAGCTAATCCCTCTAATGTGGCAGGGAAGAGAATCAAAAAAGCATCCTCCCTACCCATTAGGCCTCTAGTCTTACATAGTGCTAAAAACCTTCTAATGTGTTCATCTGGATCCTCCTGAGCTAGGCCTTTGAAAGAAGGAAACTTTATATTTAATCTAGAGAGTAAAGTTTCCAAGTCTACCTGACCCGCCATGCTCTTGACTGATGATGTGGAAGATAGTGGACTGGGGGACCTTCTAACAACCTTCCTCCTTGTCTGCTTGTAGGTGACCCTCAATACTTGGGACCGGGTTGCGGTCATGAGCAGCTCATAGCCCACTGAATGTAAGATACTTGATAAGAATATATTTACCTTTTGTTTGATGAAGTAGCACTGTGGTTCTGTCGACACTTGATCTCTTCTATGCTTGGCACTTGGTTTCTCCTAAGCTCAAATCTCCTTGGAGGTCCCACCGGGCGTGCCAAATTTTGTTGGTGGATTCTTAGACAAGAAGGAGTTTGAGGGTTTGTAGGAGAAAAGGGGAAGAAACAAGAAGAGAAAATACACCTAGAAGCTTCTGCCGATTGATTACAGTAAGACAATTACAAGGTTTGAAGTACAAGACAAGCCAATACCTCTGTGCACAATCCCACAGAGTGCCCAATTACAAAATACCAAATATCCCAAAGTCTTCTTGCCGTCGGCCTCCTCTGCACCAGACGTCCACCTTCTTCAAGCTTATCCTTGTGCACACCTTGCACCAAGCTTCCACAAAGGGGGAGGGGTGAATACCTTCTGTCGGCACGCGCCCACTGCAATGGGACCTTGAGATACTTGGGGGACTAGCTTAGCACTCTCTGCACAATCCCTTAGGCACTCCCTATGCACTCCTTCACTTCCACTTCTCTGCGTCGTCGCACTGGTGACTGTTGCACTTCTCTCTCTTGCTTCCTTAGACTATGCTTTCTTGCTTACTCTAAGATTGGTCCAAGAATGGCCCTTGCCTTGATTTGAGTGTGCCGATCACGTACGCTCCTAACTGCAATGGTATCTTGGTCCTCACTTTGATGTCCCAAGATTGTCCTCACAAGTGGCAGCCAACGACTCACTGTTTTGTCCTGTAGTGACTTTAGACTAAAACCAAAATTTTAATTGGGGGGGGGGCATACTTTCACCTGTGCGTACACTTTGCCGCTTCACATACCTTCACATTTCCTTTTAAGTCTTCACTTTTGCACATAAGAGGGGGTTCACCTGAACCTTCCAAAACACTTTAAAACACACTTTGAACCTTAGGGAAATTAGAGAAAATACCTCTGCAACTTGCAACCCATTTTCTCCAATTTACCCTTTGTGGACAAATCATTGTGCACTACCTGTGCACTTTGACACCTGCACTTACGCACTTTGACTTTGCACCTGTTGACTTTGACCTTGACCTTGTTGACTTTGACTAGTTGACTTTGACCAATTGACTTTTATGGGCTCAACACTAAGTATGTTCTTACATACTAAATCCTATTTATAAATACGTCAAATGCATATTTTTTCTACTATAAATAACTACATGATCAAAGAAAAATCCATCCCAACAAAGTTTCTCTATACTAGGTGTAGCAAGAACCATAGCATGAACAAACGTTTGAAGATCATCATCTTTGATTCCATGTACATTATTTTAAATGAATGCATCTACAAGAATAATAGGATGTTTTTCAATACCTTGCATAGTATTCCAATCCTTTTACTAGCAATGCATGATGCATCATATATGTCCACAATGGGTAATCAGTACCATCGAGCCTATGCTCAATAGCCAACATACAAAATGTATAATGTTTTTCAGCCATGGCCACTGACTGAATACCCTATTGTGAAAAATTAACTATATCTTCAAACCTTGAGCAGAACCACCCTATTGAATAGTATTAAACTTGCAGTAGAATTTGAGCAGCTTGTACTAGCAAACTAACACACACACACAAACATACATACATACATACATACATACATACATACATACATACATATATATATATATATATATATATATATATATATATATATATATATATATATATATATATATATATATATATATATATATATATATATATATATGTGTGTGTGTGTGTGTGTGTGTATGTATATATAATATGTGTGTGTGTGTTTGGCAACAAAAGATGAAATTGCATAAAACAAGCACTACGATAGTGCATTTAGAGGTCAAAATGAGCTTAGATCATTATATTGATGTTGGATGTGGTTGGTATCGAATTACCTCTATAGCATCCTTAGCTTGCTCCTTTTTAGCTTTGAAGTTATGATTGTAGCTTTCACCCCATTCTTATCATAATGTAGAATGTTTTCTCTTGCCTTCAACATTAAAATTCCTCTTTTTCTTGCTTTAAAAGCCCTATTTAGTGTTTCTACATACCCTACATTATTTGATATCACTAATGGGATAATTTGACACTTCCTATATGCAACAAAATTAGCCACTTATTTGATTAACAGGTTGCCTTCAAAATCCCTTGATGGGATGACTCCATATGAGGCTTGGAATGGAAGAAGACCAAGATTAGATCATTGTAAGGTTTTTGGATGTATTGCTTTTGCTCATGTTCCTTCACAGATTAGAGGAAAGATGGATCAAAAGGCAGAAAGGTGTGTATTTATTGGATATGACAACAATCAAAAGGGCTACAAGTTATACAACCCTACCAACAAAGGATTCTTGGTAAGCAGAGATGTAGTTTTTTATGAAAACAATTCATGGTATGAAGATTCATGTAGGAAGGTCAATGTACCATATGATCTTGAAGAAGATTTTCCAAAGCCTGGTAGAGAACAACCAAAGATTGAAGAGCAAGACACCTCAGAGGATGATGAAGAATCTCAGATGGAAAAGATCAAACCATGGAAGTCTAAAGGTAAAGCAAAATTGCAGGAACTTGTACATGAGGTAGAATCATCACATCATGGCCTAAGAAGATCTATGAGGAAAAAGAAAAAACCAGAAAGGTATGGGTTTGGCACCTCATTAGTAAGTAAACATTCTATCTACATAGTAGAAGACATAAACCAAGAGGGGCCATCATCCTTTGAAGAGGCCAAAGTAAAATCAGAATGGAAGCATGAAATGAAGGAAGAGATTGAAGCACTTGAGGAAAACAACACTTGGGATTTGGTGCCCAAGACTTCATCCATGAACGTAATAGGCTCAAGATGGGTCTATAAACTCAAGAAGAATTCTGATGGTTCCATTAACAGGTATAAGGCAAGGCTTGTAGCAAAAGGCTTTGCAAAAACTCAGGGAATTGATTATGAGGAGACCTTCTATCCTGTGGCAAAGATGCCTACTATTAGGGTTTTGCTTAGTATTGCCTCTTCCAAGAATTGGAAGATACTTCAACTAGATGTAAAGAATGCATTCTTGAATGGTTGGATAACACAAGAGGTATGTATGGCACAACCACGTGGTTTTGAGTATCAAGTTTATCCTGATTATGTGTGTAAACTTAACAAAGAATTGTATGGTTTCAAGCAAGCTCCAAGATCTTGGAATTTCAGGCTTGTTTCATTCTCGCAGGACAAAGGTTTTCAACCAAGCAAGGCAGATCCTTCACTCTTTATTAAAAAGAGTAATTCTGAGATCATCTACCTATGTGTATATGTAGATTATATTATATTGATAGGAAATGATGTAGATGGTATGAAGAAGATCAAAGATCAGATGAGAGAAGAGTTCAAGATAAGTGATTTGGGTTCACTTACCTACTTCCTAGGCTTGGAAGTTGTCTACGAAGATCATGGTTTGTTTCTCACTCAAAGAAAGTACATTAAGGACATGTTGGCAAAATTCAAGATGCAAGATTGTAAGATTGCAGGTACTCCAATGGAGGTCAATCACAAATTGAGCTCACATGAAGGTGAACTCATAGAGGACATCACAACATATCAAAGTCTAGTGGGTAGTCTCAACTATGCCACATTGACAAGAGTAGATATATGTTACAGTGTGAGTGTGCTAAGCCAATTTATGCACACACCAAGGAAACCACATATGGATGCTGCCAAAAGGATTCTCAAGTATCTCAAAGGAACCATAAATGAAGGACTTTATTATCCTTATATATCTAATTTAGGTTTGAAGCTATTTTGTGATGCAAATTGGGATGGCTCCAAGGAAGATACAAGGAGCACTTCAAATTATCTTACATTTGGAGGTTCAAAGCTTATTTCATGGTTATCCAAGAAGCAACCCACAATTGCTCTCTCTTCTACTAAAGCTGAATATAGAGGCCTTGCCATAGCTACTCAGGAAGCTATGTGGATGAAGACATTATTCAAAGATCTTGGATTGGAATTTGGAACTCCAACTATTTATGGTGACAATATGAGTTCTCATTTGGCTGCTAATCCTATTTTCCATGCAAGGAATAAACATATTGAAGTTCATTATCACTATGTACAAGAGAAGGTTCTAAGCAAAGAGATTCAAATATCATATGTGTCCACTGATCAACAATGTGCAGATATTCTAACCAAAGTATTGGATGGTGCAAAGCTTTGCAGATTCAAGGCTATGATTGGTTTGTAGGTAATCTTAGAAGATTGAAGACCTCAAGCATACTTGGCTTAAGGGGGAGTTGTTCGAGCAAATCTATGACAAGCCTAAGTATTGGCTTGAGTCCCACAAAAAGCTTTAAAATGAAGACTATGTAAAGTTCACTTGTGAACTACCTCTTGTAACTTTTGAAGACTTTACTTAATGTCAAAGTGAAAGAATCTTAAGTGGTTGAGTCCACTTGATCAAAACAGGAAAGAGGAGCCACGAATTCCTGATTTGTGGTAGATAGAGAATCAAATCAATCACTAATTGATTGGAGAGTGATTGAGGGGAGTTAGCCTCCCAAGGTCAACTATAAATACATGGTAGTCTTAGTCCTGGTTATATGAAGACCTCCAAGAGCTGAGCTTTATGCCATATCAAGGTGTGATTACAAGGCGCACATATGTATCAGTAAGTCCATTGTATTGTAAAATCAATATACTTTCAGTTTCATGATCATTTGAGTTCATATTTCCATGTTCTTGTGAAGTGTACTACTCACTGCCATATCTCTCAGTTTTCTCAATCAGATTGCAGAGACGGTTTCTATGAGCTTTGTGCTTCATTTTCAGTGATTTAACTTGGTACAGTTAGCTCTATAAGTCTACTATATGCTCACCAATGTTCATTGCATTTGCGTGTTTCAATCTTCAGTTATGTTCAGTTGAAGTCAACCGTGACTGTTCATTTTCACTTCTCTGTCACGTACCCAACTTTTTTACTGATCTTGTCGAAGCTGTTTCTCAGTGTGTACTTAGACAAATTGAATGATTTAATGCTTGTTGGATTCAACATACTGTCTAGTATAAGCATACGAATTCTCATAATCATTGGTTTCTTAAATATTGAGTTAGATTCATTTTTATGCTCACTGGTCTCATTACTGTAGCAGCCCATGAAAATCGGGATGATTTCATCAGTTGTTAAACATCATTCTCAGTATGTGGTTCATTATTTTTTATGCGATTACTCTTGAAAGTTAGATCTTTAAGTTAGCTAGAGTTCCCCAAAAGGAATTAAGCTAATTACTGCTGTGCTCGGAGAATTATGCAAAACACTAGATAGGTGTATGAACCAAAATAGCAAGTTCTTCACCTCCGAGCTAACTCCAACTTATCTCTTTTGATCTATCTTTTTGAGAGTGATCTTCCAAGGTACATAGGGTGTCTAATACATCCATTGACAAGCTAAAAGGGCCCACCATATACTCCTAGATTTTATTTGGTTGGTGTAGATCAAGGATTTTGCAACACCTCTTAATCTTCAAGCACATACCTATCCATCTCTTCACAATTTACACATACACACATATTCACATATACACAAATACACAGTTTGACATATAAACACACATAAAAAACTATAAATGTATAATGTATGTATGTATGTATGTATGTATGTATGTATGTATGTATGTATGTATGTATTTATGTGTATGCATGTATCTATATGTGTGTAGGTATGTATTTACTATGTATGTGTGTGTATATGTTTATGTGTATGCATGGATCTATGTGTATGGGTATGTGTATATGTGTAAGTTTATGTGTATGTGTATATGTATGTGTGGATATAAATGTGTATGTATATATGTATGTGTGTGGGTATGTATTGGCTATGTATGTGTAGGTATGTATATGTGTGTGTATGCATGTATGTGTGTGTATATGTGTATGTGCATATATGTGTATGTGTGTATGTGTGTATGTGTATGTATGTGTATGTGTATGCATGTATGTACATGTGTATGCATATGTATATGTGGGTATGTATGTGTAAGTATATGTATATTTGTATGTGTATGGGTATAAACTCACAATGTATGTGTATGTATGTATGTATATGTGTATGTTTATGCATTTATGTGTGTGTATATGTGTAAGTGTATGTGTATGTGTATATGTATGTGTGGATATATATGTATGTGTAGGTGTATGTATATATGTATGTGTGTGGGTATATATTTACTATGTATGTGTATGTATGTATATGTGTATGTGTATGCATGTATCTGTGTGTATATGTGTATGTGTGTATGTGTGTATATGTGTATGTGTGTATATGTGTATGATGTATGTGTATGTGTATGCATGTATGTATATCTGTATATGTATGTACATGTGGGTGTGTACATGTAACTGTATGTATATATCTATGTGTGTGGGTATGTATTTACTATCTAGGTGTACGTGTATTCATTTATGTGTGTGTATATGTGTAAGTGTATGTGTATGTGTATCTGTATGTGTATGCATGTATGTATATGCATATGTGTATGTTTAGAAATTTAAATTTTTTTATATATTTTGATTCTTTTATTTTTGTTTGAGAGGAGATATTGTATGGTAGAAAAAAGTAAGGGAAGAACTAACATACCCCTTGAGATGTGGCAATATCTTTTCACAGAAAGAAATTAATAGTTTATATTAGAGTGACTTATAATTCTCATATGTTTTATATTTAATCTATGTTTTCTGTTTCATTAAATAAATGCAGGTGGCAGCACCGAACAGAGCTGATTCTGGCCATACATCACATTTAGGCCAAATGGGCCATCATGGTTTTGTAGCTACATTTGTAAGTATATGTATTATTGAAACTATATTTTTTATTTTAGGTCAAATATTAATCATTAATCTTTTTTATTTGTTTTAATGCAGCAAAAGGATTATGATCGATATACTACAAAATAGGAAATCGATTTTGGTACACATTGTGGATATTGATGTCTTAGTGAGTACATGCAAGATCATCCAAATGATTTTGTGAGTATTAGTAAATTTCATGTAATTTTTTTTTTGATATTTTATATATTTTGTTTATTTATGCTTATTATATGTAATATAGGAGTATTATGGAGAGATCGATATGGATGAGGTGGAGAGATAGATACATGTATTTGTAGTGGCATCGATATGGATGATCATGATTATGAGGATGATGGTGATGATCATGATGATGATGATGATGATGAGGATGATCATGATGATGATGACTGATATATTACATTGGATATATACTTTACATTGATATACTTACTTTTTTAATACCTATATATTTTCTCATTTCAGTTATGTTTTGAATTGTGACAATGGTACTAATTAATGAAAAGTCTTGTTTTAATAATTTTTATTGTTGTTTATATTTAACGTGTATTTGTGTGTGTATAAAATGTATGTATGCACATTTAGGTATATATCTATATTTATGTGAGTGTGTCTATGTGCATGTATATACCTATATCTGTGTGTGTATATGTGTGCACATAGATATGTTTTATGCATAGACATGTGTGTATGTGTATGTGTATGTGAATTTGTATGTATATATGTGTATGTATAAGTGTATGTGTGTGTGCATATGTATGTGTATGTGTGTGTATATGTATGTATGTGCATATGTATGTGTAAGTGTATGTGCATATGTGTATGTATGTGCATGCATATGAGTGTGTATATGTATATATGTGCATATGTATGTGTAAGTGTATCTGCATGTATATGAGTGTGTATATGTATGTATGTGCATATGTATGTGTAAGCATATGTGCATATGTGTGTGTATGTGCACGTGTATGTGTATGTGTATGTGTGTGTATATGTATGTATGTGCATATGTATGTGTAAGTGTATGTGCATATGTGTATGTAGGTGCATGTATATGAGTGTGTATATTTATATATGTGCATATGTATGTGTAAGTGTATGTGCATGTATATGAGTGTGTATATGTATGTATGTGCATGTGTATGGGTAAGTATGTGTATATCTATATATGTGCATATGTACGTGTAAGTGTATGTGCATGTATATGAGTGTGTATATGTATGTATGTTCATGTGTATGTGTAAATGTGTGTATATGTATAAATGTGCATGTGTATGTGTTAGTGTATGTGCATATATGTATGTATGTGCATGTATATGAGTGTGTATATGTATGCATGTGCATGTGTATATGTAAGTGTATGTGCAAACATGCATAGGTGTGTGTATCTGCATGTGTTTGTGTATGTCTTTGTATATGTATGTATATGCATATGTATGTGCATGTATATGAGTGTGTATATGTATGTATGTATGTGCATGTGTATGTATAAGTGTGTGTATATGTATGTATGTGCATGTGTATGTGCAAGTGTATGTGCATATGTGTGAGTATGTGCATGTATATGTATTTATGCACATGTGTATGTGTAAGTGTGTGTATATGTATGTATGTGCATGTGTATGTGTAACTGCATGTGCATATGTGTATGTATGTGCATGTATAGGAGTGTGTATATGTATGTATGAGCATGTGTATGTGTAAGTGTATGTGCATATGTGTGTATGTGCATGTGTAATTGTATGTATATTTATGTATCTACATGTGTATGTATGTGTAACTGTATGTGCATATGTGTATGTGTGGTGGGAAATGAAGTATGGAATTTGGTGCCATTACCATAAGGAACAAAAATAATAGGAATCAATAGGGTTTACAAGGTAAACCATAATGCTAATGGTAGAAACGCAAGTGTAAATCATGATTGGTATGAAAAGGATATGCAAAGACATATGGAATTGATTATGAGGAAAGTTTAAGCCTTTTATCTAAAATGAATACCATTAGAGCAATTGGTACATTGCCAACAACAAGAGGGTGGATTTTGCATTAGATGGATGTGAAAATTTATTTCTTACATGGTGAGTTGCATGAGGAAATATACATTGAATAGCCACAAGGATATGAGGACTCGAAGCTTCCAAAATATGTTTGCACGATTCAAAAGGTTTTGTATGGTTTCAAACAAACTTCTTGTGCTTGGCATACAAGAATTGTACATCATTTAGCCTCTACTGGATTTTCTATGTCTGATGCATTGCACTCATTATACACAAGGAACGGTGATGATGGCAGCACAATTTTATCTTTTTATGTTGATGGCTTAATTTTAGGTTTTGATAATGATGAAAGCATTAAAGAGGTAGAAAAACTCCTTATGCAATAATTTGACATGAAAGATTTTGGTGTGGTGCACTATTTTGTGGGCATTGAGTTTATACATAGAGGAACATGTATATGGTTGTGCCAAAGGCAACATGCCTTGAGTATGATGTAAAGTATGGTATGAGTGATTGCATGCGAATCTCCATGTGATTAGATCAGAATCTCAATTTGGATATTACGAAAGGGAATGCACTCGAAAATGCTACTATACATAGGAGAGTTATGGGAAGATTGATACATCTCACAATTATAAGGCATGATCTAAGTTGTAGTACATGACTTGAAAATTAATTTATATAGGCTGCCAAGAAACCACATGTATATGATTTGAAATGCATTCTACATTATGTGACTACTACTATGGACTACTCATTTATTATGAAACTCATGAGAATTGGAGGTCCATGGATTGAGAAACGGATATCCCTGAGATAAAATATCTAGTAATGGCTTTCTATTCTCTCTTTGAAGTGTTGTTGCTACATGGAGCAATAAGAAGCAACTCATTGTTTCTTTGTCGAGTACAAAGGCTGAGTATAGACATGTTGCAATGATGGTATGTGAAACATCGTGACTACAAATGTTATTCATAGATTTATGTGTGGAAGTGAAAAAATCCGATTATCATTTATTGTGATAACCTTAGTACCATCGAGTTATAGGGAAATCTTGTTTTTCATGGTAGAACAAATAATATCAAGGTACATTGTTACTTCATTAACGAATAGGTATTAGAACTTGATTTTAATCTTTCTAGTGTGAGGAAAGATTTGAACGTTGCTCATATCTTTACTAAAGGACTTGGAAGTAGTCAAGCTGATGAAGTTTTTGAAGATGCTTGGATTACAGGAGATGAACTTGAGATTGAGGGGGAAGTGTTAGATATTCAACTCAATATGTGATTTTCGACAATGATACGTAACACGTTTTCATATCTCTGACGAGTATAGTGGTTATTGATGATGTGTCATTACAAATGTAAAAAACAAAAAAACTACAATGTAATAGATCACTGCTGTGAGCATTTAGACGCTGCCGCCTTGCACGAAGAATACCGTCACTCTGTATGTCTGTCGTTGTCGCATGTCTGAGCGCCATAGAGCAGCTTCAATCTGGTATCATAGCTACTCTCTGAGTAATAGGAGCTACTCTCCGAATCGTTTAACTAGATTGCTCCCGCCAACTGCTTTCGAAAAATGTAAGAGCATAAGTCATATTGGTCTCGTAGGGCTCCGCCTTTGTGATGATGGCAAAAGTACTATATTTAGCCACATCGAGAGTGTAGCACCACTCTGCTATGCCACTTCCTATAACCACGAAATCAAAATATTTTGTGTATTCCACGTTTGCAGAAGTGTCATCGCTCCGAACTCCATTCGGCATGAGACCAGCAGGTTCAACAGAGACAATTGGTGTTGCCTGCTCCATGCCAAAGCCGTTAAGGGTAACCGTAAATTCCCCGTGAAATGAGATCGGCAAGCCGAACAGCAGTAAGTGACGTAGATACTACTGACAACATTCCATCCAATACGAGGCACAAGCAAAACTTATATATGTGTCCCTAAGCTGCATAACAGGAACAAAGTTTATTGAAAACTTGATATGAAAGTATGAGACACATCTCTCAGGTACATATTTGATTTGAGTTTCTTTATTTCGAGTGCATGTGGTAGGCGACGATATGTATACTTTTGCAGATCCATGATGGGACACTACTCGCACGTTGTGAGACGAATGTATGATATTGTGGGTCCTTAATTGGACAACTCACGCATCTTGTGAGGTTTTATATTACCCTACTGAAAACCTTGAATTTAAACAAAAACTGAGGGATGTAGTAAGGTTTTTAACTGGGGTATTCTCATGCTTGGAGATACTCTGGTGATATAGGTGGAAGACCAAAGAGAAGACAATCCAAAGACCTCCTGTATCGATCACAAGATGAATGTATATTTTTGAGGCCTCCCATTAGAGTATATTTGCTTACATTACAGACTCTTATTGATGCTTTTACCTAGAGTTTGGGTTTTTGGAGTGGATTGACTATAGTTGACTTGGTTTATATACACCTTGAACAAAGGAGACTCGTCCAAAATTTTGTGGAAGAGATAAAACTTGAGCATATAAGTGCATAGCGACGCAGGGAGTGCTTAGAACAAGAGGGAAAGCATTGAGATTACTTATGAAGATTCAATTTTTGGTGCATATATCTAGAAAAAAAAACAGTCGAAATGCTGCAAAATTTTTCCTAGGCCTTAGTATAAGATTGTCGTTGCATAGAGAAGTGCTTAAATTTCAAGAATGGTGATAATATTGCACAAATAGTTGATGATAAGCTGAAGAAAGACAATTACCACATATGATTTTATAGGATGGAAAATTTCTTGATGGGAAAAGGTCTATGAGGACTAGTGAATGCAGAAGAGCAAAAAGAAAATGAAATGTGAATAGAAAAATCTAGAAAGGTTCTCCATTGGATTTTGATATGTATATCAGAGAGCCTGATTCCACATATTATGAAAGCTAGCACACCAAAGGGAGCTTGGAATATAATCCATAAGATATATGGTACGTCGACGAAAGCTAGAAAAATTCACTTAAAGCAAAAGTTGCATAGCGTATGGCGTAGAAATGGGTTCATAACGGATTATGTGGCTGGAATTAGGAAGATCACTAATGATTTAGCTTCCATAAATTGTGCGGTCGATGATGATGATATGGTTTTAGTCATGCTAAATGGTCTAGGACCGCAATACAAGAGCTTAGATACTTCTATCTCAATGAGTGGCACTATGCCAAATTTTGATGAGATAGTAGCTCTTTGCATGATAGAAGAAGTGAAACTTGGTTCGAATGCATCTGGAAGTGGCAATTCGAGAGATCATGCATTCTTTCAGCATAGAGGAAGAGGCTCTAGTCATGAACGATCATCTTCTAGAAATACAAATACAGTCGATATGCCAAGAGGTAGATTGTTGAAGCTCAAAGTCAAGGACAAAGCATGGAAGCACATCAAAAGGTGGACACACAAGGAAAGGGAGCAAGTAGGGAGCTCCAAGAAGTGTATGAAAAATTTTCAGAAGAATCCCCTACAAAAATAGTGACTTTCATCACTAAAAACCATTGTAAATACCATTATCTATTTTTAGTAACTCCATTTTGTTCAAGCCGAGGAGTCCTCGAGCTTGAGGAGTATTAGAAGTACCATCGTACCAATTTTCATATTTTCTAGATCTCGTTTGAGCCCTCAAATAAGTCCTGGAACCTAATTTTTAACTAGGCCGGACACTAGGTCTGAACAGGGCCAAAGCTAGTCAAAAACTATAAAAAGAGCTAGAGAGCTCATTTTTGGGGTTAGATTGTAATTGAAACGAACTTGTAAGAGCTTTTGAAAGTAATCTAAGAACTCCATTGATTCTCCCTCTTGTCTTACAGTGTGTGCGCGTGTGTGTGTATGTGTGTGCATGCTAGTGTGCTTCTCACTCACACACTTGTGCCGCCACTTGCTCGAGGTCTTCATACCATCCTCACGTCTTCCCGGATTGACATTAAAGGAGGTGCTACTCATCACTGAGCTACACCAAATTTTGGCGCCGTTGCCGGGGATCGAGCTTTGAGGACGAGCGTGTGATGGTAAGACATAGATTGTAGACGTTGCTGTTGTAGGTAAATTTTCTACTTTTCCTATTTTTCCTCTTTCTTACTTCACCACCATCATCACCATCATCATCTTCACCATCTTCCACCTCCATTTTCATCATCGCGAAAATTTCAGTTTTTTGACTATATCCCCATCTCCACCTCATTTCCCTCATTTCACTTGTGAGAGAGAGCGAGAGAGCGATATTGCATGTGTGTTTTCTTGCATGTTTCTTGAGCCTTTTGCAGGACCTTGCTGAATCACCATCCCCAGCTTCCTGCGCAGGTACGAAACTCGTCGAAACTGTCTCGCAGTCGCCGCCTTCTGTCCATCGCGATTGATTGAAATTTTCACTTGTTGGTAAATCTGAGTGCACCACAGTGGACTAGAGACCCTGCACACCACCTTTCCATCAAAATTTTTGAAAATCTGGCAAAATTTCAGTCCATCGCGATTGACAGCTCTGTCCATCGTGACTGACTGCCTGTCCATCGCGATTGACTGAACCTCTGTCCATCGCGATTGACTGCCTGTCCATCGCGATTGACTGGACCCCTTGTCCATCGCGATTGACTGCCTGTCCATCGCGACCGACTGCCTGTCCATCGCGATTGACTGGACCCTTGTCCATCACGATTGACTGCCTGTCCATCGCGACCGACTGCCTGTCCATCGCGATTGACTGGACCCCTTGTCCATCGCGATTGACTGCCTGTCCATCGCGACCGACTGCCTGTCCATCGCGATTGACTGGACCCTTGTCCATCGCGACAGACTGCCTGTCCATCGCGACCGACTGCTTGTCCATCGCGATTGACTGGACCCCTTGTCCATCGCGATTGATTGAACCCCCTGTCCATCGCGACAGACTGCCTGTCCATCGCGATTGACTGAGTGTCCATCGCGATTGACAGCTCTGTCCATCGCGATTGACAGCCAATTTTAGCCAAATTTTTTAGGGCTTGTTAATTGAAGAGTTGGGCTAATTTTGGGCACAAATATTTTACTCTTGAGCACATGAGGAGGCCTTAGGAAAACAACTTGGGGAAAACCTGTTGCACAGTGATCCTGTTTGAACCCTGTCGTAACCCTAGAACCCTGAACGGTCACAACTTTTTCATACAAAATCCATTTTTTGAGCTCTAGGGCTTGTTGGAGAGCTTGTGGCATATACTACACGCCCTCAACTGTTTTTTATAAAGATAATACGTTGATTTTCAAATAGGGTATTTTGAAGTTGACCATGCTACAGGAATGAAAATACTTGGCTCTGTCTTTGGAATTTAAATCGTTAAGCTAACTTTGGAACTTTTACAGATCCTTTGAGAGCATCGAAAGGCGTTCTAAGCAAGAGTAAGTGCAGGCTTGGGAACACACTTCCTGGGCAGTCAAGGCAACCAAGAAGGAAACAAAAGGTTAGAAATTCTCAACTCCCTTTATCAACTCCTAGCTTAGGCTAAGAACGACGAGAGGTAGGTGTAAGTCAGAGCGACGATAAGCAGGTATCAAGTTGAAGACCACCTAAAAACTCAAGTTCAAGCTAAAAACCTAATCTCTGTATTGTCGATAACATAAAGGAAAAGAACCTAACATGGAACGATCAACCTGAAAGTACGAAGAACATTCAAGTATTCCTGACGACGTAATATCAGACAAGACCTTAAACACGAGGAATAACTAAAAAGAACCAAGCGACTAGTATAAAGTAACCAGCAACGAAGTTGTACTCTGGGCAAAGAATTGGGCTACTTAGATATGCATATGAACCTTAGATCAGGACGACATCTAGTAAGGGAGAGACAAAGCCTTAGATCTTCAGAGGCTAGTGTCAACCACACTGCTAGGTCTTGGGCCCAGCAGTTGAGCCACCACTCGTACTACCCTAGCTCTGAGACCAGTGAGTCAGAGATGTCTCAAGGCATGGACAGACCTACGGGAAGTTCAGGAGTGCCATACTTGTACAGGGTAGAAGGCCCTTACAAAACACAGCTGGAGTACCTTAGGACCAACCGATTAGGTGCTAGCATCTATGAGGACGGCTTAGGAAGATCTGTGATACAGATTAAGAATCCTGATCAATCCATTGGACTAGAGCACCCAGCAGTCAAGTTTGAAAACGGTGCATACCTGGACAAAGAAGGAACCATATACGTAGTCACCAGTCACCCAGACAGGACAGATGAATTTGGGAATGTAATCTCAGAGGCGGACTTGGGTGACTTGGAACAAGGAAACATGGGTGCGGAACCTAGAACCCCCCGAGGCAAATCTGTTCTCACTAGGATTATCACGCCTGAGTGGGTTCCCCAAGACAACAAGAGCATAGAGTTGCTCCTCAATCGAGAAACTGACGAAGCCTTTTGGAGGTATAAATCTAATCAGCCAACTGATATAGGAACTATCATGATCTCTGAGTTTAAGGATCCGGATAGCCCAGGTAGAGTGACCTACTTAGATCACACTTCGGAAAGGATCTTTGTGGTGACAGAAAATGATAGGCATGCTTACACTTGGAAGGGTGAATTCATTTTCCCCCAACCAAGATTGAATGTATCCTATGGTCACCCTGGAGCTGGAACATCCCAAGCTCATGGAACTCAAAGAGATAGAAGTAGAGATAGACCAGAAGTAAGCTTTGCCAACCCAGTGGGCAGAGAAAGAACGAGGACGGAGACGAATCGAGTAGAACCTGAGATACTTAGAGCTCACAGGAACCAAAGAAATGTGGATGGATTTCCTCTGCCGAGACCTAGAGAGCACACAAGAACTTTGAGACCAACCCAGCTGGTTAAGTCCATGAAGAATTACTTTGATGGCACAGGAGATCCCTATGATCATGTGGCGGAGTTCAAGCAAGTCTTGAGAGCTGAACAAGTGGAGGATCTATTCACGCAGTACAATGCCTTCGGCCTAACCCTTAGGAACACAGCACTTACATGGTTTCAGCCATTGGATGAGCGCCAGTTCAGGAGCATAGACCAACTCCTAGAAGCATTTATTATTGAATTCTCCAAGAGTGGCATAAGACACAATACCTCCTCACTGATTCACAGCTTCAAGCAAACCCCTCAAGAGACTGTGAGACTTGCAGGAAGAAGATTTAGGCAATACCTCGAAAGATGTCCTGTCTCGGAGCTACCCACATCTGCCAAACAAGTAGCCTTATTCCTTGATGGATTGCTGAGTACGAAATTGAGATCCTATGGGTATCTGAAAGACCCTAGGACTATAGAAGAGTGTGTACGCATGTGCATTGACATTGAAGATAACCTAGGGGAAGAACTAGAGCTTTCCAAAATCTACAAAGACTCAGATAGTGCATCTAGTCACTCTTCCACGCAATCCACATCGATTGAGGAACTCGCAGAGAAAGTAGCACAGAAGTTAGGGGTAACTAGTAAACAAATCCCAAGGTTTACCCCAGCGAAGAGGTGTTATACATGCGGTGGCGACCATATGGCAAACGTGTGTCCCATTATGGCACAACCCCAAGTCAATCCAAATAGCCAATATTGCACCATAGAACGAAGATACACCAATCACACCGCACAAGATTGCCCATACAACAAGCAGGCAGTTAGGCAACCCTACCCTCAGCCATACCCGCAGCAAGGAAGATACCAGAACCCATACCCTCCTCAGCCATATGGCAGGCCACAGCCACCTTATCAGCAACCATATCAAGCCCAACAAAGGCCTCAACCTGTGTTAGCACAACAACCCCCTGCCCCAGCCAATGTGATTCCGGTAAAGTACACTGCTGCAGAAGAGAACCTGAACAGAGCTATAGTCCCTGTAACATCCTTGCTTTCTGAAAGTGACCCCAATGACCATAGCTTTGATTCTACACATGTTGATAGTCCCCAGGCGTACTACATGCAGTCTCCAGAACATGGTGAGTCCTACTATAGTGAAGAGCCAAATGAACCTAGTTGGGAGTCAGATTACGCAAACGTCATGTATGCAAACCCCAACCCTAGGCCTCAACCTAGGCAGGTAAGACCTCCATTCCCAAGAGGACCGTGCTACAGATGCCAAGGAGATCACCTCATTCGTGATTGCCCCTTACCTCCACCTCCACAAAACCAGTCAGTGACGATCCAAGGCTTTTGCCAAGATTGTGGAAAAGAGCATCTCTTACGAGATTGCCCTAAGAATCCTAATAATATGCCAAAAATCACTCCCATTAATGTGATTGGGTTGGTTGTAGACTCCACAAGCAGCGTGACTTCCACTGCACCAGTACAAGTAATCACTAGAGCCCAAGCACTGCAGCAAAACCAGGGTGTAGGTCAGGAAAAAAGCCCAGAGGCTAGTGAAACTGAGAGCATAACAAAGAAAAGGACTAGAGCGTGGAAAGATAGTCGAGAAAGAATGAAAAGACAATGGGCTAAAAAGATGAGTGAACTTGAGGAAAGCATAAGAGAAACCAAAGCTAGGATAACTGAAATCACCTCTCAAACCCCCTCTCACACTATCCCATCACCACCATTCCCATCGCCATCCGACCCGCCACCTTCCAACCCACGTCATACGATTCCACCACCCCCTAGAGTAGGATCAGTATTAGCTGATCCCATTCCGGAAGACATAGACATGATGCTTAAAGCATATCAGGCCAGAATTCAAGAAGGGCCAAATGTCACAGATCATGACAAGTGTTACCCTAGAGCTGACCTAGAGATAGAACGAACCAAGCTTTGCGTGAAAATGGTCGCATTGGCTCAGAATATGTTTGAAGCCAGTCGCCTTTTCAATTACTCGGGCTCAGCCAAGACGCAATTACATTTGGATGGACTTCTAGATAAATTAGAGGGAATACTCGCTAGGTCTGCCAAGGAAGAAAAAAATCAAGAAAGGGAGAATGTAAGTAAAATCATGACCCAGCCCCCACCGGAAGCTTATGTGCCAAATTCCATTGAACCAGACAATTCCCCCTCCCTAGAAAGAATAGAGAGGCTAATGGCACAATCAGAAAAGGAACCTGCCCCTCAAAGAAAGGAAAGGGCAAGAGAACGGATAAGCCAGCCTCTTCAGGAAGCCCAAGTGCCTCCTCAAGAAGCTTATCTTCCCCCCCAAAAGGCAGATGAGCCCCCCTCGAAAGCTTACGCACCTCCTCAGGTTGCCTACATTCCTTCTCAGGGAGCGTATGAGCCTGTTCGGAAAAGTAATAGAATAAGTAATCCTCCCCAGGAAGTTTGTGCTCCAGCCATCTATGAGAACGAGGAGAGAGCCAACAATAGAATAAGCCCTCCTTCCCAGGTTGCTTATGTGCCTAATTCTACGGAGCTAGACACTTCTTCTTCTATGAATCGGTTTGCACCAGACTTCCTACGAGAGATTCAAGAAGACAAATGGGATAATGAAAGTGAAGTCGCCCCTCCTTTTGAACTTGTGGATGATGCACACGATCAATTCCCACAAGATATCCCATCTATTTACGGGGAACATGAGAGTACTCAGTCTCACGAGAGATTGGACTTTGAGTCTAATTCCATACAAGTGCTACCCCACTTCACAGGCCCATGGGAAGCAAAGTCCACGTGTATGAGAGCACCCACAGTCATAGTAAGGAACGATGACTCAGTCATATCAAGGAACACGGAGGTAGTAAAGAACACCAAGGTGCAGCGCGATCTCACTTTGGAAGGACTGCCTAAGAATAGACGAAAAGCGCGGAAATGTGTAGCCAGTCAAGTGACTGAAGTTGCAGAACCACGTTCCCGAGTAGGATCCCATAGGACAGTGCGAGAAATTCCCTTGGACAAGATAGGAGATATGTGTGAAGGTGAAGAAGGGAATACCTATCTTCCCATTACCTACCAGGACTACACCACCAAGGCAATTTTGGACTCAGGTGCAGGAGTTGCAATTGCCACTACTTCCCTATGGAAGCGTTGGGGCAAGCCAGCACTCAGGCCAACGAGGATGAAATTGCAAATGGCCGATGGTCACATAGAGAGACCCTTAGGATTGCTAGAAGGAATAACTCTCACCACTTGTGGTGTCGAGTTCGAGCATACATTTGCTATATGTGATTTTAGCAAAAATCATGCCTATGAGATGATTTTGGGAAGACCATTTATGCGACAGTTGCAAGTGGTGCAGGATTGGGGGACCAATTCTTTGTACCTGCAACACTTAGGTGTTACGACCAAAGTCAATCTCAAAGATTACTCTCATAGAGATGTACCTCCTATCCAGTGGAATCCCATCCATAGAGCCAAAGATGATACAGAATCGGTGCATTCCATAGGGTCTGGATCCTCATGGATGCATGAAGACACTCACTTATGGATGTGCAAGGTAGCAGTAGAAGAAGAGAAGAGAGAGAAAGCCAGAGAGGTAGGTGCGAAAGAAACCCATAGATCAATCCAAGACCCAGCCTATGCACCTGTAGTTTTTCCAGACGAAGAATTTGAACCTCACGGTTGGGCAGAAATTTTAGCAACAATGGACGTAGCCATCAACGAAGAACAATGGACACCTCACTGTGATGAGGATGGCTATGACATTTCAGTCTTCTCCATAGAGCCAATCATGGGAGAGGCAGTTCTAGAAGAATGCGAACCTAGCCCTGATGCAATTGAGGATGCAAGTGACTCCGATCTAGAGTCAATCATTATGGACCCACCATTTGCATCAGATAAAGAATACTTCCATGAAGTAGAATTTCAACCCCAGAGGCATGGAGAGCTTACAAATGATGTAAGATTAGCAACACATGTAACCCCGAAGGAAGAAGGGAAGAAACGAAAGAAGAGAGAAGTCTCACCAGAAGAGAAAGAATCTTTGTTTGAGGTCCCAGTAAATTTTAAGAAATATGAGATAGACGACAGGAGAGTCATGATAAGAATGCCTAAACGAGAGGCACAAGTAGGAGAGGCCTATGATAACAAAGAAACCACCAAGAAAATAGTAGTGGCCCTAGAAGAAGGAGAGGAGAGATGCACGTACATAGGCCATGACCTAACAGAGGAAGAAGAGCATGCGTTAATTGCCTTGCTAAGAGAATACAGAGATGTATTCGCTTGGAGTTACAAGGACTTGAAAGGTGTTGACCCTGACATATGCTCACACACTATCCCCATGACTTCAGACGCTAAACCATCTAAGCAAAAGCCTTATACATATAACGATAATTACGCTGCTAAGATCAAAGAAGAGATAGATAGACTGGTCGAAGCTGGATTTATCTATGAAATTGAGCACACTGAGTGGGTATCACCCATCGTAGTGGTGCCCAAGAAGAATGGTAAACTGCGCGTGTGCATTAACTTGAAGAAGGTTAATGCAGCCACTATTCGAGATAACTATCCGCTTCCCATCAAAGAACATCTCTTAGAAAGAGTGGCAGGCAAGGAAGTGTACAGCTTCCTTGATGGATTTTCGGGTTACAATCAAGTAGCCATAGCTCCAGAGGATCAGCATAAGACAGCCTTTGCCACAGAATGGGGCATTTTTGCCTTTAGAGTAATGCCATTTGGGCTTACCAATGCACCAGCTACCTTCCAGAGGCTGATGTGCCATGTGTTTAAGGAGTTCCTGAGGAAGAGTTTAGAAGTCTATGTTGATGATCTTTGTGCTCATTCCAATATTAGACAAACCCATATTCCTGAACTCAGACAAATCTTTGACAAATGTAGAGAATATCAAGTCTGCCTGAACCCAGAAAAGTGCGTTTTTATGGTCAGGCAAGGCAAGATTCTAGGACACATAGTGTCAAAGAATGGCATATCTACCGACGAAGAAAAAGTGAGAGCCATAGCAGAGCTACCTAGGCCAAAGAATGTCAAGGAAGTACAAGCTTTCATGGGGCACTGTGGTTATTACCGACGATTTATACACATGTATGTTGTCATTGCAAAGCCCATGTACGGACTTCTGACTAACTTTGAGTGGACGGATGAATGTGAGAATTCCTTCCAGGAGCTTAAACGAAGATTATGTTCAGCGCCAATCTTGACCACA
The DNA here is from genome assembly GCA_020310875.1 of Ceratopteris richardii. Taxonomy (NCBI): domain Eukaryota; kingdom Viridiplantae; phylum Streptophyta; class Polypodiopsida; order Polypodiales; family Pteridaceae; genus Ceratopteris; species Ceratopteris richardii. The sequence goes on along the minus strand of CM035424.1, from coordinate 59,644,017 downwards.
CCAGATTGGAATAAGCCATTCCATGTTCATGTTGATGCATCCAATTATGCTATTGGATGTGTGCTTGCACAACCTACTGGTGAAGGTAATATGGATCTTCCAATTGCCTATGCCAGTAGACAGTTGAATGCGGCTGAACGGAATTACACCACTACAGAGCGAGAAGGCTTAGGCATGGTATATGCAGTTAAGAAATTTAGACACTATTTGCTTGCAAATAAGTTTAAATTTTTTACGGATCATCAAGCTTTGTTATACCTCGTAAACAAACCATGCAATACAGGAAGATTAGTGAGATGGTTTCTCTTGCTCATGGAATATGACTTTGAAGTTGTGGTAAGAAAAGGGAGGACTCATTTAAGAGCAGATCATCTCTCTAGGCTCACGTCGGGAGAAGCCCCACAAGGAGTATCAGATGACCTTCCTGATGCTTACTTGTTTAATCTGGAAGTGGTGCCGCAGTGGGCTAAGCCATTGGTACCAGTATTGACATACGGGCCTAACCATCCAGTGGTAAACACACGGAATAGAGAGGTTGTAAAAGCCCAAAAGTACCACATCATGGCAGGAAGTATGTACAAGCACACAGATCAAGGGATCTTGGCTTGCTGCGTAGAAGAGGATGAGTACGCTAAATGGTTGCAATTAGCACATGTAGGTGCACTAGAGCAACACCATTCAAAGCAACGAACCTTACAGACACTAAGAAGACTCGGAGTGCATTGGCCGACTATGGAAGCGGATGTCCAAAAGTTGTGCAAGGAATGCCCAATCTGTTGTACTAAACCACCTGTGGAACACGCTACTCTTTATCAAGTATCCATTGTGCCAGATTGGAGTGAACCTCTAGTATCCTTCCTGAGGACAAACACATTTCCTCCAGACATGACTCTGGCTAGGAAAAGAAGTTTAGAACAAGAAGCCCAGGATTACTCACTCATTGGTGATAATCTATATAAGCGTGGTAAAGATGGTTACCTGAGGCTATGTGTCCATGAAAGTGAATATCTCAAGATCTTGGACACTGCTCACCAAGGTGTAGCAGGAGGATACTTTGGACCGGAGCGGGTGATCAAGGCAATACTATTTGCAGGCTTCTGGTGGCCTACCCTTCACATGGATGCACATACCTATGTGAAACGGTGTGATGTCTGTCAGAGGACTCAGTATCCTATACGCAAAGATGAGATGCCACTGAAACCTATGATGGGTGGACGTGCATTCTCTAAGTGGGGAATAGACTTTGTAGGTCCTATTAATCCCCCAGCTAAAGGTTCTCATGCGGAATACATCATTGTTGCGACAGATTATCTAACTAAGTGGGTAGAGGTAAAGGCTACGACAAAGAACGATGCTCAAACAACTGCTAAATTCTTGTTTGAGAATGTATTCACGAGATATGGGCTACCTATAGAGCTTGTAAGTGATAGAGGCACTCATTTCTTGAACAAAGTGATTGAAAATCTACTCCAAGAATTCTTGGTAATACACAAGAAGTCTGCCCCCTATCACCCTCAAGCTAATGGACAAGCTGAGAGCACTAATAAGATCTTATGCAATGTACTGACAAGATTAGTGAACACTAAACACTCTGATTGGGACAAACAGCTACACCATGTTGTTTGGGCATACCGAGTTGCCTACAAAACAGTACTCCAAGCCACCCCCTTTCAGATGGTATTCGGCCAAAACGCTGTCTTACCCTTGGACTTCTTGATCCCTACATTGAGAGTAGCACAAGAGCACGAATGGACAGGTCATGAGCTCTCCTCTAGGATCTTTGACCTTGAACGATTAGGAGAAACAAGACTGAGAGCCGCTGCAGGAATATATGCAGCCAAGAAGAGACAGAAGGCATACTTTGATGCCCACGTGAAGGATAAGGGTTTGAAAGCAGGAGATCTAGTTTTAGTCTATACACTAAAACAACACGTAAGGAAGCTAGAAAAGAGAGGCTACGGACCTATGATCATCAATAGGATCTCCACGAGCGGAGCAGTACAACTAGCCATGTTAGAGGGTGATGTTCTCCCAAACTATATTAGCGGTTGCAGAGTCAAGTTGTATCAGGAACCCCTCACGGAGGAAATGCTCAGCCGACTCAACACTGCTAAGAAACGCAAAGAGGAAGAAAAGCGAATTCGAGAAGAAGCTCAAGCAGAAGCTTTAGAACGCATCAGAAGGATGAAGTTACGAAGGCAAGGCCGAGATCAGACTAGAACAGATGACTATGCAGATCAAGGATATCCTATGGCCATGTGTGAAGTCGCAGGAACAAGCTCGCATAGGATAATTGATCGACGTCCTTTCATAACCCTAGATATAGGACAAGGAAAGAGTGCAAGGACCGTAAAGCCTTGATTGACTCAGGTGCAGCCACTAGTGCGGTTAAATTGTCTTACTGTCAAGAGTTGCAGTTAACTGTCAATCCTGTGGAAGCGTATCTCATAGGATTAGGAGGCGTGGAAACCCCTTGCATGGGCGAGGTGGAACTTCCCCTCTACATTCATGATGAGGGAATGACAGTTAAAGTACTAGTGTGTCAGGATGAGGACCTCACGGGACCCCTCGTCTTGGGTCAAGACTGGATCTATGACCAAGCAGTCAACTTAAACCTAAGAAGTGGACTTCTTCAGGTTTGGGTCAATCATAGTCGAATTACAGTAGAGTTAGATAATGGAGCACTCAAGGAACTAGGAAAGACACAGACTCCTGGTCCCTCCAGGGGTGCACATGAAGTTGACCATGCTGTTCTTGTCCAAGGCTATGTGATGCAGAAGAATGAAGATCTCAAACAAAGAGTCACAACCACAATGGAACTCCCTTCTTTTCCAAAGGCCAGAAGGAGGCAGCAACTAAGGGCAGATCAATCACTAAAGACTCTTCGGACGAGAGATCAAAAGAACGCGCGAAGCAGAACAACTCAACCGATGCAGAAGATATGGGTACGCAGAGGAGAGCAACCACCAACCTTGCCCCCACAAATTCCATCCATGCAAACCAACCAAGCCAGAAGACAAAGGAAGTCGCTTAGACAAGCTCAATCACAAGGTATCCAACAAGTTTGGGTGCCTAAGAAGTTAGCTGCAGCTCAACAAGGGCAATTACAGATGTGGGTACCTAAGAAGCTACTACATCCACAACAACCTTTGTTCTCCCACATGCAAAAGGTTTCAACAAAGAAGCCAAAAAGAGAAAAGGGTAAGAACCACGTACAGAGACCAAAGGAAGATCAAATCAGCTCTTCAACATTAGTAGGAAGACATGCAAAAAGGATGTGGGTTTGGAAGCCAAAGGTGCAAGTAGTCTCCACCGAACCAAAGCGTCAACCACACTGGATACCACAGTTCAGAAAGCATCCAAAGAGAAAGACGCCTGAAGTGACCTCTACAGTGCCAAATGATGTTCTAAAATGGACTCCAATAAGGAGGATCACATCAGTTCGAGACTCAATGGATACCTCCACCAAGGTCGGCATCAACCTCCACAAATGACATCGAAAGCCTCGAACGAGCAACAACCATGTGCTCCTTGCACAACCCTGTCTTTTGCACCATTCAGGTCATGCATTTCCAAAGTATGCATTAATATAGGGCCACATTACACGGCCGTGCATAGACACACTTGAGAATCCCACGCACAAGAGCACAGTGACATATGTCAAATATTTCTATTGATACTAACTTTTGGGTTCTTGTTTTGTGATATCCTTTTCCTTAAAAAAAAAAAAAAAAAAAAAAAGGGAGGAAGAAAAGCGGGAGAGAGCTTGTTCCCAGGTTTGGCTTATGAAACATGAATGAGTCATGCTTAGTTGAAGGTGGAACTGTTGATTACTAGGCATTTATCAATTTGGATAGAAGTGTGTCTCGGCCAGCAGTGAGATTATTGCTGCCTCATCTGAGCATCCAAGGAGATATCTGCAAAAGGTAGTTCTGGAGGAGAAGACTCCTGCATATGGTGAGCTAAAGAGAATATGTGAAACTCAACTTGGTGTAGTTACCCGATGTTGCTTGCCAAGGAGAGAGGATCCACCACTCAAAAGATCTCATCAGTGGACAATCAACATGGACATTCATCAACAATGTTCCATCCCAAAAGGCCGAGTGTACAACACGAAGAGACAAACATCCATCAACCTTCTCCATGGTAAGTATCTTTACTCTGGAAACACCATAACCATGATAGTTTAGGAAACCTCTTCGTCAGCATACCCTTGAACACTTAGCTCAAGACCCGCAATTTTTTGCACCATACTTCTTCCAATGCATTTTCCAAGTAAGCATGCGTAGGGCTACATTACCAGGCCTTGCACAAGGCACATACTTTGTTCAACCCAGGCACGAACACACTTACCCATCATTCATTATGGGTTATGAGTAGTTGGCATGACTGCTCTCAACATCATCCTTGGAAGAGCTAGCGGACGTCATGGGAACAACATCCATATCTCGGAAGCAAATTGAAGCCAGTAGTTGCTCCAAATCACTCTTGACAACCTCTTTTGAGCAACTTGCAGTTTTGAAAGCTCACAATGACACATTCTTGCTAGAATCCAAGGAACCAGCTCATACAACGGATGGACACCACCTCTCAAAGCGCTACCTAGAACAGCCCTTCCAACAAGGGTCTGTCAGGGACGACAGACTCGAGAAGGGGGGGAGTGTTGAAGCTCAAAGTCAAGGATAAAGCATGGAAGCACATCAAAAGGTGGACACACAAGGAAAGGGAGCAAGTAGGGAGCTCCAAGAAGTGTATGACAAATTTTCAGAAGAATCGCCTACAAAATAGTGACTTTCATCACTAAAAACCATTGTAAATACCATTATCTATTTTTAGTAACTCCATTTTGTTCAAGTCGAGGAGTCCTCGAGCTTGAGGAGTATTAGAAGTACCATCGTACCAATTTTCATATTTTTTAGATCTCGTTTGAGCCCTCAAATAAGTCCTGGAACCTAATTTTTAACTAGGCCGGACACTAGGTCTGAACAGGGCCAAAGCTAGTCAAAAACTATAAAAAGAGCTAGAGAGCTCATTTTTGGGGTTAGATTGTAATTGAAACGAACTTGTAAGAGCTTTTGAAAGTAATCTAAGAACTCCATTGATTCTCCCTCTTTTCTTACAGTGTGTGCGCGTGTGTGTGTATGTGTGTGCATGCTAGTGTGCTTCTCACTCACACACTTGTGCCGCCACTTGCTCGAGGTCTTCATACCATCCTCACGTCTTCCCGGATTGACATTAAAGGAGGTGCTACTCATCACTGAGCTACATAGATGAAGATCATACTCTATAGGTAGAGGAAGATCACAGGCACCTGGGAATTGTTACCATTGCGAAAAGTATGGCCATTTTGAGAGAGATTTTTATTATAAGCAGAATAGTCAAAGAGGAAGAGGTAGAAGCCACTATGCGGCACATGGAAATTTCCTTGCTGAAAGTTCATATAGAGACTTTGGCAATGATAATATGTTTGCGATGCAGAATGTGTTGAATAGTATGTCAAAGCTTGGGAACGATATGACTGGTACATAGACTGTGGTTGCACAAATCACATGATGAGCATAGGAAACTGGTTTGAATCAAAAGAGGCTTTGAAGACTAAAGAGTATGTGGTAACTGGTGATGACACCTTACATGTGATTAACGATGTTGGGAATGTACTGCTAGTACAAAGAAATGGTATTCGAAACACATTAAGTGATGTCCTACATGTGCCTAGCATTACAAAGAACTTAGTTTTGGTTGGTTAGCTAGCGGATCAAGATCTGGAAGTTATTTTCAACAAACATGGCTGTTTTATAGATGATTTCAAGTATGGAAAAAGAAGAAAAGTACTAGGTCACAGAAAGAAGATGGGTAGATTGTTCATGTTTGATATGGGTACACCCCTTTATGAGAATATGTATGCCAAGAATAGTGAATATTCAGATATAGTTGAATTATGGCATAAACGAATTGGTCATATCAATTTGAGAAAATTGAAATCTATGGAAAAGCAAATGTTAGTGCGTGGACTAACAAGATTTGTTCATTTAAACTTTGAAAGAATTTGTGAAGCATGGGTATTTGGAAAACATCAACGTATGAAGTTTCCAAGAAGAGAAATGCATAGGAGGAGACCAATAGAGCTAATCCATAGTGATGTGGTTGGACTAGCTAGAAAAAATTTAGTTGGTGGCTCACTATATTTTTTGATATTTGTTGACTATTATAGCCGATATACATGGATTTACTTCCTGAAACATAAGAGTGAAGTCTTTGCGTGCTCTGTGAGACTAAAAAATATGGTTGAAAAGCAGTTGGGAATGTATATAAAATGCCTACGATCAGATTTAGGGAGAGAATATATCTTAAGAGAATTTGATCAATATTTAAGTGATCATGGAATCAGAAGACAATTTTCTTGTAGATACACACCACAGCAAAATGGTGTTGCAGAACGCAAAAATTGTTCAACCTCTGAGTATTGATATTATGAGGAGATGGTTAGAAACACTCCAAAGATGAAGTGATGCTGCACAAATCCTACTCTATACTTGGCAATGTAGCTTCGGAGTACCTTAGTAGACACTTTTAGCTTCCAAAATATTCATTTTTATCGACTATGTATGGAGCATTGCTCACAAATAATTATATGAAAACAGATAACTTTAAGAGTTTAAAGGTTCCAAAAACGTGTTATTTATGGACTAGGTTCTTCTCAAACTGTTTACTCACTGCTCACTCACTTATTAAAATTAGCCCAAGAGCTCTTAGATATAGCTTATTGAAGACCTTAGCTTGCTATTAGAAGTTATTTCACTAATAGGACAAGTATGTGATGAAAAATGATACTAAGAAGTCGGGATGTAATCCGACTTCTTAGGAATATGATAGTGAGCACATGTAGGTGACTTATAGAGAACTTATCGCAAAATTCAATGAAGTAGATAATATGAAAATTGATATCTCACAATCAGATAGTCCAAGATACGTATATAAATTTGAATCACATCAAGTGGATGAGTACAGGTAGAGAACATGACTGAGCAAAGTCACTAAAATAAACACTTAGCCCAAATAGCAATACACATGAAATGACTTTCACTAAATAAATCAAATATGTATAGTTTTGAAAGTATGATACAAGGGAGATGATGTAAGCTTACTCGTACATGTGTCAGCTTAGTGTAGCCATAAGCTTGAAGCTCAATGAGTACTTCCTCTCTACTCATTACCTGTCCTTAATCTAATTTCTTTGTGTTATTAACATTCCTTGATCTATGTACACAACTTCCAAGCCAAGAAAATAAGTGAGCAATCCAAGGTCACTTATTTTGAATTTTTCCTTCATTTGGGCTTTGATCTTTTTGATTCCATCTACATCATCACTTGTAAGAATGATGTCATCTACATACACACACAGGTATATAACTTGAGATTTATTCTTCTTAATGTAAAATTAAGAATCAGCGTTGCTCAAATTAAATCCTTTGTCTAACTTTAAGAGTTTAAGGGTTCCAAAAACTTGTTATTTACTGACTAGGTTCTTCTCAAAACTTTTACTCACTGCTCACTCATTTATTACAATTGGCACAAGAGCTTTTAGATATAGCTAATTGAAGACGTTGGCTTGCTATTAGAAGTTATTTCACTACTCTAGGATAAGTATGTGATGCAAAATGATATTAAGAAGTTGAGGTGTAGTCCGGACTTCTTAGGAAGATGATATTGAGCACACATAGGTGACTTGCAAGGAACTTATCGCAAAATTCAATGAAGTAAATAATATGAAAATTTAACAATCAGATAGTCGAAGCTACATATACCAAGTTAAATCACATCAAATGGATGAGTACAGGTAGAGAACAAGACTGAGCAAAGTCACTAAAATAAACACTTAGCCCAGATAGCAATACACATGAAATGACTTGCACTAAATGAATCAAATATGTATAATTTTGAAAGTATGATACAAGGGAGATGAGGTAAGCTTACTCGTACATGTGTGGGCTTAGTATAGCCATAAGCTTGAAGCTCAATGAGTACTTCTTCTCTACTCATTACCTTTCCTTAATGTAATCTCTTTGTGTTATTACCATTCATTGATCTATGTAAACTTCCAAGCCAAGAAAAATAAGTCAGCAATCCAAGGTCACTTATCTTGAATTCTTCCTTCATTTGGACTTTGATCTTTTTTATTCCATCTCCATCATCACTTGTAAGAATGATGTCATCTACATACACACATAGGTATATAACTTGCGATTTATTCTTCATAATGCAAAGTTAAGAATTAGGCTTGCTCAATTTAAAACCTTTGTCCTACAAGAATGTAACAAGCCTATGGTTCCAAGCGCTAGGAGCTTGCTTGAGTCCATAAAGAGATCTCATCTATTTGCATACATACTCAGGGTATAATTTATGTACAAATCCAAGAGATTGTGCCATGTACACTTCCTATGAATTCCAACCATTCAGGAATGCATTTTTTACAACAATATGATAGATGTTTCGATTTCTTGAAGCTACTATACTTGTGAGAACTCTAATCGTTGGCATCTTTGCCACAAGAGAAAAATTTTCCTCGGATTCAATGCCTTGGGTTTGAGAAAACCCCTTAGCCACAAGCCTTGCTTTATACATGTTTATTGAACCATGTGAATTCTTTTTGACCTTATATATTCACCTAGATCCAATGATCTTCATGGATGGCTTCTTGGGAACTAGGTCCCAAGTCTAATTCTCTTGGAGGGCTTCTATCTCTTCCTCCATTGCTTCTCCCCACTCTGACTTCTTGTTGGGTTCTTAAAATGTTGATGGCTTCTCTGAGTTGATATCCTAATAAAAAGTAAATGCTTAGTGATGAGTGCGGTGTCATATCCATACCTTTTAGGCTTATTCTTTCCCTAGTTGATCTCCTTATTGTTTGTTGCAAAGATTCTACAATATCTCTCAAGTCCTCCATCTTCTCTTCTCATTTATTGTTCCATGCCTTGATGTTCCTCTTTGGTGTCATTTGATCATCATCAGCGTCACTTGTATCTTCATGTGGTTGATGATTTACCTTTTGTAGTGCTGGAAAATCCTCCTCTAGGTCATAGGGTAGCTGAATTTCTTGCAATTATCTTTAGACCAAGATTGTCCTCATCAAAGAGAACATCTCTACTAACAATAAAGCCTTAAGTACTTGGATTATACAACCTGTACCCTTTTTGACTTATATCATATCCTATAAACACACATTTCTCTTCCTTACGATCTAATTTTCCTCAGATTTGTGATGAAACATGTGCATAAGCTATGCATCCAAATATCATGCAATGATGGAGGCTAGTTCTTCTTCCATTCCAAGCTTCATAGGGTGTCATCCCATCCAATGCTTTTTATGGGAGCCTATGGATGAGATAAGTGGATCTAGACATAGCCTCTACCCACTATGGTCCTATTTCTTCTTTTTGCCGCTCCATTTTCTTCTGGAGTGTACCTGGTTGTGATCTCTCTCTTGATTCCTCTATCTTGAAGATATGCATCAAACTCATGGCAGAAGTACTCTCCCCCTCCATCTCACCTTAGCCTATTCAATGTTTTCCCTATTTTATTTTCAACAAGAGCAAAATATTTCTTGAAACAATTGAATACTTCATCCTTGTGCTTCATAAAGTATAGGATGGACTTTTTCTACCATCTTCATTAAAAGATACATAGTACCTAGATCCTAAAATTGATGGTTCTTTGCTAGGTCCTGAAACGTCTGTGTGGACTAGCTCCAATAGGTCACCATGGATGTATCCTTTCTTCATAAAGGGTTGTCTATGTGGCTTCCCAAATTGGCATGCGGTCCATTTGTATATCATATGTTGCTTGAATATATTGGGTGAACCAAGAACACTTTGATCCCTAAATATTTGAGCTAACATGAGCTAATCTATTATGCCACATCTGTAATTCTGATAGGAGTTGTCCTCCATAATTGAATAGAGCTATATTTCTAGTATCTTGTAATTCAAATGTAAAGATTCTACCTGACTTTTCACCTTTTGCAATCCTCTTGAAACCTTGTTGAGGGTCTTGCACAAATGCTCCACTCCTTGTTAAACTTACTTGCAAACCCTTCTCTACAATTTATCCAACACTTATCAAATTCTTGGTTATGGTAGGTGCACCCAATACCTTACTGAATAGATTCATATTTCCATTAGTTTTTACATTTCCAATCTTTTCAATTGAGTGCCTTGTGTCATCTCCTATTTGAACCTCATGTCGATTTGTTGGATCTTCCAAGTCAGACAATAAGGCCACATTGCATGCTACATGATTGGAACAACCACAATCTATATAGAACACATGATCATCTGCTTTGCCTTGCTTCATGGTCATGCTCATTAGTAGAAGTGAGTCCTCTTGTGCCTGCTCTTTAGTGTAATTGTTGTAATCTCTCCTTCCTCTATATTCTCCTTACTTATTGGTGTTGTTGTAATTTTTGTTGTAGCCATTGAATTTTTTTGGTCTTCCTCTTCCATAGCTTCATATATTAAAGCCTCTTCCTCTATGATTTCTAGGATTCCTAAAACAATTCTCAATTGTATGGTTAGTCAAACCACATATGGCACATGGAGAAGGGCTTTGAAATCTCCCCTTGCCTTGTCTAACTCCTACAAAATTAGCTTGGGAGGTACTAGCTTCATCATGAGATCTTTTCCCTTTGCCTTTGATATCCTTATTCTTATTCTCCTTAGTGTATAGGGACAAAGATTATCTACCTTTTGAGTTCTCATTATTGTTCCAAATCTTGGTTTCATGGTTGAATAGTTTCCCCATAAGAGTATTGAAGTCAGGTACCTACATATCCATGTATAAGTCCATTGCTATGGTGAAGGCTTCTCATGTATCATCTGCCTTGATTCCATTGATAACTTGTCTTTCAATGTACTCCTCTTCAATGACTTCTCCAATGCTTCCAAGTTCATCAGCTAGGTCCTTCATTTTGGTGACATAATCAATCACATTTTTCTTGGGCATCTTCTTGAGTGTGGTGAATTCCATCCAAAGTTGATTCTTCCTTGCTCTTGTGCTTGAAGAGAAGAAAGCTTCAAGGGCATTCGATGTCTCTTGTGATGTCTTACAACTCCTAACATGTGGAATTAAGAAATTAGAAATTGATATGAGAATCTAGGACCTGGTTAAACCATCTTTTGAGCACCATGTTGTTAATCTTTCTTGCTCTTCTTGAGTAGGTTGGCCTTTGCTTATGAGTATTGGCATCAACTCATATCTAGATATGTAACCAAAGAGATTTCTACCTTGAAGATATGCATCCATTCTAAGAGACCAAGCAGAGTAATTACCTTGATCCAATTTGTCAATAGATGATGGGAATACATCTCACATGTTGAGTTGATGATAACTCTTATACCACTATAAGGGGATGGTTGGATACACTCCAAAGATGAGGTGGTGTTACACAAATCTTGTTGTACACCTACCAATGTGACTTCAAATACCTAAGTAGACACTTTTATCTTCCAAAGTGTGCATTTGTAATAGCTATGTACCTTGGAGCATCACTCTCAAATAGTTATATCAAAACAAATAGCTTTGAGAGTTGAAGGGTTCCAAAAACTTGCTATTTATGGACTAGATTCTTCTTGAAAATTTACGAAGTGCTCAATCAATTATTACAAGCAACCCAACAGCTTTTAGACATGTTATATTTTATGAAATACTAGGATGTTAAAGGGGTCTTAATGCCTTGAGGTTGTTAATGTGTTTTGTGTTTTGATTTAGTAGGTGAAGAACCATGCGGGTGTGAACGTGCATCGACTTATTCATATATCTTTCGAGATATTTAGAATAATATTTTAAGAAGATAGTTATTTCTCGTTATTTTTGTAAAGAAAGAAAAAGCAAAGACAAAAGCAAAATCAAAAGCAAAAGAAAAAACACACTTTTCGAAGCCCGTCCCTCATGTATCTTCTATTCAGGACATACGAACAAATACCTATAAATACGCATGCTCTGATAGAGTTGTCCATCCGACTATGTGGCGTGAGCTTGCATTTCCCTTGGCCATGATTTCATCATCTTGTTGGAGGACACCAAAGGAAGTGTTTCTTTTTGGAGGAGCCATATGATCCTGCTCCCGAGATGGAAACACACATGTGGCCCACACGTTCACGAAGTGAGGTCCTTGGGCCAGGAATTCAGCCAATTTGAGGATATCCACGCGTTCACAACGCAAGGTAGAGGAGAAACAGATCTGAACACCGCTGACCCCATAGATATGACGGTCGCGCCAATGACAGAGAAGCTATTTCTTTTGTATTTTTTATCTCTTTGTATTGAGAGGCTCACCATCTACATAGTGTAGTAACTTGCAACATGCCATAGTTGAGTCACTTGCAATATGCCACATGGGATTATCCCCATGTGCACAGGTTCCCCAGACCCAGGCGATCAGTGTTGTATTTTGACGGTCTACCCTGCCCTTCAATTTTGAAGGTTATCTACGAATTGTACCTCTATTTCATACTTTTAATGTAATTTTTAAAGGTTGAATAAAATTTTTGACCTTTTTTTACGGCAAAAAGTGGGCAAAATGGGCAATACAGCGTCAAAAATCAACACTGCACGCAATGCCAGCTACCTCTATAAAGCCAGCTGCTCGATTTTCGCAGGTAGATGTGGCCGATTTTCTAGGATATGACAGAACATTCTTCACGTGAGCGCTAGAGAGAAGATCAAGTTCACGTTGCCTCCCTTTGTTTTCTTTGGGAGTTAAGAAAAGAATATATATAGTTTAACACCTTAGAAAAGTGTATATGGGATGAACGACACATCATGCGCCGCTCTGATGTTGGAGCTTCGAATTTCAAATTCCTTCTTAGGAAGCTTGTTCAAGCTTTGATAATTTACTCGTATTTACCCTTCTTCTTTCACTTCTTTACCCATATCTTGACCATATCTCCTCCAAATTCAGAGATCTTTTGTTTCTATGAAAAGCCCTCTTAGAAGTCTTTCCATAGAGTGGTCTGCAAGACACCTTTTGGGTTTAATTTTCCATCATCTTCAAAGCTTGGAGTTTACCCATTCATCCTCAAAGACCCTTGTACGAGCATTGTTTTGAGGTATCGACAAAGGGTGAATCATCTTCAACACCTACACACACTTGCAAGTTATTATTTGAACCTCTGGATAAGTCTCTTGTCAATTTATATGCATGGTTTCTCTCTTTTTGTATCATATTGCATGTACGATAAGCAAGTTTTGCATCATACCTCGAGTATACACATCATTTAGACATGGTTTTCTTGTATGGTGCATGTATTCTTCTTATAGGGACAAGTAAGTATTTTCTTGCAAGTTAGCAGAGAAAAATCTAAAATTATCAGGGTGTGTAATCCCCTTTCGGTCTCTTTGTAGATAGATTGTGCCTATTGGCACCAATATCATGGAAATGGCTTTTCATAATTTTTTCTCAATTTTTAAAATTATGCTGTTATATTGCCAAAATTTTTAGAAAATTTGTATGCATATGTATTCAAGCATTCAAGACATGTTAAAAGTTTCTTATTCAATTGAGCAAAGGCTTGTAATTTGTTTCAAACTATATGGTTTTCCGAAAGATTATTTTATCATATCAAGATATTTATTTTTGTAATCACTTTTGGATTGCATTTAGGTTCCAAAAATAGACTTAAACCGTGCCTATCATTCACATTCATATTAAACTCTAGTCTTCCAATTCAATGGATGTGTTTTTACATGGAACATGCTTATGATTGTTCAGTGATGAGACATGTGATTGGCCATCCATGTCTATTTTAATCTTATCAGCTAACGTCAGTTGGTCGTCAACTCGGAGGCATGTTATACTTTATGGAATATTGGAATCCTAAAGGGGTTTTAATGCCTTAAGGTTTTTAATGTGTTTTGTGTTTTGATTTAGCAAGTGAAGATCCATGAGGGTGTGAACGTGCATGGACCTATTCAAATATCTTTGGAGATATTTAGAATAATATTTTCCGAAGATAGTTATTTCTAGTTATTTTTGTCAAAGAAGAAAAAGCAAGAGCAAAAGCAAAAGCAAAAGCAAAAGCAAAAGCACAAATATGCTTTTCGAAGCTCATCCCTTATGTATCTTCTATTCACGACATAATAAGAAATACCTATGAATACATATGCTCTAATAGAGTTGTCCATCATAGTATGTGGGGGGAGATTGTACCCAATCTAGTGTCATCTCTTGTTTCTTTCTATTCTTTCAGTACTTCTGTCTGATTTTGTTTCTGTACTATCCTCTGTGTTCATGCATCTATGGGATCCGATTGTCAACAAGACCTACCTAATGGAAGACATTTTTAGCTTGCTATTATAACTTATTTCACTAATTTAGGATGCGTATGTGATGAGAAATGATATCAAGAAGTTGGGGGTGTAATCCGGACTTTTTAGGAAGATGATAGTGAGCAAACATAGGTGGATTGCAGAGAGGCTATCTCACAATCAAATGACTCAAATGATATAAAAATTGATATGTTCCAAGTAGACAGTCAAAGCCACATATATCAAGTTGAATCACATCAAATGGATGTGTATACACAGAGAGCTTGACTAAGCACAAGCACTCAAATGAAGACATTAAAACAGATAATAGTACACATGAAATGACTTGCACTAAATGAATCAAATGTGTATAATTATGAAAGTATGATACAACGAGATGATGTAGGCTTACTCTACATGTGTGGGCTTAGTGTTGCTAGAAGGTTGAAGCTCAATGAGTCCTTCATCTCTAGTCATTACCCGTGACTAAAAAGTCATGTACTTTTATAACTATGAGATCAATTTGAATTTTGAATCAGTGGCCTAAAAGTAATCCTACCTTTTAGGATAGTGATTAATTTGATTCCAAATATTAGGTGGTTGTGACTTGCATCTCGTAATGCAATGCGATTCCTTCAATAATCTCTTTTTAAATTTATCTCAAGCGTGAGATCTCATTGCTTTTACAAGAGGTGTTCATGTGTGCCTTATGAGTAATCTCTCAAAACCTTATGAGATAAACCTTGATATTTGCTCAAGCATCAAGGCTTGCCAAATTTACAAACACATATGTCCATACCTTTTGTGGAAAAGGTCTACTTTTACTACCTTCCTACTACCATATGTGAAGTAGGTGGTGTGGTTGAAATTTAACTTCACATCCAATGTGAATCGCCTTCCCTCCTTTCTAGATTTTTCCATCAATTTGTAACCTTCTTTAGGGTTTTCCACAAAGAATCCCTTCTTTTTATATTTGAACAAAAATCCTCCCTCAACCATTTGACCCGCTAACAAAAACAAGATTCTTTGTAAAAGTGGGGACATGAGGAACATCTTTCAAGCACTTAGCCTTGTGATAATTATCTAACATAACATCACCTATATAACTTATGGCATGAGGTTTATTATGACCTATCTCCACATTAGCTTTGGATTATGATAAATGCATATTCAAAAAGAGTTCCTTGTTGTAGCTCATCTAATTGTTGCATACACTACCAATCCTCGATATGCTGACCCTTGATTTTCGTAGTCACTCATTTGTATCATAGAAAAAATTGTATTCATTCTCATTTGATTTGGACAAATAATTACCTTACCCTTTTTATGATGAATCTCTTATGTCCTTTCGATAGAAATCGCTTGCATAGTCATCGTACTTTCCACATATGGAGCACCCATCTGAGTTGTCATTCTATTGAGCTTGATTGTCTCTTTTTGCTTCTCATCTATACTTGCCTCTTCCTTGAACTTTCTCCTCTCCTCTTGATTAAGATCTCGATTTGATCCTATTCATTTTCTTTGTCTACCTTTGGATTGTTTTCTTCCTCTACCTTTTCCTATACCTCCATCAAATGGTTAGGCTTTATTTGCCTTTTCATTTGGTCCTTGAACGTTCATCTCCTCAATGCGCATTAATGCCAGTTGTTTCTCAAACTATGGAATATTGTTTTTGACATATAAAGAAGTTGATTCAATGTATATACAACTAGGTCATCATGATTTGCGTGACATCCTCAGCATCCCAAAGCATCACTTATTTCCTTGATATTCAGAATGTAACCATTGATGTTGCAAATGGTTTCTTTATTTCTGTAGTTCAAAAGCGCACATCTAGCAAAGGGGAGTCTACTAGTGAAGTAGGAGAGCATCAATATAATCTATTTGGAAAATTTTAAGCTCGGAGGTAAATCTATTGTTTTTTCGAATTTCCTATGCATCAAAGTGATATGAGAGAGTGCATTAGAGTTGTACAGGTCAAAATACAACACTCAATTCAAGAATTTGGACAAAAATAATCATTATCCATGGAACTTTATAATATCTAGTTATCTCATGGAAAAAGGGATTATGGGGTCTCATAAGTGGCACAAATGATAGACCTAGATTAGAAGAGAATCCAACTCATGATCAACTATTGAACCTTAGAGAGTGTAATAAGAGAGTTTATAGAGTCATCTTCATATTATTTCAGCACATTAGAAATGCCATGATAGGGCATATACAAGACTTAGATACTTCATTGAACTATGGAAAACCCCTAGAGAGGCTCTACTTGTTAAGAATATTCAATTGAAGAATGAACTCAACAACTTGAGGAAGAACCCTAGTAGCAACACAAAGGATTACATTGCGAAAATAAAAGAAATTACTCATGCATTGGGTTCTATAGGTCTTCACTTCCATTATGATGAACTATAGAACAAGAGATAGAGAGAGATGAAGTCTTCAAAGAAACATGTGGTTATGCATAGAGAAAAGGCCGCATAAGTTAGTGGGAGAGTGAAAGAAGAGTGTCTCTTTCTTCAAACTGCAAGAACCAATGTTGTTGTCACAGGCATAATCACACATAGCATGGATAGTCAATTCTTTCACTCTCGATTATTAAAGTGTGTTATCAGATAGTCTTGAACAAATGGAAAATTGTCTAGTTGTGATAGTGAGCAAAATCGTGTGATAATGTTGTTTGTGGTCACGCTCTTGTTTGTGACACTTTTAATTCCTAATTTGACTTCTTTTCTTTAGGTATTTGTAGTTTTTATTAGAAAACAATACTCTTAAATCTAAATTTCTTTCACTCGAGATTCATCTTGTGTCTTTTCCTCTCTTACTTCAATATTATTGACATTTCTTTCGAACTATAAGTAATTACCCGAGATATACTTGCATTTGTTTCCAAGATTTTTGCCTGGGTATGAGAGACACCTAGATTCTAGACCATATGTCTATCCCATTGAGGTCCTCTTACTCGAAAGTATAATTCATTGCATTTGTGATAATGTGTGCATAAGTGAGTGAGATGAATGTGTGTGCATGATTGGTGTGTACACCTACATATAACATGAAATCATGTATTCATAAGCCTATGCATGTTCATGAGGGAGTGAGATGAATGCATGTGCTTGAGTAATGTGTTCATGTGCATGAGTAGTGTGTGCATGTGCATATAACACGAAATCATATATGCATAAGCCTATGCATGTGCATAAGTGAGTGAGATGAATGCATGTGCATGATTAGTGTGTACATCTGCAAGGTATGAAGGAATAAATGCATGAGTGCATGAGAAAGCATGCATGTGTAACATATGTGCATGTGCATGTATGAGATAGATGCACATGAAAGATGTATCATACATGTATGCATGAGAGAAGTGAGGACATGAATGTGCATAAGTAAGTGAGACACATGCATGTGTGCATGAATGCATGCCTATGTGAGAATGTGTCTAAATGTGCATAGATGCATGGATGTGTATGATTGCTCGTGCATAAGTGCATGTATGCATGTGCATAGATATGATTGCATACATGAGTAAGAAAGCATGCATGTTTGTGAACGAATGTAAGCATGCATATATGAATGCTAGTAATAGTGCATGTGTATAACTGCATGCATGAATGTGTTAAAGCATGCATGAATGTATGTATTAATAAGAGAGCACGTGGATAAGTGCATATGTATGTAAGTATTTGAGTACATGTATATGAATAAGTGTGAGAAATATCCATATACATGAGTATGAAAATATGCATAAGCATATGTGTATGCATGTGTATGTAAGAATGCATGTGCATGTAAATAAATGCATATGCATGAACATGAGAGAATGCAAGAATGATGTGAGCATGTGCATGAGTGTGCGTGAACGCATGTGAGATTTGAATGTGCATAAATTATGCATAAATGAGCATATGCATATGTGAGTGAATGCATGTTTATGTGAGATAGAAATGTGCATAAATGCATGAATGCTAAAAAATGCATGCATATACATATATTAAAGTTAGTAAGTATGTATGTGCATGATATATGTTAGTGTGTATGTATGCACGAAAATGAGTACATGCATTTAGGAATGTGCGCATGCATGTATGAATGTTAGTAAATATATGAGAATACATGTGCATGAGAATGAATAAATGTATGTACATAAATTATTTTAAAATGAATGAATAAGAGTGCATGAGCATAAGTGTATGCATGAGTGTAAGTAAATGCATGAATGTATGCATGTAGATATGAAAGAGTATGTGTGCATAAGTACATGCAAATATATGTAAATGAGTAATCCTCATGCATAGGATAAAAAATGAAATTAATTTATGGAAAACTTGAGTGTTCTAATTTCTCATAAAAATACTTATGTGTTTTCTTTCTAACATGTTTTTTTTTCAAAGCATTGAAAAGTACGTGATCTTGAGGAGCATTACAAACAAAAATGTGGAGAGCCACATAGTAGATGTTGATCGAAGTCTGAGTCCCTCGAATCCTTCTATCTAGATTTCTCGAGCGGATGAAATTTAAATGAAATTATCTTAGAACTTCAACCTCTTAAATTTTCATAAGTTGTATATGGTTTTTTAATATGTTAGTTTTCATTTTATCCTTTCAAACATGAATGTTATCATCTCATCTGGATAAACTTGAAGATAATTTTAACACTTTTACTTATATCTCGTCAAATTGTATAGGGTACTTTTGTTGTATCAATTTTCACTTCATCTTACAGACATGAATGTTATCACATCATCTAAAATGAAGAAAGTTTTGCATGTAGTCGAATGATGTTAACCATATGCAGAGGCTATATAAAATATAGACGAACACTTTCTAGAGCACTATCTTCACCTCTTAACTCCTAGAGCGCACTGAAAAAAGCACTCCGAGTGTAGTCACATAGTAGGACCCATTGATCAACTCGACATGATCCACCTAGTGGTCCTCCTGCATGCATTGATAGCAAGGAAGTTAGAATACTGCAAAATCTAGCCTACACTTTGATCATTGCATCATCACAATCAAACTTGCAACTACTCTTACATGGTTATTCTTTCTTTGATCCACCATTCTTAGTGTGGACTATGCATTCTTGGAGGGTGAGAGTTTAAGTTTTGTCATGGTTGCCTCTTACATGAGTTTAATTCCATAGTCTCCATCCATGTTGACATTGGACAACTCGTGATTGCAAATATTCATAGTTACCCATGGGATATGGTGGTCTCTAAGGGGATTTTGTGCTAGAAAGGAAGTTCTCTAGCCATCACTTAGAACGGTTGGGGTTTCCAATGACTTTAGTACTTTTGAAATATCCCCTCTAAAATAGATTCCTATGCTCAAAAGGTTTTAGGGACTCACTTGTTGATAAGTATTTTTTAATATTTCATCTGGTAAGAATAAAGGATTGGGAATTGTGAGTGTCAATTCAACAATGTGATCTTCAAGTTCTTGTTGAGTAGTTTGATATGCATCATCTATAGTCATTCTTGGAGGTTGATCTTCACTCTTTTCCTTACTCATACAATTGGTGTATTCATCTCCCTTTGGTTTAGATCCCTCATGAACCCCATCTATTCTGTATAGGCTCTCATATGTCAATTACCACCACCCTTCTTCCCTTTTCCAACACACATTAGACTTGGGTACACGCTCCTTGTTGTGGAATCTCATGCAATTGGACTAAATTAGAAGTAGATGACGGTATTGATTTGCATGAGTTTGACATTGGGTCAAGGGATGCATCTAAGGAGTTCTATGGCTCCATTGTTCAAGCTTTCTTTGGATAGTCTTTCATGTAGTGGTCACGATGGTCCAAGAATTTCACCACAAGGTGCTGCATTTTCTAGTAGGGAACACTTACTTTGGAAATTCCCATATTCTGCACACCAATACCACATATTCAATCATCATGATTGGTTTCATACTCCTCTTGCTAGGTTAAGGGAACCACTTCTCATGAAAAGGTGAAAGGACTGATGTAGAGTAGCAAGAAAACATGAGAACACCCAAGTATGGAGCTTTGAGGGGTAGGCAAAGATGGATCTCTATAACATAGGCATGCCTTTCCACTAGTATGCTACATATTGTGATGTGGATAGTCCTATGAGGTAGTAACACTCCTTGGGTTTATCTGACATCTTTCTCAAAAATTGGCAAGTTACCTTGTTTGGGCATTCTACATGTGGGTGACCCTACTGCTAGCATAGAGTGCACCACAGGGTATACCTTGCCCCTCACTCCCTAAACACCTCTATTTTCTCATAGAGCTTGGTTACTCTGTCGTTGCCCATGATAATATGCCCCTTCTACTATTGCTTAAGGTTTCCTAATGCTTTTTTTGACTTGTAGTATAGGTTTGTCCCATGCTACCATAAGAAAATATCTTTTTCTTGAAGTGGGTATTAGCTCTCTTGATGTGCATTGCCATGGCCACAAATTCTTCTGATGAGGTGGTAGGTGGCCTAATGTCTTTGAGCTTGTGCCTAATGGTCATTGGAAGTAGCTTTTTAATCTAATTCTTGACCAAGAATTAATGCGAGGCATCAGGCAGCTTGGCTACCAATGCCCTTATCCTTGTTAGTAGTTAAAGGAAAGACAAGGTTTTCTAGCTCTTCAAGAACTTGCTCTATGGAATTCTGAGGATGGTTGGCTTCCAAGATTTCTTCCTTTAGAGTATTCCAAGCAAGCAAGTAGCCTTCCTCAAACTGACTCAACCATTTATCATCCAATCTTTCAAAAGTTTTAGGAGAAAAAACCATGAAGGTGTTTGTCCTTCCTTCCATGAATACTACTCGTAATACCACTACTCTAGGGATGATCTTGGGAATGTACTCGAAATTAGATTTGGGTGGGGAGAAATACTTAATAGAAATTATTACAAATGGAAGAAAGGGAAATAGAGAGTGGATTACACAGGTCAACTCTTCTATTACAACTTGGAAGTGAAACCATAGATGTGACTCTTTGTTGAAATGATTGTGGGCACCAAACCATGGAGCATCATTTCCTTCAAGCTGCTGTAGAGACTCCTAGAATAGGTCCTGTAGGTAAAATACGTAGTTTTGATTCCACACAAGAAGTATCTATAGTGTAGTTATATCCTTAGGAAGAAAGAACTAGCCTAAGAGCAAGCACGAGAGAAGGAGAGGGAAAGAGTGAACTTCAAACGAGCGATTCAATAGGGGAACATATATATGTCTCTTGAGTTCACGTTTCTACCCCTTTATATAGGAGAGGGGCTTTGGTTCTTCTCAAACGATTGATAGCATGGCCACTAGCTTTTCTTGCTCTAACATGATGAGACCTTGAAGAAGGTGCCTTTTGTGAGACACTTATACACAAAAATTGAGAGGAGAGAATGGAAGAAATGATGTGCACATGAAAAATTGAAGGTGAGGAGTGTCCTTGGAGAAGGGGAAATTCTGAGAGAAAAGGTATCCACGATCGCACTAGGAATGCGTATGCAAAGGACATGTCACATTGCTAGGTTAACATTAAATTTTTTATGAGGGGGCTAGTTCTACTGTCACGTGAAGACATGATGTGAAGACATGATGCGGTTTCTACACGATCTATGCTGTAAGCTATAGGAAATCATTAGGGAGCGGTGCCCCTTGTCAGCTAACTAGAACTCTTTTAATAGCTTTTGACTAAAGGGTAGAAACTAACGTTTAAGAGATTTAGCATGCGCATGTTTAATTTCATTGCGTGACATGCTAGATCTTAGATTAGTACGGAAAACTCTGTAAAAAAGAAGGGATTCATGGTTGTACAAATATCCATCTTATGAAAGTGCAACTAATAGATGTATGTCCTTGATATACTTATAATAGATTGTATGTCCTTGATGTCCTTATACATTTTGGAAAAATAACTAGAGTTTAGCAAATCTTTTCGAATCTTTTAAGATTATGTAAATTTAAAAACTTGTGATAGAAAACGTTTTCTGGATAATGTTAGAGGCTATGTAAGGAAACAGGAAATCCATTTTTTTAGTTAAAAAGGGCATGAATTTCTCATGGTAACGGATCTCGTTTACATCCTACATATCGTTATCATGGTCAAGCATCTATCGCAGAGCTAGCTCCAACTTCAAAGATAATGTGTTAATGTTGCGTTCAAGATAAAAATATGGGGATATATTTCACGAAAGACTATGATAAATGTAGTGAAGAAAAATGTCTTGGAGGTCCATGACACTTCACATCATGTCAAAGACGTCCTTCTTCATTTTATTGAGGTGAAAGATCGGAATTAGAATATTTTCCAATGGGAGTGCCATCAATAACACCATGAAGTAAGAGTTGCGAATTTAGTTTTAATTTCAATGTTATTTTTTTACTCTAACTAAAATCACTGGCGCTCATCATGAGAAAATGATTTATTACATGCTTTTTTTTGTAATGTGCACTTACCTCACGCTGCAAGAAAAAACGGTAATACAACAAAAGGACAAAATCTTATTGTGTTTCAAACAAAAGTTCGTACAAAATATAATACATGGAGTGATAATTAAACTGAGAAAAAGTTCGGTAATGAGAACAATAAGGAATTAGAGTCATTTAAATTATGATCAAAGCGTAACTATAACAATTATTACATTTTTAGCATCTCTATTTCCAATTTTTATTGTCCCGGTGATGAATATTTTTTGTTTTTCCATAGCGTACTAACACACGTAAACCTACATACACATATACTATATATACATACAGACACATTCACACACATACATAGTAACACATACACACGCTTACACACATATACACACATTTACAGACATACATATACATACACACATATACACACATTTACAGACATACATATACATACACACATATACACACACATAAACACATACATGAAAACATGCATAGACACATATACACACAATTACATGCATGCATATATACACATGCAGATACACACACATACACACAAACATATGCATACACACATACCAATTACCAATGCATACACACATACACATGCATACACATGCATCACCATAGAGGCATCACCACAGAGATGTGCATACACACATACGCATACATACACATGTATGTATGTATATATATATATATATATATATATATATATATATATATATATATATATATATATAGAGAGAGAGAGAGAGAGAGAGAGACATGCGCGCACACACACACACATATATATATATATATATATATATATATATATATATATATATATATATATATATATATATATATATATATATATAGAGAGAGAGAGAGAGAGAGAGAGAGAGAGAGAGCTGTGTATATGTGTGCGTGTGTGTATGTAGGTATGTATGTATATCTATGTTGATGTAAGTAACCTCGTCTTCAAGTGGAAATGCATCATTTACATTCAACACAAACCATTAGCTACTTGAATCAACAAGGATCAATATAATACATAAATAGATACATAACATCAAGTAAATATACTATTGGGTGTGTCTAGAAGTGCGAGAGACACACAAGAAGCACACACAAAGAGCACAAATGCAGCAAGACACACGGAGAAAACGATGGCTGGAATAACTCTCTCTATTGACGATGAACTGAACTGAAGTAAGAGCTCAATAATATCCCTAAGTACAAAGTATCACCACATACGAGAGTATCAAGTATGTGGTAACATGGGGAAAAAACCTCTAGCCAGCACTAGAGTAAAAAGTGCCCATGTATAGCGAAAAGGTTCACATCAAAGCTACTTGAGGAACACATTAGTGTAACAAACCCCCCTGAAGCGAATGATCTGAACACATACAAGGAGTGACAGATCAACCCCCATAAGGTAAGAAGCCTAAAGCTTTGCGAAAAGCTTCAAAATTCTCCCGTGGAAGAGCTTTGGTGAATATGTCTGCCACATTATCTTGTGTAGGCACATATACCAAAGAGATTTGGTGAATATGTCTGCCACATTATCTTGTGTAGGCACATATACCAAATCAATATCTCCTGCATGAAGGTGCTCTCTCACATAGTGATAATGCACCTCACTATGTTTGGTCCGTGCATGAAACAGTAGGTTTTGTGCAACAGCCAAGCACTCTGGCTATGAGTGAGAATATGTGTAACAACATCAATCTCCATGCAAAGATCCATCAATTGGCATCTCAATCATATACACTCCATTGTAGCTGTGAAAACTACCCTGTACTCAACTCCACAACTCAATATCACCATTGTAGGTTGCTGCATCTCAATTGGTGTGGAAACTAGCTTTCAACATATTTTGCTTGATGCATAACAATCCCCCCTCAACAGATACAAACTCGATGCCAAGATAATAGCTCAAATATACTTCATAACTTTCCTTCTTTAAAGGGAGAGTGCATTAATACATATTTTAGTGCACACACACACATATAAGTCAAGCTCAATATGCTCTCAATATTGAGCAGGTAGGAAGTGGGAAAGGATATATTCCTGCCTCTATAGTTGTATAAGAGCTTTTGCGAAGAGGAAGCAACAACATCCTTATTCTAAGGATGTACTAAATTTGAATTTTTTCTAATCCTCATTCTTGGAGGAAGAAATGAATGGATTTGAATAATCAATGTTGGAGGGGAAATTATGTGTGTGGGGAGTATGAGATGTGTACTCCTATTAAAGTTAAGGATTCCCTCAAAATACAATTAAGAACAAGCTATACATATCTCCAAAGTATCTATGTTCATGATTCTTTTTCACATAAATCTCACCTGCTATTTTTGATAAGTAGCTATTTTGGAAAAGGGAAATGAAGTGGGGTTTCTCTTAGTTTGGTAGGAAAAATCATGCATACCCATATTCTACTGTATTGACTTCCATATAAGATTAAGGAATTTCAAAATATATCTCAATATGATGGGATTTTGAACCTCCACAAAGTCCCTTTCCATCATTGTTTGAGGAAAAAATTGAGCACTTGAATTTAAGAAATTCCCATTTTGGAAGAGGGAGGAGGTGCATTGACTATGGATGGATAGCAAAGAACTATATATACTAAGAGTATATCATATGTATTTCAAACTAGAATCACTAGATTCATTCAAAAGATAAGTTGAGGAGTTGTACTTTCTCAAAGACCCCCTTCCCGCACTTTTTGGAAGAAAATAAGATGTTAATTTTTTGTCGAACTCCACTTTTGGGAGCAAGAAAGGAGACTATTTAAGAGGTTTCCCATGGATTGGAGTATACATACATAGTTTATGGTGGATGTATTACCATGGAGATTAAGAGAAGCCAGGAAATAGTCCACATTAGAATGGATTAGAAGCTTGCAAAAATCTCCCAGCTAAGTTTTGGTGTGAAACTAAAAATATTGATTTAGGCCTGTTTTGGGGAGCAAATTAGCATGGGTGAAGGGAGGATTTGGTGAGGTGAAAGTAGGCATAATCATATTCATATATTTCTCTCCATGATTATGGAGAGAATCGTAGGATTTGCGTGATGGAAGAATGCTCACCAAAAAATCACATTCTCACAATTTTTCCAGCTCCTCCACCAGTCCACGAGTTCGGCATGTCTCACTTGGGAAGGCCATATCTTTCGCTAGGCAAGCCTAAATTGGACATGGTATGGCTCTTTTTGAAGAGCACAAAGTCTATTTTCAGTTTCAATTTTTTTTTTGGAAATTATGTATTTTGGCAGGTGTGTACAGGTCTGCCATGTCTGAATAGTTTTTGGGAACTACCTTCTGGGAGCCATATCTTACAAACCAGGAAGGTGATTCAAGTAATTTCACTTCCAACCACTTGCATATGATATTTAATTTATTTTATAATTATTTGGCGGTTTGAAGAAAGTTTTTGCAGGTCTAAAGAAAGATTACATATGCATCTTTTAGGTAACTTTGCATTCTTTTGGTAATCATCTCACCATGCTTCATGTTTTGGGAAGTGATCCGATGTCTTTAGACACTTCAAAGTTTATGTTAGGATGTGAAGAGGAAGGTGCAAAGGTCTCAAAGCTCATCAGAAAGGATTGGATCTATGCACAATATCAAGCCATTCAAAGTCATATGGTTTATACTTTTAGGCAGTTTACTTTATGTTATGAAATGTTTTGTATGTACAACATAAATTGGAATGCATACATAAAAGTTGGTCATTTTTTTAAGTTTGAAAGTATGGATCAACTTGTTAGGAGAACACTTTTTTATTATTTGTAGGAAAGATGGTTGCACGAACTACATGGTTATGCAACAAAGAGATTGTTGCAAGCATTTTTTTTTATGTTTTTGCAGGTTATGGAGTCCGTGCATGAGTTTATGGTGTGCATGCCATGGCCTTGCCAAGCCCTATGTTGTTGGATGGGCCGTGTGCCATTGCATTTATGGTTAAAAATTTTTTGGGACTCCATTTCCTTAGAAAATGTTGTCAAAATGTTTCCAACCTCATGGTGCACTTGCCTTTAGGTAAGAATGTTATGGCATGGTAACATGCCTTTTCTAAAAAAATCAATAAGATCTATGCATGCTTATAAGCATGTATTTGATGGACTTAGTACCATCAAAGTATTAAAAATAAGGCAACTTCATTAGAAACACGATCCCTAAACATGATCCTTATGGATTTTAGACCATAGGAATGCTAAGGGCAAGGAGCTATACCTTCACCATTAGGAATATGCACAAGAAATCCTATAAGTTATAGGAAGTTGCATAGAGGCACAAGAGATACATTTATGCTCATCTCCAATGTAGTGAAGATTTACTTATCTTCACAAGAGTCTCATAGTATGATTAGGAGACTATGGGGTATTATAACGAATACCTAAAGCATGACTAGTTTCACTCATGCACATTACTTGACCAAGTAGTGAAGCATTTTTGCTACACTACGAAGGAAAATAATTAGATGGGATCACACAGATGGCTTTCATGAGACAACATCGATGGGTGCTTATGTGATTCGAGTGATGGTTAGAAAGGCCACAGGCATGACACTAGCTCTATGACTTAGAGCATAGATACCTTTGTTAGAAATAGATGGAGTACCTAATACATATATGTATGTTGGGATCTACAGAGAGGTACTTAGACCTAGTTTTGGTACCTAGAAACAAGTTTTTTTGGAACACAAAGGGATATCCATTGTCACATATTGAGTAGAAACAAAACTAACTAGGTCGAGGACATGGGACTCATTTGACTCCACTAACATGAGTTGAGGATATGGGATTCATAAGATTCCACCTATATATTCCATTATATATATATATATATATATATATATATATATATATATATATATATATATATATATATATATATATATATATATATATATATATATATATATATATATATATATATATATATATATATATATATATATATATATTCGGTTTAGTATAGGTATGAAATTGTGAATTGGAAGAAGTTTTCACTGGTACAATGGAAACGACTTCCCTTTGAGCACTCTTCTTATATGTCCAAGGAGAAAGGGACTCATCATTCATGGTGACATATCTCACTGGATCAAAGGAGAGCTCTTTGTAGACATCCCTTAGTATTGGTAGTAATTCTTCTAGTAGAGAATGTGATACATGATTTTATCACCATTGGTATCACATACTCATTTTGAGTTTTTCAGGAAGGATAATTCCATTAGTTTGATTGGATCGTATAGATCCATGCATAGAGGATGGTTGGCAGAGATATATCTTTATTATGGATATACATGTGTTTATGGTTTCATGTCATAGCATTGCTTACCATTTTAGCAGAGGGCTTTGACCCTTATAAATAATTTATTTTCTCCACTCTTCAGTATATATACCTTCATTAGTTAGGGGACATGTTTTCTCCATATTCATAGGAGCAAATGAATTTATTAGTTTCTCTTTTAAGGAAATGAGAAATAGGCAATTAGCTTAGAGATGTGGGAGTGATCTTACTCTCGTTTAGAGATCCCACTCTATCATCTCTTCTTTGAAGGGGAAAAGGAAACGAAAATATTATTTCTTCCTTGGAAAAGAGTAGAGTATGTTTTCCTTTTGAGAGAAGAGATGTTTAAAAAATATTTTTCAGCTTATTTTAGAAGGAATTCATTTCCTCTACTTTTGACTATAATTTTCCTTCACATGCGAGTTTGATTCTCGACTATTTTTGAAGGAAAAAACTATAGAGAAATTATGTGCACATTATCAATTATGGATAAGTGGGGCAACTGAATTCAATAATATCTCTTTCGATGGGAAAGGGAAAGTGGAATAGATTCCACTACCACAGCTCTTTTCCTTAGAGGAGATTACTGAGAGAGATAGAGACAGAGAGAGAGAGACACAGAGAGAGAGAGAGAGAGAGAGAGAGAGAGAGAGAGAGTTTTACTTTCTCATTTTGGTTGTCTGGATAGAAATGACACTCTTCTATCAAAGACAAAAGGGAGATCAGTTAATCATGATGGTTATATTGAGTCCCACATGAAGATTCTAGAGAGTAGCAATTATCTTATTCTAGTGATGGTCTTTGACTAGATGAGATGATCTAGTTATTGACATTAGTTAGACTAGGAGTAGAGTTATGACTTTTCTCTTTAGAGTTTCTAGGATCTAGGGAGATATCTTACCTATTGCGGTACCAAACTCTTATTTGGTGTTACATCATGAGCATGATGTGTAAACATCAATTAGGAGGATGGATACTTAGGGATTATCTCAATTGCAAATGAAATGCTTTTGCATTCATATGAAAAATTAAAGGGAAGAGAATACTTTTGAGTTTGCACTAGTGCCAATAGATGCTCTTCCAATAGAACTTAGTCTTATCTTAAACGATTACAAACCATAGACTTCTTGGTTGGTGAAATGTAGAGATTGCATTTTACTATCGAGGAATTCTTATATATGAGCTAGATGATGGAATTGCATAGTTACAAGGTGGTTTAGAGTAAACTATTACTTGTGAGCACACCCACGGTTAGAAAGGCCTGGAGTATTATAAGGGAAATCTATCATTAAGTTTTAGATGGGTTTGGAGTCACTGGTTATGGGATTTTGGTTCTATATTTCATAGGATTTTATGGTTTATTATCTCCACTATGATATTGTCAAGCCTATAACTTGGCACCTTACACTTTCCTTTTATATTATTACTCCATAAAGGATACATCATATAAACTGATATCATTTTGATGATGTCACTTTTCATTATGGTGATAGTTTAAAAGTTGAGTGTATATAGGAGATAGTAGGCACTACTCAGATAGTTTCCCACCTTAAAGATGATCTGATATTAGACTTGTTAAGGGGAAGCATATCCGGAAACAGGACACAAAGATGACCATGTACGTAGAGTACATGGGGTTAAGGGGAGTCCATGAACTTTCTTCTACCACTATGGACATTTCATCTACATTTTCGAGAACAAAAATGTTTTCAAGGGGAAGGAAATGTCATATAATATTCAAAAGGTTAGGATCACCTTTGGGAAGGAAATATCATATAATATTCAAAAGGTTAGGATCACCTTTTGAAGAAGGATTCCACATGGCATCACATGGTTATTTATACCACGTGGTAGAAGAGACAGGAGGAGATCTCATTTTGGATAGTCTCAAGTTGAGAACAAGAGAGAACGTATAGAGAAGCTCAGCGGTTGGGTGGAGAAAGGAACACTACTCTGTGTGTGGTCGACTTGGATCGACAGACGGTAGCAAAAAATACATATTGAGCTCGGGAAGCTTCGCTACACTATATTTTGGTCAGAGTAAGATCAATAGTGAGCCGAACACACAGAATGAAATCTTAAACCTTGTGCATAAATGTGTTTCAATCTTTTGTGCATCTACTATATTCATGTGGTCGACTTGGACAATATAGTTAGTATGTATGGTTGACATGGACAATATCGTAAAAGAAAAGAAAAGAAAACAAACAGAGGGAGAGAGAGACGGAAAGAAAATGAGTGAGAGGTAGAGAGAGAACGAGAGAGAGTTATTCTGAAAACTGTATTGTTGTTCAATCCCTTTCTTGAAACCTCTGCCCCTTGTTCAATAAGTATGTTTACCCAACAAGGAAGAATTGATCTATTTGGTAGAACTTTAGGAGGCAGATCTGGCTTGATGTGTGTGCATAAAAAGAAAACATGTGTGATCATAGTACTTGACGTGTGATTCTTGATTTGGGTAATGCCGGATGAAGTATCTCCCTGCCTTGAGAAGGGCGTTCAGCCTTGCAGGGAGATGCACGACCCGTCAAGGCATGAAATCTAGAGCCAACAAAACAATGTATAATCAATAGTTCGTTGTTTCTCTTTCAAAACAAAGATGAGCAATACGACGAAAGACGATTTTTAATTGAGTTTGCAGGAAGTTCATCCATTGAAACACTTTAGCTCTAAACTTATCAAACACCCAATTCCATCTCTGCTCAAGAGAAACCCCAAATCCCATAGGAATACCCAGAAGTCTAAAAATAATGCCTTCCTTGATGAGATCACAATTATTAGCCTTAATACAATCAGGGATTTCTTTATTAGAGGAGTAAAAGCCAGTTTTCGTATGATGGACAATAGACCCACTAGCTGTACAGAATAAATGAAGACAGTGCATGAAATTCTCAGCAGACAAACTATCAGCCATAGTGATCATGTTAGTGTCGTCAGCAAACATCTGAAGACCAAGATGGGAAGGGCATCTAGGAATGTCCAATCCTTTGATAGTACCCTGATCCATACAATCTCTTATCAACCACCCCAGAGAATCACTAGTAATAGCAAACAAAAGAGGAGCAAGGGGACAACCTTGCCTAATAGACCGAAACAATTGAAAGGGGTGAGAGAGACAACCATTCATAGCAATTCTAGAGTTAGCATTCCCAAAAAGAGTACTCGTATACTTGATAAATCCTCTACCAGCACCAATGTCATGGAGAGACTGAAGGATAAAGTCCCACTCCATACGGTCATAAGCTTTATCAAAATCAACTTTGAAGAAGAAGGAATCAATCTTATTTTCTTGAGCATAATCAATCCCTTCCGAAATAGAAATAATAGCATCCAATATGAATCTACCTTTGATGAACCCTTTCTGCTCAGGCAAAATGATCTTATCCATAATATGACTAAGTCTCCTGGCCAAGGAAGAGGCAAAGATTTTATACAAAGAAGTCAGGCAAGAGATAGGTCTCCAGTTATTCAAGTCATCCTTGTCACCTTTTTTATGGACCAACTTAATAACACTAGAATTGATAAAGGTGGAAAGAGAACCCCTTCCAGTAGCCTCTTGCCACACCAAGAGAATAATGGGCACAATGTAATCAGCAAGCTCTTGAAAAAATTCATTAGGAATACCATCAGGCCCAGGAGATTTGCAGGGCTTCAATTTACTAATGGTTTCTCTAACCTCACCAGCACAAAGGAGCAGGTCCAGGATAGAAGCCAATTCCTGAGGAATCATTTTCTTCCTTTTCAAAGCAATGGTGGCCCTGGCCCATTGGATGTCCTCCCCTCTCTTGGGAGGCCTAGAGAAAACATTGGTAAAGAAACCAATGGCCTCCTGCAAGTTCTCCTTCATGGAAGAAGCAACCCCTCCATCACTTTTCTTAAGAAAAGGGACAAAGTCCCTAGCTTTTTTCTTTTTCAAAAGATCAAACATGAATTTATTAGGTCTATCAGCTTTTCCCGCCCAAAAGTCTCTAGAGGCAGCAAGAGCACCACTAGCCGAGATGTAATCCTCCCATTTCAACCTTTCCTGAAGATTATTAAGATTAATCCTTTTAGTAGGATCATCAGAATTACTCTTTTCAATATAGTCTATCTCCCTCAGAATCATCATCCTCCTTTGTTTTCTAACTTCCTTAGCCTGGAGCTTGTAGTTATAGAACAACATTTGGATATCTTTGATAGCTCTTTCCCAAGCAATCAAGGGAGAGCAATTAGAGGAAAAATGATTCTTGAAGATATTCTTGGTCATCCCTTTGACACGCTTAATTTTAAGAAGGGAAGCATCCAGGTGGACCCAACCAGCTCTATAGTCGGGCGAATTTCTATCCAAGTGAACAATAAGAGGAAAATGATCAGACAGCTGAAGAGAGGGATCAGTAAAGCACTTATGCTGCCACAAATCATGAAATTTATTGACATTAATATAGCACCTATCAAGCCTAGCAGACAAGGGTCTACAAATACTATTATTCCTCTAGGTGTGAACAGCAATCCACTCATTGAGGGAGTTAATCATAGCAATCCACTCATTCTTTTCCAAACCATGCAAAATATTGTCAGAGCAGTCAAGCAGATTGAGGGAGTTAATCATAGCAATCCACTCATTCTTTTCCAAACCATGCAAAATATTGTCAGGATTACCGATTCTGTCTTTTTCGAATAAAACCATATTATAATCTCCGAGCAGGATGACATCATCCATCAGATTACTCAGCTCTTTCCAACAATTAATTCTATCAACTTGATTATTAGAAGCATACACACTAACAATGGTGAAATTAATAGGGTCCTTACACTTCAAGGCCACCCATTGATTGGTGCAACTATAGATAACTTCATCAACACAGTGAGCAAGGTTAGAAGCAATACCAATGGCAACACCACCTTTTTTGTTGCTATGTTTAGTGAAGAACCAGCAGTGATTACTGGAGAGAATTTGGAGATTGGCCTGAAGTTAAAAACCACCAACCTTCAATTCTTGAAGACAAACAATGTCAGGTAACATATTAACATCCTTAATCCAACTGTTCACGATTTTACCTCTTACAGGGTCGGTGATCCCCTTGATATTTAGAGAAAGAAACTTAATAGAATTCATATCTAAACCAAAAAGAGGAGAGACCACTTTACTTCCTTAAGTTCTTAGGAGGCTTAATGATTGACCCAGATACCCTAAAAACCTCTTTCCTTTTAGATTTGGGCTGTTTAGGAGAAGATCTGCTGTCGTCCATCCCCATTTCAACATCTTCTTGAGTGAGCTGACGAGAAAATTCATCTTCTTTCTGGTTGTTTTGCCCTGCACTTTTCACTTCAGCAATGGAGGAATTAATATGAATACCTGTATCCTGTTTAGCTTTCCTGTTTCTCCTGCTACCCACATAGGTCCAGTCTCCCCCAGTCATCTCAGAGGAGGTGGATGGAGGATCTTCACAGCCTTCTTGGATCCCTGTAGCCTGCATATCAGATTTTTCTTCTTCAACCTGGAAAGGATTAGACACATCTTCTAAGAGAACATCATATTTATTACTCCAGTTGTTAGTAAACTTTTTCTTCACTTTGTCATTGAACCTTTTACTAGTGTTAGGCTCCTGCTGCTTGACCTTACCCTTTTGCTCATCTTTTTCCTCCAAATTGTCCTTCTTGATATCAAGGAGAGGACATTCTTTTATTAAATGACCTTGTCTAAAACAGTTAAAACAAGCATTGGGGAGGTTCCTGTATCTTACCTTCTGCTCATGTAGTTTGCATCCATCAGAGTCTTTAAGAACTATAGAGGTTTTGACCTCTTTGGAAATATCTACCTCAACAAGAATTTGAGGATCCCATTTAGGGTTAAGCCCATTCCTGGCTTTTTGTCCTAGCACTTTTCCAGTCAGATTCCCTAAATGTTGTACCCAGGGGTAGTATTCAACAGGGAGGTCAGGGAACTCCACCCACACAGGCACCTTAGTGGGTTTTGTTCTCTTAGGATTAAATCCAGCATACCATCTGAACATTGAAAGGGGAATGTTTCTGATCAGCCACTGCCCTTCAGACATGATCAACATCACAATGTTAGAGTCTTCAAAGAAAAAGAGAAAAAAATTATTCAAAAGATACTGGACATGCTTTAGATTCATTCCCCTATTTATCCAGCTACTTTTAATCCATCCTTTCAGAACATCTTGGGGTGGCCTAGGCCCATGACAAAGCCCAATCACTGCTCTTTCATACAACACATTATGCCAGCTATTTAGAGAATTCTTGTCAATCACCAGAGTATTATCCTTCGTCCTGAACGAAATCTACATTAATCCCATTTCTACCATCGTCCAGGCCCTCATTAACTTTCTGTTTGCCTTTTATCTTAGCAGTACAGGAAGGGTTACCTATGAACGCAATATTGTCGACAGTGGAGAATTCATCTAGTTTTCTTTGTTGAAGAGCTGCAGCATAAGTCCCATCGTGAATGCTTTGGTCACTCTTATTCTGAATAACCACGTTCTGTCTCTGCATGTCGTTACAGAGACTCTCCACAGGCTGCAGAAAGTCGGGGATCATACTTGAAGTGTTGACAACTAACCCGTTGGTAGGCATGGCGACTAGGGGGCCAATAACACCAGCACTGCTTCTAATATTTCTCGGGGAGATATAGTTCCAAGTATCTCCACTCCTTTCCTTCAAGGAATGTTCTAGTCTATCAAAGGTATTAGGGTTCTTACCTAAGAGACCATCTCGGTTATTTCCATTGGACAATCCGTTTTGCAGAGCCTCATGCAACGCCATGCAAGTTCTGTCCAAAGCGCCACAATCACGCAGGAGCCCCCCACTACGCAGGGGCCGCGAGGGGAGCAAAGCCCCATAGTCGAGGAGCGCCCATAGAGAACCAGAAACTCCAGAGCCTTACGCCATCCGAGCTAGGGTTCTATGACATACGCGTAGCTTTGTTACTAATGTTTTTTGCGCAAAATTTATATTAATGGTGGACATACAAAGAGTGCCTTGGGCAGGAGACACCCACACCGTTGAAGGCTTTTGGATGTGCTAATGTAGGTGGCATTAATCTATAAATGCATTAGCCGGAGCAGCCCATTCAATTTCTTATTCAAGAAATCACGCGATGTGCTGTCAACTTTGGCCAAACCCCAAAGGACATCTCCCGAGACAAGAGATCTCCATTTAGGCACCACTGTATTTATCTTCTCGTAGATAACAAGCTGAAACCCAAATGGGTCCCCCATGAAGGAGATGATAGTTTTGTACGCCTCATTTGTAACGCCCTCTAGCTTACCGAACTTGCCCCCTGCTTTGTGAGATTTGGGTGTCCCATGGGCACTAGTCTCATTCACCTATAACTTTTCTTCATTTTCTAAATTAAAGTCCGGAAGATTAGTCCATGGCCGAACTTCCTTTTATAAAAAAACAAAGCCTTCAATTCTACTTATGAGAAAACGAGACTCTCAGGTACGCTTTAAGGATCCAGGCGCTTGAGGAGACACAAGCACATTACCATGCCCACACAGACATGCTTCTCTGGCGATTCTGAAAATTCATCAAAATGCGTACAGCGTAATTCCTTGATTTCTATCGTAGCAAATGTACTTCGTGTCGTGATCTTTCAGTCCACCACCGCCCATTATAGAATATGCAATAACCAGTGAACGGCTCTGTGTCAACTCTAGAGCCATCACGATTGCTTTCAGCGCCGGCGTACTCTTCCGAAATATTTTCGTATCCGCCTACAACGAGACGTGAACTGCGCAAAGACTCTGCTCATAAGGTTGACTAGTATGTCGGTGTGCGGCTTTCTAAACTGACGTTCATGCAATTCGCCTGCTTCTTTAGAGTAAATCTTGTATTTTCTTTCCTGCATCAATATTATACTTTCTCTTTGTGCTCAAAAAAATAAAAATAAAAATAAAAAAAATTCGCCTGCTTCTTTGGATATCATCGAGGTTTCTCGACTGCTTCTTTGGATATCATCGAGGTTTCTCGACTGGCGTAATGTATATATTCCAAGGAAAATAACATGCACCAGAAGATTCAAGGAAAGAACTACAGGGCCTAATGAGAAATATAACTCTCTTCCAAGCTGGTTTTCAGAGAAATGTGGAACATAAGCTTGTATGTGCTTGCGACTACGAGTATTAAAGTATACGCATGTGAAACAATGTGCGTTAAACTAAATACATCGGTAAATATAGTAACAGGAAAAGAGAGATCTAAAGAATCGAGAAGGAAAAAAATAGAGAAAACACAAACGGCTCTTTCGGGATGAAAACTGAAGTTAACAGACATAAAGCCCATCTGCAAAAGGGGCGTCTAAAACTGATGAGTAAAATCAGACGAGAAGTATAAATCAAGAGAAAAGAGATACCAATCGCAGCACCACCCTTACCACAGTGGTTGGTATGAAACCAAGAGGATCTGCTGCACACAGTCTTAAGATTAGAGATAAGCTGGACACCACATCAAAGAAGAATCATTTAACCATCTGTTGATAACTTTACCTCTAACCGGGTCAGAAAGACAAACTTTCTGCATAAATATTCACAATAGTGGTCCACACCTGGATAACTTTACCTCTAACCGGGTCCTCACCATTGTGTGTGTCTATGCTGCTAAATGTTGGGAGGAAATTGATTTCAATATGGTTACCAATGGTGTTTAATATGGTTCTTGCTCACAATCTCCTTGATTTATCTGTTAATACCGTCCATACCTAGCAACTACTTGTCTTTTATATGAACACCAATAGGTATCAATCCCTCTGGAATTGTTGCTCTCACCTAGTTACTAAGCTGATGAGTAATAATCCTAGTTATAGGGCAGGTTGGCCTCACCTTGACACGTCCCTGATTAAGATTCCCATTGTGAAAGAGCAAATCACTTGTATCTTTAATATGCATTTTTTCAAGGGTTGCTCCCCTTTCAAAGCTTGGGAGGAGGCTATCAAGGAAGTGCAGGGAGTGCTTACTGAATACAAAAGAAAGGCTGGACTCATTAGATATAATAGAAGGATGATGATTCTCAAAGAGATAGAAAACATAAGGAACTCTAATTTCTTTGACCAAGTTAAGAATCAGAAGATCCTTGAGACCTAGGAAAAAGTGAAGTATGAAGATTATCTTCTTGCTCGTGGTGTCCTTGCCACGTCTAGAGAATTTTGGGCTCGAAAATTTGATAAACATAACAAGCATATGTTTGAGATCATCAGGAAGAAAAAAACCAAAGACTTCATCCCCCTGGTTAAAAAAAGTAATGGTGATTTTGCTTCTTGTATGGAAGAGAACCTCCACGAGGCTGTCTGTTTCTTTACCAATGTTTTCTCTATGCCTCCCAAGAGAGGGGACCACATCTAGAGTGCAAGAGCTGCCATTGCCCAGAAAAGGAAGAAAATGATTCGTCCTGGCTTGGTCTCCCTCCTTGATCTCCCCCTTTCTGCTGGTGAGGTTAGAGAAACCATTAGTAAATTGAGGCCCGACAAGTCTCTTGGTCATGATGGTATCCCTAATGAATTTTTTCAAGAATTTAAAGAAGTGTTGGTGCCCATTATTCTCTGGATCTGGCAAGAAGCCTTGAGAAGAGGTTCCCTTTCTGCCTTCATTAATACTGGTGTCATTAAATTGATTAACAAAAGAGGATCTAAAGACGATCTTAACAATTGGAGACCTATCTCTTGTCTGACTTCTTTATATAAAATTTTTGCCTCCTCCTTGGCTAGAAGGTTGAGTCCCTTGATGGATAGCATCATCCTTCCTGAACAAAAAGGTTTTATTAGGTAGATACATTCTTGATGCGATATTTCTATTTGGGAAGGATATGAGTATACCAAAGAGTTGAACATTGATACCTTCTTCGTCAAAATTGATTTTGACAAGGCCTATGATAGGATTGAATGGGATTTTATTCTCCAATCTTTGCATGATATAGGTTTGGGTAAAAGCTTTATAAAGTTCACTAGTATCTTGTTTGGTAATGCTCAGTTTAAAGTTGCAATGAATGGTCATTTGTCCTCCCCCTTCAAGATCTGTAGATCTATTTGTCAGGGTTGTCCTTTGGCTCCTCTCCTCTTTGCTATCACTTCTGATGCTTTGGGATGGCTAGTGAAAGACTCTATCATTCAATGCTCTATCAAGGGTATTGAGATCCCTCAAGCCCAATCCCAACTTTGCCTTCAAATGTCTGCTGATGATACTAACCTGTTAATGAAAGCTCATGACTCTTCTGCTGCTTCTTTTCTCAACTGTCTTAATATCTTTTGTTTGGCCAGTGGCTCGGTTCTTAATCATTCTAAGACTGGTTTTTATTCCACTAATAACTTGATTCCAGATTGTGTCAAGAATGCAGGCTGTGAGGTGATTAAAAAAGGCTCTGTCTTTAGATTATTGGGCATCCCCATGGGCTTTGAAGTTACAAATGAACAAAGGTGGAGTTGGGTCTTAGACAAGTTCAGAGACAAATTTTTTAAATGGATTGACTTTCAGTCTAATATTTCTCAAAGATCCTTTGTCCTAAAGCACTATATTCTTCCTTGTCTGACTTACTTTTTGTCTTGCTCGCATCCTACTAAGAAACATCTGTCTCAGGCCATATCTCTGGCCAGAAGATTTTTATGGGGAGGAAGTAAAATCCTCAAGGTGGCTTGGAAAATTTGTTGTATGAAGAAGTCTGAAGGTGGGCTGGGATTGATTTGTCCTTCCAGAATGGCTACTGAGATGGCTGCTAAATGGATCCTTAGGGCTCTCTCTTCTGAGGATTTTTGGGCCTGCCTGATCAAAAAGGAATATTTCAAAATTTTGGATTAAAGATAACAAGAGTTGGACTAACTTTTATGTTTGGGATGTTATAGTTTCTCCTGCTATATTTGTGCCCAAAGGAAGTGTCTTGGTTTGCAACTTCTGGAAAGCTTGGATGACTATAAAAAGGGAGTACAAATTACCTGTCTGGTTTCAGTATAATTAGTCTTTTCTGTTGCAGGACTCCCTATGGTTTGGGTGGCATGTTAAAGATGTTATCACCCCCTTTCCCATTAAATGGAACAAATGTAGAAGGAATGGCTTGAACAATTGGCATGATATATTTAATAATGGTAATGTGCTTGATGATGGGCATTTAATGAATATTTATTCCTTGTCAATTGCCTGCAAAGAGATTCTCAAGGAAAAGAAGAACAAGCTGCTAGAAATCTTGGATCACAATCTTTGGAAGAAGAATGTCAATCTTGGGGAGGTTGCTCAAGACATATACAATAACTTCAAAAGATCCTTCTACAGCATCAGATTGCTTGTTGGAAGGCTTAACAGGAAATGGAGTCTCTCATGGTCTACTCAACAATGGAGATATAGATTTCACTGCACTTGATCCTTCCTTGTTGCAATTAAGCACTCCTACTTACTGTGGTTGATTCTGCATAGAGGTGTTTGGACTGGCAGCAAGGCCAGGGAATTTAAAATTGATGCAGGTCAATGTCACTTTTGTGGTATGGATGAAGATTTGGAACATCTGTTCTTCAAGTGTAAGAACTCTTCCAGATACTGGAGGGTCTTTTCTCTGTACTTCCAAACTTATGGAGTAAAGTCCCCAGACTTCAGAATTCTTCTTATTGGTGAAGCCAACAAAATGGACATAGTGCTCTGGCAATTGCTGAGGGCTCACATCGTGTGGGCTATTTGGAAAGATAGGAACAATAAAATCTATGACAAGCATTGTAAAGATAATTTTTTCCCTTGTATGATGGGCATTGTAAGACTTCTTGATTTTTGCCTACGATCTTCCTGCTGTGCCCCTCAATTGATGATAGCCCCTATTTGATTGTGAAAAAGTACCCTTGTAACCTGTGGAGATCCAAAATGCTCCAAACTCATTCTGCTTCTAGAGTCAATATGTCCAGCTTCATCAAGCTGCATATTGAAGGATATAAGTTGTAAAAGGCCGAAGTCCCTTCCTCTTGGAAGGTGCTATGTATTTTTATTTTTATTTGTCTAACCCACCCTTAGAGAGGGGAATAGCCAAGAGGGGGACCAAGCCCTGAGGAATCATTTTCTTCCTACAAAGGGCAATGGCAGCTCTTGCACTCCGGATAGTGTCCTCCCTCTTGGGAGGCATAGAGAATACATTGGTAAAGAAAGAAACAACTTCCTGTAAGTTCTCCTTCATATTCCTAGCATGACCACCAGAGCTTTTCTTAACCAAGGGGATAAAGTCCCTGTCTTTTTTCTTCCTCATGAGATCATACATGTACTTCTTGGGTTTGTCAATTTTCCCAGCCCAAAATTCCCTAGATGTGACAAGGGCACCACTAGCAAGAAGGTAATGGTCATACTTTACCTTATCTTGGAGCTCAAGGATATTTTGCCTCTTGATGGATTTGTGAAGGTTAGAGCTTCTAATTTTACCAATCTCTTGAATTAGCATCATCCTTCTATTGTACCTAATATTCTATGCCTTGTGTCTATAGTAGGTGAGTAAAGCTTGAACTTCTCTAATAGCTCCCTCCCAAGCAACAAAGGGAGACCCACCTTTAGAAAAGTGTTGTTTCAGAACCCAAGTAATTTTTTCCTTAACAATGGGAATCCTAAGTAAGGATAAGTCCATGAGGGTCAACAACACAATAAGTATTCCAAAGCTCTTGACATCTAGCAGAATGCATGTAAAATACGTCAAGTCTGGCAGACAAACAATTATTTGGGTTCCTATTATTCCAAGTATGCTTAGATTTAACAGACACGTCAATGAGAATGTGTTTATTAATAAGATTAAACGATCACTGCTTTTCAAAGCCCGCAATCACATTGTCACTATTACTAGTTATGTCACCTTGATTAGTTACCATATTGAAATCAACTACAAGAAAAATCTCCCATTCAGATTGCCTATTTCTTCCCAACATTTAGACCTCCCTCGAGCATAATTAGTAGCATAA
Source organism: Ceratopteris richardii (assembly GCA_020310875.1). NCBI lineage: Eukaryota > Viridiplantae > Streptophyta > Polypodiopsida > Polypodiales > Pteridaceae > Ceratopteris > Ceratopteris richardii. Next base: position 59,603,150 of record CM035424.1, on the reverse strand, counting down.
ACACAAACAAGAGAGAAATTCAGAGGTTCTTTACACTTTCGGGCTATCCATTGGTTGGAAGAGTTTACCTTCACCTTTTCAACCAAATGGTTGAGACTAGAGTTAATATCAATGGCTGCTCCACCCTTACCATTATGGTTGGTACACTACCAAGTACAATAGTTGGAGGCAATCCTGAAATTTGTCTTAAGTTAAGATCCTCCAATTTTTAGTTCCTATAAGCAGATGAAATCAGGAGCTAAAGAAGAGTCTTTAAGCCAATTATTAATGAATTTACCTCTAAGTGGGTTGAAAAGACCTTTTGTGTTGAGAGCAACAATTTTTATGTTATCCATAGACAAGATTATATAAGAAAACAACCAACCAACAAACAACAAGAGTTACTTTCTCTGATTCTTGAGGGGCTTAACTACTGAGATAGAAGACATAACAGTCTCTTTCCTTTTTTCTTTATTCTTCTCTTTAGATTTAGGACTAGGTGTCCTAGCACTTATCCTACATACATCAGACTCATTGGGCATACCAGAGCTAGCTTGAGCCATGAATTCCTCATCTCTCTTATTAATTTGTTCCATAAAAATTTCATCATTATCGTTGAGAAAGTTATTTTCCTCTTCTTCTGACGAAATAGAGTCTGATGACATACCTCTAGTAGAGGTGGGTTTGAAACGTCTAGAATTTCCAACTGGTGTCCACCCTTCCTCAATCAAAGTATTGTGTGCACTGACCTTATGCTGCTTCTCTTGAATCCTTTCTTCCTCAAGCTCAGGTGCTCCAGAAGTCTCATCATTAATATTTGTGATATCCTCCAGAACATGGTAAGGGTTAAATATCTCTTTTACTAGTGTCTTACGCTTCAGGCCCAAGTTAGAGGGTTTCCTTAGGATCTTATTAGAAGCTTTCTTAAGGCCTTGTTCTTCCTGATTCTAAACTTCTGTTGTCTAGGACTTACCCTCTCCAGTTTTAATGTCATTTACCTGCTTACTTTCTAGGAGTGGGCAATCTTTAATTAAGTGTCCCTGTTTATAACAATTAAAGTAAACATTAGGTAGGTTTCTATAAGAGACTTTTTGTTCATGTAGCATGCAACCTTCAGAGTTCTTAATCACAAGAACCGTTTTAATGTTCTTAGATATATCAACGTCTATCAGCATTTGTGGTTCCCATTTAGGATTAAAATATTTCCTAGTCCTTTGCCCTAGAACTTTCCCAATCAGCATTCCTATTTTTTCTAGCCAAGGATAATATTCAATTGGGAAATCAGGAAATTCGACCCAAACTGGAACATTAGTCGGCTTGCAACCTCTTGGGTTCAAACCTGGATACCATTTGAAGAAAGAAATAGGTGTGTTTCTAATGATCCAATGGCCTTCAACAATGATGTGCATAGCATTATGAACATCTTCAAAGAAGAACAGAAAGTAATTATTAGGAAGGTATTGCACATGTTTGGCAAATAGTCCCTTACTCTCCTAGTTCACCCTCATACAACTCTTAAGCACCTCTTGTGCTGGCCGGGGGCCGTGACACAGAGCTATAACAACTTTCTCTTCAAGGTGATTATTCCAATTTTCTAGCATGGTACTCTCGATGACTAGCGTATGCTCATCCCTATCTTCTATTTCAGGTTCTAAGTTAATCTTATGCTCAGAACAAAACTTAGGCATACCCCTGTCTTCCTCATCATCCTTAGATATCTTTTCTTTACATTTATTCCCATTAAAAAGAGATTGAGGAACTGATGTACCTAGAATGGTTTGATTATTGAACATCGAGTATAAGCCTTGCTATTGAGACTGCAGCACTTTAGCATATGATGACTCCCACTATTCCTGCTCCATTAAGTTAGGATTCGAGCTTACCGCATGTTTAGTGACACAAGAATCATTCACGATCGCACCCACCAGCCCCTTCTTACCCCCTTTTGCCTCAAGGATAGGATTGAACATAAATTTCAGCACACCAAGAGCATCACTCGAAGAAGGACCTTCCATACCATCCCGTAGTGCTTCATGCAAGGCCATAGGGTTGCGCCCAAGGCCCAGGCACAAAACCAAGAAGGGTGGAGAAGGGTTCCCCCCCGGAGGGGGCCACAAACAGCAGTAAGCGGCGCAGCACTTGAAATCCCTAACATGCGAGTTATCTCATCTCTCTTTCTCTCATTCCCGCATACACAAAAACCATGTTGTTAGAGAAGCATGAATTTATTGGGTTGCTTCTCCATTTTCTCTTCGGCGATGTGATACCATGGGCTTTACTATAAGAGTAAAGAAAATTTAGTAGGACATTGTGCACAGACTTAATAGTCCTCCAACTAGTAATGAAATCAAGGATGTGATCGAGGCCCTTCTCAAAGCTAAAGCCAAGATCTTGATGATATGATTAATGAATACTTCTGTTTCTGCACTTCATCTTGTTGGTCCCATGTAATTTTTTTGGAAAAAGGCTCACCATTTTGAAGCCCTCTAGAGATGTCTCAAACTTCAGTAAGTTGATGTTAGAGTCAAGAAATGGCCAGCAAGATATGGTTGAGCTACAAAATTTCATTTTCAAATTCCCTTGTATACAACAATAGGTATCATAACATGGTTGGCATGCTTGGGAAAGGTGGATCAGGTTTTCCCATGGAATTCCAAATATTGTTATTAATTTCTTTTTATATTTTCAAATATGATTTTTTGGAGCTAGCATTTGGGCGAGATAAGGATTTAAAGGAGCCTCTACATAATTTTCATGAATACAAGGGAAAGAAAACATTGAGGGACACTTGAATCGTCTCTCAGCTTGAACAATAAAGGCTTGAAAAGGAATAGACACCTCTCACGTGGGCAGACATTGTGAATCTCCTATAAATAGAGAACAATGCTATTAACTAGTTGCTTTGTTGAGCATGTGTGTGATCCTTAGACCATGTAAATTATCAAGAAATACTAGATCCATGCATAGTAGCATCTCAAGCATAGAGAGTGCTATAAGCTCAATTAGGAGCACGTACAACACATAAAATCATTTTCAGGGTGCACTTCAGACTATGGTGTCATCATGTTCTTTGAGTATGCAAAACAAGGATCCTTGCATGCAAGAACTTTGAATAGTCCAAGTTTGAAGAAGAGTAGCAAAACAAAACTCGCCTACACACACTAATACATTAAGAAATGAGGTATGCATAGTTTATTATAAATACTCATCAGTTGGTTTAGGGGAGCAAAATAAGCTAACTCGCATGTAGTTTAGCCGCAGAATCATCCTTCATGCAGCATCCGAATTTGTCTCTCGGTGCATGCTCATATTCGCCCATAGCAAGATTCTCATATTCGCACATAGCAGAATTGACCCTTAAAAATTGTATTTATTAATTCATCAAGCTTGTGAGATGAATAGAGATATTCCTCTAGTGTAATTGAGAAATTCATCTTATGTAATATGTCCCATTCAGCACTTAATTTGTCCCGTCCGGAGTCAATCTTGAGTTTCTCTCCTAGAATCAATCTGGAATTCTCCCTTAATCCGAATTGGTGTGAGCAGCGGGAAGGTTGCTAGAGGGGAAACGAGCTGAATGTACTCTTTTTTTTTGTTCGTTGTTTGAACTGCAATAAGCTACAAGAGTGTGATTGTTGCTATTGCAAGAAGCAAGGAAGCCATTATGTTATTAGCAGACAATACCCCGTTTATGGCTTGGTTCAAATTCTCCCATCTGAAAATTTGTCTACACTTGGAAGTTTGAAATTCACCTACATCAATTCGTATCATGAGAATTCGTCTAGACTCTGTTCAGGAACTCGTCTACTCGTTGAAGAGCTCCATAATTTGTCCTTCAAAGAAATAATCTAATTTGTCTAGTCATTGACAAGCTCAAGAATTCACCCTTCAAAGATTTCATCTAATTTGTCTCGAACAAGAGAGCAACCCCTCAATTCATTCTCCTCTCAGATTCATGATTGACTTCCTCCTTGCACCAAAAATCGTCTATTTATTTTTGTGTATTGATGTTTGCCTCACCACCAAAATTGGCCGCAATGACATGCCAAAATTTTCCACCTTAGTCCTTTGATTCTGCCAAAATCAGTCTGCTAGAGATAAGAAATCCTCAATCTGCCATGTCGGGACTTGAACTCTAGTGGGGTGCCTGAAAGGTGTCTTTATCTGCTATAGAGCATCGACACATGTTCAAGACATACCACATGAAAACATAAAAGAATATCATAAGGCGTCTTCCTGCATGAAATCGGCTGAGTAACTGCACATATGATGAGCTGTTTGAAGAAAGGAATTCGTCCGCCAAATTGATGGAATCTTCCATGAATTCGCCTTGCGCCATCCAAGAGAGCTCCCAGTGCTTTATGAACATGCACCCAAAGACTGAGGTTAGCAAATTGGTCCTAGCGTCTTGAGGTGAGCAAATTCATCTTTAATAGTTGTCACTCAATGCAAGAATTCGCCTCAGCAAATCATCTTGCAAGAATTCATCTTCAGTGTTTGTCACTCAATGCAAAAATTTGCCTTAGCAAATCGTCTTGCAAGAATTTGTCGGAATATGGCGAAGAAGAGTTCATCATTAGAATTTGTCTTGAATTGGTCCTTATGCATCACGAAATCTTCCGTGCTTGTTCGTCCTCGAAAAACACTTCCGCTTTTGCCATGGAATCGGCCGAAAATCGCCAATTACATGCGCCAAATGCGGCTATCGAGATTTGATCGCAGGAGGGGTGGATGATAGTCCTCCACTCTATCCATTTGCACATCAAAGGAGTGTTTTTCATAAATAGAAGCTTATACGAGCGCACAAATTCGCATCCTCTTCTCATAGAATTCATCTTCTTTGGACAAGCATTTTCCACGCAAATTTTCCTTTGCTTTGTACAATTTACCTTGCAAATTAGCTCCTAAAATTTCCTCTCAAGTACTCCTTCAAAGAATATTCCAAAGAATTTGCCTCCCTTCAAGAGACAAAATTCCTTCATATGCAAACAACAGAGAGCAAAATTCATGTGTGCAAAGAAATTTTTCCCCTCAATATTTATCCATCTAGAAATGCATCCCAAGGTCTTTTGCTACGAAGAAGATTCAAAAGAGAGAGAGTCCATTCATAATGAAGAAGAAAATGTTCACATTCAAACTTAGTCTGTGCAAAGCAAAAATTAGTCATCTCTTCATGAGTACCAAAATTGGCCATGCTCCAAGAGGTTGGCTGTCAGTACGAGAATTGGCCATGCTCCAAAATTAGACCACTCTTTCACCACTTTTGTCAATCAAGAGTAGCACATGTGTAGTAAGCCATGATGGTGCAATAAACGATTGGATTCGGTAGAGGCCACACTCTTGGCATGGAATATATATAAGAAGTAGTTTGCTTTTGTTTGGGGGGATGCGAGAATCAATTGATATGAGATGGGTATTTAGAGGCTTATGAAGTTGAGAGATACGCATAGACTCAACATGACTAGACTCAAATTTCTTGTCATTTTTGGTCCTTTTGTGTGATTGTGGTTTTCTTGAGCTTTTCCTTAGTGTGTTTTCGTAGTGCTACTACCTCATTACTCTATGCTCATTGGTGAAACTTTGTCCACTATGAAGGTGGCCTCTCTATATTGGATGAAGAGTGAGGGCTTGGAAGTTGAGTTGGAGTTGGAATGACAGTGAGATTGGGTACTCTATGATAGCCCTTGTAAACAAGAGTCTGTTGTATGACTTGAAGTTATGTGCTGAAGTCAAAAAGTTGTTTTCTATTACTTCCATGTGTGGAGTAGAAAACGTCATACTCTCGACTAGCTAGAGGCCATTGTATTGATATCTGAAGTATCAAACCATATCAAAAAGCGCTATTTTTTCTCATTTTTGTACTCATAACTTGCCTTTATGCATCTCTTGTGTCCTTTGTACCTCCATACAGTCATGTTACAAGGTATACTTCTCTAAGGAGAACTCCCCTTGAAAAGAAGGAGTACGGGAACCATAAACCCGGTCACCTGCTCTAGAGTTTGGCATACACAGTGGGATGCTTGCATTTTTTGTGTGAGGTACCTAGTGGAGTAAACAACTATTTTTTTCATTATTCTATCATGATTTTCGCATCTTGTGAGTGGGTACATGACCCACACTCGAGTAGAGAGAGAGAGAGAGGATCTTCATGTACAAAGGCACCCATCTTCACCTTTCGCTAGTCAAGTTAGCTCTCCTCTACCCTTAAATTGTCTATTGATTTGACTTCAATGCCACTCTCAAAGAAGAGGCATAGAAGGCATTTGGATTTCTCTTCAGATACTTCAAAGAAAGCACCAATGCCAATGGAGGACCTTCCCAACCTACTCTCAAGGTTGAACATTAAATTCCCTACCCTTAAGGGATCAATTTACAAAGATGAAAATGACCACTTGAGAAGATTTATCTCATTATGCCATGATCATGGACTTCAAAATGCAGAGGACACAATGCTTGTGGTATTTCCTTCAACATTGGAAAGCCTTGCAGATAAGTAATACAATCAGTATGTCGATGGCCACTTCGCTGGATGGGAACCATTGAAGACTTCATTCTCACAAACATTCCGAGTGAGTGATGCTTTAGAGCGAGCCCTAGATCAACTCGTGAATCTCAAATTACACCCAAGCGAATCATTTCATGACTTACATACTAACTCAAGCACTAGTTTCTCGATTAATGCATGTGTGAGGAGATTTCTAGGTCCAGAAGTGGATAGAAAAGGATCTTTCTAGGTTGTCCCAATAGAATCTTAGGGAATCTCTTAGACTTGATTCCACACTAAATGATTATGTAGGAGCTGCCTCTCACATAGAAGAGGCTAGGATGCACTTTGAAGGAGGGACTCAAGAAAACTATTGTTGGAGTTTGAGGTATGTGAAAGCATGCAATCAGCACAAGGAAGAAGAAGAATCTTGGAGCACAACACACAATACTAAATGTATTACCACTAGAATGGACAAAGATAAGTAAACCATTAGGAAAATAGGTGTATATACAAGCCGGGGGGAGGGGGGGGAACCTCCTAAGGAGTGAAAAAGTGCCCCAGTGGTCTTAGTGTCTTCACACACATCACTACCTAAATACATCAAGAAATCCCCCCTATGAGTGATGCGGTAAACAAGGAGCTAGCAATCATGTATAAGGAAGTTCCAAGCTATGAGGAATCAATCCACAAAAGTAAGCCCAAAGCTTCACGAAAAGCTTCAAACTTCTCCCTAGATAGAGCCTTCATGAAAAGGTCTGCAATGTTCTCCTGCATGGGTACATTTGCCAAGCTAACGTCTCCATCCAAGAATCTCTCCCTGACATAATTATAATGCACCTCAATGTGCTTAGTGCGAGGATGGAACACAAGGTACTTTGCAACTGCCATGCCATTTGATTGTCACTGAAGATGGTGGTGGCAAAAGAGTGAGCAACATCCAAATCAGCCATAAGGCATTTGAGCCACACACACTCAATAGTCATAGTGAAAGCTTCCCTATACTGAGCCTCACAACTAGAAGTGGCCAAATTAGGTTGCTTCTTGCTCAACCAACATATGCATAAAGCAAAAGCCACTAGTGGACACACAAGTGTCATAGCAACTAACCTAGTCAAATTCTAAAAAAGCATGTTGATCTGGTGGTAGTGATCCCCCCTTGGGATAAAGCAAGCCAAGTAGCCGGGTGCCACTCAAGTACCAAAAGATGCACTTAACCATCAGCCAATGCTTGACTCCTTGGCAATGCGTAAACTTGCTCATATATGAGACAACAAATTGAATTTTTGGCTCAGTAATGCATAAGTAAATCAAGCATCCAACAGCCTACACATAGAGAACAACATCAAATGCAACTTCAGCATCATGAAGACTCAATCATAAACCTGTCTCCATAGGAGTGGCAACAGGTTTGCTGTCTTCAAGGATAAAATGCTATAATAATGTGTCAATATTTTTTTTGACACAAAGCTATTCTGCCATCAACTTGCATAACCTCAATGCCCAAATAATGATGCGAATTCACTAAATCAGACATCTCAAATGAGGCATGCAAATCATACTTAAAATCAACAATACGCTTCTCATGAGAGCCAGTGAGTAGCATCTCATCAACATAGATAACAATGATCAGAAGCACATCATTTGCACGCTTAACATATAAGGCGCTCATAGTTGGACTATTCTCAAAACCATGTGCAATGAGATAGGCATGTATCTTTTCATACCCAGCACGTGGTTCTTGCTTCAAACCATATAATGCCGTTTTCAACGTGCACACCTAATTTTCATGCCCTTTCTACACAAAGCCATAGAGTGGAAATACATCCACTTCTTCACGAAAATCACCATTTATAAATGCACTTTTAATCTCCAACTGATGTACATTTTTAACTATGATGAGTTGCAAGTGCACCGATGCTATAAACAATAGTCATTCGGCATGTAGAGGCAAAGGTTTGATAAAAATCAGTGCCTCTTTCCTGAGCATAACCATTTTCAACCAGCATAACTTTATATTTATCAACTGTTCCATTAGGTTTTTGATTAAGCTTGTATACCAATTTAGTGTCAGTTGCCTTCTTTCTAGCAGGCAAGTCACATAACGACCAAGTACCATTTTTCATGATAGCATCATATCGAGATTGCATAGCAGGCATCCAATTTTTGGAATTTTGTGATTCACCAAACAAAACAGGCTCATTCTTGATGGAGAGTGTTAATCTCCAAAAGAAAAAGTTATCCTTAATGTTAGAGAACCTCTATATCAAGAACAACTCAAAACCTTAACCAATTTTGGAAGGCCAATGCCAACTCATCAAGACTTTAGTTAACTGTGAAGAAAGTCATTACACAGAAAAGTCTAGTGCACTTAGTTCATTCATTAAGTCACCAAATGTGTAAAGTTTATAATGCAACTTTGTACAACCAATGGCCTAAAGGTTGTGAACCTTCTCAAAGTTAAAAATTCTCAAAACATTAAGTAGATCGTGAGATATGATCGAAACAATCTACCTATGTCTCAAACTATTCTTTTGTATAGTCGACTTTGACACTTGTAACTTCTAATGCATAGTACTCTCAAACTAAAACTGCTTTATTCAAATGCTTTTAGCCATAGGTAGCTTACTTTTCAACTTAGAGAATGAGTGCTTAGTTGATCAAAAATTTACATTGTGGAAGGAGAATTGACCAAAACAATATCATCAAATTTGCACCTACTACAACCTTCTCTTCTTCACATTTACACATGTAAATGTTCATACTTGAAATTCTCTTACCTTGATCACAATTAGGATTTGAAAATTTGTACACAGGTCACTCATCTATAGCTTTAGACTTGTATAAGAGAATTTGACAAAAGGATAAACAAAGAAGGAGCACTAAGCAAAAGTTCAAGGTGCAACTTTCCTCTTATTCAAGAAAACATTTGATGAGTCATAATCTCTTCACTTCTAAAGTGTCTAATGACGTCTAAAACTTATCATTCATGATCTCAATTACATGTCCCAACTTTCTACTTGTATATATAGGCATATATGTACAAAGGTGTTACCATGACAAAGGTATAAGTGAGTTAATTACAAGTTTAGTGTACATGTATATACAAGTATTTAGTCTCTGATCATGCACTAATTTCAAGCTTCATATATTGGTTTTTGTTCATACTTTGACTTCAAACCTTTGTTAAAAACATCAATTGATGGTTGTCGTGCACCAACAACTCCCCCTCAATTATCAATTGTGATTGTCTCCATCTTATTTATACCTTCCATGTCTTTAAAGCTTTGCAGCTTTGGTCCATCCAAGCTTTTGGTGAACATGTCTACAATATGATCTTCTGTTGAAGTATGTATGACTTCAATCTGTATGATTTCAATCTCTTTATCAATCACCTTCTCTCTTAGAAAGTGATATTGGATCTCAATATGTTTAATCCTGGCATGATATATAGGGTTATCAGCTACATACAATGAACTGTACTTTGAATGATATCAAAACTCTTCATGAGAGTCTTCAGCCATATGACCTCCTTCAGAGCTTCAACCATCCCTTTATACTCTGCTTCTATGGATGACAAAGCAATTGTATGTTGCTTCTTAGAACACCAAGAAATTAGCTTATCTCCCACATAACATAAGTAACCGTAGGTTGATCTTTTATCATTAGGATTACCTGCCCAATCTCTATCACTATATATCATGATGTTTGTATCTAATGTGAAACCATAATACAAACCTTCTTTGAGGGTACCATTAATGTATCTGAACACCCTTTGTCTTGCAATCCAATGTTCTTTCCTAGGACAATGCATGAATTGAGACAACACTCCAACTGCATATGACAAATCAGGACTAGTTAATGTGGCATAGATTAAACTACCAACCAGACTTTGATATAGCCTCATTTCCTTGAATTCTTCTCCCCCATATCTGCTCAATTTCTGATTCAACTCCATTGGAGTAGGTGCTACCTTGCAATCTTCCATTTCAAACTTGATTAGCAATTTCTTCAAATACCTTCCTTGATTCACATATACTCCATGTTGAGTATATGAAATCTCCATGCCCAAGAAATATGACAAGTCTCCCAAATCAGGGATCTTAAATTCTTTCTCCATTTGTTTCTTAAGACTTTGTATGTCCTTCTCATCTGTACCTGTAAGGATTATGTCATCAACATAGATGCATATGTAAAGGAACCCATCATCAATTGCTTTAACAAGCAAGCTACTATGTGCCTAAGACACTTGGAAACCAAGCTCCTTCAAGAACTTTATAAGTCTATGATTCCATGCCCTTGGGGCCTGCTTCAATCCATACAAAGCTCTCTTAAGCTTACATACATACTCTAGATACCTTTTATGCTTGAAACCTTTTGGTTTCTCTATGACAACAACATCTGAAATCTAACCATTGAGAAAAGCATTCCTCACATCTAATTGACATATCTTCCAACCTTTACATGCAACAATAGCTATGAGAGTTCTTATAATTGTCATCTTTACCACATGACTATAATTCACATCATAATCTATACCATATCTCTGAGATACCCTTTCCCAAGTCTATCTTTATATCTGGATACACTTCCATCTGCATACCTCTTTGTCTTGTAGACCCATTTGCATCCAATGATCTTCTGAATATTTGGTTTAGGAACCAAATACCATGTTTAATTTTCCATCAATGCATCATAGTCCTCTTGCATAGCTTCCTCCCACTTCTCCTTACCTTTTGCCTCTTCATATGTAGAAGGGTTTTCCTGTGCTTTCACCATATAAGCATAAGCTTTAGTAGTGAAAAATGAAGTATCATAGTTGTACCTTGTGTCGGAGATAGATGTCTATGGAAGCACGTGAACAACACAAGGAAGGAGAAGAAGCTTGGAGCACAACACACAATACTGAATGTATTACTAGAAAATGTACAAAGATAAATAGCCCATTAGGGCAATAGGTGTATATACAAGCTGGGGGAAAAAAGCCTCCTAAAGAGGGAAAAAAGTGCCACGGTGGTCCTAGAGTGTTCACACACATCACTACCTAAGTATATCAGCAAATCCCCCTTGGGAGTGATGAGGTGAACAAGTAGCTAGCACTCATGTATAAGGAAGTGCCAAACATAGCGTTCATGAAAAGGTCTGTAATGTTCTCCTACGTGGGCACATATGCGAAGCTGATCTCCCCAGTAGCGAACCTCTCACTAACATAATGATAACATATGCACTCACGCACGTGCTCTCTTACTAATACATATATTCATGTATGCTTTAACACATTCATTCATGCATGCACTTATACACATGCACTCTTACTAGCATTCATATATGCATGAGCACATTCTTTCACAAACATGCATGAATTCTTACTCATGTATGCACGCATACCTATGGACATGCATACATGCACTCATGCACGAGCAATCATACACATCCATGCATCTTTGAACCTTTGAGCACATGCTCAATACGCATGCATTCATACACACATCTTATACATGCATATGTTTCACTTACTTATGCACATTCATGTTCTCACTTATCTCATGCATACATGCATACATCTTTCATGTGCATCTATCTCATACATGCGCACGCACATATCATACACATGCATGCTTTCTCATGCACTCATGCATTTATGCCTTCATAGCTACCTCTTATATGCACATCTGCATACTAGTCATGCACATGCATTCATCTCATTTACTTATGCACATGCATAAGCTTATGCATATATGCATTCATCTTATATGCACATTCCCACTACTCATGCACACGAATATATTTCACTTGCATATGTGCATTTACGATGCATACACATACTTATATGCACATGCATGCTTTCACACTCACATATATACAAGCTCATTTACACATGCATTTATGCACATCCATATCTCACATGCATACACACACACCCATGCACATGTTTACATTTAACATGCATATGCACTTGTGCACATGAAAATATTATCACACATGCAATCAGTTATGCTTTCAACTGAGAGCACCTCAATGAAATAGTCATATGGTCTAGACTTTAAGCATCTCTTATACCAAGGCAAAAATCTTGAAAACAAATGGAAGTATATCTCGGGTAAACTTATGATTCAAAGGAAACATGGACAATATTAAAGTAGGAGAGGAGAAATCACAAAAATGATCTCAGCTCAAAGAAATTTAGATTGAAGAGTATTCTTTTCTGATAAAGTGCTACAAAGACCTAAAGAAAAGACATCAAATTAGAACTTGTTGGAGGAGATGGTGCACACCCTCTAGAGATGAGTTGGTGCTGCAAGTTTCTGCATTACACAAGGTGAAATTGCATTGAGGAGTGCAAAATAGACCACTTGATCTTTCCAAGAAGCAAAAATAATCACCCAAGTACTTTTGAAGATGATCCTCAAATAATTGGATCAAACTAGATCAATAGAAGTTTCAACTTTGCACCAAAACTGGCTATTTTGGTCACTACACATGCTCAAAGAGATGAACAATACACCCTCTCTACTAAAAATTGAATAAAATGCTTTTGGGCATATCTAACTAGCTTGGGTAGCTAATGTTTTCAAGTTATTTCACCTTAAATGATGGACCATGCTCAGAGAATGATGCTTAGCAAGTTAGAAGTGCATCCCAACATTTTTGGGCATTAATAGTATGCAGACTTGTGATCACTATTTAGCTCATAACTCAAGATTCGATAAGGTGATGATAATGAAAATTGATAGCAAGACAATAGACAGTACAACGAATCTAGAACAATTTAAATCAGATCAAACGATCAAGTACATACTGAGAAACAATTCAAAGACGTTCTCTTTTCTTAGTGGTACATGACAAAGTAGGAGATATGAGATATGAGAAAACTATATGTATTAATGCACATAAATCACATTGACATTGGCACTTAATGATTGCACAATGTGAGGCCAGCAATAGACTTATGATGTGACCTCAATATCAAGTTAATATGCCTCTGAATATCTCTCCAATTTGGGCTGCCACAATGTGACTTTTGAAGTCCTCCTTTATAGCTAAAGTTGGAGTTCCTTTTTGAATTTGAAATTCAAATTTCTACCAAAAAATATGTCTAAAGTTTAGTATCTCAATATCCATCTAAGTGACCAATATTTCATGAAAATTTTCTCGTAATAACTAGTGATTGGAGTGATTCCATACGTGCACTTTTACAAGTAGTAAAAAGTCAATCTTTACAAGAGATCATTCATGTGCTAATACATGATTGTACATATGAGCCTTAGGATAAATGATCAATCATTTAGGCTTGGAGTAATTGCACCAACAACTCCCCCCCAAGCAAATATGCTTGGGATTCAATGTACACACTGAGAAACAAACTAGAGAAGTTCATTGTTTTGAGTGGTAAATGACAAAGTAGAAGATATGACATATGACAAAACTATATGTATTAATGCACATAGATTACATTCACATTTTAAATGAATGATTGCACACTATGAGTGCAATGATACATCTATGATGTGAGCTCAATATCAAGTTAAGATCCCTTTGAATATCTCTCCAATTTGGGCTACCACAATGTGACTTTTGAAGTCCTCTTTTATAGCTAAATTTGGAGCTATTTCAAATGTCTACCTGAAACTATCTCTAAGATTTAGGATCTCAATCTCCATCTAAATCATCACCAATAATTTGTGAAAAGATTCTCCTAATAACTGGTGATTGAAGTGATTCCATGTGTGCCATTTTACAAGTAGTAAAAAGTCAATCTTTACAAGAGATCATTCATGTGCTAATACATGAATGTACATATGAGCCTTGGGATAAATGATCAAGCATTTAAGCTTGGAGTAATTGCATTAAAAGAAATTAAAAGTGTCACAAACAAGAGCATGATCACAAAAAGCATTATCATAAGATTTCCCTACATGTCACAAATAGAAATTTTTCCATTTGTACAAGATTGTCTGATAGCACACTTTAATAATGGAGAGTGAATAATCAACATCTTCGTGCTATGCTAGATTGTGCCCATAACAACATCATGTGCAATGCTTCTTGCAATTTGAAGTAGTCAAAATTCATTTTTCAATCTCCCACCACCTTATGCAACCTTTTCTTTGTGCATAAACACCTGTTTTTGTGAAGACTTCATCTCTCTCTATCTATCTTTCTCTCTCTCTCTCATTACCCATCTTACACTAGCAAGATAGTATGTGCTTTTGAAGTTTGATATCCACATTCATTTAAGAACTTAACAAGCCTGTAATTCCATGCCCTTGGGGCCTGCTCCAAACCATACAAAGCTCTCTTGAGTTTAGATACATAATCTGATCCGATTGAGTTCATGAAACCCTTTGGTTGCTCCATGTACACCTCGTCTACAATATATCTGTTCAGAAATGCATTGTTCACATCTAATTATGATAATTTCCATCCTCTACAAGCAACAATAGCAATTAAGCTTCTAATTGTAGACATATTAGCAACTGGACTAAAGGTTTCACCATAATCTACCCCATATGTTTGGGCATAACCTTTAACCACAAGTCTAGCTTTATACCAAGACACCTCACCATTTGCAAACCTCTTTTTCTTATACACCGACTTACATCCAATTACCTTCTGGTTCTTTGGTCTTGGCACCAATTCCCATGTCTCATTCTCAAGTACAACATCATACTCTTCTTGCATTGCCTTCTACAAATTCTGGTTTCCTTTAGCTTCTTCATATGTGATTGGATCTTCTTCTATCTTCACAATATAAGCATAATATTTTGTTGTTAAGAAAGATGTATCATAATTATACCTGATAGATTCCTTTCTTTCTCTCAAAGATATTCTGACCTCTACACTTCTTGTAGTCTCAAACACATTTAATTCTGGATCAAATCTTGGCCTATCTTCATCATTGCCATGCAACGTACTTTTACAATCATCATCATCAATATCTTCTTCATACACCTTTACTTTTGTCCTCCCTTTCCTTTGTATTTCTTCAAAATCTGCATAATCATTAGTTGACCATGTATACCATGTGCTTTGCTCATCAAATGTAACATCTTTTGTAACACGAAATTGCTTTGTAGATGGACTCCACAACTTGTATCCCATTTGTCTATCATCATACCCAATAAATACATACTTCTCTGCATGGGGCTCTATCTTATGTTTTAATTGAGAAGGAACATAAGCATATGCCAAACATCCAAATACCTTCCAATGATCAAGAGTAGATTTCATACACCACCATGCTTCATAAGGTGTTCTACCATCCAAAGCTTTGCACGGTAACCTATTCACAAGATATGTTGTACTGTTGATAGCTTCTGCCCACAAGTAGTGGGGACAATTCTTCTCTTTCATCATTGATCTTGCAAACTCTACAAGATTTCAATTTCTTCTTTCTACAACTCCATGTTGTTGAGGGGATTAGCTACAAGTTACGTCTCTTTTTATACCTACATTACACAAATAATCATCAAACTCTTTAGAAAAATATTCCCCCCCCTCCATCTTATCTCAACATTTTTAGCTTTTGTCTTGTAATCCTTTTTGCATAGGCATGATAATGATTGAATGTCTTGAAAAATTCAGATTTTTCCTTGATTACATAAAGTGTAATCCATCTTGTTGCATCATCAACAAATAACACATAATATCTGGATCCATTATGCTATAGTCCCTTGAAGGACCCCACACATCTATATGAGCCAATTCAAGCAAATTTGAATACTTGTATCCTGATTTATTGTATGAACTTATATGAGCTCTACCTAACTGAAAAGCTTCACACTTCTATACCATGTGTTGACCTTCAAAATTTGGCAATCCAAGCACTACATCATTCTTTGACATTGCTTTTATGGCTCTCTCATTAAAATGACCTAGCATTTTATGCCATAGGTCTAATTCAGACATCTTTTGACTTCCATAAGTAAACAATGCATGTCCCACATTACCATTGACCTTGAGAGTAAAAAGCCTTCCTTCCTCTTTACCTGTAATGATACTTCTATATCCCTAGTTTGGATCTTGCACATAAATGCCATCATTTATGAATGTAACTTCATATCCCTTCTCAAGAATTCCACTCTTTGTCTTCACTAATCCAATGCTTTCCACTTTATGCTTGGTGTTGTCTCCTGTTGGAACTGTATGTCCACTCACTTTTACTTCCATATCAATCATCAATTATATGTTACCACTCAGATGATTGCTACATCCTGAGTCAATATAAAATACCCTTTGATCTTCTTCTATTGCTTCACGTGTTTCATTCAAGATGAGAGTCATGTCATCCTTCTGATCTGATGCATAATTATAATAGTTGTTATTGTAGGACTGAGGTTGAAAGCTTCTTCCACCTCCTCTAGCATATGAAGTCCTACCACCTCTTCCTCACAAGTTACCCTCTTTGATTTCTGCCTCCTCTACCTCTTTGATTGAAACTCTGAGTATGACTTCCACCATTTTGATTGTTATACCAACAATCATTTGCCAAATGATTTTTTCTGCCACAAATCCAACAAGATTTAACATTATCTTTATTCTTACCTCCTCTTCCTTTACATTTTGTATTCATCTTTCCTTTTGTGAAATTAACTTGGCTTGAAGATCCTTCATCATCAGTTAACTGCTTTCCTTCGACTTCTTTTTCTTATCCTTGGAGTACATAGCTTGGCTTGTACTCCTATCATTATCTCCCTTAATTTCCTACTCAAAAGTTATCACGTGTCCTAGAAATTGATTAAGATCAGGACTAAAATGATCTAATGATAATTCTATGGAGAATATGAAATGTTTCCATTTCTCATCTCCTCTCAAAACTGTAAGTATTTGTCTTACCAACTTTTCCTCTTCAATATCTTCATCTATTGCTCCCAAGCTTTCTACAATATCCTTCATGCTTGCCACATAATCAAAAATTCATTATGAGCTCCTGTTCTTGAAGGTTGTGAACTCGGCCCATAATGAGGACTTCCTTGACTTGGTTGTATTTTGAAAATGCTCTTCCAAAGCATTCCACACATCTGTTGCACTTTCTAATCCTCTAATATGAGGTAGAAGATAATCATTTACAACGATGTAAATTATGCCCCTAGCTTGAACATCCTTGTTCATCCAATTCTTCTAATATGCAAGTTCTTCCCTAGTTGGAACACTAGGATCCTAAACCTCAAGCTTTTCTTCTTCTTTGTAATGAATGTAATCAAATCTTTGCTCATGAGGCGTGCCTCCATCCTCATGGACCAGGCTGGATGGTTTCCCTATCCAACTTATCAATCTCCAAGCTTTCTCCCATCTTTGGTCTTTGTCTTTTGCAAATGTTTAGATAAATGAATATGCTTTGTACATTTAATGCAAATCTTTAACCTTTTAGATCCTTCCGATCTTCACACTTCTTCAGGTTGTCTTCAAAGCCTTAATCTTGTCCACCTTCAATCTGAAGAAACTCCAATATCTGCAAAACTCGGGACTTCAGTTGCTCTTTACTTCACTTTATATTGCACCTTTTGCTCTGATACCACTGCTGGAGACCTCTAAATCTCCAAATGCTTGATCTATATTGCTTTAAGAACACCTCTACATCAATCATAGACAAAACTTTACACAAATGTTACCTTGATTTACAAAATCATTCATAAACACTTTTCTGTGTGAAGCTTTATCTTCTTCAAGAAGTTTACTTCAAAATTTAACTTCATTACCTACACGTAGCTTCAAATTTCTTCAATCTAACGATGCGCATACCTCCAAGTTATCTTTTCGCAATCATAACATTGATTAAATTCTCAAAAGAATCATTAAAACTCTGATTTGATCATTAAGATCAAAGGTACGTCAGAAACTATCTTTCTGAAGAAGCGACTTTGACATAGTCAGCTTGTCAAGTTGAATTCTCATAGCACAAGTCCCATTTTGCTGAATGCTTTTAGTCATATCTTTGTTACCTCTTAACTTAGATTTTGAATACTCATTTATTAAAAACTTTATACTGTGCACTGAGATCCAAGCAAAACTCTGACACCAAAAAGTGTGTGACTCTAAGAGATCTACCTAGAGACTTTACATCCACATGTTCCTATTGATCATACACACAACCTGAAAGGAACTAGACCATGAAACTTTGAACATAGCTTGATTAGCTTCTAGATTAGATGTGTTAAACGCTTAAAACACGAGACTAACAGTCAAAAACGTGTTTAACCACCTAATTGGGTTCTTGGGAGTGGAAGGGGCCTGTAAAGATAGAGGCCCTATGGTTGTTTCCCAAAATTACGTCACAACACACAATATACCAACACTCAAGATGTCATCAAGAATTGGTATCCCATTCTCATTCTTTACGGTTCGTCATTTTAACTCTATCAGAGTCTATTGAACACATTGTACCAGACTATCAGTATCGTAATACCGAATTACCTCAAAACCCTTTTTCCGAATACACACTACTATAACATTCAGAACAATAACAGTAGTTCAACCTTCACCGAATAGCGCTCACAATCAAACAAACCAAAGACACAGAAGGACTCAATAGTTCCAGACACACAGTGCTCAAAATTCAGTACGTAACTTAGGAAAACCCTTACTGTAATTTTAATGTTTGCCGTATGAAGATAGACCTCAACACTGCAGACAACACAATACAGATCCGATTACCAGAAACACTACCACAGCTACACAGAGTGCACCAAGCAACTGGCAGAATATTCCAAGAAAGAGTAACACCACGTTACGAGTAATTAACACAACAATCACAATAGAGACTTGCAAACGACTCACTTAGACAACACTCCGGCGATCTACTTGATGTCGAGGAAACTCACGACAGACAAGTATCTACAGATAACAAAACAAAACAAGAACAATATACTCAGGATTGCTCAACAAACAACACAGTAATGTTCACTCAATCACCCAGACAGACAGTCTGGTGAATCCAACGAACGTCCCCTGCGTCTCTTTTCCATTGCTTTATATAAAGATTACAAGGTGTCTGCGTAACAACCTTTCGCGCGTGCGAAAAAAGATTTAGTTATACAACTTCCAATCGGGCGGCCGATAACACTCTGGCACGCACGGTGGACTCGAACCCGCAGGTTTTTCAAAATTACTGTTCTTCTATAATGCCGTCTAAATACATGTTTCTGGCTAATCTGAAGGTTTGGGCGATTTTCTTTTTCAAAGCTTCTAACATCTGTTTGAGAGTATCCGGTTCTACTAATTGTGCATCTACTCTTACAGAACTTAATGCAATAGCTTCGGTCAGCAAAATTTCTGCTTGCGTTTGCAGGAAAGCCTCTTGTAGGTAGAAATCGTTCGATAAGGCTGCATCTCTGGATACTTGCATTTCTTGCACCTGTTTTTCCATCTTGATTATTCTTTCCTTCTGATTATCGAGCTAGTTGTCTTTTCTTTCGATGTGCTGATTTTGGAATTGAATTGTTCTTGAGTAAGCATCTCTTTCTCTGCGAAGATCTGCTATTATCTTTAGTCGTTGAGCTTCCTCGGTCAATTTTTGTTTTAGAATGTTGTTTACGTCTACAAAATCTATTTTGCATTCCTGGATTTCTTTAGCCGTCTTCATAGCCAGATCGTGCTATTCTTAGCCTTTTTGTACCACTTCATCTAGCTGCTATCTTGTTTCTTCTAATAGATTTTCTAAAGCGACTCTTGCATCTTCCTTGTCCTATATCTCTTGCTTCAGCTGGATGATTTCTGTATTTGCATCATTTAGTAGCTCGTCTTTCTTTCTGAGCTCAACCACTACCGCATCCCTTTGAGTTGTAATTTCTACCTGTTTGGCCATTCGGGATTGTAACTCCTTCAGTTGTTCTTGTAGGGCTTGATTTTCTGCCTTAGCCACCACCAATTCTTCTTGTAGAGGACTAATATCTGCCTCCAGCACATCCACTTTATGTTGGAATTCTTCTCGGATGCTATCAGTGACCTGTTTCATCTATACTGGTAATTGCTGCGATAGCTGAATTAGCAATTGATCCATATTTGCAAGCTCAGAGATCATCGGAATCGAAGGAAGTGGAAGATGAGGACGAGGTTGAGATGCGGTGAGTAGCTACTGGGAGTTCGGTGGAGAGTAGTTTGGGGATGAGGAAGAAGAGGCAGTGGGTTCTTCAGGAAGAATGGGTGGAGTAGGGATAATTGGGTTGAGTGGAGGTTTCGGTGGGGGAGTGGGAAAAACAGAGTGAGATTATGTTACCTTTTCTGTGGTTTGTTGTGTGTCAGCGGTGTCGGCAGCTGTGGACTCTACTGTTTTAAGCAGTTCCTCGAAGACTTCTTTGATTATATGTTCTTCATCTCTTTGCTTTTCCTGCTCTGATTGTTGTTGTGATGCTCCTTGTGATGAGCTTGTGTCAGATTCGGTGTGATCTTCCAGGTCTTGTTGTCCTTCTGAAGACTATGCAGATGATTGTGCTGCATAGACGTTGGGGTGTCATGGAAAGTTTCTTCGTCCTGCTTCTCTTCTTCTTTGTCATCTTCTTTGTTTTTTTCGGCTGACCCCTGGGCTTCACTTTTAGAGGAACTGATTCTGATTCTTTTCCGGCGGAAGAGTTGATTGAGTTCCTCTTCGTCTTCTTCATCGTCCTCCAATAATTGCACAGAATCTTCTTGGCACATCCCTCCTTTGTTTACCTGTCTAATTATTGAAACGCATTCCTTGTGAATGCGGTGGAAGAAGTAGGATGCAAAATTTATTGGTTCTCTAGCAGCTAAATCAATGGCGGAGTAGAATGGACAGGATATTCCATAAGTACATTTCTGTAGGTTCAGGATAGCTACTAAGAACTGAAGGTCGGATCTCTTAGGTTCCGGTCGACATAGGATCGCGTATTCGTTGGATGAATACCTAGGGAATAAGTGATTCATGGTGGCTAATGGCAGATTCGGGCCATTCTCTCGACCTTGCGAAGGGAGTCGAAACGACTCACCGAAAGTTTGGAAGGTGATTACGGTTCGAGAGGGTAGGGAAGTGATAGCCCAACTTTGCTCATTGGCAGGTGTTTTGGCGATAGCGGTGATGATCTGAGCAAAAAACGGGTGGGATTCCACTGAATGCCATGGCAGTTCAGCGAAATTGGCCAACCCACGTATGCGTGGAAACTCTCCTACCTCGGTAGGGAGTCTGTCACGGAAAGTGGCATAGTTTGCCAGAGCTTCCATGGTGCAAACGATGACAACAAGCACAAAACGCAAATGCACAGGGTATACACAGTCACACAAATCACGCAAGCACAATAGCAGTTTTCGACGAAACAGAGAAGGTTAAGTCGTGCAACGTTGAGATGATAACTTCTTAACTTTGGTGTGCATGTATTAGTAGCTGGAAATGGCAGGGCGGCTCTTGACATAATTAGGTATCAAAACGCGGATATTTACAGACTTATATTATTTTATTAAGCACACAAAATTAAAAGAAAATAAAAGGAAAGAAAAGGAAATGCAAAAATGTGTAGGCAATCCGCGGGACGTTCAGTGTGGATCGGATGCTTGTTGATACGGCCGCAGCTTTGATCAATTTATCACCTTTAGAAGAGGAATTCTGGTCAAAGTAATCAACGGAAAAGTGCCTGGGCCTATCTTTTCAGAAATCCATTAGGGACCAAACCATCGTAACTTGAATTTGCCAGCAGAGCGATTCGACCTTGCATTGTAAAATAGTACAAGTTGTCCCACCGTAAAAATTGGGGTCTTTAGATAGCGATCATGTGTTCGAGCTTGTCTTAGCTGTACTTCCTGCATAGTTAGAAAACTTTGCCATCGGTGCTCATCCAGTTCTCTGAGTGTATCTAGCCGAAATGATAAAGAATCTTTTAGTATTAATTTCTGAGTGAGAGCCACACGTAAGCTTGGCAGAATAATTTCCATGGGTGCTATGGCTTCCAATCCATAAGCTAGTTTGAAGGGTGTTAGACCTCTTGCTACCTTATAGGTAGTTCGGTATGCCCACAGGACTGCAGGTAATAGTTGGTCTCATCTTTCCGGTGCTTCTAGAATGAGTTTTCGAAGCATATTCAACAGGGTCTTGTTCGTACTCTCAGCCAAACCATTTGCACGAGGATAATATGGTGAACTGAATTTATGCGTGATATGAAAAGAATGTGTAAGTACTTTCATTAAATTGTTGACAAAATGAGTGCCTTGATCGGTAACAAGCTCTAAAGGTAATCCAAAACGCGGAAAGACATCTTTCATTAGGCACTTTGCCACCAAAACAGCTGTGGAAAATTTTAAAGCCCATGCTTCTGCCCATCGAGTTGCATAGTCTGTACAGGTTAGAATATAACGATTATGCTGAGTATTGCTGGCAGTGTAATAGGTCCGATAAAGTCTAAACCCCACTTCTGAAAAGGCTCTAATGGCAAGACATGTTGTAGAGGGAAAAGATGACGTTGCAGGGGCTGTCCAGATCTCTGACAACTATCACATTGTTTGACAATCTGTGATACATCCCTATACATAGTAGGCCAACAAAGTCCACTTTGCAGAATTTTCCGGTGCGTTAAATCTGCTGCAAAGTGTCCATCGGAAGGAATTGAGTGAGCTAGAATAATGAATGAGTTAACTTCGTGTGGAGGAATACAACGAAGGAAAACTCCAGTGTGATCCATATAGTATAATTCCCCAGCAATTAACCGAAATTTACGACTGTACACTGCAATCTTCCTATGCATTGCAGGAGATGTTGTAGAAGGAAGACATCCATCAGTCAAAAAAGTTAACAACTGATCATAGTAATTAGTTTTTGCGGGAGGATTTGCTTCTTCATCATTAGTTGGTTCAGTACTGTAAATCGCTGGTGTGGTGTCATCAACACCGACCGGAGCTTCACCGGAATCTAAGCGAGAAAGAAAATCTGCTAAGGCATGTGAGTTGCCGGGCCAATGGATTACTTCAAAATCAAACTCTTGTAAAAGTAGAACCCAACGCGCTAGTCGACCACCTAAATGATATTGTCGTACTAGATAGACAAGTGCAGCATGATCTACATGAAAAGTAAATCTGCGGCCAAGTAAATAGTGTCTGAAATTTCTTTATTGAGTACACTAAACCCAGACATTCTCTTTCGGTTACAGACTAATCCTTTTCTGCAGAAGCAAGTCTTCTACTCGCATAGTAAATAGGCCGGAACCACTTATCGGTTTGTTGCATCAGAACACTGCCAATGGCAATATCTGATGCGTCTACGAAGACATGAAATGGGCGATCCCAGTCAGGAGGTTGTAAAATTGGTACCTGTGTTAATAAACACTTTAGACGATCAAATGTTGTTTGACATTCCGGAGTCCAATCAAACTGTTTAGGACTCTTTGTGTTAATCGATTAAGTGGAATGGCTAAATGAGCGAGCCACCGTAAATGACGACCATGCCATCTCACTTGACCGATGAAACGCATTACTTCCTTTGGTGTAGTAGGTATAGGTGCTTCTAACACAGCTGCTACCTTATCTGGGTCGACTTGTATGCCCTGTGCAGATACAATATGGCCAAGCAATTTACCACATGAAACTGCAAACACAGATTTGTTTGGGTTCAGGTAGAGTCTGTATTCTCTACATTTCTCAAAGAAGCACCGTAAATGGAACAAGAAGGGGAGAATATTTCCTGCATACACCTCTGGAAAGTACTGGGGGCATTTCTTAATCCAAACCACATAACAGTACAAGCAAATACACAAAAATTGGTGATGAACGTTGTTTTTGGTCTATCTTCCTCAGCCATTCTTACTTGATTGTAACCATTGTATCCATCTAAGAACGAGTACATTTCGTGTCCTGCTACTCTATCAAGCATGGTGTCCAAAAATGGCAGAGGAAACGGATCTGGCACCGTAGCTGCATTTAGCTTCCGGTAATCCACACATATTCGTAGTTGCTTATTCTTTTTAGGGACAATAACAATGGGTGATATCCACTCAGCATGCTCTACTGGTACAATAAATCTAACCTTTAATAACCTATCCAGCTCTGCCTTTACCTGTGTTGCATAATTTGGATTCATCCGGTAGCTGGGTTGTTGGTTTGGTTTTGCTTTCGGCTTCAGCATGACCCTGTGTTGATAAATGCGGGGGTCCAAACCCTTCATATCTTTGTAATCCCATGCAAAGACGTCGAAGAACTCTTGGAGTAGCTGGATTAGGTCTGCTTGAAATGTTTCCGGTAAGTTTTCTTTTATCTTGACAGGACGCGGATGGTCTTCATCTCCTAAATTATAAGTGATCAACTGATCCTCTAGAACATAAAATTTTCGGGGCTTCTCTGTATCGTCAGCTGGCTTAAAAAGTTGTTGCAGTTGAGTGTCATCTATAGCAGCAGTATCTTCCTTCTTATCTTCTTCTGTTATAGGCATCACCATTCAAACTGCGGGATTCCAATTATCTACAACAGATTGTAGATCAACAGTTCCTAGGGAGATCAAGTCAATATTATTCTTTAAAAACTCTTCTTCTTCATCATCTGACAGACCATCTAACATATGAACTGGTTCTGCAAAATACGGTCTAGCATGCAATTCGCAAGGCTATATAGCATCTAATTTTACAACATATTTATGATTGTTGTCTTTGAAAGTGAGTTCCTGTGCAGACCAATCTTGTATAACCTTAGCTTGCTTTAGCCAAGGACGGCCAAAAAGAAGATTATAATCAAGGGTGGATTCTGGTAATTCTAGGACGACAAAAGTCATCTTAAATGTGGTACCCTGCAAAGTTATTGGTACATTTCGGACAAGTCCTACTGGATGGACTCTTGACTGGTCAGCCATTCTGACAAAGAACTGAACTGGTTCGATTTCAGTCCATCCTAACTTCTTACACAGTGGAGCAGTAGCAATGTTGACTCCAGATCCTTCATCAATTAGTACCTGTGTAATTTTATGATTTTTATACCATATCGTAATTAAAGGAAACGAAAGATCGACCGTAGAATCAGGTTCCGGTTGCACTGTCGCTGTGGCTCGAATGCAAGAAGGTACAGGACTGAACTGTTGTTGGACTTGCTGCCGAACTCCTGGTACTAGTGCAAGTAATTGGCCAAGAGGAAGAGTAATGGACGCTTTAGATAAAAATTCCCAGGCCTTATGTGATTGAATTGTGTTTTCCACAGATTCTGAAGATGATGCACCGACTGAAGATGATGTATCTGCTGAAGATGATGTGCCTGCTACTGAATTAGAATCTTGTTTTTGTGTTCCTTCCTTGGTTAGCGGAGCTTGGGTCACTAGAATAGGATCTGGAAACACTGGAGGTTCGGCGGTGGTCCATTGACTGGCCTTATCATACATCCTTTGTTGTTCACGTATGCTTGGTTCAAATACTTCTGCTGCTGGTTGCAGTTGCTTACCGGATCGGGTCTGAATTACTCCAGCTTGCGTTTCTACTGGTGTGATTTGTACCATATTAGTCATTGGGTTGTGACGTTCTTTCTTCCTCTGGTCATACTCAGCTGCATCCTTACAAACTCTTCTAATGTGACCAAATTCACCACAAAAATGATAGCGCGGTGGTGGCAAATTGGGATTTTCTTGTGCTGGTCCGGCCTGCCAGCGGTTTGCATTGTAGTTATTATTTCTCTGTCCTCTGTAATTTCGATAACCTTGTTGCTGGTTGTTTCTCATTTGCGGAGGTACATAGTGATTGGCTGGCTGTCCTGGTTCCTCTATAATTGCATTCACTATTGCGGCTCCCTGCACTTTGGCATTGTATGCATAGTTTTTGGTGGTATGTCTAGTCGTGTTGCAGATAGCGCAAAACAATTGATTAAGTGCACAAGTGGCACTAGTGTGCCCTGAATTCTTGCATGTGGTGCAGAACATTTGTCTGGTCGGATCTTCTACAACATTTTTATTTACCTTTGTTCATTCCAAGTCTTCTGTAAATCCTCCAACCTTGTTTTCCAGCTGCAAAGCCATTGCAATTACTGCATCTAGCATCATAGCTCCTACACAGCGTATGATCATAATCTGTTTAAGTTGCGGAGTCAATCCATTGATAAACCATTGAGTGATAACGTCATCCGGTAGGTTGGCATGTGCTGGTGGTAATTGCCTCAAATGGGTTCTGAATAGAGTGGCATACTCCTGCACTGTTTGATTTATCTTTTGTCTATTATTTTGTAGGTAGTCAAAAATTTTGGCTGGATTCTTCTTTAACCTGAATCTTTGCAAAAATGCATCCCTTACTGCTTCATAGGTACCGAAATGGTGAATATCATATTCTGTAAGCCATCTGGCTGCTTCATTCACCAATGTAGACTTGAAGACAATAGCTTTATATGCCAGATCAGGTGGATGGTTGAGCAATGCGTAACTTATCTCAAATGGGCGTACATGAGCATCTCGGTCATCTCCTGGAAATCCACCGAATTTAGTGTACGTTACTCCTGTGGGAGTCGGCTGGGGTGGAAATAACTATTGCTGCTGCTGCTGCTGCTGCTGTTGTTGTTATTGTTGTTGCCCACTCGTCGTGCTGACGATGGTATTGGGACAATCTGCTGTATCCCGAGGCTGAATATCTGAACCGTCGGAATCTGTATCTTCAGCCTGTGCACTCTCTGGCTTGATAATATTGTTCAGTATATTTCGGATCTCAACTTCGAACACGCTACCTTCCTTCTTGATATCAAATGTAGGAAAGCTTACTCCAAATAGCGGTGACTGGACTGAAGATTCACCAAGAAATGGTAAACCGTCACCGGAACACTGTGAATTCTCAGCAACTTGTACCGAAATAACACCGGAAGGTGTCGATTTTTCACCAAAACAAAGTGCTCCTTCTCCTTCACTGGTTTCTTTGGCCAAGACGTTTCTTTTCATAAACAAATTCGAATATTTACCTAATGGTGTTAAACTAACTTCATGCTGCGTCCTGGTAGATTCTAGAGTTACTATATCTTCGATAGACTATGCCGAAATCGCACCGGAATTTGCCAGAGATGTAGCACGTTCCACCGGGATATGACCGGAATCACTACTGACGTTCTTCACTTTCTTGACAACTAGGTAAGACCTTTCTGCGCTTCTACCTCCTGGAGGCGTTCTTAGCAAATTAGGTACCCAGGGCTGTCGGTTCTTCGGATACGTTTCATCGGATCGAGTAACCGACATGTATCATCTTTTGTACTACTCACGTACTATTACTGTCGATTTACGATCTATAGTCGCATTACCATAATCAGTTTGCAATAATCTGATCTGTTGCCACCTTCCCACAGACGGCCCCAGTGTTAAACGCTTAAAACGCGAGACTAATAGTCAAAAACGCGTTTAACCACTTAATTGGGTTCTTGGGAGTGGAAGGGGTCTGTAAAGACAGAGGCCCTATGCTTGTTTCCCAAAATTACATCACAACACACAATATACCAACACTCAAGATGTCATCAAGAATTGGTATCCCGTTCTCATTCTTTACGGTTCGTCATTTTAACTCTATCAGAGTCTACCGAACACATTGTACCTGACTATCAGTATCGTAATACCGAATTACCTCAAAACCCTTTTTCCGAATACACACTACTGTAACATTCGGAACAATAACAGTAGTTCAACCTTCACCAAATAGCGCTCACAATCGAACAAACCGAAGACACAGATGGAATCAACAGTTCTAGACACACAGTGCTGAAGATTCAGTACGTAACTTAGGAAAACCCTTATTGTAATTTTAATCTTTGCCGTATGAAGATAGACCTCAACACTGCAGACAACACAATATAGATCCGATTACCAGAAACACTACCACAGCTTCACAGATTGCACCAAGCAACTGGCAAAATATTCCAAGAAAAAGTAATACCATGTTACGAGTAATTAACACAACAATCGCAATAGAGACTCGCAAACGACTCACTCAGACAATAGTCTGGCGATCTACTTGATGTCGAGGAAACTCACGACAGACAGGTATTGACAGATAACAAAACAGAACAAGAACAATATACTCAGGATTGCTCAACAAACAACACAGTAACGTTCACTCAATCACCCAGACAGACAGTCTGGTGAATCCAACGAACGTCCCCTACATCTCTTTTCCATTGCTTTATATAAATATTACAAGGTATCTGTGTAACAACCTTTGGCGCGTGCGAAAAAAGATTTAGTTATACAACTTCCAATCCGACGGCTGATAACAGATGTGTATAAAAGATTTCCTGATCCACTTGATCAGGCTCAGAGAAATCAGAGAAAGACTTGATGTTTCATCTGTAATGTACATATGGATACAAGCTACATTTATGAGATCTCTTCACTTTCTCCAATGACTTCTTTGACTTCATTTTGATTTATGAATTGCTTCAAGTTCTTCATAATCATCAATTTGGGATTGCTTTGTTCCAACAAAAGGTAATCAAAATCAAGTTCTTTACTTCCCATACACATGAAATTTGGAGATAAAGTTGTACTCAGACGCAGATTGGGCAGGATGTAAGGATGATAGAAGAAGTACTTCTATCTATTTATCTTTTGCAGGTGATAAAAACATCTCATGGTCTTCTAAGAAGCAACAAACTATTGTTCTATCTTTAGCAGAGGCTGAATACAGGGGATTACCAAATGCTACACAAGAAGCTATTTGGATTAGATTGCTTTATTCAGATTTGGGACTTCACACTCATTCACCAATGATCTTTGGTGATAACACTAGTTCTTTGCATTTGCATCCAACCCCATTTATCATGCAGGAACTAAGAATATAGAAGTGCATTATCACTATGCTAGAGAGAAACTCTTGAGCAAAGAGATTCAGCTAGCATTTGTATCTACAAATATGCAGTGTGCTGATTTGTTTACCAAATTAGCACTTGATAGTACTAAGCTTTGCAAATTTAAAGCCATGAATGGATTATAGGATATTCAAGAAGATTGATGAATCAATGCAAGCCAAGATGTTTGGCTTGAGGGGAAGCTGTTGGTGCAAATAATCAAGCCTACACATTTGGCTTATCATGGAAGACAATGTGCGGAACTAGCACTTGATGATTCATGTGAACCATAGCTTGTAACTACTTGATCATTTACCATTGTAAAAGATTAATTCCTTGGAGAATCTTGTAAAAGCTTATATCTCGTGGAGTTAGGAAGAATATTATTTATGACTCAGAATTGAAGGAATATATCCTTACATTTTTATTGGAGCCAAGTTCGAATTCAAAATTCAAACTTAGAAGAAATACTTATAAAACGATCTTGTAAAATCTTGTGCGGTAGTGTGCCTCATTTTCGGCTCATTCCTTGATCATTTGTAGAGCTTGGGTAGCTCACACTATATCTCACTCAGTCCATCATCATTGAGCATCATTAAAATGTCAATGAATTTGTACAATCATGTTCTATAATACATATAACTCATTGAACATCTGTGCCTACCTCTCTATTATGACTACTCAGAACAGTCAACATCTTCTGGACATATCACCATGAATACTCAACCATTTTACATAATCTTTAGCTTCTTGGAACGAGCTTGAAGTCTGTCTTATGCTTTCAAAATTTCAAGGCATTTGGTTTCAGCATCTGTGAGAGATCATCATCGAAGTGCTCATTGGTCATCTAATAGTTGTTCCCTAAAAAGTCAGGGATAAGATCTAATTAGTTAAAGTAATTTCGCAGAGCATAGTTGATCATTTTAAATGATTCCTCTCGCAATCATTAGCTATCTAAGTGAATTGAATTCTCTCAAATGGAATGTTGTCAATTGTTACTGTGTTCTGATCTTTGAGTAAAAAAGCTAGTAGGTGTATAGATTAAAATAGCAAGTTTTTCAACACTAGCTAAAGCAAGCCTCACTATTGCATTTCTTCTAGAGGTGACTACTTTGAACGATTTCACATCAAACAAAAAGTAATCAAACCTCGTGAAGTATAGCTTCAAGATATCTTCGATCACTCCACAATAATTGAGTTGGCTCACCTTCTTGAGCATTGTTGTCTCTTGGACACTACAACATATCGAGGGTATACCGAGGCTGCTACCGAGGCAAATGAACGGGCGTGATTTCTTCGCGACATTGGTCTTAGAGTCGGTATATGCGTCGGAAAGAAAGCCCTGGTATGGGCGTCGGTATAGGCGTCGGTATAGGCATCGGTATAAACGTCCGTATAGGCATTGGTATAAACGTCGGTATTATCGACGTGTATACTGACGTCCATACCGATGCCTGCACTGGGTGTACCGACGCGTAGACCGACGATCATACGAGCTACCGGCGCGTATACCGACGACACTATGTGCACAATTTTTTTTGGGCAGAGTGTGTTGTCTTTTGCTACAGCATGATGTTGTTTAGCCCAACTGAGTACATGTGTTATGTACTCTAATGGCAACCAAAACATAAACTTATATGAGCAAAAATGAACAATGAATCATGTACAGAAAGTTGTATATTCCATAAATGAAAAAAATACAAAAGTGTGGCAAAGCACTTATATATAGGAATCGAATACAAAATGTGACAAAGCACTTCCATATAGGAATCGAATACAAAATTATGGTACATCATTGCCACATAGGAGTGTAATACAAAATTGTGGCAATGTGACAAAACACTTCCATATAGGAATCGAATACAAAATTATGTTACATCATCGCTGTATGCGAGTGTGATACAAAATTGTGGCATTGATCAAAATATTTACACCTACAATCTTGCAACAAAACATATGTATAAAATAAGACCAATTAACATAACATTTATAAACAACAACTAAAAACACAAAACCAAGATATAACTTTACCTAATCAAGAATATTCTCCCATGAGACGATTGCACCGCGTCCCTCTAAGTCTTATAACAGTGCAGTCAATCCATGTCGATATCCATATGATTCTTTAGTTCGCGTCGGAGGACGACCCACTGCCAAATCCTATAATAAATATGCAAAATGTTAGATGAACATACATAATTTACTTAACACAAACAACTTCAATAATTAACATGATCCTTACAAATTGGTAGCGCATACTGTGGTATCCGCCGCTACCTAAATGCGATGTTCCAACCGTATCTAAACATGTGGCCGCCGCATCTCTCTGTTGACGATATCAATCAGGAGTATGTTGCTACTCATCCTGAATCGATTCCCATTCTTCGACATCTAGCCATACAGGCTTCGGTAAGCCTGCTCTGAAAGCATCGCGAGCTTCTGATACTCGATGCGACATCACTTCGCGTGATGTATGTTGAATCCACTCGGAACTCACAATAGGATTCCCAGGTGCTGGCCGGTACTCTTCATATATGCATTGTGTGATATAATATTTAGAGTCCATATCCTGTTCGGTCCATTTTAACATTACTGAATGACCGAATTCAATGGAGCAGATTTGTAATATACACTGATGCATTGACTTTTCGGCCGAATCCATAACTGGAGCTCCATTACGGATATGATATATCTTGGAGTCGTCATGATCATGCGCACCCCAAGGTGTACGTGGAGATCCCATGTGATGCAATGTGAAGATCTCATCTCATCCAATGTATATATATATGCATGCTTGTATACATATGCATATGCATTCATGTATGCATATGCATGCTTGTATGCATATGCATGCATGTATGCATATGTATACATGCATTCTTGTATGCATATGCATATGCATGCTTGTATGCATATGCATGCATGTATGCATATGTATACATGCATTCATGTATACATATGTATACATGCATTCATGCATGCATATGCTTGTATGCATATCATATGCATGCATGTATGCATATATATACATGCATTCATGTATACATATGTATACATGCATTCATGTATGCATATGCTTGTATGCATATGCATTCATGTATGCATATGCATACATGCATTCATGTATGCATATGCTTGTACGCATATGCATGCATGTATGTGTATACATATGTATGCATTCATGTATGTGTATACATATATATGCATTCATGTATACATATATATGCATTCATGTATACATATATATGCATTCATGTATACATATGCATATGCATTCATGTATGCATATGCATGCTTCTATGCATATGCATGCATGTATGCATATGTATACATGCATTCATGTATGCATA
This sequence comes from Ceratopteris richardii, assembly GCA_020310875.1. Classification (NCBI taxonomy): domain Eukaryota; kingdom Viridiplantae; phylum Streptophyta; class Polypodiopsida; order Polypodiales; family Pteridaceae; genus Ceratopteris; species Ceratopteris richardii. The sequence continues at coordinate 59,570,621 of CM035424.1, read as the reverse complement.
TGTATACATGCTTGTATGCATATGCATGCTTGTATGCATATGTATACATGCATTCATGTATGCATATGCATGCATGTATGTGTATACATATATATGCATTCATGTATGTGTATACATATATATGCATGCTTGTATGCATATGCATGCATGTATGCATATGTATACATGCATTCATGTATGCATATGCTTGTATGCATATGCATATGCATGCTTGTATACATGCATTCATGTATGCATATGCTTGTATGCATATGCATGCATGTATGCATATGTATACATGCATTCATGTATGCATATGCATGCATGTATGTGTATAGATATATATGCATTCATGTATGCATATGCATTGATGTATGCAAATGCATGCTTGTATGCATATGCATGCTTGTATGCATATGCATGCTTGTATGCATATGCATGCATGTATGCATATGTATACATGCATTCATGTATGCATATGCTTGTATGTATATGCATGCATGTATTTGTATACATATATATGCATTCATGTATGCATATGTATACATGCATTCATGTATGCATATGCTTGTATGCATATGCATGCATGTATGTGTATACATATATATGCATTCATGTATGCATATGTATACATTCATTCATGTATGCATATGCTTGTATGCATATGCAGGCATGTATGTGTATACATATATATGCATTCATGTATGCATATGCATGCTTGTATGCATATGCATGCATGTATGCATATGTATACATGCATTCATGTATGCATATGCTTGTATATATGCATATGCATGCATGTATGTGTATACATATATATGCATTCATGTATGCATATGTATACATGCATTCATGTATGCATATGCTTGTATGCATATGTATGCATGTATGTGTATACATATATATGCATTCATGTATGCATATGTATACATGCATTCATGTATGCATATGCTTGTATGCATATGCATGCATGTATGTGTATACATATATATATGCATTCATGTATGCATATGTATACATGCATTCATGTATGCATATGGTTGTATGCATATGCATGCATGTATGTGTATACATATATATGCATTCATGTATGCATATATATACATGCATTCATGTATGGATATGCTTGTATGCATATGCATGCATGTACGTGTATACATATATATGCATTCATGTATGCATATGCTTGTATATATGCATATGCACGCATATATGCATATGTATACATGCATTCATGTATGCATATGCTTGTATGCATATGCATTCATGTATATATATACACCTTCATAAGTTCAGGATAAAGAACACAAACACATACACATTGGAAAAAATAATAACAAACAAAAGCAAAAGACTTAAGACCAATATAAGATATGAAAAATACAACCAAGATACAAAAAGAGATGCACACACACTCACATGAACACGAACAAACACACACAAAAAACAAAAAATAAATAAATAATAAAAGTAAAATAAAAAATAAACAATAAAAAAGAAAAAAATAGTTAAATAATAAAAAATAATAATAAATTAAAAAAGAAACAAATTAATAATAAAAAAATATAAATATATAAAAATAGAAATTAAATTAAAAGAAAATAAATAATAAATAATAAATAATAAATAATATAAAATATAAAACATAAAATATAAAATATAAAATATAAAAAAATTTAAATACAAGCATATGTATACATGCATTCATGTATGCATATGCATGCATGTATGCATATGCATTCATGTATATGCATATGTATACATGCATTCATGTATGCATATGCTTGTATGCATATGCATCCTTGTATGCATATGTATACATGCATTCATGTATGCATATGCTTGATGCATATGCATGATTGTATGCATATGCATGCATGTATGCATATGTATACATGCATTCATGTATGCATATATATGCATTCATGTATGCATATGCATGCATGTATGCATATGCATGCATGTATGCATATGCATGCATGTATGCATATGCATGCATGTATGCATATGCATGCATGTATGCATATGCATGCATTCATGTATATAGATGCATTCGTGTATACATATATATGCATTCATGTATGCATATGCATGCTTGTATATATGCATATGCATGTATGTGTATACATATATATGCATGCATGTAAGCATATGCATGTATGTGTATACATATATATATGCATTCATGTATGCATATGCATGCATGTATGCATATGCATGCATGTATGCATATGCATACACGTATGCATATGCATGCTTGTATATATGCATATGCATGTATGTGTATACATATATATGCATGCATGTATGCATATGCACTCATGTATGCATATGCATGCATGTGTATGTGTATGCATATTCATGTATGTGTATGTGTATGCATATTCATGTATGTGTATGTGTATGTGTATGCATATTCATGTATGCATATGCATGCATGTGTGCATATGCATGCTTGTATGCATATGCATTCATGTATGCATATGCATTCATGTATGCATATGCATGTTTGTATGTGTATGCATATGCATGTATGCGTATACATATATATGCATGCATGTTTGTATGCATATGCATGTATGTGTATACATATATATGCATGCATGTATGTGTATGCATATGTATTGTGTATGTGTGTATGCATATGCATTGTGTATGTGTGTATGTGTATGCATATGCATGTGTGTATGCATGTGCATGTGTGTATGCATGCATGTATGTGTTTGCATATGTATTATGTATGTGTATATGAATATGCATTGTGTATGTGTGTATGTGTATGCATTGTGTATGTGTGTATGCATATGCATGTGTGTATGCATATGCATTGTGTATGTGTGTATGTATATGTATATATCTCTCCCTCTCTCTCTCACTCGAAAACAAAACTAAAGAGAGAAGACATTAGAAAAGCAAAAACATAAAGAAAGAAAAAAGAGTGATATATTTCTCTCTTACATTGATGTAATTTTTGAATCAAGGTTTTCAAAATCCACTTGAAGTTCTCCTTCATCGAATTTCCAAAGATTTGATCCCAAAAACCTCTTGCAAAACTAAAGAGAAGATATTAGAAAAGCAAAAACATAAATAAAGGAAAAAGAGTGTTACATATGTGCGATCTACTTACCAAAGCTTCAGATCTATAAAAATAAAGGTGTGCTTAGAGAGAGAGAGAGAGAGAATTGTTTGAATCAAGGTCGTCAAAATCCACTTGAGGTTCTTCTTCGTCGAATTTCCAAAGATTTGATCCCAAAATCTCTTGCAAAACCAAGAGAGAACATATTAGTAAAGCAAAAACATAGAGAAACAAAAAAGAGTGCTACAATATGTGCGATCTAGTTACCAAAACTTCATATCTACAAAGATAGAGGTCTGTTTAGAGAGAGTGAGAGAGGGAGGGAGAGAGAGGAAGAGAGAGTGAGAGATGTGAAGAGATGGATAAGTATGTGTTTGAAGATGAAGAGGTGTTGCAAACTCCTTGATCTACACCAGCCAAATGAACTCAAGGAGTAGATGGTGGGCCCTTTTAGCTTGCCAATGGATGTATTAGACACCCTATGTACCTTGGAAGATCACTCTCAAAAAGATAGATCAAAACAGATAAGTCGGAGTTAGCTCAGAGGTGAAAACTTGCTATTCTTGGTTCATACACCTGTCCAGTGTTTTACATAATTCTCTGAGCACAGCAGTAATTAGCTTAATTCCTCTTAGGGAAGTCTAGGTAGCTTAAAGAGCTAACTTTCAAGAGTAATCTCATCAAAAATAATAAACCACACATTGAGAATAAGTTTTAACAAGTGATGACATCATCCCAATTTTCACGGGCTGCTACAGTTTGAGACTAGTGAGCAGAAAAATGAACATAACTCAGAAATTAGGAATCCAATGATTATGCACATTTGTATGGTTCTACTAGACAATAAGCTGAATCCAACAAGCTTTAAATCACTGAATTGGGATAAGTAACCACTGAGAAATGGCTCTGACAAGGTGAGTGAAAAAATCGGGTACCTGACAGAGAAGTGAAGATGAACAGACCCTGCTGACTTCAAATGAACATAACTAAAGATTTAAACATCCAAATGACATGAAAATTTGTGAGCATATAGTAGAATTATAGATCTAACGTTACCAAGTTAAATCACAGAAAATGATGCACCAAGCTCAGAGAAAACATCTCTGCAAGGTGACTAAGAAAACTGAGAGTAATGGCAGTGAGTAGTACACTTCACAAGAACATGGACATATGAACTCAAATAATCATGAAAATGAAAGTATATTGCTTGTACAATACAATGGACTTACTGATACATATGAGTGCGTTGTAATCACACCTTGATATGGCATAAAGCTCAGCTCTTGGAGGTCTTCACATAGGTCTCTCTAACCACGACTAAAACTGCCATCTATTTATGGTTGAGTTTGGGAGGCTAACTTGCCTCAATCACTCTCCAATCAATCAATGATTGATTTGATTCTCTACCTACCACAAATCACGAATTCGTGGCTCCTCTTTCCATTCTTGATCAAGTGGACTCAACCACTTAATATTCTTTCACTTTTACATTAAGTAAACTCTTCAAAAGTTACAAGAGGTAGTTCACAAGTGAACTTTACATAGTCTTCATTTTAAAGCTTTTTCTATGACTTTGTGGGGCTCAAGCCAATACTTAGGCTTTTCATAGACTTGCTCCAATAGCTCCCCCTCAAGCCAAGTATGCTTGAGGTCTTCAATCTTCCAAGATTACCTGCAAACCTATCATAGCCTTGAATTTGCAAAGCTTTGTACCATCCAATGCTTTGGTTAGAATATCTGCACATTGTTGATGAGTGGACACATATGATATTTGAATCTCTTTGCTTAGAACCTTCTCTCATACATAGTGATAATGAACTTCAATATGTTTAGTCCTTGCATGAAAAATAGGATTAGCAGCTAAGTGAATAGAACTCATATTGTCACCAAAAATAGTTGGAGTTCCAAACTCCAATCCAAGATCTTTGAATAATGTCTTCATCCACATAGCTTCTTGTGTAGCTATGGCAAGACCTCTATATCCAGCTTCAGTAGAAGAGAGAGCAACTGTGGGTTGCTTCTTGGATGACCATGAAATAAGCTTTGAACTTGCAAAGGTAAGATAACCTGAAGTGCTCCTTCTATCTTCCTTGGAGCCAGCCCAATCTGCATCAGAAAATAGCTTCAAACCTAAATCAAATACATAAGGATAATAAAGTCCTTCATTTATGGTTCCTTTGAGATACTTGAGAATGCTTTTGGCAGCATCCATATGTGGTTTCCTTGGTGTGTGCATAAAGTGGCTTAGCACACTCACACTGTAACATATATCTACTCTTGTCAATGTGGCATAGTTGAGACTACCCACTAGACTTTGATATGATGTGATGTCCTCTATGAGTTCACCTTCATGTGAGCTCAATTTGTGATTGACCTCCATTAGAGTACCTGCAATCTTACAATCTTGCATCTTGAATTTTGCCAACATGTCCTTAATGTACTTTCTTTGAGTGAGAAACAAACCATGATCTTTGTAGAAAACTTCCAAACCTAGGAAGTAGGTAAGTGAACCCAAATCACTTATCTTGAACTCTTCTCTCATCTGATCTTTGATCTTCTTCATACCATCTGCATCATTTCCTGTCAATATAATATCATCTACATATACACATAGGTAGATGACCTCGGAATTACTCTTTTTAATAAAGAGTGAAGGATCTGCCTTGCTCGGTTGAAAGCCTTTGTCCTGCAAGAATGAAACAAGCCTGAAACTCCAAGCTCTTGGAGCTTTCTTGAGACCATACAATGCTTTGTTAAGTTTACACACATAATCATGATAAACTTGATTCTCAAAACCAGGTGGTTGTGCCATATGTACCTCTTCTGTTATCCAACCATTCAAGAATGCATTCTTTACATCTAGTTGAAGTATCTTCCAATTCTTGGAAGAGGCAATACTAAGCAAAACCCTAATAGTAGGCATCTTTGCCACAGGAGAGAAAGTCTCCTCATAATCAATTCCCTGAGTTTATGCAAAGCCTTTTGCCACAAGCCTTGCCTTATACCTGTTAATTGAACCATCAGAATTCTTCTTGAGTTTATAGACCCATCTTGAGCCTATTACCTTCATGGATGAAGTCTTGGGCACCAAATATCAAGTGTTGTTTTGCTCAAGTGCTTCAATCTCTTCCTTCATTGCATGCTTCCATTCTGTTTTTGCTTTGGCCTCTTCGAATGATGATGGCTCCTCTTGGTTTATGTCATGTGCTATGTAGATAGAATGTTTAGTTACTAATGAGGTGTCAAACCCATACCTTTTTGGTTTTTTCTTTTCCCTCATAGATCTTCTTAGGCCATGATGTGATGATTCTGCCTCATGTCCAAGTTCCTGCAATTTTGCTTTACCTTTAGACTTCCATGCTTTGATCTTTTCCATGTGAGATTCTTCATCATCCTCTGAGGTGTCTTGTTCTTCAATCTTTGATTGTTCTCTACCAAGCTTTGGAAAATCTTCTTCAAGATCATATGGTAAATTGATCTTCTTGCATGAATCTTCATACCATAAATTGTTCTCATCAAAAACTACATCTCTGCTTACCAAGAATCCTTTGTTGGTAGGGTTGTCTAACTTGTAGCCCTTTTGATTGTTGTCATATCCAATAAATACACACCTTTCTGCCTTTGGATACATCTTGCCTCTAACCTGTGAAGGAACATGAGCAAAAGCAATACATCCAAAAATTTTACAATGATCTAAGCTTGGTCTTCTTCCATTCCAAGCCTCATATGGAGTCATCCCATCAAGGGATTTTGAAGGCAACCTGTTAATCAAGTAAGTGGCTGTAGATACATCCTCAGCCCATAAATAATTAGGTAAATGCTTTTCATTTAACATAGACCTTGCAGCTTCAACAATTGTCCTATTCCTCCTTTCTGCCACTCCATTTTGCTCAGGAGTGTACCTTGTAGTTACCTCTCTTTTGATTCCTCTTTCTTGAAGAAAAGAATCAAAATCATGGGAGAAGTATTCTCCCCCTCCATCTGACCTTAGCCTTTTTAGTGATTTACCTGTTTGATTCTCCACAAGAGCCAAATATCTTTTGAAACATGAAAAAACTTCATCTTTGTATTTCATAAAGAATAGGATAGTCCATCTGCTGCAATCATCAATAAAGGAGACATAATACCTTGATCTAGATATTGAAGCTTCCTTGCTAGGTCCCCATACATCTGTATGAACCAACTCCAAGAGATCTCCATGCATATAACCTTTCTTCATGAATGGTAACCTGTGAGACTTTCCAAATTGACATGCACTACACTTATAAATCATATGTTGTTTTGACAAGTTAGGGAGTCCAAGTACACTTTGGTCCCTACAAATTTGCTTTAATGACCTTTCACCAATATGTGCTAACCTTTTGTGCCATACTTCCAATTCTGTGAGTGTCTGACTACCATAATTAAAGAGAGCAATGTTTCTAGTGTCCTGTAATTCAAATGTGAACAATCTACCTGTCTTTTCACCTTTTGCAATTTTACTGAATCCTTGACTTGGATCTTCAACAAATGCTCCTGCCTTTGTGAACATGACTTGCAACCCTTTCTCTACTATCTGCCCAACACTTATCAAATTCTTTGAAATGGTAGGGACATAGAGTACCTTACTGAGTAGGTATATGTTTCCATCAGGTTCTTTGACATTGCCTATTTTCTCCACAGGATGTTTTGTATCATCTCCTGTTTGTACCTCATGCTTATTCCTTGGATCTTCTAAATCTGATAGGAGTGCCACATTTCCTGCCACATGATTTGAACAACCTGAATCTATGTAGAAAACATGCTCATCAGATTTACCTTGTGGCATAGCCATGTTCATGATGAATAATGAATCCTCTTTGTTTGAGTCTTCTGTGTAGTTATTGAAGTCTCTCTTTCCTTTGTAGCGTCCTTGATAGTTTGAATGATTGTAGTTGTTGTAGTTGCCATGGTAGTTGTTGAACCTTCCTCTTGAGTAGCCATAACTTCCTCTATTATATCCTCTACCTCTTTGATTCCTGGAATTCCTAACGCAATTTTCAGTTGTATGATTAGTTAATCCACAAATAGAACATGAGTTGGAGTCTTGGGATCTCCCCCTGCCTTGTCTACCTCCTCTTCCTCTACCTCTGCCATGTCTTCCTCTACCTGCATAGTTAGCTTGATATGTACCTGCTTCATCATCCACTTGCTTTGCCTTTCCTTTGTTATCTTTGGACTTGCTTTTATCAGTGTATAAAGCTGAAGATTGATTACCTTTAGAGCTTTCTCCATTTTTTATAAGCTTTGCCTCTTGAGTAAGTAGTTGTCCAATGAGTGTATTGAAATCAGGTACATGCATGTCCATGTACAAATCTATAGCTGTGGTGAATGCTTCCCACTTGTCATCTGCCTTCAAGCCATTAATGACGTGCCTTACAATTTGCTCTTCATCTATTACCTCTCCAATGCTTCCCAACTGATCTGCTATGTCCTTGAGCTTTGTGACAAATTCATTCACATTTTGTTTGGGAGCCTTCTTGAGAGTTGTGAAATCCAGCCATAGTTGATGCTTCCTAGCTTTGGTACTTGAAGAAAAGAAAGCTTCAAGTGCATCCCACACTTCCTGAGATGTCTTACAACTTCTAATGTGAGGCAACAAAAAATCTGAGATAGAGTTGAGGAGATAAGACCTTGCAAGTGCATCCTTGGAGCACCATGTGCTCAAACTTTCTTGCTCTTCTTGTGTTGGTTGACTTTTGTTCCTGAAACTTGGCATAACTTCATCTCCAGCCACATAACCATATAAACTTCTAACTTGGAGATAAGCTTCCATTCTTAATGACCAAGCTGAGTAATTACCTCTATCCAATTTGTCAATTGATGAAGGAAATCCATCTGCCATTTTGTCCAACCTTGCTCTGACACCACAGTTGTCAAGAGATGGATAAGTATGTGTTTGAAGACGAAGAGGTGTTGCAAAATCCTTGATCTACACCAGCCAAATGAACTCCACGAGTAGATGGTGAGCCCTTTTAGCTTGCCAATGGATGTATTAGACACCCTATGTACCTTGGAAGATCACTCTCAAAAAGATAGATCAAAACAGATAAGTTGGAGTTAGCTTAGAGGTGAAAACTTGCTATTCTTGGTTCATACACCTGTCTAGTGTTTTACATAATTCTCTGAGCACAGTAGTAATTAGCTTAATTCCTCTTAGGGACGTCTAGGTAGCTTAAAGAGATAAATTTCAAGAGTAATCTCATAAAAAATAATAAACCACACACTGAGAATGAGTTTTAACAAGTGATGATATCATCCCGATTTTCACGGGCTGCTACAGTTTGAGACTAGTGAGCAGAAAAATGAACATAACTCCGAAATTAGGAATTCAATCATTATGAAAGTTTGTAGGGTTATACTAGACACTAAGCTGAATCCAACAAGCTTTAAATCACTGAATTTGGATACGTAACCACAGAGAAATGGCTCTAACAAGGTAAGTGCAAAAATCGGGTACCTGACAGAGAAGTGAAGATGAACAGACCCCGTTGACTTCAAATGAACATAACTAAAGATTGCAACATCCAAATGACATGAAAATTTGTGAGCATATAGTAGACTTATAGATCTAACTTTACCAAGTTAAATCACTAAAAACTAAGAAAACTCAGAGTAATGGCAGTGAGTAGTACACTTCACAAGAACATGGACATAAGAACTCAAATAATCATGAAAATGAAAGTATATTGCTTGTACAATACAATGGACTTACTGATACATATGTGTGCCTTGTAATCACACCTTGATATGGCATAAAGCTCAGCTCTTGGAGGTCTTTACATAGGTCTCTCTAACCACGACTAAAACTGCCATCTATTTATAGTTGGGTTTGGGAGGCTAACTTCCCTCAATCACTCTCCAATCAATCAATGATTGATTTGATTCTCTACCTACCACAAATCACGAATTCGTGGCTCCTCTTTCCATTCTTGATCAAGTGGACTCAACCACTTAAGATTCTTTCACTTTTACATTAAGTAAACTCTTCAAAAGTTACAAGAGGTAGTTCACAAGCGAACTTTACATAGTCTTCATTTTAAAGCTTTTTCTATGACTTTGTGGGACTCAAGCCAATACTTAGGCTTGTCATAGACTTGCTCCAACAAGAGAGAGGGAGGGAGAGAGAGAGAGTGAGAGAGAGGGAGGGAGAGAGAGAGAGAGAGAGAGAGAGAGAGAAAGGGTGACAAACAGAGATCTGCTATTGGCGTGCACAAACCCGACAGGAGAAGAGCTGGATTCAAAACACTCAGAATGACGAATTTTGGTTTCGCGCCCGGTTAAAAAGAGAGCGTCGGTATAAGCGTCGATAATTCCAGCAAATTACCGATGCTTATACCGATGCTTATACCGACGCATATACTGATGCTGCCTTTCCCAGGCAAAGCAGCTTTCCCAAATTAACTAAGGGTCATACCAACGCCGACAACTAACCGTCGGTATTCCCTTGATCTGTTGTAGGGATTAGATCTACTTTTTTGGAAAACGTTCACTATCATCCTACTATCAAAAGTATGTGATCCAAAAGTATCGTCCATGAGAGCATAGTGCACCATATTTAGATTACTCCCAATCACACCCCTTTGCAAGTTCCTCATCTTCTTCAAAGATATTTTCACCCGTTGCATTTGCTTGTAAAATTGTTGTATCTAGCCATCTAGTCATTGGAAAGGGTGGAAGAGGTTGAAGACTTTCCGAAAGAGGCAAAAAGCGAGTGGAATGATTCTTTCCAAATTGAGATCTTTGCTTTATGTTTGTCTCCTTGGCAAGTTCCTACCTCTCTAACCGCTTTTGCATAGGCTCAGAGTTAACTATGCAAAACTTCATTGCCTCCTCTCTAAAAGTTGCATCCATTTTTCTTTGCATCCCTTTACCTTGAGGTTCATCACCTACGAGATAAACATCTTCATCATTGCTCCATAAGCGACACATATTTGGGTCTAACATGCGTATAAACTCTATTATGAATATAGCAGACTCTTGTAGGAGCAATCCCTCTACCATGCTGCCCGCTGGACATGCTCTCTAACAAACAGACCCTTTTAATGTCTTTAAGAAGTGCTCTAAGAAGAACATTCATCGACTTCATGAACCACATGAACTAGTAAATGAAGTTGAATTGTGAGAATACTTGTGGGAAGTATTTCTCCATAATGCAAAAAACCTCTATAGCATTGCGTTTTGCACTCTCTATGCTATCTCTCCTTATCTCTTTAGAAGAGATCGATTGTACCAAGGAAATAATTTTATCAATGATTTTTCCCACATCCTCAAAAAGGCAATCTTTTAGAGCTAGAAGGAGCACAAACTCCAAAAAAGTGTCCCAATATTGAGACTTGAGCCCTTTGAGATCATCATTTCATCTAAGGTAGTCTTTAGACACCTCATGCACCTAGTAGGTGTCCAAATCTTTGAAGCCACCTTCTTCACTTGTTGCTCTTCCATCTTGCCAAACACGCAAGGAGCTCTTGGTAATGACACTCTTCCGTTGGGTTTGGTAATTTCCCACAACTCTCACATATAGTTTCACTCTTCCAAGTCTTCCCTTGATGATTTGCTTTTTCGCTTTTTGATCAAAGTCTTCCATAGAATCTCTGCTTTATCTTGAAAATATGCATCAATTCTACCAAATGATTGATCAATAATCACTTCAATTAGGGATTTCTTGAAAGAACGCCAACTATTTCATGCCAGCAACTAGTGTTTCTGCATCCCACAGCTATTTCCAATTGCTTGCTTTCATTTGGCATTGTGCTTGTCAGCCAATTTTCCCTTCATGTAAAACATGTCCATCAAGCAAATATCTATGATGACCTTTATAGATAGTTTTTCGAAGTGCTTTTGAGTAGCATGCTTTGAGTCGTGGTCAACATAGGTTACAAGAATGGTAACCCAAAATGGATAACCCAAAATCCATAAATCGATAAGTATGCCTTGCACTTGCACGTCTCATCGTCTTATAGATTGAGACATGTCGGGCATAGTAATCCCATCCCATAAAGTGCACAGTTCTTCCACAAGTGATGCAAGGTATACATCCAGGTTTTCTACATTATATTTATCTAGGAGAGTGAAAGCTAATAATAAATTGTCCTTTTTTATGGACAACCATGGTGGTATGTTATAGTTGATCAAACAAAGAGGCCATGTGCTCCATGAAGGGGTACATAAACTAAATAGATTTACTCCATCCATAGCTAGGCCTACATGATAGTTATGAGGCTCACTAGAACACTCTAGCCACTTATTATCTATGTGTTTTCAAGCATTAGGGCCAACACGCACTCGCATTTTATGATCTATTGACATGTTGTTAACATGCCATGACATTAACTAAGCTATGGATTTGCATCTAGACATGCTCTTAATTCTTGGAATGATAGGAAAGTTGCGAAGAACCTTTCGGGGGAGTGCTTCGCCCATAAGTTCTTCTCTAAACCTATTTGCTCCACACTTTGGACATATGTGGAGATGCCCATACTCATTCCAAAAGAGAATGCAATCATTCAGAAAAGCATGAATATTGGTGTAGTCCATTCCAATAGATTGTGAAAGTGTTTTTGGATGATGCATTGGAAATGTTACACTTATCTGTTCCTCTAGTAGCTTTGATGTGAACCTTTTCCCTATACATGGGCACTTTTTACTCTAGTTCTAGCTAGAGGTTTTTTTTGCATGTTACGATATACTTGATAGTCTCATGTATAGTGGTACTTTGTACTTAGTGATATTATTCAACTCTTGTTCGGGGATTCTTGGACAAGAAGGGATTTGAGTGTTTGTAGGAGAAAAGGGAAAGACAAGAAGAAAGATACACACTAGAAGCCTCTGTCAATTGATTATAATAAGACAAATCCGATGGTGATGCACAATACAATCCAATGCTTTTGTGCAAGATCCTAGAGAATGTGCAATTACGAAATACCAAATACCCAAGGTCTTGTTGCTTCCGGCCTCCTCTGCACCAAACCTCCATCTTCTCCAAGCGTGCACTTGTGCACACCTTGCACCAAGCTTCCAATAAGGGGGAGGGATTGGACACCTTCTATCGGCACGCGCACACTGCAACGTGACCTTGGGATCCTTGGGGGGAATAACTTAACACTTCCCTGCACACTTCTTAGTCACTCTTCATGCACACCTTGCACTTCACTTCTCTTTGTCGCACGCTGTGTGTCTCTTGCACTTCTCTCTCTTGCCTTGGTTAGACTATGTTCACTATTGCTTACACTTAGAATTAGTCCAAGAATAGTCCTTCCCTTGATTTGAGTGTCGATTCACGTATGCTCCTAACTCCAAGAGTATCTTGGTGCTCACTTTGATGACCCAAGTTTGTCTTCACAAGTGGGCAGCCAACGAATCCCTGTTTTGTCCTGTAGTGACTTTATACTAAAACAAAAATTTTAATTGGGGGCCATACTTTCACTTTTGCGTACGCTCCCGCTTCACATAACTTCACATTTTTCCTTTTAGTTCTTCACTTTTGCACATAAGAGAGGGTTCACCTGAACCTTCCAAAACAATTTAAAAACACTTATGAACCTTAGGGAAATTAGAGAAATACCTCTACAACCTGCAACCCACTTTCTCCAATTCACCCTTTGTGGACAATTACTTGTGCACTACTTGTGCACTTTGACACCTGAACTTTGAACACTTTGACTTTGCCTCTGTTGAGTTTGACCTTGACCTTGTTGACTTTGACCAATTTGACTTTGGCATTTTGACTTTGACTATGATTGACTTTGACTATGGTTGACTTTGACCAACATGACTTTTATGGGCTCAATAGTTGCCCACCACCTAACATGCTCTCCGTCTCGGAGAGCTACAGACAAAACTTTGAGCAGATATGATACCATGATTCGTGTGTTGCAAAATCTCAAAAGCACACCATAACAGCTACCATGTCCACCAGAAGCAGGAGAACCAAGCACTAGAGAAGAACCCAAAATAGGGTTTTGACCAAAAGTCGGAGAAAAGGTTGGATTTTGGAAACATTAATGCAACAAATGAATCCAAAGCTGGCAAAATACATGAAATGATCCCGGATTTGAAAACAATGGCCATGTGAGGCACGATCTAGAGCCAAAAGTTTTGAGCCAATATGTGGAGGGTTGTGGGGTTGTGGGAGGTTGTGGAGGGGTGTGGGGTTTGAATAGGGAGGGGGAGAGAGAGAGAGAGAGAGAGAGAGAAAGGGGATTTTTTTTTGAGAATAAACCTGAAAAATCCAAGGGGGCCTTTTTTTTGTGAAAATCCCCAAAATTTGAGAAAAATCCAAAAAAAATCCAACAAAATTGCAAATAGAATTCTCAAAAACTTTTTGAAAAACACATTTCTACAGTTCTATGCTAATTTTTTCACTCAAAACCACAGAGAGCTTCCTTTATTCCTCCAGTTTTGCAAGAAAATGACATCTAAAAAGGATATAGAAAGCTAGAAAAATACTAAAAAGATCCTAAAAAATTCCCCAAAATTTTCAAAATTTGTACTTATGCCAAGGACTATGAAAGGGTTGCTAAATTTCTTGAAAAGGCAAAGAACAAGCATGAAAATTGATAAAATCTACTAAAACTTAAGCAAAAATGATGGGAAAAGACTATGTACAACCTGGACAGTTTTCACCTGATCCATAAATCTTAACTTTTGTTGATGATAGGCGTTGAGCCTTGATATGTTGACTCAGAGAAACTCCTCCATAATCTCCAATTGTACTGCACTTCATTGGATTTGCCTTCTTATTGGGCACATTGTTCATCTGATAGGGCCACCCTAAATCCTTCAATAAATATTATCTCCTCCATACTACATCTTCTGTTTCCAAAGACTTGCAGGTACTCCTTCCACATCCTTGTAAAGCCCTGCAGTTACTATCATAAAAATTGACATAAGAGATGATAGCCATACTAGCATCCATGATAAAATAGCCATTGACATATGAATTGGAGTAGCTTCATCACTGCTCCACTTAAGAGCTTTGCTTGTCTTCTCTTTGCTATGGCCTTTGACTAAGAGTGTTTCACTCGAATCAGTAACCTGAGTGATTTCCTCTCTTTCTTCATATGCTTCTTCTCTACTTGATTTTGGAAAACTTCCATAGCAAGAAGATGGGTCTTCTGCATGGAGCCAAGCCAACATATTTTCATCTTCATATAAATCTGCTCCTTCAAATAGATCTGCTTGTAGGTTGTCCACCAATTCTTCTTCCATACAAATACCAATTTTCTACATCATGCTAGTATGTCTTTGATTGTCTGGAACTTCTTCTAAAATTATCTGCTACACCTCTTGTCCCTCTTGCTTTACCCACATTGTGTCCTTGCCCCAGTCATGTAGCACATTGGCATGCCTTAACCAAGGTCTCCCAATTAAAAGGGGGATACTTCCTTCTACCTGTGGCAGCCTTAAAACAACAAAGTCCAAGTTAAAGATGGTACCTTGTATCTTGACTAGCACTCCACGGACCACTCCCATAGGCTTTACTATGCTTTGTTCTACCATTTTCACAGTGAAATTGGCAGGTCTTGAAGGGTATAGTCCAATCTTTTTCATTCTATATTCAGGCATCAAGTTAATGCCAAAACCACTATCCATAATAACTCCTTGAAATTCATGACTTTAATAGAGACTAATAGCCGAGGGCTCTTGTAATCTATGAGGGGTGCTTCCCCTACACTATGCATAACAACAGCCTTTGCCTCTAAACTTGTTGTGGACATTTCATCAATTATGTACAAGAGTTCAGACTTGAATATCCCATCCATCTTTATTAAATAAAAAATACTGACCTCCTTTTTCATGGACTTGAGTAGTCTGGAAACTTCTGATTCCTTAAGAGCCTGCGCTCCATTTGACTTATCAAACTCCTCATGAGCCTTGTTGAATGCATGCCCAATGGCTTCACTTGTACTTATTAAATTTTCATTTTGCCTTGTGTCTTCACATGTGGTGGCTTTGTTTTCAGATGTACCTTTGTCTCTGTTCAATCCATTAATCATTGGTTGTTGACCTATTTCCACTTGAGGCTTCCCCTTGCTTCTTGTCTGCACTATAAAAGATTCAATTTCTTGTAACTCCATCACCATGGTAGATGGTGATGGCACCCAAAAGATTTTTTGCCTCTTCGAAAGATGCACCCAAAGGAAGACATGTGGTGTGTGCAAACAATGCCTCTTATCCTATCATTGGAGTAGGAGTAATTGAGCTTACGGCTGCAAATGGAGGTGTGATTCCCTTACAAAATGCATTGTATGTGCCCGGTATCAAGAAGAACTTAATTTCAATTCCGTTGATTGCCAAAGCTAGACTTTATGTACACTTTGTTGATGATAAGTGTATGGTTCATGATTTCAGCAATGGTGATGTTATCATGATATCCGGTACATTATGTAATGGTTTGTACCGCATGGATACATACAAGAGGGCTAACTCGAATGCCTTAGTTGCTCATACCTCTTCCATGGCTGAAATGGAGCTTTGGCATGCTCATTTTGGTCACTTGAACTTCAATGGTTTGCTTTACTTGCAAAAGAAGGACATGGTTATTGGTTTTCCTACACTTGCATGGATTGAAAAGCATTCATGTGAAGGTTGCATTCTTGGAAAAATGCATCGTGCTTCTTTTCCAAAAGATAGTTAGAGACACACTACAAGAAAATTGCAGCTTGTTCATAGTGATGTATGTGGTCCTATGAAGACTCCATCTTTTTGGAAGCATGTATATTTTATCACCTTCATTGATGATGCTACTCGCCATACATGGGTGTATCCTATGAAAGCAAAGAATGAGGTATTTTCATGCTTCCAAGCATTTTTAGTTATGGCTGAAACTTTTTCTTCACAAAAGCTTTTGACCTTACACATGGATTGTGGTGGTGAATATGTGTCACATGAGCTTAATTATTTCCTTCATGAAAGAGGTATTTCACACCAACGTATGGTGCCATATAGACCTTAGCAAAATGGTGTTGCCGAGCGTAAAAATAGAACTCTACTTGAAATGGCACGATATATGGTTAAAGGAAAGCACCTTCCTAATAAGTTTTGGATGGAAGCGGTCATGTGTGCAAACTATGTGTTGAATTGCTGCCCTACAAAAGCATTTAGGGTCATTATTCCTTATGAGGCTTGGAATGGTCCTAAGCCTATGGTTAGTCATATGCGTCTGTTTGGTTGTTTGGCATATGCTCTTATGCCATCACAACAGCGTCACAAACTTGATGAAAAGGAAAGGAAATGTATATTTGTTGGTTATAGTGCTGAAAGTAAGGGATATCATTTGTACCATCGATTGATGAACACAATTATTGTGACTCAAGATGTGGTATTTGCTGAAAATTCAGTTTTCCCTCTACTTGAATGTAGAAAACAGCCAACAGTTAGCTCACAAGATGTGTTCGATACACTCATGCCTTTGTTCCAAAATCATGCGCTTGACTATGGCCATGTAGACAAGCCATTTGAGGTTCAAAGGGCTGAAAAATTCCAACAAAATAGTGTTGAAAATGAAGAGAATTTCTAGCCAAACATGGCTAAAAGTCTTTAGCCACAAATTGACAAAACTGTTGGAAATTTTCAGCCACATATGGCTGAACATTTGCATGAAAATATGGCTGAAAATGAGCATGAAATTCAGCCCATGCATGATGCACATATTGAAGATGTTTTACATAATGAACGCATCTCTATCAAGAGTGCACAAACTATGCCCAAGTGGCTGAAACAAACTTTGCAGGACAACAAATTGAGTGCACCTTTACTTGGTAGAACAAGATCAAGCTCTCACCATGCATCAAGTAATTTTTTGGATTATTCTCTTATTGCTACAACATGTAATGAAGAGCCACTTTCTTTTCAAGATGCATGTGATGATCCACAATGGATGAGTAGTATGCAATCAGAAATGGATTCCATACATAGGAATGGTACTTGGGAGTTATGTGAACTGACAAAAGGAAATAATGCCATTGGTACAAAGTGGGTTTACAAGATTAAGAGAAAATCTGATGGTAACATTGATCGCTAGAAAGCTAGATTGGATGCCAAAGGATATGCGCAACAATATGGCATTGACTATGAGGGATCTTTCGCACCTACTTCACGCATGACTACAATTCATACCGTGGTTGCATTGGTTGCCCATCGAGGTTGGAAAGTGCATCACTTGGACATAGAAACACCCTTCTTGAATGGTGATTTGCAAGAAGAGGTTTATGTGAAGCAACGTCCTAGATTTGCTATGAAAGGGAAAGAGCATATGGTTTGTCGCTTGCATAAGGCCTTGTATGGTCTCAAGCACGCTCCACGTGCATGGTATGACAAAATCCATAAGCATTTGACTGCTCTTGTCTTCACATGTAGTTCGATTGAAAGCACACTCTATGTACAAAAAAATGGGGCAAAACTTGACATTCTTATGGCTGATTTGCAGCTTATGTTTAATGAGATACTTTTGATGGGGCAAAAATGTCGATGAGATACTTTTGACTGAGTCATGTGATGCAAAACTTGACATTCTTATGGCTCATTTGCAGTTTATGTTTGATGTCACTTATCTTTGTCTTTTGAGCTACTATCTTGGCATCCAGTTTGTATCTGTTGAGGGGGCAATTGTTATGCATCAAGCAAAGTATGTTGAAAAACTACTTCTGTGTTTTGGATTTGAGGATTGCAAGTTAGTTTCCACACTAGTTGAGATAGGATTCAGGTTCTTAGTTGAGGATTCCAGTGATGCATTTGACACTTCTCTTTATCAGCAAGGTGTGGGATGTCTCATATATGCATGCAACGCAAGGCGGGATATACAATACGTAGTTTTCGAGTTGAGTCGATTCATGCATAGCCCTGGCACTAAGCATTGATAAGCGGTGAAACATGTGTTTAGATATCTCTGAGGCACTTTGAGCTTAGGTTTCTTTTATGGCTGAGATATTCAGCCATGCTTGCATGCTTTTACAGATAGTGATTGGGATGGTTGTTATGATACTCGTGTGTCCACTAGTTGTAATTGCTTATTCCTTGGAGATTCATGCATATCTTGGTTGAGTAAGAAGCAACCTATAGTGGCGACATCGACTTGTGAAGTTGAGTACAGGACATCGACTTTTATATTGCTTAGACACCTATTGATTGATCTTTGCATGAAGATTGATGCTGCTACACATATTCTCACTAATAGTCAAAGTGCTTTGGTTGTTGCACAAAACCCAGTGTTTCATGCAGAGACCAAACATATTGAGGTGCATTATCACTATGTGAGAGAGTGCCTTCATGTAGGAGATATTGATTTGGTATATGTGCCTACACTAGATAATCTAGCAGACATATTACGTTGTGGGGGTTGAAAGGTCACTCCTTGTATGTGTTCACATCATTTGCTATAGGGGTTTTTGTTACACTTATGTGTTCCTTGAGTAGCTTTGATGTGAGCCTTTTCCCTATACATTGGCGCTTTTTACTCTAGTATTGGCTAGAGCCTTTTTCCCCATGTTACCACATACTTCATACTCTCATATGTGGTGGTACTTTGTACTTAGGGATATTATTCAACTCTTACTTTGGTTTAGTTCACCGTCAATAGAGAGAGCTATTTGAATCATCATCTTCTCCATGTGTGTTGTTGCGTTTGTGCTCCTTTGTGCTCCTTGTGTGTGCTTCCCATGTGTCTCTCGCACTTCTACACACACCCAACTGGAAAATGCTACTATGGGAAGTTTGATATATCTCAAGATTATAAGACCTTATTCAAGCTACACTATAAGACTTCAAAGTCAATTAATGCAAGACCCATGGAAGCACATTTAGATGCTTTGCGATGCAGTGTAGGTTGTGGGACTGTTAATTTGGATTATGCATTGTCTTATGCAGCTGGTGTAGAATTGCAAGTTCATGAATACATTGATGCAAATGAGATTGTTAGTATTTGAGATAGAACGTCTACTAGTGGCTTTCTATTCTCACTTGCAAGTATATTTGCTACATGGGCAAGTAAGAAGAAATTCACTATTGTTTGTCCACCATAGAGGCTTAGTATAGAGTTGCTACAATAGTACCATGCGAATTTTCATGGCTAGGGATGCTACTTGTAGATTTAGGTGTGCAAGTATAGAAGCCTATCATCATTCATTGTGATAATCTTAGCAACATTGAGTTAACATGAAATGCTATTTCTCATGCTAACACAAAGAATATTGAGGTACTTTATCAATTCAATAGAGAAAAGGAATCAACAAGTGATATTGATCTTGTATGTGTGAGGACAAGTGAAAAGGTTGCTAAAAGTTTCACTAACGCACCTCGATCCAAAAAGCTCAAGATGTTCAAGAAGATTCTTAGATTATAAGACATGAAATTGAGTCACATGGAAGATGAGGTTCAAGATGGTTTCCTTTGTCCATGAAATCACCTCCCCCTCAAGGGACAAGTTCCACAAGGAGTGGTCATGTTCTCTGGTCTTGGCTTAATAGCATTTTTCTTGTGAAATTCTTGAACCTTGATTCGTGCTCTATGATGGTTCTCTATAGCTTCCCAAGTATGCTCATTGATGTCATACCATTTCCAATGAACGAGGTACTCCAATATTCCTTGGGGTATTCTCAAATCTAGGACATGTTGGACTTCAAATTCTTCACGATAATAATTCTCAATAGGTGGTGGACTACGTCCCTCCCCCTCAATGGTAATATGGTATGGTTCCAACATGGAAAACTCGGTGCACTCTCATGGAACTTGGTAATTGGAGCTTGAAAGTGACTCAATTAAATCTCAACCAAGATATTGAATCGATGAAGTCTCTGATGGTCTAGATTTGCACAAGGCCTTGACATCTACAATTTATTATTGAGTAACCACACTTTATCCCCAATGTGATAGGATGGATTATGAACATGATGCTAATCTACATAGTACTTATATTGTTCTTGAGCTCTATGAATCACGTTCTTTAGTTCTCTGTGAATATCCATGAGGTACTAGGCCTTATTTTTGGAATTGGCTTCCTCACATGATTTGAGAGTTTTATATCTATCCTTGGATGTTGTCCATAATTTGCAAACAAGGGAGTGATTCATAGATGTATGAGCACTATTGTTACAAGTAAACTTTACAAAGGGTAAAAGCTCAAACCAATCATTTTCATGATCATGGATGATGCAACAAAGATACTATTCTAGGACTTGATTCATCGATTTTGTTTGTCCATCTATCTTTGGATGATTGGCTATAGATAGTTTAACTTGAACACCAATGAGCTTACAAAGACTTTTCCAAAAGCAAAATATGAACTCTAGAACTTGATCACTCACAATATCATCAGACAATCCATGAAGCCTAAAGATATATCTGAGAAAAGGTCTAGCAGTGGTTGCACCTATGATTGCCTTCATAGTTAGAATGAAGTGTACCATCTTTGTAAATCTATCCACTATAAGAAGAATGGCATCATACTTATCTTACCTTCATAGATCTATGATGAAATCCATAAATAATTAAGCCCATGACCTTTCTAGAATAGGTAAAGATTGCAAGAGGCCATGAGGTTTATGTCAAGATAACTTAGATCTACTGCAAGTTCCATAGGTTTGGATAGTTTCTTTGACTTCCTTCCACATTTAAGTCTACCAAAAATCCCCTAATACAAGTTCTATTGTTTTATTCACTCCAAAATGTCATACTACAAGTTTGTCATGATGTTTTTGAAGTACTTTGATCCTAGGATTTCCTAGAGGGGCACACAGTAGGTCCTTATAGAATAGTAACCCATCCTTTCTAGGAATGCAATCACTTCTTGAACTCTTCTTTCTTGAATTTTTTGCTTGACATTACAAAAAATTTCATCATGTGGTAGAATCTCACAAATCAAATGATTCAAGGTTGAATCTTCATGATGTCTTGAAGAGATAGCTGGTAATTGTAGATGTTTTGTTTGAGAGCTACACTCTCTTGTTGATCAAAGGCCTCCTAACTTTTCTTTGGTGCATTGTAAGATCGTCTTCACAAAACATCGGAATGACATTTCTAGCATCCTAGGCAATATGTGGTAACAAAACTAAACCTGAATAAAATGTTACTCCATATAGATTGCAATCTATTGAGGATATGGGGGTCATAAAATACTCCCAATTCTTATGATCTATATACACAATAACTTTATACGTTGTGTCCTCTAGATGTTGATGGCACGTGTCAAATGTATCCACTATTGCAAGAAGTTATTAATCATGGATTTCCTAATTAATCTCTCGAGGGGAAATTTTCCTTGAATGATATGCAAATTTATGTAGGTGTCCATCATCTCCATATTGGGAGAGAATGACCTCTAAGGCAAAGTCAATGCAATATTCTCCGAGAGGAAAGGCTTGGTAGGATCAGGATGAACTAAAATTAGAGTAGTGTTGAATGTTAATTTCAAACTCTCGAAGTTTTTTACTACCTCTTTCGTCCATGAGAATTTTGCATTTCCTATAAATTTTGTGAGAGATCTCACAATCATGGAGTAATTTCTTATTAATATCCTAAAAATATTCGCAAACCCTAGAAAACATTGTACATCTTGAATAGATGAAGGTGGTTGCCAATCAAGGATTGTCTTAATTGTCTTAGGGTTCATAAAGATTTCTTGTCTCTTAGACAATGTACCCTAAAAACTCAAGTTCTGTCTCATGGAAAGAGAACTTCTTTAATTTTTCACATTAGGGAAAAACCGGAAGAAAGTGGGCCGTGTAAGGATTTCAATTACTTGTGCTTAATCTAGATTAAGTTTTTCAAATCATCTTTGAAAATTCTGTGTAAGTTCATTTAAAACGTATCTTCCAAGAATATATTAGTTTTGGAAGAGAGAGAAAGTTCATGTGAGAATCACAAAAAGTGATATGCCGCAAAGTTTGTGCCCGTCGGACGTTCAAAAAAATTGAAAGTTTCCTTCTTGTCCTTTGACCTATATAATGTTGTTTTTAGGACGTGTTCCACCTTTTTGCTTTAATCTTGAAAGCAAACCAACTTTTGTATTTTTCATAATTCTAGATGCATTTTCTATGTAGAGCTCCAATCCAAACACTTTCACAGAACATTCAACCAGCAAGACTCTATGTCATAAGTTCCATAGCAATATTTTGTAGATTCAGAAGTATGCAACAATTGGAAAGGTATTCGAAACTACTCTAGGACCTTGTGAAGCTGAAGCATCACGGAAAGAAGGCAAAAAGCATATTGACATATGGATAGATGAAGCTACTTATCCAATTGATCCTCGAATTAGAAGGTACCCACATTTTCATAATCTTCATCATTTTATTATATTTGTTGGAGATGGTGATGAGGGTTTATGTGGATATTCTCCAAAGTTGTGTAAGTTCTCAAACAACTTCATGCAATACATAAACGAGATGAATTCTCATAAATCATGATGTAGATACGAAACATGTTATATCTGATATGTATGTGATTGATTTCAAAAGGGAAATTAAAGAGCTTATAGGAACCATCACAAAGGCTTGGAGTGTTAAAGGCATAACTTACTACTTGGTGAGTTTTAAAGAGATTATTTTGCCCAATATTACTTTTTCAAAAAAACATCTCCTGGTCTTAATCTTTATGTTTTTATAGCATATCCTATTTTGCATGGTCCATTCTTTGTGGAAAAAGGAAACCTTTCGATATGTGACACTTTAGGGATGGAAAAGTCTCATTATGAAGCAAAAACAAGCTTCTTTATATGCACAAGAAAACAAGTTACAAAAATTAATCAATTTAAAGATCTTTTTTATTAGTTCTTGAGAAGATAAATAAAAAGGAACACATGCCAACAATTATCAACAGACAGAAAATATCAATGTGAGGAGAATCCTTTCAAGACAAAGCTGGATTAAATACAAGAAGAGTGAAATCTCATTCTAGTGTGAATCTGAAGGTACAAAGATGGTATTGAATAGGATTTGGAATATGTTTTGGTATTTTTCTTACCAATAATTGCATATGGATGTATTTATAATTTTTGAAACCACATAATTGATGACACAAAAAGGCATTATTCTTTTTATCTTTTGAATGAACTTGGCCTTGGAAAATATCCTCTACAAAGCTTATGTTCAAGAAAGAATGAATCTGGATTCTAAAGCTTTTCCTCTTTTCTCTAAAGCTTTCATTGTGCACTTCCCTTTGGTAAGAATATTTTCTTCATTTGCTATAAATCTCTACAAAAAAAGCAACAATAGTAAGATTCTACATGTGATAGGGAAAATGAATCATGAAGCAACAGGAAGTTGCATAAGAAAATGAAACATGACGAATTCAAGCGACTAGGCTCACTGGAAGATCTTGAATGGGCCGAATCTCTTGAATTGGTCGTCCCTCAAAATCATGAAAACACAAAGATATTTGGCCCATTTCGTTTGCAAATACATATGAATGATGAGCAATAAATGGATTGCATAAGAAGAAAATAGAGAACTCAAGTATATGAATGCATCTAGGACATGACCAATTCAAGAGATAAGGCTCATCAAAAAATATAGGATGGGCATAATCACTTGAATTGGTTGTGTCTCAAACATGATTCATAAATGAAAGGTAAATGATTTTGAACATACCTTAAGCTCATAATCATCCTTAAGCAATTCTTCATAATCATTTCTTATTCTTCTTTTGTCCTCAACAACTTCCTTTTGTTCAATTTTCCCATATACAAATGCAATTTTTTGTTTTCTCCCTATGAAAGGTCCTTCATGTCCTACACACAAAGGAGTTCATCTTGAACCTCAAATTGCATGTGAACTTCTGTATCTTATTATTGGTTTAGAATTTGGAGAAACTTACACTACCATTGCATCCCAAAAAATGCCAGAACCCTAAGATTGACTGTCTATTTGCAAGATTTCGATACTGAGAGGTCTTGATAAGCCTTTTTGTATTGGTTTTTAGACACAGACAATTCAAGCGATTAGGCCCATCCAACATTTCTACATGCGCTTAATCGGTTGAATTGTTCATGTCCTAGATTCGTGTACAAGTAAGCTCATCAAGACCTCTCGATATTAGAATCATGCAAATAGACGGTCAATATTAGGGTTTTGGCATGTTCTAAATGCAATGGTAGTATTAGTTTCTTCAAATTCTAATCCAATAGTATTATAGAGAAGTTCACATTGAATCTAAGGTTTAAGATGAATTCCTTTGTGTCTAGGGATCTTGTAGAGGGAGAAAACAAAATATCTCAGGTAATGCAATGAAACTAGTTCATGATTGATTGAAGTGATTTGGCCCATTCAAGGTCTTCCAATGGGTCTAATTGCTTGAATTGGTTGTATGTCAAAATCGTAAGAAATAGAGGCTAATTTTCCCATTTCTTTGGTCAATATCTATGAATGATGAGGAATAAAGGGGATTGCATAAGAAGAAAACCAAAGAACTCAAATATGTAAATGAATCAAGGACGTGACCAATTCAAGCAATTATGCTTATCAAAGAATCTTGGATGGGCCCAATTGCTCGAATTGTTCATGTCTCAAAGACCAATCATAAATTAAAGGGAAATGATTTTGAGCATACCTTAACCTCATACTCATCCCAAAGCAATTCTTCAACATGCGTTCTTTGAGGGCTCTAAGTTTAGATGCAAGGGACAATCAATGCAAGCGAATAGAGGCAATCAAAGATGGTCAAAAATGTGCTATCACTTGAATTGGTCATGTATAAAATTTAGGCATAATAGCACTTAGTATGGGTACACAAAGTTGTTGAAGTTAGAAAATGAGAAAAATCTAAGGGACCTAATATTTATGAGGGAAAAGAGACATTGGAGAATCCACATGGACCAATGAGTGCATGCCATGTGGAAAGGCCTTGAGACTTCCAATGATCCCATGACATGCACGAATAAAATTTTGACACATGGCAAGTTGCACGTTGAGCTCCACAATGGTCAAATGATGTGGATGAATTGAAATGTGCCATGTGGTAATGTACGTTGGGATTCACAACGGTCAAATGATGTGAACTAATCAGAAGGTACCATGTGGCATCAATGGTTAATAGATCCTCAAGTCTTTATATAAGCTCCTCAACTCATTTGTGGCATTTTTCTTCTACTCTCTCTAGCTTCACTCAACTCCCCATATTCTTCATCACATTTGTTTTTTGACTCTCTTTTGCAAGAAACAATCTCAGCTCATTGTTGGTTGAAGTCTCTTGGTGTGCAATATGAGATATGCATTTCTTTGCTTTTTGAAGTGTTTTTTAAGTTGTTCTATATAAAGCATTCATTCATATAGCTAGAAATATGACACTTGTTTGGACACAACCAATTCAAGCGATTAGGCCCATCAAAGAAGCTTGGATGGCCCCAATCTCTTGAATTGGTTGTGTCCAAAGAGAACAAGTATATGATGCCTATTTGTTTTTCCTCATTATAAAGATTTTTTCTTCATTTGATTATATAATGTTTTTCACATTTCACAAGTTGTTGATGGACAAACAAGACATTCAAGTTATTAAAGCCATTAGAGAACCAAAGATGGCCTTTATTGCTTGAATTGCTCATCTACATTGAAGCTAGATTTTTTATGTATATTTGTTTTTCTGGAGTATTATAAATATCTTACCATGGGTTTATGTTATGGAATGCAAATGAAAGAACTTGAGGGCTTGCATTATTCGACATGACCAATTCAAGCCATAAGGGTAGTGTGAGTACTTCGGATGACCCTAATTGCTTGAATCGGTTGTCTCCATTCATAACTTTCATTTGAAGTATATTTTCTTATTTGAATGTAAGACATGTATGATCATGGATTTTTTTCATGCAATACAATAAGAGATCACTTAATGGATTGCCTTTTTGGACCTGAATGATTCAAGAAATATGGGCAATCAGACATGTTTGGGTGGCCCTTATCACTTCAATTGGTCGTGCCTTTAATCCCTCCATTTTCTTACTTTTCCGTTCATATCTATAAGGATTATTTTGTTTGACTTCTTGAAGATAAAAAGATGTGAAGACTCCTTGATATGTCTGGTTTAGATTTTAGCTTGTACAATCCTATTCCAAAAGTGTGAAGAGGTTGTTTCAACAAAGGTCTTTGTCTTGGATCCACTTGTGATTGAGTGTATACTTTTCAAGCATGGCAAAATTGGTCACTTTCTCAAGAACAAAGCTCTAGTCCACTTTTGATGCACTTTTGTATCACCACATTGCCATGCATTTTGATATTATTTTAGTTTTGTAGTGTTGCCAAGCTTTTGAAGATGCACATATGTTCTAGAATCTCCTCCACCACCTCCACCACCTACAGATAAGAAGACACCAGATATGAAGAAAGGACCTCCTATCTATTCTAACTCAAGAATGTTCCAAAGAAAAAAGACAAAGTTGAAGGATCCAAAAAGGAAAAGCATAAAAAAATAGAAGATCTAGAATTTATGATACCTATGATTAGTTCTAGATAGAAATCCCATGTATTTCCAACATATGTTGGAAAATATTTATTTGTTCTATTTTGTTGTGAATACTAATTATGTACTTCAGAGCATTCTATTTAGACAAAAATGTGTTGAGGAATGATGCCATTATATCTTTATCTAGAAGATAATTTGTTTGTGATTCATGTTTGTACATGGAGCTCAATATTTGAACTTCTCAATGTTGGTCATATTTATTTCTCAAAAGGAGGAAGCACTTCTGGTGTGCCTATCATTTATGAGATCAATTAAGATGATAAGTAGTTTAGCATTTATGTTTTCCATTAATGCTATATGTTGATTTTTTTATCTCTGAAATATAGTCCTTATCTTGTATAATTAATATTCTAAAAAGAAAAAGGCACGATCGATTCAAGCAAAGAGAGCAATCGAGGAACTTTGGATGGCCCTAATTTCTTGAATTGGTCGTGCCTGGTAATGCATGTACCATTTATTATTATGATGCCTCCAATAAGTATCCTCTATAAGTAATAGTTTTGTAAAGAAAAACCACACAACCAATTCAAGCGATAAGGGCCATCAGATGTCTTTGGATGTCCCTACTTGCTTGAATTGGTTGTACCTTTTCACATGTGTTGCATAAAGATTAAAGAAACAAGGCACGACCAATTCAAGCGATTAGGGTAGTCAAAGAACCTTCGATGGCCCTTATTGTTTGAATTGATCTTGTCTTGTATCTCCTCCAATTTTTTCCATTTTTTAATATTCCTCCCCTTAAATTCTATGTATGGCTTGTTAATCACCGAAATGAATAATTTCCACCTCTTTATATTTATCCTTCGTTATCCATCTTTATACATTATTTTTTACTAGTTGTTGTCTAGGAGGAAGTCTTTGAATAATAGAAACTTTCCAAGACCAATGATATAAATCATATCAAAGCCAATATGAATATGAAGAGTGCATAAATAAAACAAAAAGTGACAAAAATATCTAGTACTCAATGTCATTGTTTTCTACTAAGAGAAAATATTATCATTTTTTGTGAAAAAACTAGGTAAGCGTGGTTACATTCTTAAAGCTTGGAACTTGATCACTTTGGGTGGCAAGCAAGTAATGCAAGATAGTTTTTTCTCTAATCTAATGTTTGCCATTGCACTATCAATTCAGAAGGTGAACTGTGGTGAAACCTCATCAAGGTACTCTAGAAGCTCTCTAACATTTTTAAGTTTCCAATTTGCAGTGACACAAATTGTGGAGAGTTCAGTTTTCGAGCTTTTTTTCCATGTTTATTAGTCATATCCTAACATTAGAGATTGTCAAGATATTTGATATGAAATAGAAAGAGAATGAATGTCATCTTTCATCTTGCACAAAACTTTGAACGTGATGATTGATCAAGAGACTCCTAATCTAATGAAGAGATCCAAGCAGCATGAAGGTGTACAAGATTTCCATACGCATTCCTTCCTCAGGGAACGTGATATTCTACAAAATAGAAAAATAGTTGAAAGTTATTGAAAAATGTAACACATTTGTTCGCATAGTCGTTATGAGGAGCTTTAAATGTTCGTATTAAACATTCAACATGTCACCACTCTTGAACATTGGAAGGAAAAATATCTACAATACGAAAATAGATATCTTGTAAAACAAAAATAATTGAAAATGATTAAAGAGCATTGTTAAACATCACTTATAGTATTAGGGGAAATGGAGATGAACTTAGCACCAAATCTTTAGCATTGTACAGATTCTAAAATCTTGCAAATCAGCTGTGTCTTCTTAATTTGAATCTGAGAATATGACCTTTTGAATGGTTTTTGTTTTTCATCTCTTTTAATTGGCTTCACTTTATAGGTACCTCTGCAACTATGCTTCATGCAATCATTTATCTCCACAAAAAGAGGTTTCCATAAGGAATCCTCTCTTTTGGTGTAAACCTCACTTGAGGGTACATGATTGGAAGGATGACAATAAGTAGAAGCCATTCAAACACTCAAAGAAATAATAGAGAAAGCTTAAAGTGGGAAACTAAGACTCACAAATTTCACGAGTATTTTTAGATAGAAAAATTTGATGTACATGTGGGAAACTAAGACTTACAAACTCTTGATCTGATGTATCAAGTGTGCCCAAAGAATCATTGAATTTTATGAGACTAAAAATATTTTGTAGCTTCAAAAATATTTCCTCTCTTGGGAAATGCAAAGATTTGCATTGTCAAGTGTGCAAAAATATCTATTTCTGTATGAAAACAAAAAATTCTACAAGGAATACAAGAAATTCAATTCCCTTAGTGGCACTTATCAAGGATATCTACAAAAAAAATCCTTTCTCTGTAGGATTAAAAGAGAGAGGAATGTTATATTCTTGTACATGTGGAGTGTCCTTATTTGTTGATTTCCTTAATCCGTCATTAGCATTAAATGGCCCCTTTTCGGCCATTTTTTCTCTGATGATATAGACCTTTTTCTCTTAGTTTCTATAGGACAATCTTTACATGTTATTTGTATCCTCTAGATTCTTTGAGAACATCAAGATATCATCAAGGTACATTACCACAAAATCATGTAAATACTCTCTAAAGATATCATTCATCATATGATGAAAAGTGGATGGAGCATTTGCAAGACTGAACGGCATCACCACATACTCATAATACCCATATCTTGTTAAAAATATTTTCTTCCATTCATCTCCTTCTCTACTCTTGACAAGATTGTAAGCTCCTAGAAGATAAATCTTTGTGGTATAGGGTATGTGTTCTTTATAGTTACTTTATTCAACCCAAAATAGTCTACACACATTCAGAGAGTCCCACCCTTCTTCTTTACAAATAGGATAGGGGCTCTTGTAGTGTTTGATAAACCCTTTAGCTAGATTCTCATCACTATTCTTACATAATTATGTAAATTCATCGAGGGATAGTCTATAGATCCGTCTCACAGTTGGTTTTGCTCCCTCTCAAATTTCTATCGCAGAATCATACCGTTTGTGCTCAAGGAGGATATCTACATTCTTCTTCTCAAAGACCTTTAAAATATTGTTACTTCCTAGATAACGTTGTTGGATCATCTTTCTTGGACTCTTGAGCTAGTACAACATAGATCATATATGTCAATCCCTTCTTTATTGCATGCATGAAGGCTTTGCCTCCTACATGTATGGAGTTACTTTTGATGTTTTGGTTACTAATTTTTTCTTCTTCCAATTGATGTTTGGATTATGTTTCATTAGCCAGGGCATTCCAATAAGAACAAGACTTACTAGAGTCGATATTATGTTGAAGCATATGTGCAAAACATGGTCACCATGGTGTAATCTTAATGGTGTGGTTTGCATGGTAATATTCCTAGATGCTATATATTGTCCATCTACTCCTTCAGCTTCTACTGGTTTGTTCTTCTAAAGTATAGGAATCCTATGTTTCTTAACCAATCCTTCATCGATGAAACATGAGGAGGCTTTTGAATCTACAAGAGTTGTAAGGGAAAGGTTCTTCTTAGGCATAATTAACTTGATAGGTGCAAGGCATGTTTCTATGGGTGTTGCTAGAATTATGAGACCCTTTCTTATATCATGGTCAGGTTGTACTATCTCCTTTAAAACTAGACTTCCTCATTTCATTGATCTATAGAGGTGAGTGGGACTTTGGATTTTGTTCTCTTATTGGGATGATTAATTGTAATATAGGGAGGGTTTTCACAAGAGAGGCATAACTCCTTATTTCTCCTTCTCTATCTCTCTTATGAAGTTAGAGTCTAGAACCTAGTTACATCTATCTACATAGGTTCATGCATAGGCTCTTCTCTAGGAGTGGGCTAGAAGGGTTTCCAATGGTGAAGTCTTCTCTCTACTTGTTTTTCTTGTTTTCTTTCAAACAAATACATATCACATTAAATGGCTTGAGGGATGTGTTCATTCAATGTCTTAACCTTAGGCATCATGAGCAAAAAGGTCCTTCATATCATCTCTTAAATCCCATCTAAATTGGCTTATGAAATAATCCTCATTCTAAGTGAGATCACATATCAATTGGCTAGATTATGATGCATAGGTAGAGGTGGCGTGGTTACTTGATGTAGCTTCTGAAGTTTTGTTTGTGCTACTCGACTAGTGTCTACATCTTCAAATGTGACGTTGAGCTCTCAAAGAAGCCCCTTATAGTCATGAAGTATTTGCATGTCCTTCTCCAAGATTGGGGTAAACCATGCTTGGAGGCGGACCGTGAAGAGCTTCACAAATGGTATCAAGGGATTTCCAAAATCAAGCGATGCTCACAGATTCATTGTCTAAAAACACATTAGTGTCATCGCTGAACAGTCACAAGGTCGTCGTGGGCTCTCCCTCTGCCATTGCCTGGACCCAATGAAAACCCTCTTTGACAAACAGCTATCCGCCACACATCGAATTAGCACTTCTCAAAGGGAAGTTGGAACGAAAAAGAAACAACAGAACAGTTGAAAGTGTGTATAATGGTGACATCTTGATCCCCCAAATTGGA
This sequence comes from Ceratopteris richardii, assembly GCA_020310875.1. Lineage (NCBI taxonomy): Eukaryota > Viridiplantae > Streptophyta > Polypodiopsida > Polypodiales > Pteridaceae > Ceratopteris > Ceratopteris richardii. The sequence goes on along the minus strand of CM035424.1, from coordinate 59,538,630 downwards.
GGTCTGTTGACTAAAAGTTCAGAATTCAAGATCCATGGACATGCGCGACGTGAACTTCTGAGTGAGCTGATGAAGAGATCGCTAGGTGCGTGTTGTTGTTTGGAAATTTAAACGATCCGCTCAAGGTATGAATCAAAAGTCAAATCTTCTGCCCCACGTCTCCTCTGACGATACGCGGCTTCCAGCATTGCAGGCTTGCACTTCTGTCTGGTCGTCTGGAATCTCTATAAAATATCTGCTGCTGAAGTGGAGATCTCAAGTTTGATCTCTCTCTCTCTCTCTCTCTCTCTCTCTCTCTCTCTCTCTCTCTCTCTCTCACACACACACACACACATCACGTCTCAGGTTTTCTGTATCGGCGTGCACATGCAGAAGACAAGCAGCTCCTGTATCGTTTCCGCCTACTCCGCCGCCCTCCTGCTCCTCCTCTTGCTGACTTCTATGCTGATTCTTCCGGCCTGCGGCTCACGGGGAGGAAGGTTGCTCTCTCCGGATCACGAATATCCCTGTGCGGAAGTTCCTTTGCAGCTTAATCCCGAATCAGAGTCCGCTCCTACCGAAGATACACTGCCGCATCATCAGAAAGCGATCTCCAACGGTGGTGCCAGCGATCAGATTCTGCGAGGACCTCTTTCATCTCCTTCTCCACTGCGGATTTCTGTGCAACCTCTGCTTGTCCCATTCAATGGGTTTCACACCTCTAATGGCATACTCTTCAACATGCTACCACGGACAAACCCTGTTCCTCCATCTGGTCCGGGCACGGGCCACAATTAGAAACCGGCAAGGAAATCTTTCTCGTACTTCTGCGTTTTCCTTAACTGCAACTTCTCACATATTGAACATTAATTCCATTGGATTTCAATGATTTTTTCATCTGATAGAATCAGAATACCATTTTACAATCACAGAGAGCTTCATACTTGAATGCGTACTAGCATTCTACATAGATGCTGATCTATTTTATACGATTCAATTAAAGCCATATTCGCATGCGAAGCTTCTTAAACATGAGAAGACCATTCTTCGCAGTTCATTTGTAAACAAGTTTCTGTAATTTGAATTTTTTTCTTGTCTCTGCTATGCACTAATCTGAAATTCTGAGTCAGACATGGGATTCAGTAATTTCATGTCGCATGATTTGAAGCCACCTGAACAGAGTGTGTATGTGTGTGTGTGTGTGTGAGAGAGAGAGAGAGAGAGAGAGAGAGAGAGAGAGAGAGAGGTGAATTTCATGAATTTGGGATACATGTCCTGAGAGTCAATTACAGTATAAACCATAGCTTCTCTATTTCTAAGCTTATAATCAAACATGTGTAGAGATCGTACCCATCTAGCCTTATGGACTTTTGAATATGTAATATAAAGCAAGTTGATGTTTTTATTGATGGGACCAAAATATAATGACGCAGCTACTGTTACGGCTGCACAACATCAATCAAAATCAAATTTAAAATTGAATAAATCCATTTGAAATGGCCAATTTTATTTTGATGAAATTATTTACCCGTTCTATAGAAGGACATCTGTTTTACCTTAATCACCTACAGTATTACATAAGGCTGCACTTATTCCAATAGTAAGATTGTTAAACAAACTTCTTTAGTCCAGCTTCCATGGCTTAGTTTTATGCTTCTTGGCAAAACGTATTCTTTCTTGAAATGATCATGCAAGAAACAATTAATAAAGTGAACGCAATCTAACTCCAGATGTTTGATAGACTTTTGGGAAGAAGTAGTGCTGACTATAGTTCATGTGATTAATCTTTCATCTAGTACTAGCAAGGGACTAAAAGTGGTACAAGAGCTATGGACAAGGAAGCCGTAATATTATGATCATCTTAGAGTTTTTGGTTGTGAAGCTTATGTTCATATGCTAATGAATATTAGACAAAACTAGACTCGAAGACAAAGGACTATAGACATCAGATAGTGCTTATCCAAATTATAAAGCATGATTGGTTGCATTAAAGGGTTCTAAGCAACAAGATCATGTTGATTTCGAAGGAATGTTCTCTCGACTAGTCAAGATGACTACATTGCACTTGTTGTATCTTGGCTTCATTGCAATGGAGGACTTAGAGGTAGGCCAAATGGATGTGAAAAGAGATTTCTTTTATGGAGATCCTACAAATGAGATCTATATGGAATGACTAGAGAGTTATGTAGTTCCTTGCAAAAAGAATCTAGCTTGTAAGCTGAAGAAGAGCTTACATGAACTTAAACAATCCTATAGAAAATGGTATCAAATTTTGCATGCTTTTACGAAGTCTCAAGCATCTTCTCGAGGCAATCGGCTTCACAAATGTCTCTAGATGAAGAGATTCACATATGGTAGCTTGATATGCTTGATACTTTAAGTTGATGATAGGATGATTGGTATGAGGTCCTATGATGACTTGTCATTGCTAAAAAAGAAGTTGAGTGAGATGTTTGATATCAAGGATTTCAGGGATGCCAAAGATATTCTTGGCTTGTACATTACTTGTGATAGGATTCAATACATATCCAAATTACTTCATAGTTTCAATATGCAAAATAGAAAGGAATTGAGTACACCTTTACCTACATATGTAAAATTAAGCAAGGATGATGTCCCAAATCACATGAGGAAAAACCAAAATTTCTTATTTGTCTATTGTTGGTAGTCTCATGTATGTTATGGTAGCTAAAAGACCAAACATTGCATTTAAAGTAGGCGTTTTGAGAAAATATATGTCTAATCATGACAAGAAGCATTAGGAAGTAGTCAAGATGATTTTGAGATATCTGTGTGGCACGAGGGACAACTTTATATGCTTGGGTAGATGACACATATCCATGATTGGTTACATGGATTTTCATTATGATGGTTGTGTAGACAATCACAAGTCTACATGAGGATACATTTTTCATTTTGCTCAAGATGCTATGTCTTGGAAATCTCATCTTTAAGAATGTACAACTCTTTCCACAACATAAGTAGAGATTCAAATTTTCCATCTTAATCACTACCATGGTACCTTAGGAGGTTATTAACATAAAGATAAAATGTGATTTAATATATGTTTTCATTATTTGCTAACCTATATATTATAGTTAATGCATAATAAGATTTTATCAACTTCTCTTTGTAGAAGGTGTGTGATTTTTTTTGAGATTGTGAGAAAAGGACACTTGACCATCCTAATTTGGTACTAAACTAGTGGGAAGTACATCTTTCACTACCTAAGTGATACCGGGATACTTAGATTGTTTTATTCAAAGGGGGGGATCATTGTTCCCATGTTAAAACGCTTTATTTTACCTAGATTTGGTTGGTTATTATGAAATGTGTGTCGATCAATGGTATTTTCTGCATGCTTGTTAGCTTATGCATATCTCTGTTGAGCAAGAAGAAACCTACTTTGGCCATTCTAGGCTGAGTATATTAAAAATTTTATAGGGACTATTGAGTTTGTGTGGCTTAGATGCATTTCGGTTGATTAGGGTATGTGCAAGTCGATTTTAAGGTATTCACGCTTTTAATAGAATGATTTTGTTGATTTCTATGCGTTCTACATCAATATTATGTGTGAAAAAGCTTCTTATGATTCAAATAGATATCAAAATGGATACTTATATTCTCATGTTAGTTTTTCGGCATTTTGGATCTTCAAGGTCTCGAAAAAATCATTGATTAGGTCATCCATCCCCAAGATTTTTCCATTAGGAAGTTAATCAATAACTTCAAAAATCTCAACATCCAGAATGAGAGCTTTAAGAAGAGTCGTCATATTTTCTGGAATTTTATTTGATTCTGACTCTAGAGATGGTTGTCATGCAATAATTCCTATGAGGAGAAAGAGTCATGGAAACCCCCAAAGGTGGTTAAAGTGATTGAAAATCACTATACAATTTTCTTAATCCTTCTTGCACTCCACCCAATCGGAATTCATCATGAGAGGGATCACATCCTTGTATTGCTCCTTCTTGAGGAGGTTGCACATTTCTTTAGTAGGTTTTTTTCACCTTTCCCACCCAATAATCTTTTGAGTATACCTATAGATTCCTTCTTTGAATTTCTCCTTCATATCTTAGCATGCTTGTTGTTCTATCATTCACCATATTCATACACATCTTTTGTAGTTTTCCTCTATTCTTCTTTCCTCATAAGTTAAAGTTGTTTCTTTATTCGTTCTCTTCTTGCTATTAGCAAGAATGGAGGCCTTTTCTAGAGTCTAAACCAAAGGAATTCCTCAAAAAAGGAACCCTCTTCTTGAAGCTTCCTTTTAGGATGATGAGATTCTTGAAGTTATTGATACACTTCCTAATGGCAAAAGATCATGACTAGATAGACTCACCAATGCGTTTTTCAAGAACTTCAAGCATGTGGTGACTAATCCATTACTTATGATGTTGCAAGAGTCTGTATCTTTCGGTGTGCTACCTAAATGTTTCAATGAAGGCATCATCAAGCTTATTCACAAAACATGCAACAAAAGTGGGATTGAGAATTGGCATCCAATTATGACATTACTAACTAGTTACAAGATCCTTGCTAAGGTTATTGCTAATTGAATTGCTTGTCACTTACAAAACTAGATGAGTGAGGATAAAAAAAGGGTTCATCAAGGGAAGCTCCATCCTCGAGGCTATCATTGATGTTTGGGAAGGACCAGTTTTTGTTGAGGATTCTGCTCAACATGTCCTCTTCCTTAAGATTGACTTCGACAAAGATTATGATAGACTTGAGTGGGACTTCATTCTGAAATAGCTAAAAGACTTGTGCTACGGTCGAAAATTTATTAAGAGGATCTCAACATTGCTGGGAAATGTGTCAACTCACATAAACATCAATGGCAATATTTCTCAAGCTACTCAATTAGAATGTTCTATCAGGCAAGGATTCCCCTTGGCCCCTCTTTTCTTTGCCATTGTTGTCGATGGTCTCAGCTGCCTTGTTAAACATCACGCATACCTAGGTCTTTTTCAAGACCTCTCTCTTCCCCTCAATCAATACCAAATGATTATGAGACTCTTTGCTAATGACACAAACAATTTTGTACATAATGATTCGACCAGCATTGATATCTTTTTGGGATGACCTCAGATTTTAGTTGATCATGGTTGTCAGTTAATCCCTAGGGGACAAATCTTTCGTCGGTTAGGTATTCAGATGGGATTCAACATTTCAATGGTTAGCAATGGAACTAGCTCTTTCTATGGTCGATAACAAGTTTGCATACTTGAAAGGTATGTAGATCAACCTCAATGGGTGAGCTATGGTGGTTAACACATTCCTTCTTTCTTTGATTATCTAGTTTCTCTCTTGCCAGAGATTCAAGGACTAAGAGATTGTCAAATTGGAAAGAATTTGTAGAAACTTTCTCTTGATAGATGACCCCAAAAGAAGGCATGTCCCCAAAATTAAGTTGGCTACTTACATAAGCCAAAACGATCAAGGTGGTTGGTGCATTCTAGACATTGAAGAAATGGTAAGTAAGGTGGTGGCCAAATAGTGAATTAAGGTGTGGGGCAATAGGAAATATGCTTGTTAGGCCAAGGTGATTTTTAGAAACACGAGCGCTCTTAGGCTTTTGGGCCTTCTAGGGTGTAAGGATCTTGATCTTCTCACTCTCTTGGTTTCCTTGTTTGTTGACTCTGACATGCTTGACCTTCGTTTGCTCTCTATGGAAGATTTGGAACAAGGTGAAACAATTTGTCAAGATCAATGAAGGTTAGAAATTGGTTGCAGCTATTAGACAACATGATTCGATCTAGTTCCCTATCAAGAGCATCAGAGGTGTTGAGACTTGGAACCTTCAAAAAGCTAGGAAAGTTTGGAACAAAGGTTTTCATTTGTGGAAATACCTCTAGAATCAATGAAAATATGAATGGATGAGATTTGAGGACACTAAGCCAGCTAACAGCTTTGTGAGGTTCGAGGGTTCCCATAAGTGGTAGGCTCTTTGATTTGTACAATTGTTCTTTCTATTAATTAAAGTTTGAGAGAGTAAGCTCTTGCCAAACTTCTTTAAGAAAGAAAAAATACTTGCAGAAGCATCCCCTCCGAAGTGGTAGTCTATGTGTACGAAAACCTGTGTTCAACTTTTAATAACGTTGAACAGATGAGACATACCTGGAATCATGTTGCGCTTTAATTATATCTTCATCACTCAATGTGTTTTTGACTTCAAAGCTGCTAGTGTTTTACATGCATTTGACTCCTCGATAAAAAGACAAAACATATCTGAATTCTTTACTTAGAAAGTTTTGACGTTGTCTTAATCTTGACTACGATACATACTCTTTATTGGTCCACATAACACACCCACACACACACTAACACACCCCGATACAGACATGCATGTATTTATATTTTCACACATCCTATACATTCTTACCTATTCCCGAGCTTCTTCAATATGTTAAATTTTCTGAAAGATTAGAGGCCAGGCTTTTGTAGTTCCTCATCATAGCTTTCAAACTAATGTTGCATTAGTGCAAAAAACTCTTTATTTTTCTTAATGTTGAATTCTTAATCCATCATCTGCTCTCTTTATCAGTCTTCAATTCTAGGTACTACATTTTCTTGGATATATACCCTCAATCGTCTGTTGTAGTTCTGTATTACTCAATACCATCTCTTCTGCTTTGTTTATCACTAGATGTGGTGATGTACTTCCATCTATTTTTTTCCTACTTGATTCAATCCTAGTTTTATTGAAGTTCCTTAAGGTAAACTTCAAAATAAATCCTCTGATGTTCTGACTATTGGACTTGGACTTGCAACTCCAAAGTTCCAAGTGGTTGACACAAAAACCCTTTTTGGTAAAAGACCATCTGTCACACATTAAAATTACTTGAGTATGAAAAAAAGGTGTGTAATGCTATTATCTTGGTCCCCTGAATTGAAGCTCCATGGACGGAAAGATCTAAATTCAAGATCCAAGGATATTCTTGACGTGAACCTCTGAATCTGGAGATAAAGGAGATCGCTGAGTGTGAGTGTGTCTGTTGTTATTTCAAGGTTTCAAATCGAGATATGAGTGAACAAATCTTCTTGCACACATCATCTCTAACAATATGCGGATTCCAGACTTGCCGTCCTCTGTAGCTCTCTGCAATCTACATAGAGCTGTGCTGATGTATTTTGGGATCTCATCTCTCTCTCTTTCTCTCTCTCTTCAAATAACGATTTATCCAGCATTGATACTTTTAGGGATACCTAAATACATTTTTTGAGGCATCGGGCTAAAAAATAAACCACTCTAAAACCACTTTGAACGCTATTATTTGGCATCCACCTAAACTTTCGGTTGACCATGACTGTCAATTAGTCCCTAGGGAACAAAGCTTTTCTCTGTTAGGTATTTGAATGGGTCAACAATAAGACTGTGTTGTTTCTAAGCTTGACAACATTTTTTCATACTTGAAAGGTATATAGATCAACTTGGCAGGGTGAGCTATGGTGGTTAACATGTTCATTTTTTTCATTGATTATCTACTTTCTCTCTTGCTGGAGATCGAAGGATAAAGAGATTGTCAAATTGGAAAGAATTTGCTGAAAGTTTCTCTCCAAGGATGACTGCAAGAGAAGGGTTGTCTGCAAAAATAAATGGAGTACTTGCATAAGGCAAAAGGATCAAGTTGGTTTGGGCATTCTAGACATTGATGGAATGGCATATAAATTGGTAGCCAAATGGTTAATTAAAGTGTGGAGGAACAGGGATGCCTCTTGGGCCAAAGTGATTTCTAGAAACATAAGCACTCATAGATTTGTGGGTCTTCTAGGGTGGAAGGGTCTTGATCTTCTCACTCTCTTGATCTCCCCCTCCACTGAATCCCATAGGCTTGAGCTTAATTTTCTCTCTTTTGAAGAGTTGAAACAAGCCGGAACATTTTACCCAGATCAATAAAGATTGGAAATGGGTTGTAGGTATCAAACAAAATGATTTGATCCAGTTCCCTATCTAGGGAATTAGAGGTATTGAGTCTTGGAACCTCCAAAAAGCTATGAAGCTTTGGAACAAAGGCTTCGATTTGTGGAAATACCTTTGGAATTGATAAACATGCCAATGGATTAGATTTGAGGACATTGACATAGCTAGGAGATCAGTGGACTATGAAGAATGGTGCATGTTACAAAGCAGATTCAATGTGTGGAAGTGCTTGAGGACTCACCTCCTTATTGGGCATGAGTCCCCTCATCTTGAGGGTGTTAGATGGCACAACAACAATAGTCTTGATAAAATTCTGAGATTTAAGAAGAATGTGGGGATTCATGTCATGCTTAATAGGAGATGGTCTCTGCATTGGTCAAGTTTTAGGTTGGATTTTAAGTTGGAATCCCTTTGCCATCCCCTAATCGAGCTAATAAATTCAGTTCTTATGTGGTCAATCCTCTAATAGGGAATTTGGACCAATGTAAAAGCTAAGAAAATTTGTGGATCCCCTCCGTAGTGTAAATGGTGCTTTCATGACAACAAGGACTTGGGATACGTCTTCTTTTGATGCACCAAGTCAATCTTGATCTAGCAGGCCCTTGGGAGTATCATGTTGTTGTATGGACAAATCAACTATAAGCAAGTATTATTGCGTGAAGCAATGAGATGTTCCTCAACATTGCGGATTGCTATAAGAGGCAAGGCCCTCTCGAAGATCTGGAAAGAGAGATCTGCTGCCAATTTTGGTAACCCTCCTAAAGAATGGTCGATCAAAAAATCTATTTCTCGAAAAACAACTCCAATTGTAAGAAGCCCCCACTTTTAGAGATCATGGAGTACTTTTCCCTGAGAGGAATAAGAGTAAAAGCATATGGGCCCCACAAAAAGGGGATGAAAAGGTTATCAAACTTCTTTGGAATGTTCTTTAGCAAAATATAAGCACCCCTTGCTTTGTGGGGTTTGGGGGTCCCATGGGTGCTAGTCCCTTTGAGTTGTACAATTTTTCTTTCTATTAATTAAATTTTGAGAGAGTTGGGTGTTGCCCAACTTCTTTTAATGTTAAACGTGTGTACGAAAACCTGTGTTCAACTTTTAAGAACGTTGACGAGATGAGACATAGCTGGAACGATGTTGCACTTTGATTATTTCTTCAACACTCAAGGTGTTTTTGACTTCAAAGATGCCAAAGAAACGTGATGGACCTGCATACCTTCGCACATGGTTTTGCATGTATTTGACTTCTGTATAAAAAGACAAAACATATCGGAATTCTTTACTCCTAAAGTTTTCACGTCGTCTTAATCTTGACTACGATGCATATTCTTTATTGGCCCACATAACACACCCACACACACCCAGATGCAGACATGCATGTCTTTATATTTTCATACATTCGATACATTCTTACCTATTCCCGGACTTCTTTATTATGTTGAATTGTCTGAAAGATTAGAGGCCATACTTTCGTAGTTCGTCATCATAGCTTTCAAACTTATGTTTATTTTTCTAATGTCGAATTTTTAAAACATCATGTGGTCTCTTTATCGTTCTTCAATTCTAGGTATTACATTTTCTTGGATGTATATCCTCAATTGTTTGTTGTGGTTCTGTATAACTCAATATCATCTCTTCTGCTTGGTCTAACACTAGTTGTGGTGATGTGGTTCCATGCAATTTTTTCCTACTTGATTCAACCCTAGCTTTGCTGAAGCTCCTTAAGGTAAATGTTGTATACCAAGATACTAAAGAATAATCTACGTAGCAGGAGTACACAAACTATTAACTCAGACCACTCACATAAAGAGAGAGTACGTATCCACCCATCCAACTCCACCCATATATATACCTCAAGGCTAAGGGAGGAAATATGAGGAGAGCTTGCCAAGTGTCCTCTCCACATGGATTCTAATCCAAGGCCTTCTAACCTTGGAAATCACATGGAATCTCATGGCCTTCACATGGATTCTTAAAAGGACTTCTCCCAAGCTTGTACGTACAAGTCTCAAGGCTTGAGAGGCCCCCCTAAGGGTTAAATACCATACCCTTAGGAAATATCAATCCTAAGGGTCAAAACCCTTCAATTTGGGAGTAAATAAATCCAAATAATTCAAGGGTTCAAACCACACTCTTGGAGACACTTTCCCAAGGGTTTCCCAATAGAATCCAAGGGTTCTCCAAGTGGTTTTGGACCCTCAAAACTATGAGAATTAGTACTAACTATCTTGAACCGACTATGGTTTATGTAGTTATGTATACTAACCTCAAAGGTCATCAAAGCTTTCCAAAGAGAAACAAATCTTAATAAATCAATTCCTTCAAATCCTGAAAATTGAGGAACAATACTTCATCAAGACACCCTCTAGATTTTCTATTGAGATGATTCAAGTTTTGCAGCTTAAGTTCCAAGGACTTACAAGAAAGATACCTATTTCTAGGCATCATATCTCACATCTTGCTAGGAACATTCTTGAATCACTTGTTCTCACCGAAGATTCAAAAGAAGATCTTTTATAGATCATTCTTTCATTTAAAGCTATTTTACTTGAATAGGCTTGGCTTACCTTTGGAGTTTAACTCCCAAAATTCTTTACCCTCTTACTTATCCAAATTTATTGTTCCACATAAAATTTGGCTATGCATTTTATGAAAAATGCATCTGCTTAAGAGGATAAAGGATAGCCTTTTCTAGGGTAAATGTCATGTTCATTCTATTTACCCTTTTGTTCATACAACTAGGTGTATTAAATTGGTTCAAGGAGGTACATTTCTACACCTCATATTGAACCTAAGACCTTAATCTAAATGGTCTTATCTTTAAGGCTTATCTTGATGTTTCCTATCGGATCTTGAGCCTATTTTCTCTCTGGCCATCAGAGAAAAATCTCAATGGGAGTTAGTTCTCACTGTCCCATACTAGTGAGTTCTTTCTCCAATCCGTAGAACTACATTCTTAACCTTTCCACATTCTTTGCCCTTATCTTTTCAATGCTCTCTGATCATTTATCATGATCATGGATTCCATCTTGGAACTCCTTGGCATCATTTTCATGAGAGCAAAGACTAAGGTTTCTAAATCTAACGTTTCTTTAGGATGACCTTTGAACTTTACTTGGTATCAAAATATAAAGGGGTTTAATCTTTTTGACCAATGGAGGCCTCTTGGATTATCCAACCATAAAGGTGTGATATAATTGACCAAGTTGGGCCACTTGGCTTTCTCAAAATTCCTCTAGCAAATTTAATAGGAGATAAGATCGAGTCTTTTTCTCCTTTAGATCCCTCTTTCAATGATATTTACTCATGGTATTTTCTTGGGATCTCCAACTCATACCTTCACGAGTTGATATCTTTGCTTAAGTCTTCAACATCATGTTGATGTTCTTCAAACCATTAACCATTCTCCTTTTAGGGATCAACAATTATATGTCACCCTTTTGACTTAAGCAAGTTGACATGCTTATCGATCCAAACTTTGGATCCATCTTTATCCATTCTCAAATGCCCTACTCGGATTATGCTTTAAATCTTTGGCTAGCTTAATTTACTTGCCAAATTGGAATTCTTTAATGAATTCCCTTCTTACCCCTCTTGTTCTTATTTTGTTTGAGATTTAACTCAAACACACTTCGGTACTTGGACATCCAATGTACTCCTTAACTTTCATGAAAGAGTTAAGGAATATCTTTTGCTTAGAAGTATCATATTCCTGATACCTTTCTTCCCCCCTTTAAAGAGTTTGCGTCCTCGAAAACTGTAGGAAATTGATGATCTTTTAATTTCCTATCCAAATGGAAGGTTCATTTATGCTAAGTTCTTCACTCAAACAGCTCTCCAATATCCTTGAGCTTAAGCTTCCATTATCCTTAAGTTCAGTGTCCCATACCATTGAACCTACTAAAGTGACATTGTAAACCTAGATGTCCCATACAATCCGGTTTACAATCCCACCTTAGTGTAGACAATTTTAGCTTTTACTCAAGGATTAAACTTCATTTGTTTTAGTCTTATCAAATATAGTCAAGGTCTTTGTAAGTTACATTCTTACAGAGTCTTGATTTGTTCTTTGAAAAGTCATTGAGCTTTCATTGAACTATTTCCTTGATTAGATGCAATCAAAGTTATCTTTGTTTATGTCATTTGATAATAGAGTTAGTATTCTCATACTAGATATCATCTATTGACATAAGTAGGCATCTGTATCAAAGGATATAGTCCATCGTAAGCTTTGCTAAATGGTTGCCTTGTTAACCATCTTGATAAATTGTTTCTTACTCATAGAGCACATTTTGGAGTAGAGTTTCTAAGAGTTTCTTTCAACCCTTTAATCTTCCTCTTCTCTAGATATGCTTAATGAGTTAGAATTCTTCATTCTTGAAGCAGTTTTCTCAAAGCTTCAAATGGATCCTATCGCTTCTCAATGAAGATGCTTAGCATGCATAAGGTTCAAAAATTGAACCCCTCCTTAAAGCATGCATGGAATTCTCATATTGAATTCCATTCTATTCAATAATATGCTCTTACTTTGCCTTCATGTTCATGCCATGCTATGATGAAACTTCAATGTTCAATTCCTAATCATCTTTCAAAGGTGCCATTTCATGCTAATGAGAAAACTTTTGCTATTCAATTGTGCCTTAAATGCTCCCTTTAAATGGATCATTCTATGTGCCATTCAATGTGCATTAGGACCTCATTTGCATCCTTTGAAATGCATTCTTAAATGCATTATCCTAATATGGCAAGAAGAATTTGAAAGTAACACTTAGCTCCATCAAAGCTACGTCCTTCTTTTGACCCTTGTATGGTGAGGTTCTATTGTGATAGTTCGTAGTTGAGGTTGGAAGCTTGGGCCATCATAACATCCTAACCTCTAGTATCCTTCATTTGCAATCTATTGGGTTGTGCCCGCGCAAGTTCGAACCCTGCAACTAATGCCTCTCCAGACTACAATTCACATAGTGTAACCGTGAGATTTTGAAGCTCGGCTCTTTGCGGTTCGCTTGCCGCTACTAGGGAAATCCTTGTTAGTGTCTTTTCCTATGCTTAATGATATGCTTAAACTCAAAATTTAACCTTATTAAAAATTTGAAGGTTCCCACATGTATGCTAACACATATATGAAATGGATATATAGTTCTAGCATCACATATGAGATGAATTCAATGCGTATTAGTGTACAAATCCTTTCATATTTATTTTCATCTTTCCAACAAATAAATTCCATCCTTTCCATTTCATGTTCTCTTCATACTTACAATGCATACAATCTTTTGCTTGCATTTCTCATACATATGTGCTAATGCAACTATATGCTAAGATAATAACTTAAATTGAAAGGTCCTTTCCAGGGACGGGTTCTCTTCAGACGTCGCTATTATGGGCGTGAGCTGCAGAATGGAGTATATATGATCCCGTATAGAAGTTACAATCCCATATACAAGTTCTGTTTTTCTTTTGAAATCTATAGATTAAAAAACTACAGAACACTTAACTCAATGAACAATCGACGGCTCAGTCAGTACATCGCCTCTGATTCTGCGCTCTCCTCACCTCTGGAGTCTCATTTCGCGTTGGACGGCTCACTCAGTACTTTGCCTCAGGCATGTCGCGTGGCTGTCACGACTCACGTTCTGTTGTGTACTTATTCGAGTCACGAGTGGTCAGTACCTCTTCTAATTGGAGTTAATGAGCCGCACAACAGTACTAACCGGCCATAGCAGTACTAACCTTTTTGAAGCTAAAATGTGTGCCAAATTCTAGAGACTAGCAGACGTAAAGGGCCATGCTATGAGTTCAAGAAGAGAACCTGGCTCTGATACCAATGTTGTATACCAAGATACTAAAGAATAATCTACCTAGCAGGAGTACACGAACTATTAACTCAGACCACTCACATAAAGAGAGAGTAAGTATCCACCATCCAACTCCATCCATATATATACCTCATGGAATCTCATGGAATCTCATGGCCTTCACATGGATTCTTAAAAGGACTTCTCCCAAGCTTGTACATACAAGTCTCAAGGCTTGAGAGGCCCCCCTAAGGGTTAAATACCATACCCTTAGGAAATATCAATCCTAAGGGTCAAAACCATTCAATTTGGGAGTAAATAAATCCAAATAATTCAAGGGTTCAAACCACACTCTTGGAGACACTTTCCCAAGGGTTTCCCAATAGAATCCAAGGGTTCTCCAAGTGGTTTTGGACGCTCAAAACCCATGTCTTTGGCCAGTTTGACCCACTAGTTATACAACAGTAAACTTCAAGATAAATCCTTTGATGCTCTGACTCCTGGACTTGCAAGTCCAGAGTTTCAAGTGGTTGACACCAAAACCCTTTTTTTTTTCTTAAGATCATCTGCCACACATTAAAATTACGTGAGTGCGCTTTACACAGTTTTGAGTGGGAAAAAAAGGTGTGTAATGCTATTATCTTGGTCCCTGTGAATTGAACGTCCATGGATGGAAAGTTCAGAACTCAAGATCGAAGGATATTTTCGACGTGAACCTCTGAATGTGGAGATAATGGAGATCGCTAAGTGTGTGTTGTTATTTTGAGGTTTCTGGTTGAGATACGAGAGAGCAAGTCAAATCTTATCGTACACATTCTGTCTGGCGATACGCAGATTCCAGACTTTCCATCCTCAATAGCTCTCTCCGATGTATAAAGAGTTGTGCTGCTGTATTTTGGGATCTCATATCTCTCTCTCTCTATCTCTCTCATACACACAGATAGACGTATTGGAATAGCCCTCAGGTTTTCTATTTCGAAGTGCACATGTAGAAGACACCCACTACCTATATTGGTTCCGCCTCCGCCGCCCTCGTCCTCCTCCTAACTTGTATGCTAATTGTTCCGGCTTGCGGCTCACGTAGAGGAATGTTGGTCTCTCTAAATCACGAAGACGCTCCTCTATTCTCTTGCGTATCATAGTTGTTAGATATTTATTAGTACAGAGTGCTTTCTCAAGATGCAATTATATTTATCTTATCACCATGTTGCATGAGTGATGCATTCATCTTCTTGTATTGGTGCATCCATTAGTATTATTCAGTATAAGGAATACGCGGGCATAGACACGACACGTTTTTGTCACTACATGATCGTGAATTTTGTCGGACCGAGCATCGAGCGCGTGTCATCGTATACATGATGCTATTCTTGATGTTATTTTTTACGCCGTTTGAGACGCTTATAGTGACGTTCGTAAGGGCTTGCTATATTGGCATCTCTAATGCGATGAAAAGGCAAGCCTTGCATATGCGACAGACATTTTCATCGGCTAGGTGATGATGATGGGTGTCGATTATTCACAAATTGTATGATCACATACATGACGTTTCTACATCGCTTATGTGATGGTCAAGCTTGATAAAAGTAAAAAGAAAATGTCTAATCGCTCTTTGATTGTGATTTTACGTGAAATTGATCGAAGAGCTCTCCAATGTTCAGATCTGTATTGCTCTTATGAGCTCAAGCAATCTCTTCCTAAACCTTCTCTTTTCTAATCTCTCTCTTATATTGTCTATCTCTCTCTCTCTTTGTTCTTATCTCTTTTAATCTCTCTCTTTCTCTCTCTCTCTCTCTCTCTCTCTCTCTCTCTTTCGCTCTCTTTGCAAGTTATTCAAGAAGTTCCCCAAACATAAAATATGGCTAATTATTGTAAGTACAATTTTCATTGTTTCTATATCATTTAAATTATTTTATTTTCATTAATTGACTTACTCACTTATGCATTCATATGCACAAATACACATATACATGAACATGAACGTTCACACTTTTACACACACATACATATGCACATACACATACACATGCACATGCACATGCACATGCACACACATACACACACATAAACTTACACATACACATACACACACATACACATGCATATGCACAAACATATGTACAAACATATGAAAAGACATGCATGCAATATTGCATATACACATACACACATCAACGCATAATTATTATACACATGCATATGCACATTCACATGCATGAACATGCACATGGATACAAATGGAGATGCATGTACATGTACATGCTTGCTCATACATATACACATGCATATACATACACATGCACACACACACATATACACATACATACTTATACACATACACATACATATGCGCATACATACATATACACAAACATACACATACACATGCCCATGTGTACACACACATATGCACATACACTGACACATACACATGCACATACATACATATACACACACATATGCATATACACTTACACATACACATGCACATGCATATACAAGTGCACCCATCTCCTAAACCATAGCTTTCTCCCAATCTACATTTTTTATTCCATCTTTAAAACAGCCATCAAAGGTCTTGCTATAATTGAAATACGTTAATTTTTGAATTGAACAATCCCATTCTCTTAGTAACTACACCTAAATTTCTTCTCCTTGACCGAGTCCAATTGCGCTTTAGAACTCATCATCATTAGATGATGCTCCATCTTTTATTTTTTCTTGGACGCACTACTATGGCGGAAAATGGTTGGGGAATTGGATCATTGTTGTTTCCTTATTCGTGGAAAAGTTTTCTATCTTCCCTGGTCTATTCTGCCACGTTCGAGAATGCCATCTCTCTGACATAAATTATTCTCTTGATGGTATTTGAGCTTTAGAAACTTATATTTAGAAATCATTTTTATTCAGTCTAAAATTAATCTAGTTTATTAAGTTATTAATAGATTCATTATCATCTGCAGGGATTCGTACTACAAAAAAACTCATATGTAAGCCTACCTTAAGTTAGAGAATCGCTTTGAAAATTAAGGTCGAAATCGGAGCTCTATGCGAAATTGAACTTGGAACTCGATGCGAACTTGGAACAACCAAATGAGTCTCAAATGAAACGTGAAGCTACCCAACGTATGAGCTATCGTTTTTTATCTTATTTATTTAAAGGTCATTACTCAACCATGTCCTCAATTTCGGGGTTCAGTGTCTTTTGTCGGGAAAATTGCTTCCTTGAATTGAGTCCAGTGGTACTCAACAATTGTAACATTCCTGATGCTTAAGGAATCTCTTACCGTTTTCCTTCCTATATTTATTATAACATATTTCATTGCATATTCAAGCAATGATGGGTTTGCATTCTCCCTCCGAGTCGTAGGTAGAGGTCCTACTATACTACTCATCCGTCCATTGCGTTAATGCCGCTATACATTACTTAGAAAGAATGATATAAGAGAATTAGGAACATCTAAAGCCACTTCTCGATGCAATTTTAAGGAAGAAAAAAAACTCGAATCGTTTAAATTAATAATTAAAGTCCATACATTAAAGGGGAGTTACTTTAAAAAGGAAATGATTCCAGAAAAAAAGCATTCAATCATAAACAGATGCTCTTGGATACTTAACGCTTCATGCAGAACCTTGTGCATGAGCTTAAGAAGAGAAAAAACAGCCTTATGAAGAAGATCGAATGGAATTTAATAACAAAAAGGAAAGTTTGATGGTAGAAATCACCAAGGACATAAATCTTGGATCTCGCGTTATGTAATAGGGAAACGCCTTTAGGGCATTAGTTCATCTATATGGAGTCGAATTCATACATTCATTTGTATTTATATATACTGTAGAGGAGGTACTGGGGTATCCGTTTTTAACAAAAGTAGAGATTAAAGATTAACACATCCAGTACGTCGCCTACTCAAGGGGGGTTCTCTTTAGGGAAGTATACCCTTTAACATTTCTGTGATCAGGTAGATAACAAGGAGACACTTCATAAAATATGGACAACAATTGACCAAGGAAGACCATACACTTCTTGATTCGATTCAGATGATTACAAGATTTGTCAAGGAAATGCTCAAAACTAATGCTCAGAGCTTCGTGGTACTCTATGCAGATAAATACAGATCAATACAAATGATGAAGGAATTGCTCAAGAGAATAGAGCTTAACACCAATAGTGTCTCACAGAAAAGAAAGAAAATCCAAGACACTCTCTTACACTATAGTGCTCATAGCCCTCCACTGAGAAGCCTACCCTCTATATCCACACTACAGAGTAGCTCCTACAATAGGCTTGAAACCACCAGGTGCAAGAGAGAACTTCTGCACGTATACACGCGTCAAAGTAACTCCAAAAAATGTACCAAAAAGTGTGTATGTAACACCAAATGAGCACAAATCCTTTGATTTTATAGGCCCCAATAGGCCAAGAGCCTTGCCGAATCTTCACGTCCATTGATCACGCGGCGGTTGATTGCCCAAGATTGGAGGGGTAAATCAAATATTCCACTTGATTTGAATTAGATCCACAAAGATAGGTAGTCGCCGTGAATGGTTGGCGGCAACATTTGTTCATCCACTTTTACTTTTAACAATTACCTTTTACCCTTATTTCTTACTTGCAATCTGAGGCCACTTTAGTTATACCGTCTGAGAGATTGGGGTGACAGGTGGGGTAGCATCAATAATAGTAAAGCCCATGTACTTCTTCATTATTGTGACGGCTAGAAGATCATCCTTCCTGAAGATGCCAACAAGAGTTCTGCCATTCCACACAAGGAGGTTCACCCGAATCTCCTTGGAACCTTCGATTGGCCTCTCTGAGTCCCGAATCAACTCAATCCGCTCAATCCGAGTGTATACTGACCATCCAGTCATGTAAATCAAATGCTTTGCCCCAACAATTGCTTTATTGATATCCTCCCATCATCTCTGCTACTGACTGTCTACCATCACCGAGATATGCGTGAAGGTGTGGGTGCATGTGTGTATGGGTGTGTGTGGAAGTGTGTGTGTGTGAGGGTGTGTGTGGAAGTGTGTGTGTGTGAGGGTGTGTGTGGAAGTGTGTGTGTGTTTGAGGGTGTGTGTAGAAGTGTGTGTGTGTGAGTATGTGTGAGTGGAAGTATGCATGAGTATGTGTGAGTGGAAGTATGCATGAGTATGTGTGTGGAAGTGTGTGTGTGTGAGTATGTGTGAGTGGAAGTGTGTATGCATGAGTATGTGTGAATGTGCGTGTGTGAGCGTGAGAGAGATAGAGTGTGAGGGGGTGGAGTGTGTGGGGGTGAGCGGGGCGGGGGGTGTAGGGTGGGATAGAGGGGATGGCGGAGTAGTGGAGGCGGGGGTGGCGGGGTACTGGAGGCGGGGGTGGCGGGGTAGTGGAGGCGGGGGTGGCGGGGTAGTGTAGGCGGGGGGCTGTGGGGATAGGCGGGGGTGGCAGGGTAGCGTAGGCGGGGGGCTGCGGGGATAGGCGGGGTGAGGGCGGGGTGGTGTAGGCGGGGTCCTGCGGGGGCAGCGGGAGGGATGGCGGAGGGCAGCGGAGGGTGGGGGGGGGACCTGCGGAGGATAGCGGGGGGGGGGGGGTGGCGGAGGGCAGCGGAGGGTGGGGGGGGGAACCTGCGGAGGATAGCGGGGGGGGGTGGCGGAGGGCAGGGGAGGGTAGGGGGGGGGGACCTGCGGAGGATAGCGGGGGGGGGGTGGCGGAGGGCAGCGGAGGGTGGGGGGGGGGACCTGCGGAGGATAGCGGGGGGGGGTGGCGGAGGTAGCGGGGAAGGAGAGAGAGAGAGAGAGAGAGAGAGAGAGAGAGAGAGAGAGAGAGAGAGAGAGAGAGAGAGAGAGAGAGAGAGAGAGAGAGAGAGAGAGAGAGAGAGAGAGAGAGAGAGAGAGAGAGAGAGAGAGAGAGAGAGAGAGAGAGAGAGAGAGAGAGAGAAAGAGAGATGGAGAGAGAGAGAGAGAACGCGGAGGGCGGGGTGAGGACTAGGCGGGGTGCGGGGTGAGGACTAGGCGGGGTGCGGGGTGAGGACTGGGCGGGTTGCGGGGGAGGAGAGAGAGAGAGAGAGAGAGAGAGAGAGAGAGAGAGAGAGAGAGAGAGAGAGAGAGAGAGAGAGAGAGAGAGAGAGAGAGAGAGAGAGAGAGAGAGAGAGAGAGAGAGAGGAGAGAGAGAGAGAGAGAGAGAGAGAGAGAGAGAAAGAAAGAAAGAAAGAAAGAGGGGACGGGGGGGATAGGCGGGGTGAGGGCGGGGTGGTGTAGGCGGGGTCCTACGGGGGCAGCGGGAGGGATGGCGGAGGGCAGTGGAGGGTGGGGGGGGGGGACCTACGGAGGATAGCGGGGGGGGAACCTACGGAGGATAGCGGGGGGGGGGGGGTGGCGGAGGGCAGCGGAGGGTAGGGGGGGGGACCTGCGGAGGATAGCGGGGGGGGGTGGCGGAGGGCAGCGGAGGGTAGGGGGGGGACCTGCGGAGGATAGCGGGGGGGGGGTGGTGGAGGTAGCGGGGAAGGAGAGAGAGAGAGAGAGAGAGAGAGAGAGAGAGAGAGAGAGAGAGAGAGAGAGAGAGAGAGAGAGAAAGAGAGAGAGAGAGAGAGAGAAAGAGAGATGGAGAGAGAGAGAGAACGCGGAGGGCGGGGTGAGGACTAGGCGGGGTGCGGGGTGAGGACTAGGCGGGGTGCGGGGTGAGGACTAGGCGGGGTGCGGGGTGAGGACTGGGCGGGTTGCGGGGGAGGAGAGAGAGAGAGAGAGAGAGAGAGAGAGAGAGAGAGAGAGAGAGAGAGAGAGAGAGAGAGAGAGAGAGAGAGAGAGAGAGAGAGAGAGGGAGAGAGAGAGAGAGAGGAAGTTAGAGAGAAAGAAGGGGAAATGAGGGTTGCTACAACTGATTTGGAGGTTTTAAGGGTCACAAATCGACTACACACAATCTCTGTGGACCAATTTTGAGGTTGGAGATAACATACGAGGGATCCTGAAGGACGCATTCTGAGGTTGCAAATGATGAAGAAGTAGCAGGGAGAGCTTCAAGGAGATGTCTTGAGGTTCGAGACGAGGAATAAGCTAATGGGAGGTTGAGAAACGAAAAGATAAAGATAAAGAAGGGGAAAAGAGGGGTGCTATAGACCCCCACACCAAGATTTTGCACCACCTCGGTGCAATTTCCTTCTCATCTTCTTATTGAATGAAAACAACTGCAAATACTTGAATAACATGTGGTATGTACAATGGTTGAAATTCTTCCAAGCTGACTTAGTTTAAGTACCTTTTCATCCTGGAGATGTTGACCAAGGGAATCCTTTTACCCTGCAAATCTTCCAAATGCACTGCGCCATGTGGCAATACCTTGATCACCTTATAAGGTCCTACCCATTTAGGTGCCAATTTAGTTGAAATTGCTGGGACCTGATGCACTAAAACCATGGACCCTTCCTGAACTTCATTGGACCTCAGATACCTGTCATGCAATCTCTTGCGCTCTTCTTGTGTTACCAGAAGTTTCTGCATGGCCCCTTCTCTATATTCTTCTAATGCCACCAATCTCTGAATGGGGGGTTCAATTCCAACGGTTTTGATTCCTATTTCCTTTCTGATAATAAACTCAAATGGGGCCAATGCCTCTTTTCCATATACTAAGCGGAATGGGGTTTCGCCAGTGGTTCCCTTCTTCGTGGTTCTGAAAGCCCAAATTGCACCGATCAATGCTAGCGGCCAGGAGCTTTGATGATCGAAAGATAATTTGCGAAGCAGTCCAATCAAAATCTTGTTGGAACTCTCTGCTTGGCCATTTGCCCTTGGATAGTAGGCACAAGATTTTTTATGGAAGATTTTGTACCTGTCAAATATAAACTGGAGCAATTGATTTACAAAATGTGTGCCCCTATCACTCGTAATCTCCAGTGGGCAACCAAATCTTGAGAAAATACGTTTATACACAAATTTAGCTACTGTTAAAGCCGTGCAGTCCACAGTAGCTTTAGCCTCTATCCATTTAGTGGCATAACATGTAGCCATCAAAATATGCTTTTTACCTCCAGGTTGACCAGTTGGGCTAATTGGTCCTATGAAATCAAGACCCCATCGTTCAAATGGGAGCCATCCCGTAGATATGACCAATGGTTGGAAATTTAATCTGGTGGGCGCGGGGGCACACCTTTGGCAGATGTGGCATTCTTTGGCAAACTTGATTGCATCTTTGAAAATATGAGGCCACCATAAACCCTTGTGGTTGATTCTATGAGCCAATTCTTCCCCCTTTAGGTATCCTTCACTGTGTGCAGCCTCTAGCAAACGATTTACCTCCTCTGGATAAACACACCTTCTCAATATATCATCCTGACAGTATTTATATACATTTCCATTTATAAGAGAATATGCTTTGGTTTTCAGGAGCAATCTTCTCTTTTCCACAGGTGTCAAGTGTTCTGGGATCTTTCCAGTAGTCAGAACATGGAGAATTTCATCATACCAACCAATCCGGATTGCTACTAGAAAAAGATTGCTATCCACCAATTCATCATTAATACCTGTTGCCTTTTTGCTCATTGCCGTCCTGGACACTTGATCTGCCATGTAGTGCTCTTTTCCTGGCTTAATATGAATATCAAAATTAAATTCTTGAAATAGGAGTAACCATCTCCAAATCCTTCCAGCTACTCTAGGCTTGTTTATCAAATACTTCAAGGGCTGATGATCAGAAATAACAATGAAATGTACACCAAGGAGATAATGTCGGAACTTCTGAAGAGCAAATACGATAGCCAAACCTTCTCTTTCCGTTGTACTGTAATTTCTTTCAGCTTGGTTGAGTAGTCTGCTTGCATAAGAGATAGGTCTATCCACTTTGTGAGATGATGGTTGAGCTAGAACTGCACCAACAGCATGAAGACTAGCATCTGTATGCACATGAAATTCCAATGACCAATTAGGAACACTTAAAAGTGGAGCAGTACATAGCCTCAACTTTAGTTCACAAAATGCTTTGTCAGCTTCAGCACTCCGTGAGAAAGGGATCTTTTTGCTGGTAAGCCTTGACAAGGGCTTAGCAATTTCCGAATACATCCTAATGAATCTTCTGTGATACCCTGCATGGCCCAAGAAACTTTGCACTTCCTTTGGGCTTTGTGGAATTGGCATGGAAAGAATAGCTGTAACCTTTGCGGGGTCAACAGTTATGCCTTCAGCAGATACTATGTGACCAAGAAGAGTGCCCTTAGTGACCAAAAAGTGACATTTATCAGGATTCAATTTCAAACCTGTTTTGAGACATTGCTCAAAAATTTCTTTTAGATTTTCCAAATGGTCATGGAAATCTTGAACTACTGCCCTTCTATCTGTACCTGAAAATACTGAAAAGTCATCCATGAAAATGCGTAGAAAGGTTGTTAACCATTTGCCCAATATCAGATACATCGTTCTATTAAATGAAGCAGGTGCATTCTTCAAACCAAAAGCCATTCGAGTATAGACATAAGTGCCCCAGGGAGTAACAAAGGCTGTTTTGTCCCTATCATCAGGATGGATCACTATCTGATTGTAGCCACTAAAACCATCCAAGAAACTATACAAAGTGTGACCATCTACCTCTTCAAGTACTTGCTCTGTGAAGGGCTGAGGAAATCCATCTTGAATAGTTACTTTATTCAAAGCACGGAAATCAACACATACTCTTATTTTTCCACTATTTTTCTTGGGAACAATAACCATAGAAGAAAGCCACCTGGAATGTTCTACTGGCACAATTATACCTGCTTCTTCTAATTTTGTAATCTCTGCTTTTACCGCCTCTGCATACTTCGGATTGAGTCGATATGGCCTACTTCTTACAGGTGCAGCTCCCTCAACTAAGGGTATCCGATGTAACCCAAGCTCTTCTGGTATCCCTGTTAGATCTTTGTAGGACCATGCGAAGACACTTTTGTAAGTAAAAAGCAAAGAAGTTACCTTCTGTAGTAAATTAGGATAATGCCACAACCAGGATGCCAAATGGACTACTTGAGGGTTCTCTTCATCCCCTAAATTTACTTCTTGAACCAATGTTTCAGGACTGGCCTTGTTTGATAAAACATCTCCACTATATGCAGGAGTGGAGTTTAATTTATATTCTGCAACATGTTCTTCCATCCATCCTTGAGGTATATCTGAGAAAGGAAGATCTTCTCTGCCCTTAGGTTCAAAATCTTCTACCTCTGATACTTTTATCTGGGTTGCTTCCTCAAGGCTTGTGCTTTCCTGCAATTGCTCATTCTCCAATACCTTGTGGTCTTCATTGCCCTTTCCTGTAATTACCTTATCTGCAACTTCTTCCTCAATTTCATTAATCTCCACTGTGCAACACTCTGCACTTCCCATCATCCAATTTAACAATGTATCATCTTCTTGGGGTATAGAGGGCATTACCTGAGTATCCACAGTATATCCAGTGGTTTTTCTTGAGTCGAATCCCTCTTCCAAATGTAATTGTAGTTGGCTATTGGTGCTTGTTGAAATCCATAGTTTGTTTTTCCCCCAATCTTGCAAAGCTTTTGCTTGTCTCAGCCAAGGTCTCCCCAGGAGCAAAGGATAGGAAGTCTCCTATGGAAGTGCAATAACAACAAAATCCAACACAAAGTGGCAACCCTGTACTACCATCAATACCTTTTCAATAATGCCAAGTGGCGCAACCCGATGTTGATCTGCCAATGTAACCGTGAATGGTGCCCACTTTGTGGGGTTCAATTTCAGCTTCTTCATTGTAAAATCTGGCATCAAATTGATACCAGAGCCTCCATCTATGATCACACCTGTAAGAGCTTCATCCTTTATACAAACTGATAATCTCGAACTTTGGTAGTCTGCTAAGGGTGCAGGAGGAAAATCAACCATGAAACCATCTATACTAGGTGATTGGACCAAGTGAGCAGAGTGTATAATCTTTAATAAATCACTTCTTATTTGTGAATGCATCCTTATAAGTTCATAGAGACTAATCTTGTGATGAATACCTTTCAAGATCTGTTCAATGTTTACCTCCTGAGTATTTTCTTGTAGACGTGTTGGTTGGCCCCTTAGAGAAGTAGTCATTTCTTCATAAGCTCCTTCAATTTCCACTTGGTCCTTCCATCCAGACTTCTTTTCTTCCTCTTTATCCTGAATTCCTTGTTGTTCCCCCCTAAGGTTTGCTGCTGCTTGCCTAGCCCTGGTCATCATGGGCATAGCAGAGGATGAAACAACATAGGATTGAGTAGTCATACCTTCTACTGGTGGGGAGACTGCAATCATGTGAATTGGAGCAGGACGACCTCTTGGGCAATCTTTGGTATAATGATCCTTGGCCTCTGGACAATGCTGACAAGGAGGTGCATCTTCTGGAAGAGAACACCTATTTTGCATGTGGCCGTACTCACCACAACGATAGCACATCAAAGGATTATTATATCTAGGTCTTGCAGGCCAATTCTCCTCTCTATTTGAAGTATTTGATGTACTAGCATAATATGAATCCAAATTTTGAGGGTTACCTCTCTGCTATGTACCCTTGAGGTAATAGCAATCTCTGGCTTCATGACCATCTTTTCCACAAAATTGACAGCTTACCTTAATAGGGCAATTAGCATTGGAATGTCCATTGTTGTTACAGATTGTACACCAAATTTGTCTCCTTATATCCTGAGTGGTCTTCAAATCTTCTAACTCTCGGCGAAGTTGAGCTACTTCATCATCAGTGCGACGCAGTGGTGGCAAGACCTTCTCTTCTTGTTGGTTTTGTTGCATCTTTAATGCTTCCAATTCCCTCCTCAGTTGCTCAATAGGATCCATGTCTGCAGTGTACTTTGGTTGTGCATCCCCTTTGAAATGTTGCCTTGCTTCTTCAATGCGTGATGCCGCTGCAACAAAATCATTGAGGGTCGCATGCAATCTAAGAGATTCACGAAGCTTCTGCTGAGATGACCTGGGCAGAGCTTTCTCAATCCATTTTTTAACCCATTAGGGGAAAAAGTGAGCCCTGCATGGGCCTTGTAAGGATTCCTAATTTTTAGGAATTAAAATGCTTAATCCCCTTGATTAAGGAGCCATACAAAACCATCGGTGGTTTTTCCAAATAAAATAGTATTCTTTTTTTTTTATGTTTGAATTATGAAATCTAATGCTTTAGAGCCTTTGGATGCTTAAAATCAATGGTTGAGATTGAAGACGAATGATCCATAGAGAGAGAATGTCAGAGATTCGTGTGGTCGTTTGGCTTTATTTGCGCAGGCAAAATGCACCTTCTCTGCATGAGTATTGACCATTAGATCATGGATGAATCCGACGGAAGTCCGCATTCGGCGCTGATCTAGTTTTGCGTGGGCAGTGGAGCCGTTCGATGAAGATGTAATCCGATGGCGGAGGGAAAATCGCGCGCTCAGATTTTGCTTCTTCAAGTTGAACCCTTGGATGGTGGTTGGATCCAATGGCTGCCATTTAAGGCGCCTATTCTTTTCGGGATTCAAGCTGTGCCGTCGGATGTAAGAGGCTATCTAATGGCTAATAAACAAAGGCGCCTTTTTGCAGCTCTATCTCATCCTAGCCATTAAATCTCTTGCTCATCCAAGGGTCCAAAAGCATGGATGCCTTGACTTTTGCCATTCACTCTCATCCATTGGATTTTGGAGCCAATCCAAGGGTTAAAATGCATTCGAGGGGCATTCAAAACCATTCAAGTGAACAAAACCACCCCTTCTAGTTGTTTTTCTCCTATTTGACCAAACAAAAACAAGGGAAGCCTATGCCTAGCCTAGGTGATTAAGCTCCTAGACTGTGTCCACCACCCTCCTCTCATTGGTCCATCACTAATCACTCCTTAATCTAAAAGGCCCATGCAGGGTTCATTTTTTCCCCTAATGCAAAAAGTCACCTGGAGCATGTGGCAGACGTGCAACAAGTGCTTTTGTTCTAGTGTGAAGTTCATGAAAAGATTCACCTGGCCTTAGCTTCAAATTCTCTAGCTGATCTAAAGCTCTTTTCGAAGAATCACTTGGTCTGAATGTTTGCGAGAAAGCCGTCTTGAGAGCCTCCCAAGTAGTGAAATGGCCATCTGCATATTGACTAAACCATTTATCTGCAAGACCCTCCAATGTGGATGGAAAAAGTGCCAACATTGCATCTTCTCTATTCTACAGACCACGTCCACGGCATAAAGAGATAAATCTCCTCACATGATCATCAACATCTTCATAAGCATGTCCCTTGAAGGTAGGGAACTTGATGTTGATCCTGGAGAGTAGATGAGAAAGATCCTCCATTTGGACTGGTGTCTCTTCTGACGTATCTGAGGAGAAGTCTAGAGTTCTCCTATACCACTCTTTTGACAATGGTGTCGCACCCAAATCAATAGATAAATTTAGGGAGGACAGAGGGGAGGTAGACTCACTAGCCGTGGTTATTTCTAACTTGTTAAGGCTCCTTCGAACACGAAGAGATTCCTTATCTGCTCGTGTATGGGTCATGTACCTATTCGCAATTGCAATAGGGAAAAACACCTCTCACAGAAATGCAAAGGTCCCACCGGGTGTGCCAAACTGTAGAGGAGGTACTAGGGTATCCGTTTTTAACAAAAGTAGAGATTAAAGATTAACACATCCAGTACGTCGCCTACTCAAGGGGGGTTCTCTTTAGGGAAGTATACCCTTTAACATTTCTGTGATCAGGTAGATAACAAGGAGATACTTCATAAAATATGGACAACAATTGACCAAGGAAGACCATACACTTCTTGATTCGATTCAGATGATTACAAGATTTGTCAAGGAAATGCTCAAAACTAATGCTCAGAGCTTCATGGTACTCTATGCAGATAAATACAGATCAATACAAATGATGAAGGAATTGCTCAAGAGAATAGAGCTTAACACCAATAGTGTCTCACAGAAAAGAAAGAAAATCCAAGACACTCTCTTACACTATAGTGCTCATAGCCCTCCACTGAGAAGCCTACCCTCTGTATCCACACTACAGAGTAGCTCCTACAATAGGCTTGAAACCACCAGGTGCAAGAGAGAACTTCTACACGTATACACGCGTCAAAGTAACTCCAAAAAATGTACCAAAAAGTGTGTATGTAACACCAAATGAGCACAAATCCTTTGATTTTATAGGCCCCAATAGGCCAAGAGCCTTGCCGAATCTTCACGTCCATTGATCACACGGCGGTTGATTGCCCAAGATTGGAGGGGTAAATCAAATATTCCACTTGATTTGAATTGGATCCACAAAGATAGGTAGTCGCCGTGCATGGTTGGCGGCAACATTTGTTCATCCACTTTTACTTTTAACAATTACCTTTTACCCTTATTTCTTACTTGCAATCTGAGGCCACTTTAGTTATACCGTCTGAGAGATTGGGGTGACAGGTGGGGTAGCATCAATAATAGTAAAGCCCATGTACTTCTTCATTATTGTGACGGCTAGAAGATCATCCTTCCTGAAGATGCCAACAAGAGTTCTGCCATTCCACACAAGGAGGTTCACCCGAATCTCCTTGGAACCTTCGATTGGCCTCTCTGAGTCCCGAATCAACTCAATCCGCTCAATCCGAGTGTATACTGACCATCTAGTCATGTAAATCAAATGCTTTGCCCCAACAATTGCTTTATTGATATCCTCCCATCATCTCTGCTACTGACTGTCTACCATCACCGAGATATGCGTGAAGGTGTGGGTGCATGTGTGTATGGGTGTGTGTGGAAGTGTGTGTGTGTGAGGGTGTGTGTGGAAGTGTGTGTGTGTTTGAGGGTGTGTGTAGAAGTGTGTGTGTGTGAGTATGTGTGAGTGGAAGTATGCATGAGTATGTGTGTGGAAGTGTGTGTGTGTGAGTATGTGTGAGTGGAAGTGTGTATGCATGAGTATGTGTGAATGTGCGTGTGTGAGCGTGAGAGAGATAGAGTGTGAGGGGGTGGAGTGTGTGGGGGTGAGCGGGGCGGGGGGTGCAGGGTGGGATAGAGGGGATGGCGGAGTAGTGGAGGCGGGGGTGGCGGGGTACTGGAGGCGGGGGTGGCGGGGTAGTGGAGGCGGGGGGTGGCGGGGGGCTGTGGGGATAGGCGGGAGGTGGCAGGGTAGTGTAGGCGGGGGGCTGCGGGGATAGGCGGGGTGAGGGCGGGGTGGTGTAGGCGGGGGCAGCGGGAGGGATGGCGGAGGGCAGCGGAGGGTGGGGGGGGGGACCTGTGGAGGATAGCGGGGGGGGGGTGGCAGAGGGCAGCGGAGGGTAGGGGGGGGGGGGAACCTGCGGAGGATAGCGGGGGGGGGTGGCGGAGGGCAGCGGAGGGTAGGGGGGGGGACCTGCGGAGGATAGCGGGGGGGGGGGGTGGCGGAGGGCAGCAGAGGGTAGGGGGGGGACTTGCGGAGGATAGCGGGGGGGGTGGCGGAGGTAGCGGGGAAGGAGAGAGAGAGAGACAGAGAGAGAGAGAGAGAGAGAGAGAGAGAGAGAGAGAGAGAGAGAGAGAGAGAGAGAAAGAGAGATGGAGAGAGAGAGAGAACGCGAAGGGCGGGGTGAGGACTAGGCGGGGTGCGGGGTGAGGACTAGGCGGGGTGCGGGGTGAGGACTAGGCGGGGTGCGGGGTGAGGACTGGGCGGGTTGCGGGGGAGGAGAGAGAGAGAGAGAGGGAGAGAGAGAGAGAGAGAGAGAGAGAGAGAGAGAGAGAGAGAGAGAGAGAGAGAGAGAGAGAGAGAGAGAGAGAGAGAGAGAGAGAGAGAGAGAGAGAGAGAGAGAGAGAAAGAAAGAAAGAAAGAAAGAGGGGACGGGGGGGATAGGCGGGGTGAGGGCGGGGTGGTGTAGGCGGGGTCCTGCGGGGGCAGCAGGAGGGATGGCGGAGGGCAGCGGAGGGTAGGGGGGGGGACATGCGGAGGATAGCGGGGGGGGTGGCGGAGGGCAACGGAGGGTAGGGGGAGGGGAACCTGCGGAGGATAGCGGGGGGGTTGGCGGAGGGCAGCGGAGGGTAGGGGGGGGGGACCTACGGAGAGAGAGAGAGAGAGAGAGAGAGAGAGAGAGAGAGAGAGAGAGAGAGAGAGAGAGAGAGAGAGAGAGAGAGAGAGAGAGAGAGAGAGAGAGAGAGAGAGAGAGAGAGAGAGAGAGAGAGAGAGAGAGAGAGAGAAAGAGAGAGAGAGAGAGAGAGAGAAAGAGAGATGGAGAGAGAGAGAGAGAGAACGCGGAGGGTGGGGTGAGGACTAGGCGGGGTGCGGGGTGAGGACTAGGCGGAGTGCGAGGTGAGGACTAGGCGGGGTGCGGGGTGAGGACTGGGCGGGTTGCGGGGGAGGAGAGAGAGAGAGAGAGAGAGAGAGAGAGAGAGAGAGAGAGAGAGAGAGAGAGAGAGAGAGAGAGAGAGAGAGAGAGAGAGAGAGAGAGAGAGAGAGAGAGAGAGAGAGAGAGAGAGAGAGAGAGAGAGAGGAAGTTAGAGAGAAAGAAGGGGAAATGAGGGTTGCTACAACTGATTTGGAGGTTTTAAGGGTCACAAATCGACTACACACAATCTCTGTGGACCAATTTTGAGGTTGGAGATAACATACGAGGGATCCTGAAGGACGCATTCTGAGGTTGCAAATGATGAAGAAGTAGCAGGGAGAGCTTCAAGGAGATGTCTTGAGGTTCGAGACGAGGAATAAGCTAATGGGAGGTTGAGAAACGAAAAGATAAAGATAAAGAAGGGGAAAAGAGGGGTGCTACATATACCATGATAGATCAATGGTTTTTTAGTTCTTAGAACCTAGTCATGTATCAATAGGAAAGCACTCTTGCACAATTGCTCTAATTTGGAAATTGAGAGCAAACTCATATTCCATCACGTATGTTCATCCTTCAAAGCAGGTTAGTCCCGAAGGAAAACACTCAACATTTTCCCTATTTTGGATTGTCTATCTACTTTAATTGACATGTTGTTGTAGAAATGTCTGTCTTTGCAAGAAACAAGTAGAGATTGAGTGTCTTCTGTTACAATGCAAACTGAACAACACTTGCATTGAGTAGCCAACATCCTATTTCGTCAAAAATGCCAAAACGTTCATTATGCAATCGCTACACGTCAAACCTCTTTAAGTTATTTGGCTCCCCTATTGGAAACTTAGGGAAAGAATGCAGCTTCATGATTACTCCATCATCTCTTTGTTGAGACGGCACTCTCACTTAAGTAACGCAGATTTCGAATTCTTTTGTCCTCTTTATTGTTGTCTTTTAAATCCCGGTTCGATGCCCTAATGCAGTTTAATTGAAAGCCTACTTCGTAACACTACCTTTTATTAACTGCCCTGTACATGGCCTGTCTCATATAGAAACCACAGTGAAGTAAGCGTGGAAAATCTCGACTGATGCTCATAGCGTTGATGTATGAAGTTGTGAAGCAATTTTTAATGGAAAAGTATAAACACATTTATAAGCAACCTTAACCCTACAATTTTTTTTTCCAGAAAGGAAGTTCGGCAATAGCCCACTCTCTCAAAGAAAGTTCGGTAATAGCCTACTCTCCCAACTTTATTTAATAGAAAGAATAACCATACAAGTGAACGGGCCTAGCATCCATGTAACCCTACAAATTTTCATACACTAGCAATATCTTCATTTATGGAACTTTTCAAAGAAAATGAACGATTTCACGCTCGCACATGCTCCCAGTTACTTAACAGACACACAATAGACGTGTGTGCCAAATACCCATACGTGAAAAGTTATGCTTTCTAGAGGCGAGCACACCGCTCTCTTGCCTCAAGGCTTCTTTCAACCAATGAAAAGAACTGATTTTTCACAGTCGAAACGCCAAAAAGAAAAACAAAGTTTTAGGAATTTGAAGTCATCAGTATAGTGCTCATCACTTTACTGGATAGGCCTCAAAAGACAGGGAGTAATTAAAATAAAACCTCGTTCATGTGACTTGGCTCTTGTGAAAGACTAACTAAAACCACTCTTCTGGAAATGACTCCTTTACATAACTCATTTTGTTAATCCAGTCTCCTTCATAAAGAAGATATACTCAGGTTGTGCATTATGCAAGAACAATATTGTAATTCCATCGGAAGAATCTTCCTTAGGGAGCAGCTTAGCTTAGTGTACTACAGTTCAAAGAATGATGTTCCCAGGAGGTCAACCATCCGAAACCCCCGGAACCATAAAGTGATGGAGATCTACAAGCAAGCTTTGTATGGTAGCAGCATTTCAAAAATATTTTTTCTTTGAGAAAGACCAAGATAAATTAAATAATGGAAAATGAGTACAATGTGCAAGGGCAAGCCCCCACCTCACATCATCAGTGACTAAAAACAATAATGCATAGGAATAGGCATTAGACTAAATTCAGAGAGATTGAGCCATGAGGAATGTATAAGGGGAATACACTGGCAGGAGGATTTCTCTCCATTTGGATAACTTATTCTTACATAAATCATTAACTCTAGTGGTGTGGTCTACAATTTTAGTGGCATAAACATAAATCATTAACTCTAGTGGTGTGGTCTACAATTTTAGTGGCATAAATACGATACTCAGAAGCTCTATGAAGAGCCAGTTTACAAGAAAAAGTGAAGTCCTTCTTTCCACTATTGGGAACAGGATTTCAAAAACATTTGGAGCATCTTGCAAGAAAGGATTCACAACAGTCGGTACGAGTTCAAACTACTAGTTTACTATATAGAGCAGTAATGTCTACATAATGTTTTAACATCAAAGATGGAGTCGCGTTTCTTCTTTAGTGTGATGCCAGCAACTACGTCTCCCAAAGTGTCAAAAGTGGGTGTTATAACGGTCAGTGTTCTAGTGCAGCCATTGAAGTATCGTTTGATGTGTTTTTTTTAAATGGAGATGCTACAAGTAGTGTGGTTTTAAGTTATGACATGTAGCACTACTCAACATAAATGCACCATTAGGTAGGTTTTTGTAATTGACCTCTTGTTCTTAGACATCCCCTTCATGGAGCTCTACTTTGATCTTTGATGGAAGCGGCATGTTGAGGTCAATCTCGATACAGATTTGAGGGTATTACCAAACGTTGAAAGAGTGCCTAGTGCCTTCATAAATGAGGCTTTGGTGAAATAAAATAACTGAGCTTCACACTCAAAACTTCGAGAAAATGGTTTACGTTCATGCATGTCAGCTTAGTTGGATGGGCCTTCTGCTTCTTGAGGTGGGGTGAAAGTTTGGTCCTTATCTATGATAGGACATTTTGTGGACCTAAGGCGATTGTAATCACATTGTATCTAGTTGAAACCAATTGCTTTCATGCAGTCCTCTTTTGAGTCACCTTCATGGAATATAGGACGTCCCATGGGTACTATGCATGTTCACTTATATAGTTGCAATTTCTAAGTTAAAGCTCGACAGAGTAGGCTTCCACTTCATCCAAAGAGTATGTCATCCAACACTCAAATCAAGGAGAGCTTTCGATTCGAGATTGAAGAACTCTATCGTCGTCCTCTGCAAACCATCCTAATTCTTTTCTTGAAGGTAAGACAGAGTTATCATAAGTTAAAAGCTTTAACCGAAGTTTTCCTTAGCATGTCTTTCATACTTTCCATATGGATCCTTATCTTCAACGTTTTCATTCTAGTGACGATAATGATCTACATATGAGTTCCTCGAGTAGCTTTGATGTGAACCTTTTCCCTATACATGGGCACTTTTTACTCTAGTGCTGGCTAGAGGTTTTTTTCCCCATGTTACCACATACTGATACTCTCATATGTGGTGGTACTTTGTACTTAGGGATATTATTCAGCTCTTACTTCAGTTGAGTTCATCGATCAATAGAGAGAGCTATTCTAGCCATCGTCTTCTCCGTGTGTCTTGCTGCATTTGTGCTCTTTGTGTGTGCTTCTCGTGTGTCTCTCGCACTTCTACACACACCCAACAGTGGTATCAGAGCAGGTTCAGCTTCTTCTCAAGTTTCGGTTTTTTGCGTCGCGGTGCCCACGCACTTTAACAGTGCAAATCGACTTCGGAGCATAGAAGTGTGAATTTCAGCAGCTCGGAAACATTTCCACCAGGTGCGCTGGGATTTTATCCCCATTTCGAAGCCATTCCTGCAGTCAGAATCGCCATCAGAGTGATGGTTTGTGAGCTGAAATCTCAGCACTCATTTCAGTTTTCGTCGAAGTGAAGATTTTGTCACATTCTTGTTCCTTAGTGAAATGGCGGGCAGCAATGACTTGTTTGGCATGCTTCAAGCTGAAGATAAGCTTGATGGGACCAACTATCCGATGTGGTCTTACGTGATGAAGCATGTTCTTGTTGCAAAACAACTTTGGAACATAGTGGCAGATGTAGATCGAAGACCAGCAGGTGCTTCTACTTCATAGTGTACTGTCACAGATGGAGCTTCTTCTTCGAGTACAGTGGTTTCTACTTCTCCACCTACAGAGGAGCAGCTTAGATGGGATGGAAAAGATGCTCAAGCTCATGCTTTGATTGCGCTTTCAGTGAAGCGTCATATAGTTCCACACATTCGGTCATGTTCTACATCATGACAAGCATGGGACACTCTTGCTTCTTTGTATGTCGTGCGTAATGAAGCACGTGTTGCATACTTGAGGAAGCAACTTGAGGATGTATGTATGGCTGAAAATGAGTCAGTGGATGTGTATGTGACACGCATCAAGGACTTGAAAGAGCAATTGGCAAACATAGATGAGATCATTCCGGATGCATCACTCATTTCTACATTGTTGAAAGGATTACTGGAATCTTTTCAAAGCTTTGCTACTACACTTCGTTTGGTTGCAAAAGGAAATCCTAATATGTATGCATTTGATGAGGTTGTGTCTCTTCTTTTGCAAGAAGAGCAATCTAGAGTGAATAGGAGTGGTTTGAGTGAAGGAACGCAAGCACTTGCTATCTCACAAAAGGGGAAAAGCAAGTATGGTTCAGCTTTTGGTTCATCAAAACCAAAGCCTCAAGCTTCCTCTTCCACTCTTTCCTCTAATGATGGTGATTATCAAAAGAAGAAGAGATGCAAATATTGCCGGAAGGCTGGTCATACTATTGATGAGTGTAGAAAGCTTGCTAAACACAATGAAAAGAAGAAGGAATCGGGCATGTCTATTGCTGAAAATTCAACAAATGCAAAGAATGATGAAGCTAACATGGCTCAAGATTTTTGGGCATGTGTTGTTACATGTCATTATGATGCTTCTTTACATTCTAAATGTATGGTTGTGAGTGAGGCTGATTCGGATTGGTTCTTTGATAGTGGTGCTTCAAAGCACATAACATCATGCAAAAGATTTTTTGCCTCTTTGAAAGATGCACCTAAAGGAGGACATGTGGTGTGTGCAAACAATGCCTCTTATC
Source organism: Ceratopteris richardii (assembly GCA_020310875.1). NCBI lineage: Eukaryota > Viridiplantae > Streptophyta > Polypodiopsida > Polypodiales > Pteridaceae > Ceratopteris > Ceratopteris richardii. The sequence goes on along the minus strand of CM035424.1, from coordinate 59,503,682 downwards.
CTATCATTGGAGTAGGAGAAATTGAGCTTACGGCTACAAATGGAGGTGTGATTCTCTTGAAAAATGCATTGTATGTGCCCGGTATCAAGAAGAACTCAATTTCAGTTCCGTTGATTGCCAAAGCTGGACTTCATGTACACTTTGTTGCTGATAAGTGTATGGTTCATGATTTCAGCAATGGCGATGTTATCATGATGTCCGGTACATTATGTAATGGTTTGTATCGCATGGATACATACAAGAGGGCTGCCTTGAATGCCTTAGTTGCTCATACTTCTTCCATGGCTGAAATGGAGCTTTGGCATGCTCATTTTGGTCATTTAAACTTCAAAAGTTTGCTCTACTTGCAAAAGAAGGACATGGTTATTGGCTTGCCTACACTTGAGTCCATTGAAAAGCATGCATGTGAAGGTTGCATTCTTGAAAAAATGCATCGTGCTTCTTTTCCAAAAGATAGTCACACACACACTACAAGAAAATTGCAACTTGTTCATAGTGATGTATGTGGTCTGGTCAAGACTCTATCTTTTGGGAAGCATGTAAATTTTGTTACCTTCATTGATGATGCTACTCGCCATACATGGGTGTATCCTATGAAAGCAAAGAATGAGGTATTTTCTTGCTTCAAAGCATTTTTAGGTATGGCTGAAAATTTATCTTCACAAAAGCTTTTGACTCTACGCACGGATCGTGGTGGTGAGTACATGTCACATGAGTTTAATGCTTTTCTTCGTGAAAGAGGTATTTCACACCAATGTACGGTGCCATAATACACCACAACAAAATGGTGTTGCTGAGCATAAAAATAGAACTTTACTTGAAATGGCACGATGTATGTTTAAAGGAAAGCATCTTCCTCATAAGTTTTGGATGGAAGCGGTCATGTGTGCAAATTATGTGTTGAATCCCTGCCCTACAAAAGCATTGAGAGTCATCACTCCTTATGAGGCTTGGAATGCTCATAAGCCTATGGTTAGTCATATGCGTGTGTTTGGTTGTTTGGCATATGCTCTTGTGCCATCACAACAACGTCACAAACTTGATGACAAGGCAAAGAAATGTATATTTGTTGGTTATAGTGCTGAAAGTAAGGGATATCGGTTGTACCATCCATTGACGAACACAATTATTGTGAGTCGAGATGTGGTATTTGCTGAAAATTCAGTTTTTCCTCTACTTGAATGCAAAAAACTGCCAACAGTTAGCTCACAAGATGTGTTCGATACACTCATGCCTTTGTTCCAAAATGGTGCGCTTGACTATGGCCATGTAGACCAGCCAACTGAGGTTCAAAGGGCTGAAAAATTCCAGCCAAATGGGGCTGAAAATGCAGAGAATTTCCAGCCAAACATGGCTGAAAAACTTCAGCCAAAAAGTGTCAAAACTATTGGAAATTTCCAGCCACATATGGCTGAACATTTGCGTCCAAATATGGCTGAAATTGAGCACGAAATTCAGCCCACGCATGATGTACATATTGAAGATGTTTTACATAATGAACGCATGTCTATCAAGAGTGCACAATCTATGCCAAAGTGGCTGAAACAAACTTTGCAGGACAGCAAATTGAGTGCACCTTTACTTGGTAGAACAAGATCAAGCTCTCACCATGCATCAAGTGATTTTGTGGATTATTCTCTTATTGCTACAGCATGTAATGAAGAGCCACTTTCTTTTGAAGATGCATGTGACGATCCACAATGGATGAGTGCTATGCAATCAGAAATGGATTCCATACATAGGAATGGTACTTGGGAGTTATGTGAATTGCCAAAAGGAAAGAATGCCATTGGTACAAAGTGGGTTTATAAGATTAAGAGAAAATCTGATGGTAGCATTGATCGCTACAAAGCTAGATTGGTTGCCAAAGGATATGCGCAACAATATGGCATTGACTATGAGGAAACTTTTTCACCTACTTCACGCATGACTACCATTCGTACCGTGGTTGCATTGGCTGCCCATCGAGGTTGGAAAGTGCATCAGTTGGACATAAAAAGAGCCTTCTTGAATGGAGATTTGCAAGAAGAGGTTTATGTGAAGCAACCTCCTGGATTTGCTATGAAAGGGAAAGAGCATATGGTTTGTCGCTTGCATAAAGCCTTGTATGGTCTCAAGCAAGCTCCACGTACATGGTATGACAAAATACATAAGCACTTGATTGCTCTTGGCTTCACATGTAGTCCGATTGAAAGCACACTCTATGTACGCAAAAATGGGGCTGATCTTATAGTGCTTGTTATTTATGTTGATGACATACTCTTGACATGTGATGCAAAACTTGACATTCTTATGGCTGATTTACAACATACTTTTGATGTCACTTATCTTGGTCTTTTGAGCTACTATCTTGGCATCCAGTTTGTATCCGTTGAGGGGGGAATTGTTATGCATCAAGCAAAGTATGTTGAAAAACTACTTCAGCGTTTTGACTTTGAGGATTGCAAGCCAGTTTCCACACCAGTTGAGACAGGATTTAGATTCTCAGTTGAGGATTCCAGTGATGCATTTGGCACTTCTCTTTATCAGCAGGCTGTGGGATGTCTTATATATGCATGTAACACAAGGCCGGATATACAGTATGCAGTTTCCCAGTTGAGTCGATTCATGCATAGCCCTGGCACTAAGCATTGGCAAGCGGTGAAACGTGTGTTTAGATATCTCCGAGGCACTTTGAGCTTAGGTCTCTTTTATGGCAGAGATGTTCAGCCGTGCTTGCATGCTTTTACAGATAGTGATTAGGCTGGTCGTTATGATACTCGCGTGTCCACTAGTGGTAATTGCTTTTTCCTTGGAGACTCATGCATATCTTGGTTGAGTAAGAAGCAACCTACAGTGGCGACATCGAGTTGTGAAGCTGAGTACAGGGCAGTTTTCACAGCGACAGTGGAGTGTATATGGCTGAGACGCCTATTGATGGATCTTTGCATGGAGATTGATGTTGCTACGCATATTCTCACAGATAGTCAGAGTGCTTTGGCTGTTGCACGAAACCCAGTGTTTCATGCACAGACCAAACATATTGAGGTGCATTATCACTATGTGAGAGAGTGCCTTCATGCAAGAGATATTGATTTGGTATATGTGCCTACACAAGATAATGTGGCAGACATATTCACCAAAGCTCTTCCACGGGAAAAGTTTGAAGCTTTTCGCAAAGCTTTAGGCTTGTTACCTTGTGGGGGCTGATCTGTCACTCCCTGTATGTGTTCACATCATTCGCTCCAGGGGGGGTTTGTTATACTTATGTGTTCCTCGAGTAGCTTTGATGTGAACCTTTTCCCTATACATGGGCACTTTTTACTCTAGTGTTGGCTAGAGGTTTTTTTCTCCATGTTACCACATACTTGATACTCTCATATGTGGTGGTACTTTGTACTTAGGGATATTATTCAGCTCTTACTTCAGTTCAGTTCATCGATCAATAGAGAGAGCTATTCCAGCCATCGTCTTCTCCGTGTGTCTTGCTGCGTTTGTGCTCTTTGTGTGTGCTTCTCGTGTGTCTCTCGCACTTCTACACACACCCAATAGAGTTGTCATAAGTTAAAAGCTTTAACCGAAGTTGTCCTTAGCATGTCTTTCATACTTTCCATATGGATCCTTATCTTCAACGTTTTCATTCTAGTGACGATAGTGATCTACATATGAGTCTTAATGCTTCCATGTCTCAACCACTCCCAATTGCGATCAATGAAACGAAATCTTAGATAACAACCTTTTTTGTCAAATCTATCAAGAGCTTTGGTATTAAATCCCCTCCTTTTAAGGACTTAAATTTATTAGAACAATCTTTCAAAATGCTTATACCATTTCTATGCTGCTTGAGATCAGGCTTAACGCAGCAAACGATGTGCTTTCCTTCTTTTGTTACAATATATGTAATATATTGACTATACGAATCCTATAGAGATTTCGAATAGAAAAGTACATGTTCTTGTAGTGATAATCTTATTTCAAGGGCCTTAGAGTGGCAAGAAATGTGACCATCCATACAGTTCCTAGTATCCCTGCGTTAGTTAGTTCCACATGTTTCGTGAAGAATTATCAATATTTCTGCAAACAAATATAACATTATGTCCATTTTTTATTCGTAACTAGTATTCTGTATCCTTTTGTCTCTCCTCTTTACTATTTATGAGATCGATATACGGAATTCAACGATCTAAGAAGAAAGTACGTTTTATTATAATGCTAATCCCATCTCAAAATCCAATGACACAAAAACTCTATTCTATCTTACATACAAAGGGAAATTCATCAAGGTCACAAGAATTCTATGTTATCAGGAACATATATCATTGTTCACTTCGCTCGAACTTTAATGTCTAGAAACATGTTTCTTAATCTTCTATTTTATTAACCTTAAATTGTTTCAGTATACGATAAAAATATATGCATGATGATTTTATGATGTATTGCACATTTCTAAAAACTTCAATATGAAAACACTTCAATTATCACTTTATTGATGAAGATCCCAAATTACATTCGTGAATGAAGGTCCCGTTGTACCATTTATGGTAAGCATATGTTCTAGGTGCATGTGACTCATTTTCAAGTGGAATTATGGTTGATATTGTATGTAGTAGAAGTGAAATGTTGTTTCTCTACTTTGAAGGTCTACCTTGAGCCTTATATATTTGGGATTGCGAACCTAGAATTCAATCGAGGATTGATCTTAGTAGAGTTCAGCCTGCTTGATGTTGGTGATTGTACAATAGGTTTCCGATTTTAATGAACTATTGAAAGATAAATATTCAATTCAGGGATCAACTTGGAACACTAGGTATGATGAATTTATGCACCAGGATCTCCAAAAAAAGTATCCCTATCCCTCTCTGCATTTTAGTAGCAATTGGTATTCAACTTGTTCGTAGTAATGATCTTGCAACCCCTTGCTTACTCCCTTTTTAGATTTCCAGATCTGATGCATATTCAAGAAATAATTGGTACCTCTTAGTCGTTACTAGAGATCCTATTGTTCTTCGCATTCGTTCGTTGTGATAAGATGTTCTTCGTTTCTATTCTATCGCATTTGTTATTTGGATGAACTCTAAGTCTCATTATTAAAGTTATCAAGTAGTCAAAGGCCATTATGTGAAGGTACGTAACGATCTAGTGATAGTTGTGAGTAAGCGAGATAGTCCATGTTGGATGCATTGTCATTCTAGGTAACGAACATTGGGATGGATGATTTAAACTATGTGCGATCAATATATGAGCATAATACATTCATGGAAGAGATGTTTAGCGAGATCTTCGTACTTTTTATTGAATTACTAAGTAGATCGATTTTCGGAACACCTTGTTGACGCTACATTAATGCTTATTTATTAGGGAGGTTTGAATATCTTCCTACAATGACATAAAAGAATTCTGAAAATCTCAGCGCATTTCTAGAATAAATTTCAAGGAATGGACAAGATTGAAATCATCTAAGACTAAACTTCTAGTGTATAGGTACCAGAACAAATATTAAGGAGAAGGTACTTTCACGAAGAAAAGACTCACAAACACATATCCTATCTTCAAATTAAACAAGCCTTTAATGGTCAATAACGCATTCAAAACTTGGGTTGAGCATTAGAAGAAGGAAAGAGCTTTATCTAGAATATTATATAGAATTGAGCACCTAGAAAAGATATTTTGATTATCAAAATTATCTACCATGGAGATTTAGGATGTGGTGCTATCTAACGCGGAAATACTTTAATGGACTATAAAAGAAGGTAGATTTGATTTTCTTTTCTTTGCAGCCATTTAACCTTTCACAGAGAAAGTAAGGGTAACAGTTTATTATAACAATATACCACTAAAGGTATACATGGTGAATATATTCAAGTGAGAAAAATAAACAACGCTAAACAATATACGAGTAGAATGTATGAATTATACCTCTTTGCTGATGGGCATATTACAAAGTCTGGAAGCGCCCATGGAAAAAGGGATCAAATGACCCCTATGATGTGACAACAATGCGTAAAGCTATTTTGTGGTAGAGATCTTGTCAAAGCATCTTAACCATTTTCTCAAGCATGAATCTTCTTAACAAAAGTGCACTTAGTGGCTACACAGTCAGGAATAAAGTGATACCAAAACTCGTTATGCTTAGTCTTTGCATGATAGAAGAGATTCATAGCCAATGCAATTAGAGCATGCCTATCTTTGAGTAAACAAGGTACACAATGAGGTTTTTCACTGTCACATGGAAATGTAGAAAGCAACAATGCTTCATTATATGATTAAGTGTCTGCAAAATACTCCACTTTTATAGTATAAACAATTATACATTCTTCAAGATCAGATCTCCAAGAAACAACATCACCATTGAATTGAGAAATGCTCCTTGAAATACTCTTCAGAATGTCTGTGCAACAAACATAGTCAGAGTTGTGTATCGAATAATAGACCCATCATCTGTACCTTAGAGTAGACACATCTCCTCATAGCCACTTAAATATTTGAACATAATATTTACCTCTTCCCAATATGTATTGACCTCTTCTCATCGTGTAAATGCAAGTCTAGTTTCATAACTACCACAACATACACTAGGCTACGAATAGAAGATTGAAAAGAAATTTTGTTAAGGGATTCAGTCTCCTTATCTAGTTTTTGGACATTCATCCTTCCTTAGCTTCACATACGTACTCAATTTGCTTCCACCATGGATATTGAATCTATGGAGTACCATGGTTTTGTACTGACTCTAAGAAACGAACACACATAACTTACACCTATTAGTAGCTATGTGCATGCCAAAAATAAGTTTAGCATCTCTTAAGTCTTTCATGTCAAAATTTTGGCTCAACGTTCTTCAAGAGATAAGTTTGTTAAGGAATTTTTAGAAATCAATATACCATCAACATAATGTCTCAAGCATATCAAGCTACCATCCAAAAATCTCTAAATGTAGAGGCAATGATTCTTTATTGCTTCTAAAATAGCCTTGGGCCTTCATGAACGCATAGAACGTCTCATACCACTAACAAGGTGACTGTTCAAGTCAATAGAAGTTCTTCTTGAGATTACATGGTGCACTTTTTTTAAAAGAAATTACATAAACTTCATGTTCTTCCATATAGATCTCATCTATAAGATCTCTATCCAAGAAAAAAGTGTTCACATTCCTTTAGAGTAGCTCTAAGTGCCTTTTTGAAGGGGTATGAACATCCTCAAAAATGAATCTTCTCACTTCAACCTCTCTAATGATCTATTTATGCACCTTCACTTCAATGTGAATAAGATCACTACATTTTACCATTGGACCTGTTCCAACATCCCATACAATATATTCAAACTTCATATATCTTTTCGATCAAAGAAAAATACAACTTCGTGATTGCTACTCCAAATTCTCTCTCGACTTATTTGCAACATGGACTTTATCCTCACAAGAAATTACAATAATGTGATCATAATATTGCTCTCCACTTTCTCCATAACTATTGTATAACCTTTAAGCATCTAGTTATCCTAAATAAGAGGTTAGTCATATGCAATGCTGTCAACATTGTTAAAATTAAAAAGAACTACTCCTAATCTACTAATACACACATAAATAGCTATGGAGGAAGGAACGAAAGATAACAAAACATGATGAATGAATTTAAATTCCTAGAACGTCCATGTTCTCCCTCATGTGTAGACAATGGAGCTAACCATGATTTTACTCACTCAAAATGACAAGGTATGCCAAGTTCCTTACCTTGGTTGCCACCTTTTTTGTCAGAAATGTAGCTTTGGAGGTCTTGCCCCAATTCAATGTGAGTTTGGAGGACCCTTGGGAGAATTATGATGCTGGAAGGACAAATCAACTCGAAGGAAGCTTTATTAGGTGAAGCGATTGTCTTTCCCTCTGTACTGTGGAATACCATAAGGGAAGAGGCTCTCTGGATGGAAGATCTGGAGAGAGAGAGAGAGAGGTGTGCTACAAACTTTGATAATCCTCATAAGAAAGGATCAATAGAGAAATCTATTTTCCTTCTAAGAAAAATAATTTCCAATTCTAAAAAGCCCCCCCCCCCCCCCCCCCCCCCCCCCCCCCGCCCTCTCCCAGTTTTCTGTTTTTCTCGTGAGCAACAAGACTAAAAGCAAGGGGGCTTAGATTAATAAAATTAATAATATCAAGGAATCATTTCCATGAAAATAGTTTTAATTAGTCACGAAGAGAAGGTTATGTTCTAATTACTCCTTGTCGTTTAACGTTTGTGCGACAAAGTGATGAACAGTAGACTGATAATTGAAAATCCGTTTTTTCAAAGTCCACAGTTTGGAGTAGTTGTTTTCACGGACCAAAAGAATTTCTCAAAATATGAAGCGTCTTCTTGATGCCTGCATTTTGAATGTTGACATTTGTAAAGTTATTGATTCGCTTGCTAATTGTGAAAATGCAGGGTTAGATGACCTCAGCAATGCATTTTTCAAGACCTTCAAACACCTCGTGACTACTTCATTTTGTCTGGTGTGGCAAAAGCCTGTTTCTTTTGAGGGGAGGCAAAGAAGCAACCAAATTGCATGGACATTTTCATGTGTTCTGCGAGTAGGCCTATGAGCGGTATCTTTAATCCGTTCCGTTACTTCCATCTGTCTCTGTGTGTACTTGTCTAGCGCTTTTGGAGCAGCTTACCCAAATGTCTAAAGTCTTTCAATTTGTTATTCATCTGTCTATACATCTTTTGTCAACATTGTTGCATGTAGTGACGTCGGTGCCGCTTCTCTGTGTAGTGATGTCCGTGACGCTAGTTTATGTGGATGTGAAGCTTCCATCCAAGGTGACGGTTAGCTGTATAAAAGTCAGTTTAATGAATTTCTCACATGTAGTCAGGGCTTTACATATGTTATATATATATATATATATATATATATATATATATATATATATATAGAGAGAGAGAGAGAGAGAGAGAGAGAAGTTTACTGGTCATATGACTTTTTTTTTTTTCGAAAGGACAAGGAAAATTTATATTAATGGTGGTTGTATACAATGTGTCTTGGGCAGGAGACACCTAGCCCAAAGGACATGTTACAAGGACAAATACATGTCAAGCCTTTTACAAGAGTAATGTTCAGCTAACAACTTCATCCAACTAGCAGGCAATTTTTCAGCCAAAACCTTGTATACATCATAACTATTACATGGGGCATATTTGATTCTCCTAATACAAGACAAGGAAGCGTTCTTCAGAATTACAGGAAGAGAGATGAGGTAATTTCTCTTTTTTCTACCAAAAGTAGCCTCATTCCTGCTGAGCCATATGTTCCAGAGAATGTGACCCCTCCAGATGTTCCACAACAGAATGTCCAAGTGTCTACAGCAGCCAAGAATCACCTCCATTTTGCTAAGTTGGGGGATACCATTCACTTGCAAATACTTTTCCACAGGAGACCAGAATTTTTTGGCATGATGACATTCAAAAAAGAGGTGTGAAACATCCTCCACAAGACCACAAAATATACAGGATCCACCATTAGTAAAAATTTTCCAGACTTTGTGTCCAATCCATAGGCCATGGTGCAACATCATCCATTGGAGAAAGGAATGTTTGCTGCAGTCAGGGAGAGCCCACAGAGCTTTAAATTTGTAGGTCCATTGGTGAGTGGACCAATTCACCTGCCACCTTGTATTGAGCTTTTTCAGGATTTGAGCAACAGACCCTTTGTCATTCTTGAAGTGTTTAAATATGACATTAGCAATATCCACCAAATCCACCTTTTTCCTATGCCACCTGTCCATCTTTTCCATCAGCATGTTTCTGTGATTTAGAATTACCTAAAAGCAAGACAGAGACAAGTTAGTGCCAGAAAAGACATCTTGAGCATTACTTACCCTTCCACCCCATATGAAATTGTTCCAGGTAGTGATTCCAGCTTTGTGGCATTTGTGTTGCTTGATAGTCAAACTTTTATCTTTACAGTAAGCAAGCCAGCCCAACCAGGGAGACTCTTGCAGATAAAAATGAAGAGAACAGGAGAAACCATTAGGGAGATTAAAAGAATTCTTAGCTTTGAACCCCACATCCTGCACCTTTCCACCACCCATTCCCACCCTTCAAAGTTGCAAAATACGGCTCACCCTTCAAAGTTGCAAAATACTGCATGCATTTAAATTCGCTGCAAGTGACGGCAGGCTCCAGGTGTGTCCGCGTGTCAAAGTGGGGGCGTATATGTGCGAGTTTTGAGAATGACAGCAGGAATCCCATTGGAAAACAGGCGTATTTTGTGTTCACATTATCTCCAGTGTCTGTGAGTCCGATAGAGGAGCTCATAGTTTGCTAGGTGATCATCATTACAATAGATGGCAGTCATTGCTCCTGCCCTTATAAGCTATACTCTAGGAAAAGATTCCTTATGTTTTAATCTCTGAGAAGGATGTAACCTATTGTTTCTGCCGAGGTGGGCTCTTGCCTCTGCACTGTAAGTCTGTATGCACATCTTTCACGATTATTTTAATATTCCTGCTTTTCTACTGTTGTTCAAAAAAAAAAGAAACAAAATAGACAGCCTGTACGCTCTTCCGTACACGGATTTCTGTCCTTATTTCATGGGTCCCACTCTTCCAAATGATACCTTGACTCTCAAACCCTCTCCCGTGGGCCGCTCCTACTGTGTACTACATTTACACCCGGAAAGGGTGGAAGAAACCTACAGCTCAAATTTCTTACGAATCGTCAACTAATCGCATGCCTATAGAGCATTTTCTTTCGAAATAGATCAAAGATTGTTAAGATATGCATGTGCTAAGTGCTTCTAGTTTTCTCTCTTTTCTGGTATAATAAACTAAGTTAGTGGAGTCTCCGAGTTGGAATTGCAAATCCCTTCCTCATGTTTAAAAGTCTCACCTATTATTTCCTTGATTGGAGAAAAAAATAGAAAAAATTCTCGTCCATAAATGTATATTGATCATGCTTTGCACAGATCCATGAAATTGACAACATACAAATCGCGAGGAGTAAAACATAACAAACTCAATAGTTGCAAAAATGGAACAAACATCGAATCCCACAAAGCAACTTCTGCTTTGTGACATTCGAGGGGTCACATGGATGCTAGCGCCTTCAATTGTACAAAGCAACTTCTGCTGCTTTGTGAGATTTGAGGGGTCACATGGATGCTAGCGCCTTCAATTGTACTGCTTTTCTTTCTATTAATTATAGCTTTGGATAACCGAGCTTTGTTTTGGAAAAAAAATGGGAACGGAACATTGCTTATGGTGAATTTGATTGTTGACACCTGTGTAGTGTGAGAAAAAGTTAAAAAAAAACACACGCACACACAAATATAATTAAGAAAGAAATTATTTTAGGCTTGCTTCACATTGCACAGCACAGTGGCACACGTCTGATGCATGCACAATCAAATGAAGCACCACCATGTGGCATGTTACGCCTTGTATATCTTCATACTGCGCGGAGTCTCACATAGTCTTCGAAGCCACATCACGGAACACTCTCCTTCTTGTTGTTCCGACCCCTCTCTCTTTGCCCCCAGCAGCTCACACTTCCACGTCAGATTTCCAACGTAAAGTTTTGAATTGTGTTCCAGAGCAAGTGTGAATAAAGAAAAAACAGACTAGCTTGAACAGGAGGGATTAGAATGGTTCCGATGGATTGTTCTAGTGTTTGGAGTTGCTGCAGCTGCTGCCCTCGCCATTTATACACAGGTGTAGGAAGAGGATTGTGACGCACCACAGAGACGCCATTTTTTTGTTGTTCATCATGTTGACTCTGAAGCAATTTACCTCTCTCTCAATGGAAAACATTTACGAGCTTTAAGAAGCTCAAAGTTAAGAAGTTATTATTGGAGGACGGACGCTACTGAAGGACGCTGGAGTTTGCTGCCGTAGCAGGTGCTACTGACGGACGCTGGAGCTTCCACTCGCAACAACACTCAGATTCTATAAATTTAACGATTAGAGTTTGCTGTCGATCTCTCATCATCCTGAAACTCCATCTCTGGCAGAATCACTATCCGTCGGATCTTATTGCTGAAGACGAGCACATACAGACATAGAAGACTTGACGTTGTCGCACGACATCCAAAGGTTGGCTATCGCGCGATAGACGACTTCCTTTTTCGCGTGGACGGCTTTCTCGACGATTGATGGTTTTCACTTCCGCGATTGATGGTTTTATGCACGCCGATAGACGGTTTTGCTCACGATTGATCGATTTATGCCTGCCGATAGACGGGATTACTCTGCACAATTGACGGTTTGATGCACGGTGGTTTTCTCCTCCGCGATAGTTGGTTTTCCTCTGTACTGTACGATTGGCGGGTTGGCTTTTTCTCTCGGGGAGTGTGCCCCACACTCTCGTGGCCCCTCAGTTCTTTAGAAAAAGAAAATAAAAAAACTATCCGTTTAGCGCTGTTCGAAAGCTCATAAGTTTTCATTTTTTCTAGAAATTGACAAAAGTTTCAGTTAATCGCCGTTCGAATGTTTGCAGGAAGAGTCTTCTTCGAAGTTTGAAGGAGATTTTAAAAAATTAACATTAGGGGAAAAAATGAACCTTGAATGGGCCTTTTAGATTAAGAAGTGATTAGTGATGGACCAATGAGAAGAGGGTGGTGGCCACAGTCTACTGCCTAGATCACCTAGACTAGGCATAGGCTTCCCTTGTTTCTTTGTGGTCAAAGGTGGTATCAATGACTAAAAACCATCAGTTCTTCTATAAAAGTGGTTTGATAGGACTAGAGTTGCAACCATAACCATTGGATGAACCCAAAGATCTAATGGCTCATGTTAAATATCAAGAAAAAAGTCAGCATGCAATTTTGTCCATTGGATGTAGCAAGGATCTTATGGTCCATCTTGAAACTGAAGAAAAAAGGCGCCTTTCTATCTCTGTTGTTTGATGGACCCAAAAAAGAATGGTCAAGATTCAATCGGTTGGAGTTTGGACCACTTTAAATCACATCCATTGGATCATTGCTTGATCTGATGGTTGTGAAGACTTACTTTTAAAATGATCCCAAGGTTGTTTGTAAGCCATCGGATAATTGGTCAATCGGATGGCGTTCATTTCATCGTGTGACGGAGCTGCGTCCAGTTTTTTGTCTTCTTCTGCCAGTCCACAACCTCTTTTAGCTCATTAAATGCTTTCTATTTTGTCTTTTTTTGACAGACACTATGTCCCCAATCGTGACCGTTCGTGAGCATATCATCTAATTTACAAGAGTGCATACGACTGTCCATATCTTAGAAGCTTTTTTGTCGCCTTGTGACAGATATAGTGAATTCAAAATCTGGCATCCAGAGTGTGAAATCTTGGAACATTCAAAATGCCAAGAAGTTATGGAACAAAGGCTTCAAAAAATGGAAACATATCTGGAAACAAGACACCAACCACTAGATGAACTTCGAGGATATTGACCCTTGCGTGAACATTTCGTATGAAGAATGGAACACTTTGCAAAGCAGATGTCTCGCCTAGGACCGACACAAAGTTCGCCTTCCCATGGGACACGACACATCGAGCTCGCTTGGTCTCAAATGGCACAATGGGAATAGCCTATCAAAAATCCCGAAGATCAAAGAAACCATTGACTATCAGGTTAACCTCAACAAGAAGCGGTGCTTGTCATGGACGCGGCTTCGGTGGGACATGAAGTTCATGGCTATCTTGCACCCCCTCATAGAAATCAAAAAGTGTGTCCTCTTATGGCAAATTCTTCATCATGGAATCTTGACCAACCTTAAGGCTAGCAAATTTTGTGGGATTCCTCCCTGGTGCAAACGTTGCTACCGATCTATCGAAGCTGTTTCACACATCTTCTTCACTTGCCCCAACTCCAATAGACTCTGGCAGACAATTGGAAAGAAAATTAGACTTCAGAAACATCTCAATTGACAGCAAGCCCTGCTGGGAGAAGCGATCGGCTGCTCCGCGACTCTCTAGAACGCCATCAGAGGTGAGTTCCTATGGAAAATCTAGCGGGAAAGATGTGCTTTCAACTTCGGGGACTCCCCCAAAGAGTGGTCAATTGAGAAATTGTTGTTCCTCCTTGGCAAAAGGATTGTTAACTGTAAGAAATCCCCCCCTTCAGGCATCATCAAGTACTCCTTCTGATCAATAACAACCTTAAACCCAAGTGGGCCCCTCATGAGGGTGATGAGAGGGTGATTAACCTTCTTTGTAATGCATCTAAGCTCTGTAAATGCTTCCCCTGCTTTGTGAGATTTGGGGGGTCCCGTGGGCACTAGTCCCCTTCTCTTGTACTTTTCTTTATTTAATTCAAGTCCGGGAGAGTAGGCTAATGCCGAACTTCCTTTATAAAAAAAAAAAGTGTGAATAAAGAACCGACAGACTTGTCACAATCTTCATGTTCCAGGCAGAATACTCTTTTTTTCTTTCCTCATTCCGGAGCCTCACTCTGAAGCCACCCTTATAACCACAACACTTTTTAGTTAAAGCTATGTAGAGCACATACTTTTTGACATTCATCTATAGCATTCTTTTCACTGATGGTGCACTGATTATGAAGAAGGTCAGAAAAAAAAAACGTAGCGGTAAAACTTCCAGATCTCAATTTTAGTATTGTTATCCCAGCCAAAACAATATGATAAGGCCTCAACACAGTGAGAGGAGAACATTAGTGATTTTGCAATAAACGAATGCTCTCATAGACTAAGCACATGGATCATAGAGTGATGAACTTCACAATCATTCCTTTGCTATATGCAAGTTAGAGGTAATCGATGCAATACTTACTTCATTTGCTTACAGGATTCATGATTTTTCGCATATAGAGGTAACCAATGCGTTGCTTAATTCATTTGCTTTCATGGTTCATGCTTTTTTATATATGGGGGATCTATAATTTCCCGGTTGTTTTTCATTTATGATAATGTCTATTTTTAAAACATAGTAAAAATATATGACATGATAGACTACGTAACAAATTAGCTGTCACACGACATTTTGTTCTACCGTCAAATTTCGGCGCTGCATGGATTCAGTACAACTCAAGTCATGCTTTCAATCTACAATCGAGTCTTCGTGTTCACATGCGCGCGTACATGCGTGACTTCTGATAATAAAGTCCTCTGGAAACGTCTATTATATAGCTTCTATGCTCTTCGTACGCAGATATCTGTCATTTTTCTTTGGCGGTCACACTTCCATGATCCAAACCACAAAGCCTCTGCCGACAGCATCTCCTGCATCGAAGCCGGAAAGGCGATGCAGCTGGAAAGGTGGAAGAAGGGTTAATGCGAAAATCTCTACAGCGATTATTATTTACAAACCGCCAACTAATCGAATCCCAACAAATATGCCTCCTGAAGAAAGAAATGAAAGAGTTCATTGATTTCCATGTATTATATATTTATATCTCTGTTCTATAATAAACCATAAATAACTTGGATTGCATTCTTCAGCATGGAATAAGGGTCCCTTACTGATGTTTTGTAGTCGTATCATCTATCTACTTTATAAAAGGTATGGAACTTTTCTCTCTCAGTATATATTTATCAGGATTTGCGAGGATGATAGTACTTGCCAGCTTACTAATCGTGGAAAAAAATAAAAACTTCGAGAATTGCATGACAATGAAAAAAAGAAAACTTTTCCGGTGAGCTCTATTGGTAATTCTGAGGAAGAGTGCTCTACGTGCAATCGATGTAAGAGAAGAACTATATTCTAATCACGTATATATTGTCTTTTAATTCAAGTTATATAGGGTACACACGTCTTCGAACTTCACCGCTAGGTGTTTTTTGTTGGTGCAATTAAAACGAAGCCCTCATACTTGGTTAATTAGTTCATGCTTGATTTATTGGCATAACTTGTGCAATGCTTTATATGATCAACCTCTTGTTAAAATTCTTCACATTTATCTTTTTAAAAGTGGTTCACATGGACGTGGTGTTTGGAAGCTCTAAAATTACGAATCATTTTGTTGTTCAATGATGAATGAATCTATCCTATACTTTAGGATTCAGCTTTTAGGTAGATGTTTGAATTTGAATTCAAACGTTGGCTCCAAGTATAACTATAAGAAAACGATAAAAAAGACCCGCGTGTATCTTGAGCCCATGAGATCATTTAGAAGGACATTCATGGTGAAGTTAGAGCTTATCTCAGAGCTCATTCACCTCTCACACATTGAGCAATGTATGATTTCCAATGACATTGTATTTGTAGATGATTGAACACATATATGATCATTACATTCTCATTTCACTTTTGTGTTATAACTCCATCCAAACAGTGATCTTCTCATATCTCTGTTCTCAATGTATAATTGATCATTTGTCATGCTTTAAACCATGCTAGATTCATCATCATGTCTCTTACACACCTATAAAATGTCATTTACATTGCTTCTTTGAATCTTGAGATATTAATATATCTTTGCTCACTAGTTTGTTGACTATTGCTGCCCGTAAATGTCAAGATGATGCTATGATTTGCTAAACATCTTTCACGTGTGTAGTCCATCATCTTTTATGGCATGACACATGACTGATAGCTTCCTAAATTAATTAGACTTCCCCAAAAGGAATTAAGCCAATTGCTGCTATGCTCAAAGAACTATTCAAAACATTGAACAAGTGTAGGAACTAAAATAGTAAGTTTTGGTTCTTGGATCAACTTCGTATCTATCTGTTTTACTCCATTGATTAGTGGATCATTTTTCAAGCAACATATATGAGTAGTTACGTTCATTAGCTTGTTAAAGAGTTCCACTACACTCTCGAGCCATCATTCTTAGTAGGTGTGATGCAGGATCGAGCAACACCACTTCATCTCTTGTGACTATCCACCATCTCCTCCAACAGTGGTATAAGAGTAACAACAAGCAAGATGGGAGATGGATTTCCATCCTTCATTGACAAATCAGACAGAAACAACTACTCAGCATGGTCACTAAGGATGGAGACCTACCTTCAAGGGAGAAGCCTATATGGATACATCTCTGGAGATGAAGAGATGCCAATCTTTAGGTGCAAGCATCAACCTACAAGAGAAGATCAAGAAAGATTGACCAAATGGTGTGCAAAGGATGCTCTTGCCAGGTCATATCTACTAAATGCAACCTTTGATTTCTTGTTACCACATATTAGGAATTGCAAGACCTCCCAAGAAACTTGGGAAGTGCTCTCATCATATTTCCCATCAAATAAAATAGCTAGGAAGAATCAGTTATGGATGGAATTTACAACTCTAAAGAAACAACTTAAGCAAGGAGTGGCTGATTATGTAACCAAGATGAAAGATGTAGCTGACCAGCTTGCATGAATCACAGAGGAGATGGAAGAAGAACACATAGTGAGGCAGATCATTAATGGAATCAAGGCTAATGATAAGTGAGATCCTTCACCACAGCCATGGACCTCTACATGGACATGCAAATACCTAACCTCAACACCTTGATGGGGCAACTCTTCACTCATGAGACAAAGCTCAATAAGAAAGGTGACAACTTTAGAGATAAACAATCTTCTGCCCTTTATATAGATAAGAATAAAGCTAAGGATAAAGTTAAAAGCAAGAAGAATGAAGAAGAGGCTAGTAGAATGGTTGCTAGCAATTGCTTTTATGTTTTTGCAACATTCCTTTGCTATCACTAGCCTCCTCTTTTGCCAACGCGCCATCACGAGCTTCCTTCCTAGACTCACAGAGATGTCGTGTTCTCCTCCGAGCCACGTCCGAATATACCTTTCTTAATGAGACTCCTTTTCTAATAGAGGCTCTCTCTTTTATTGTTCTACCCATAGTATATCATGTGACATTTCCTTCCCCTTAAAAATATTTTCGTCCTCGAAAATATGAATGAAATGTCCGTAGTGATAGAAGAAAGTACTCGCACTCCCCTGAACAACATGTACTCTATGTACATGGTCATCTCTGTGTGTTGTTTCCCCATATCCTTCTCCTTAAGAAGTCCCATATGAGATCATCTCAAAGGTGGAAAATCATCTGAGTGGTGCCTACTATCTCCCATGAACACTGAACTTCCAAATTATCACTCCCATAACATATGACATCACCAAAATGACCTAACTCCATATGATGTATCCTCTGTGGAGTAATAATATAAAAAGCAAGTGTAAGGTGCCAAGCTTTTGGGCTTGACCATACCATAATGGAGATAGTAAACAATAGAATCCTATGAAAATATAGAACAAAGTTCCATAACAAGTGACTCTAAACCCATCTAAGGCTAAATGATAGATTGTCCTCATAACACTCAAGGTCTTCCTAACCTTGAGTGTACTCACAAGTAATAGTTTAACCTAACTATCTTGTGAACTATGCAAATCCATCATCTGACTCACGGTAGTAAAATGCAATCTCTACATTTCACCAACCAAGAAGTCTATGGTTTTTCATCCATTACCTTTGGACGAAGTTCTATTGGAAGAACATCTATTGGCACTTGTGCAAACTCTAATATTTCTCTTCCCTGTAGTTTGCCGTATGAACGCAGAAAGCATTCCCTTTGAGATTTAGATAACCCTAAGTACGCATCCTCCTAACTGATGTTTACTCATCATACTCATGATGTAACTCCAACTAAGAGTTTGGTACCTCCATAGGTTAGATATCTCCATATCTCATAGAAACCCTAAAGAGAAGAATCATAACTCTACTGCCAATCTCACTTATGTCAATAACTAGATCATCTCATCTAGTCAAGGACCATCACTAGAAATAGCATAATTGCTTCTCTCTAAATTCTACAAGTGAGACTCAATCTAACCATCATGATTAACTGATCTCCCTTTTGTTTTTGATAGAAGAGTGCCCCTTCTATCTAGACAACCTAAAAGTGAGAAAGTGAAACTCTCTCTCTCTTTCTATTCAATCTCCTCTAAGGGAAAGAGCTCTAGCAGTGGAATCTATTCCACTTTCCCTTTCCCTTTGAAAGAGATCCTGCTGAATTCATTTACTCTACTTTTAATATAATTTTCCTTCACATGGGAGTCTCTTTCTCCACTAGTTTTGAAGGAAAACATGGAGAACTTATGTACATGTTCTCAGTTATGAGCAGAGTAAATGGATTCAGCAGCATCTCTTTTAAAGGGAAAGGGAAAGTGGAATAGGTTCCACTGCTAGAGCTCTTTGCCTTAGAAGAGATTGAATAGAAAGAGAGAGAGAGAGTTTCACTTTCTCACTTTTTCACTCACAGAGATGCGTATCTTGTTTCCTCCCAGCTGCCGAGCTTTAGTACTCAATCCTTCTCATATGAGTCCCACTAATGAAGACTCCCTCTTTATTTTAATTATTCTTCTACCCCCACTTTATCACATGGTAAGATAATCATGTCATTGTCATGTGACAGTTTTGTATCTGCCAACTACAACCAAAAATCTAATTGTTGTTGGGAAGATTGTTTGGAAAGGTTTATAGGTCTGATTCACTGAGCACGGAGCATATGTGGAAGACCCCCAACAAGGCTTCAAAAGGATTCCTAAAGGTGAGAAGTCTGGTAGATTATTCACATTCGAGTTTGAAGACACAAGGAACATATCACTATTCAAATATAGAGATCAATCCTTATCTCAGCTAGAAATATTGGAGAGAAGGCTACGACACATAGGAGAAAGAACTCTGAAGCAAATATGGAGGGATCAAAGTGTGCTTGGTATTCCCAATGTGACCAAGCAACATATGATATACAAATGTGGAGCATTCCGATTTGGCAAAGCTCACAGGCAGCCATTCAACAGGAAGGGATACATGCATGAAGACGATTTAGAGCTTGTACACACTGATATGTGGGGTCCTAGCAAAGATCCATCAATCTCACGTTCAAGGTACTATGTTTCATGTATTGATGATTATAATATATGGACAATCCTTTATTTCATGATGCATAAGGATGAGCTATTTACATGTTTCAAAAAGTAATTGGCACTAGTTGAAAACCAAATAGCAAGGAGCTTGAAGAGGATGAGATCTAATGGAGGTGGTGTGTACTTTTCACATGAATTTGATTCATTTCTACGAAACAGAGGCATAAAGAGGGAAGTAACAACAAGATATACTCTTGAATTGAATGGAGTGGGAGAGAAAAGGAACAGGTTAAATGATGAAGCTACTAGGTCTATGTTGAATGAGAAGAAGCTACCTAATTACCTATGGGAAAATGCTCTTTCCACAACCACCTACTTGGTCAATAGGCTCCCATCCAAATCACTAGATGGTATGATACCCTGTGAAGCATGGAATGGCACGAAACCCTCATAGGACCATTGCAAAATATTTGGGTGCATTGCTTATGCACACATCCCCTCACAAATCAGAGGAAAGCTTGACCCTAAAGCTAAGAAATGTACATTTATTAGGTATGATCAGAACCAAAATGCGTATAGGCTATACAATCCTACTAACAAAGCATTTATAGTTAGTAGGGATGTAGTTTTTGATGAAAATAATTCATGGTTTGAAGATGACTGCAGGAAAGTCAAGTTACCATATGACTTGGAAATTGATTTTCCAACCCTCACTCAGGAAGATCACCAATTAGCAGAAGATATCAACTCAGAGGCTGAAGAGTATATTGACTTCAAGGCTTGGAAATCAAGAGACAAGATCAAATTCAAGCAATTAGAAGACATACTAGAGTCTTCAAATCAAGCACTTTAGGAGATCATAAAGAGCAAGCAAAAAATCAATAAGGTATGGCTATGACACACCATTAGACACCAAGACTTTTGTGTATATCACTAAAGACTCTATGAGAGAAGAGCCTTCTTCATTTGAAGAGGCTAGGAAGAAGAACAAATGGAGAGAAGTCATGTAGGAAGATGTGGAAGCACTTCAGGAAAATCGTACTTGGGATCTAATTCCCAAGAAGCCAGGCATGAAAGTAATTCGATCTAGGTGGATATACAAAATTTAAAAGAACTCATATGGCTCTAAAAATAGGTACAAGGAAAGGTTGGTGGCAAAGGGATTTTCTCAAACTCATGGAGTGGACTATGAAGAAACTCTTTCACTTGTAGCAAAGATGCCAACAGTTAGGGTTTCGATAAGTGTTGCTGCTTCTAGAAATTGGATTCCATATCAATTAGATGTCAATAATTCATTCTTAAATGGATGGATATCAGAAGAAGTGTATATGGCACAACCACCAAGTTTGAAAGATAAGATAAAACACATTACAACATATGAAGGGCATATCAACGCTGCCTATACCGACGGCCACTCCCGACATTAATATAAACGTTGGAAAACTCCACTTAAGCATACCGATGGTCAAGTGGCCGTCGGTATGTCCGTTTAAAATGGATCATCAAGATGTCTCGCGACCGTCGATATAAGCATCAGTATATGTGCCGGTATAAGCATTCGTATATTTGTTGGTATAAGCATCGGTATGAGCATCGACAATTTACTTGAAATTATTGATGCCCACACCGACAGGTATACTAAGGCAATGTTTTAAACATACCAGGGACCCGAGAGCAAAACATACCATGCTTCTGTCAAACTTGTGTGCATGAACCAAATTGTGACCTGCATTGTCTTGTGCACACACACACACACAGATCCATCTCTCTACACACATACACACTCTCTCTCTCTTTAGATCTCACATCTTGGTAAGTGGTGCACGTACTCTTAGCCTTTGTCTTTCTCTATGATTTATGTTTTATAATTTTTCTTCTCTTTGTTTTTGCAGAAGTTTTTTGGCACCGATTCTTTGGAATTCAACAATATACGACATACAATATGCTTTGACGACAACGATCCAAAAGAGGGACATACCTATTGTTGGTGCAATTTACAAGCCTACACATTTGGCTTGAAGACCATACACATATGGAGAAGCATGGGAACCAATGCGAGAAGATAATTACCCATTTACTCTTTTGTAAAAGTCATATTTGACTTGGAATCTTTGTAAACACCTACCTGGAAGAACTCGTAATAAGTTAGAAGATTGATTGATGAAATATCTCCTATAATGGAGGATCCCTTTTTTAGAGAGAGCCAAAAATTTGAATTCAAATTCAAATTGAAAGTAAACACTTATATAAACCTCTAGGAAAAAGTCGCAGGTAAGACGCATCAATCGCGAGCTCCTCATTCTCATTTCTGAGTGGTGTGATGCCTACACTCTAGCCCACACCTATCTACACCATTAGGCAATGATATTCATGCCTATCGCATTGTACAATAGTGTTCATTAATACATATATCTACATTGTTCATTTCTGAGTTCTCAGTCATATCTCACTTATTTCTCCACCAAATTCAAACACCTAGAGCTTACTGGAACCAGCTCAAAGTATTTTACGTGTTACCAAAATTTGAACGATTTCTATTCAGCTAGTGTAGAGAAAAGCTAATCGACGTGATCACTGGTTGAAGTCTACAACAGTCCTAAAATATCAAGGGTAAAGGTTTACTTGTTAAATCGATTTCTCTGAGCATAGTTAATCTTTTTTAGTAATTCTACTTGGAATAGTTAGCTTGCTAAGCTTATTAGATACCCCTAAAAGGAATTTTTCCAATTGCTACTGTGCTGGTCATACTGAGCAAAAGATGCAGCAGGTGTATGGTCAAAAATAGAAGGTTTTCTTGAAGACTTGAAGTTCAAAGTTGTCTGTTTTGATTCAAATTTTTCATACATGATTTCCAAAGTACATAGGCCATTTTATGGTCTCATTGGAAAGCTAAAAGGGTCCACTTATCAACTTTGAAGCATCAAAGGGCTGGTACAAAGTAGGATTTGGCAGTACCTACTCATCATCTTGAAGTGTCCATCCATCATTCCCAATAGTGGTATCAGAGCAAAGTTAAGTAAAATGGGAGATGGTTTTTGTTGATTTATTGATAAATTGGACATTAATAATTATCAGGCATGGTCTCTAAGGATGAAGAAATACCTACAAGGAAGGAGTCTTTATGGATACATCTCAGGAGATGAGGAATTGCCCTCATTCAAAACCAAAGGACTACCAACAAAAGAAGAACATGAAAAGCTCAACACATGGTGTGCCAAGGATGCATTAGCAAGGTCTTACTTACTCAACTCCATCTCTGATTTTCTTTTGCCACATATTAGAAACTGTAAGACATCCCAAGCGACTTGGGAAACCTTGTCATCCTATTTTTCTTCCAACACAAGGGCCAGAAAAAATGAGTTGTGGCTTGAATTCACCACACTAAGGAACCAACCCAAGCAGGTTATTTTAGAATTTGTGACCAAGATTAAAGATGTAGCAGATTAGTTAGCAAGCATAGGAGAAGAGGTTGAAGAAGAGCAGATAGTGAGGCAAGTGATCAATGGGATTAAAGCTGATGACAAATGGGAAAGATTCACCACTGCCATGGACCTATACATGGACATGCAAATTCCAGGTCTTACAACTCTCATGGGAAAATTGTTCACTCATCAAGCCAAGCTCAAAAAGAATGGAGACTCATCCAAAGGTAATAGCTCTTCTGCCCTATACACTGATAAAAGTAAGTCTAAAGATAAAGGCCTATTGTTGCTTTATCTTCTACTGAAGCAGAGTATAGAGGATTGGCTAATGCCACTCAAGAAGCCATATGGATCAAATTACTATATATAGAATTGGGTTTATATACTAGGTCACCATTGATATTTGGAGATAATACAAGGTCGCTTCACCTTCCAGCTATATCCTATTTATCATGCCAAGACAAACATATAGAGATCCATTACCATTATGTGACAGAGAAGTTATTAAGCAAGGACATTCAATTAACATATGTATCAACCAACATGCAATGTGCATATTTGTTAACCAAATCATTGGATGGAACCAAAATTTGTAGGTTCAAATCAATGATTGGATTGCAGGACATACATGAAGAGTGAAGATGAAGATCAGGCCAAAATGTTTGGCTTGAGGGGGAGTTATTTGTGCAATTTACAAGCCTACACATTTGGCTTAAAGACCATACACATATGGAGAAGCATGGGAGCCAGTGCTAGAAGATAATTACCCATTTACTCTTTTGTAAAAGTCATATTTGACTTGGAATCTTTGTAAACACCTACCTAGAAGAAATCATGAAAAGTTAGAAGATTCATTGATGAAATATCTCCTATAATGGAGGATCACTTTTTTAGAGAGAGCCAAAAATTTGAATTCAAATTTAAATTGAAAGTAAACACTTATATAAACCTCTAGGAAAAAGTCACAAGTAAGACTCATCAATCCTGAGCTCTTCATTCTCATTTCTGAGTGTGTGTGAGGCCTACACTCTAGCCCACATATATCTACACCATTAGGCAATGATATTCATGCCTATGGCATTGTACAACAGTGTTCATTAATACATATATCTACATTGTTCATTTCTGAGTTCTCTATCATAGTGCCTAAAAGTCTGGCAACTTGTGGAGAGCATATCTCACTCATTTCGCCACCAAATTCAAAGATCTATAGCTTGTTGGAACCAACTCAAGTAATTTACATGCTATCAAAAATTGAAAGATTTCTATTCAGCCATTGCAGAGAAAAATTCATCGAGGTGATCACTGGTCAAAGTCTGCAACAGTCCTAAAATATGGGGGGTAAAGGTTTACTTGCTAAATTGATTTCTCTTAGCATAGTTAATCTTCTTTAGTAATTCCACTTGGAATAGTTAGCTTACTACACTACTTAGATACCCCTAAAAGGAATGTTTCCAATTCCTATTGTGCTGGTCATACTGAGCAAAAGATGCAGTAGGTGTATGGTAAAAAATAGAAGGTTTTCTTGAAGACTTGAAGTTCAAAGTTTCTGTTTTGATTCAACCTTTTCATACATCATTTCCAAAGTACATAGGCCATTTTATGGTCTCATTGGAAAGCTAAAAGGGTCCACGTATCAACTTTGAAGCATCAAAGGGCTGGCACAAAGCAAGATTTGGCAGTACCTACTTATCATCTTGAAGTGTCCATCCATCATTCCCAACACCTACAAGTGGTTGTTTTATTCTCTATTGATTGAGCGAGAAAAAGAGAGAGATGAAGAGAGAGATAGAGATGAGAGAAAGAGACATAGAGAAAGAAAGAGAGAGAGAGACAGAGAGAGAGAGAGAGAGACAGAGACAGAGCGAGAGAGATAGAGAAAGAGAGAGAGAGATGAGAGAGAGATAGAGAGATAAAGAGACAAAATGAAAGAGAGAGAGATAAAGAGAGATGAAAGAGAGGAAGATAGATCATACATACACACACACATACATACACACACACATCTACACATGCATACATACACACGCATGCATACATACACACACATGCATACATACACACATACATCCATACATACACAGACATATACACAACATGCATGCATACACACACATACACATATACACACATGCATACATAGACACACATGCATACACACATACATACACACACATACACATATGCATACACACAAATACATACACACACATACACACACAAGTGCATACACACATACATACACACACATATACACACATGCATACACACACATACATACACACATATAGACACATGTATGCATACATACACACGCATATACACACATGCATGCATAGACACACGGATACATACACACACATGTACACACATGCAAACATACACACACACACATATACACACATGCATAGATACACACACATACACATATGCATACATGCATACATACACACACATATACACATATGCATACACACACACATACATACACACATACACACACATGCATACACACATACATACTCACACACATGCATACACACACATATACACAAATGCCTACATACATACAGACACATATACACACATGCATGCATACACACACATACATACAGACACACATGTACACACATGCATACATACACATACACATATGCACACATGCATACATACACACATACACATATACACACATGCATACATACACAGACACACACATGTACACACATACATACATACACACACACATGTACACACATGCATACATACACACATATACACACATGCATGCATACATACACACATATACACACACATACATACAAACATGCATGCACACACACACATACATACACACATGAATGCATACACACATGCATACATACACAAACATATATACACATGCATACATACACACATATACACACACATACATACACACACATATACGCACATGCATACATACACACTTATACACATATACACACATGCATACATTCATACACACACATGCACACATATACACACACGTATACGATTTTAGTTTAGATAAATAAATATGAAAACAGCAAGTATTTTAATTAAATATATAAAATTATGATTTTAAGGTTTTTTTTCACATCAAATATATAAACATAGGATTAGTGTTTTTAGGCTATTTACACATGCATACACCCATACATATAGGATTAGGTTTTTAGGTTTTTTTAGGTCTTTAGGTCTTTAGGTTTTAGTATTTCACGTTTAAGTCTTTAGGATTATGATTTTTAGGTCTATTAAAAAAAAATCAAATGTTCTTAGATGTCAATATTATTGTATCATATGGCTAGTTTGGATCGGAAGGAGAGAATGGCATATTCTTGCACTCAGTGCAAGTATCAAATTTATTGAAAACAACAAATTTGTACTACACATGTCAGAGCGTATGGATCCTTTGATAAAAGTAGACTACAAAACCTACGCTATCATTTGCATGGTCCCCTAGGTGAGCAGATGGACCCAAACGACATTGCATGGGTAACCTCTCCTGGACAAAAGAGAATAAAAAAGGAGTTAGAAGTACAAGCAAGTACTAATCGCATGACAGAGAATGAACACATGGAAGAAATGCTCGAAGCATTTTATGAGATGGAGGAAGATCATGATGGTGGACAAGATGTCGAGAGTTTCATGGACACAAAAGAATTTCCACAATCACAAGCTGATGATGAATATGAAAACATGCGAAGACTAGCTGGTTTAGCACTCTACAATGGATCAAAGATATCTGTACTACATGCGTCAATGGTGATGCTCAATCTACAATCCATTTATGGATGGTCAGATAGTTGTGTCTCTGAATGTTCAAGTAAGTGGATTTGAAATAAACTTTCATTTCTATATCAAAATAACTTTATTTACTAATATCGTTCTAATTGCTTATTGCAGGCTTCTTAAAGATCAATTTAAAGTCAGAGGTCAATGACATGCCTCCAACACACAGAGATACAAAAAAACTTTTACAGTCCATTGGAATGGACTACACTAAGATTCATGCTTGTCCAAATGATTGCATCCTCTTTCGGATCGATTATGAGAATCTCCACATATGTCCAAAGTATGGAGCAAATAGATTTAAAGAAGACCTTGTAGGCAAAGCAATCCTCACAAAGGTTCTTCGCCACTTTCCTATCATTCCATGAATTAAGAACATGTTTAGATGCAAATCTATAGCTGAGTTAATGTCATGGAATACAAAGAGCAGGTTTGCAGATGGTGTAATGGGAGTGCCTGCTGACTCTAATGCTTGGAAGCACATAGATAGTAAGTGGCCAGAGTTTGCTAGTGAGCTTCGGTCCATACTTCTAGGCCTAGCTATGGATGGAATAAATCCATTTGGTTTACACAGCTCTTCATGGAGCACATGGCATGTATGTTTGGTCAATTATAACATCCCACCATGGTTGGCCATGAAGAAAGGTCATTTATTATTAGCTCTTTATGTGCGAGGTAAGCATAAGGTAAAAACCATGGTTGTATACCTTGCACCACTTGTGGAAGAACTACACATTTTATGGGATGGGATTCTTGTGTGTGACATGTCCCAACCTATGAGAAGACGAGAGGTGCGAGTGCAAGGAATACTTATGTGGACAATGCATGATTGGCATGGTTATGGTTCTGGTCTGTAGTGGATTCCGACATTCATTCCATAGTCAAGGAGGATGACATCATTGTTCGAGAAGAAGAGGTCCTTGAAGAAGACAAAATACAGGATGAAGCAATAGATGATGATCAAGAAGAAACTAGCATATCAAGTGATTTAGAAGTCTTCAATATAGAGATAGATATTCTCTCTGCATTGGATCTCCAAAAGGATGCTAGAATAGAGGAGTTTTGAATCAAAGCACTTGTACGTACTAATTTTTTTTTTGCTAGGTTCGTTTGTACACTACCATTTCTCTATATTACATTTATTATCATATGCTAATTATTTGAGTCCTTTTGTTACAAATTACGATGGGAGAAAGTCCTCTAGTCACTCCGCATTCCATGACAGAGCAACATTTCTTAGAGTTCATCTCTTAGGTACCTCCTGTTGGAGCAAGTCTATGACAAGCCTAGGTATTGGCTTGAGTCCCACAAAGTCATAGAAGAAGCTTTAAAATGAAGACTATGTAAAGTTCACTTGTGAACTACCTCTTGTGACCTTTTGAAGTATTACTTGATGTAAAAGTGAAAGAATCTTAAGTGGTTGAGTCCACTTGATCAGGAAAGAGAAGCAATGAACTCATGATTGATGGTAGTTGGAGAATCAAATAACTCACTAATATATTGAAGAGTGATTGAGGGAAGTTAGGCTCCCAAGATCAACTATAAATACATGGTAGTTTTAGTCATGGTTATGAGAAGACCTCCAAGAACTGAGCTTAATGCCATATCAAGGTGTTTTTTCAAGGCACACATATGTATCATTAAGTCCATTGTACTGTACAATCAATATACTTTCATTTTCATGATAATTTGAGTTCATATCTTCATGTTCTTGTGAAGTGTACTGTTCACTACCATATCTTTGAGTTTTATGAGTCAGATTGCAGAGATGATTTCTCTAAGCTTGGTGGATCATTTTCAGTTATTTAACTTGGTAAAGCTAGCTCTCTAAGTCTACTATATGCTCACCAATGTTCATTACAATTGGACATTTCAATCTTCAGCTATGATCATTTGAAGTCAACTGTGTCACTTGGTCTTCTTCTTCTATGGCAGCACTCTCTTAGAACAGGCATTTTGTAAGAGCTCTTTCTCAGTGTGTACGCCATCATTTTCTATGATTTAAAAGCTTCCTAGATTTTGCATACTGTCTAGTATGTGCTTCAAGACTTTCATAATCATTTGATTCTTGAATCTTGAGATATTTGGATTTTATTGATCACGGGTGTGAGTATTGTTGCAGCTAGGGAAAATTGGGGTCATCCTATGACTTGCTAAGCTTGTTTCTCTTTGTGTAGTTCCTCTTTTTTTATCAAATCACTCATGATTTTTAGCTTACAAAGTGTATAAGAGTTCCCCAAAACGAATTAAGTTAATTGCTGCTGTGGCCAGAGAATTATTGAAAACCTTGGACAGGTGTATGAACATAAATAGCAAGTTTTTGGCTCTTGAATCTACTCCAACTTATCTCTTTTGATTCAACTTCTTGAGAGTGATCTTCCAAGGTACATAGGGTGTCTTATAAATCGGTTGACAAGATAAAAGGGCCCACAACACATCTCTGCACTTCATTTGGCTGGTGTAGTGCAAAGTTTTTGCAGCACCACTTCATCTACATCAACTACAAATCCATCTCTTCATAGTGGTATCAGAGCAAGGTTGGACAACATGGCAGATGGATTTCCTTCATCAATTGACAAGTTGGATAGAGGTAACTATGCATTCTAGTCATTAAGGATGGAATCTTATCTTTAAGGAAGGAAATTATATGGTTATATAGCTGGCGATGAAGTTATGCCAAGTTTCAGGAAAAATTGAGCACATGCTGCTCCAAGGATGCACTTGCAAGGTCTTATCTCCTCAACTCTATCTCAGATTTTTTGTTGCCTCACATTAGAAGTTGAAAAACATCTCAAGAAGTGTGGAATGGACTTGAAGCCTTCTTCTCTTCAAGTACAAAGGCCAGGAAGCATTAACTATGGCTAGACTTTACAACTCTCAAGAAAGCTCCCAAACAAAATGTGAGTGATTTTGTCACAAAGCTCAAGGACATAGCAGATTGTTGGGAAGCATTGGAGAGGTAATAGATGAAGAGCAAATTCATGGATATGCATGTACCAGATTTCAACACACTCAGAGGACTACTTACTCAAGAGGCCAAGCTTATCAAGAATGGAGAAAAGTCCAAAGGTAATCAATCTTCAGCTTTTTATAGTGATAAAATCAAGTCCAAAGAAAACAAAGGAAGAGGAAAGAAAGTGGATGATGAAGTAGATACACATCAAGCTAACTATGCAAGTAGAGTAAGACATGGTAGAGGTAGAGGTAGAGGAGGAAGAAAAGGCACGGGAAGATCCTAAGACTCTAATTTATGGTCTATTTGTGGATTAACTAATCATACAACTGAAAATTGCTTTAGGAATTCCAGGAATCAAAGATGCAGAGGCTACAATAGAGGAAGTTATGGCTACTCAAGAGGAAGGTTCAACAATTATCATGGAAACTACATCAATTACAACCATTCAAACTATCAAGGATGCGATAGAGGAAGAAGAGACTTCAATACCTACACAGAAGACACCTTGTGGCAGGAAATGTGGCCCTCCTGTTAGATTTAGAAGATCCAAGGAACAAGCATGAGGTACAAAGAAGGGATGATACAAGACACCTTGTGGAGAAAATAGGAAATGTCAAAGCACCTAATGGAAACATCAACTTACTCAATAAGGTACTCTATGTCCCTACCATTACAAAGAATTTGATAAGTGTTGGGCAGATAGTAGAGAAAGGGTTGCAAATCAGGTTCACAAAAGCAAGAGCATTTGTTGAAGATCCAAGTCAAGGATTTAGAAGAATTGCAAAAGGTGAAAAGACAGGTAGATTGTTCACATTTGAATTACAAGACACTAGAAACATTGCTCTCTTTAATTATGGTAGTCAGACACTCACAAAATTGGAAGTATAGCACAAAAGGTTAGCACATATTGGTGAAAGATCAGTAAAGCAAATTTACAGGGACCAAAGTGTACTTGGACTCCCTAACTTGTCAAACAACACATGATTTATAAGTGTAGTGCATGTCAATTTGGAAAGTTTCACAGGTTACCATTCATGAAGAAAGGATAAATGCATGGAGATCTCTTGGAGTTGGTTCATAGAGATGTATGGGGACCTAGCAAGGATGCTTCAATATTTGGATCAAGGTAGTAGGTGGACTATATTATACTTTATGAAACACAAAGATGAATTCTTTTCATGCTTCAAAAGATATTTGGCTCTTATGGAGAATCAAACAGGTAGAACACTAAAAAGGCTAAGGTGAGATGGAGAGGGAGAGTACTTCTCCCATGAATTTGACTCCTTTCTTCAAGAAAGAGGAATCAAAAGAGAGATCACTACAAGGTACACTCCTGAGCAAAATAGAGTGGCAGAAAGAAGGAATAGGACAATTGTTGAAGCTGCAAGGTCTATGCTAAATGAAAAGTACTTACCTAATTACTTATGGGTTGAGGCTGTATCCAGAGCCACTTATTTCATTAGTAGGTTACCTTCAAAATCACTTGATGACATGACACCATATGAGGCTTGGAATGGAAGAAGACCAAGCTTGGATCATTGTAAGATTTTTGGATGTGTTGCTTTTGCCCATGTTCCTTCACAGGTTAGAGGCAAGCAAGATCCTTAAGCAGAAAGGTATGTCTTCATTGGATATGACAACAATCAAAAGGGCTATAGATTAAACAAACCAAGAACCAAAGGATTCTTGGTTATTAGAGATGTAGTATTTGACGAGAATAGTTCTTTGTATGAAGATTCATGTAGAAAGGTCAACCTAACTTATGATCTTGAAGAAGATTTTCCAAAACTTGTTAAGGATAATTCTTCTTAAGTTGAAGAGAAGGATACCTCAGAAGATGATGAAGCAACTCAGTATGAAAAAATCACAATATGGAAGTCTAAAGGTAAAGCAAAAATGCAGGAACTTGGACAAGAATCAGAATCATCACATCATGGCCTAAGAACATCCATGAGGGAGAAAAGAAAGCCAGAAAGGTATGGGGTTCATACTTCTCTAGTCACTAAACATTCAATCCATCTAGCACAGGACATAAATCAAGAGGAACCTTCAACATTTGAGGAAGCAAAGAAGAAATCAGAATGGAGGCATGCAATGGAAGAAGAAATTGAAGCTCTTGAGAAGAATAACACTTGGGAATCAGTTCCCGAGTCTCTATCAATGAAAGTGATAGGCTCAAGGTGGATCTACAAATTGAAGAAGAATTCAGATGGCTCCATTAACAGGTATAAGGCAAGGCTTGTGGCAAAAGGCTTTGCACAAACTCAAGGAATTGATTATGAAGAGACCTTCTCTCTTGTGGAAAAGATGCCTACTATTAGGATTTTGCTTAGTATTGCCTCTTCCCAAAATTGGAAGATACCTCAATTGGATGTAAAAAATCCATTTCTTAATGGATGGATAACAATGAGGTATATATGGCACAACCACCTGGTTTTGAGAATCACATATATCTTGATTATGTGTGTAAACTTAATAAAGCTTTATATGGACTCAAACAAGCCCCAAGGGCTTGGAATCATTGGTTTGTCTCATTCTTACAGGACAAAGGATTTCAACCTAGCAAGGCAGATCCATCACTATTCATAAAAAGGAGTAATTTTAAATTCATCTATTTGTGTGTGTATGTAGATGATATTATACTTACAAGAAATGATACAAATGGCATGAAGAGAATCAAAGAACAGATGAGAGAACAATTCAAGGTAAGTGATTTGGGTTCACTTACCTACTTTCTAGGGTTGGAAGTTGTCTACAAAGATCATGGTTTGTTTCTTACTCATAGAAAGTACATTAAAGACATGTTGGAAAAATTAGAGATGCAAGATTGCAGGATTGCACGTACTCCAATGGAGGTTAATCATAAATTGAGCTCACATGAAGCTAAAATCATAGAAGATGTGATAGGTTATCAAAGCCTTGTGGGTAGTTTGAACTATGCCACACTGACAAGGGTTGATATTTGTTATAGTGTGAGTGTGCTAAGTCAATTTATGCACACACCTAGGAAACCTCACATGGAGGCTGCCAAGAGCTTTCTCAAATATCTCAAAGGGACCATGAAGGAGGGGTTATATTACCCTTATGTATTTGATTTAAATTTGAAATTGTTCTCTAATGTAGATTGGGATGGCTCCAAGGAAGACAAAAGGAGCACCTCAGGTTATCTTACCTTTGTAGGTTCAAAACTTGTTTCATGGTCATCCAAGAAGCAACCCATAGTTGCTCTCTCTTCTATTTAAGGTGAATACAGAGGTCTTGCCATAGCAACTCAAGAAGCTATGTGGATGAAGACACTATTCACAAATCTTGGATTGGAATTTGGCACTCCAACTATTTTTTGTGACAATATGAGTTCTATTCACTTAACTGCTTATCCAATTTTTGATGCAAGGTCTAAACATATTAAAGTTTATTATCACTATGTAAGAGAGAAGATTGTGAGCAAGGAGATTCAAATATCATATGTTTCCACTCATCAACAATGTACAGATATTCTAGCCAAAGCATTGGATGGTACAAAGCTTTGCAAATTCAAGGCTATGATAGGTTTTGTTGGTAATCTTGGAGGATTGAAGACCTCAAGCATACTTGGCTTCAGGGGGAGCTATTGGAGCAAGTCCATGGCAAGCCTAAGTATTGGCTTGAGTCCCACAAACTCATAGAAGAAGCTTCAAAATGAATACTATGTAAAGTTCACTTGTGAACTACCTCTTGCAACTTCTTGAAGTATTACTTGATGTAAAAGTGAAAGAATCTTAAGTGGTTGAGTCCACTTGATCAAAAGAAAAAAGAGAAGCCATGAATTCATGATTGATTGTAGTTGGATAATCAAATCAATCAGTAATCGATTGATGAGTGATTGAGGGAAGTTAGGCTCCCAAGATCAACTATAAATACATGGTAGTTTTAGTCGTGGTTATGAGAAGACCTCCAAGAGCTGAGCTTAATGCCATATCAAGGTTTGGTTTTAAGGAACACATATGTATCGGTAAGTCCATTGTATTCTACAATCAATATACTTTCATTTTCACGATCATTTGAGTTCATATCTTCGTGTTCTTGTGAAGTGTATTGTTCACTATCATAGTTTTGAGTTTTCTCAGTGAGATTGCATAGATGCTTTCTCTGAGCTTGGTGGATCATTTTTAGTGACTTAACTTGGTAAAGTTATCTTTCTAAGTCTACTATATGCTCACCAATGTTCATTACAGTTGGAGGTTTCAATCTTCAGATCATTTGAAGTCAACTATGTCACTTGGTTTTCTTCTTCTCTAGCAGCACTCTCTCAGAATAGTCATTTGGTCAGAGCTGTTTCTCAGATTATACTCCGCAATATTCTATGATTTAAAGCTTATTGAACTCAGCATACTGTCTAGTATATTCATTCAAAATTTCATAATTATTGGGTTCTTGAATCTTGAGATATAAGCATTTTACTGATCACGGGTATGAGTACTGTTGCAACCCAACAAAATCAGGGTCATCCTACGACTTGCTAGGCTTGTTTCTCTTTGTGTAGTTCATCTTTTTTTATCAAATTAGTCATGATTGTTAGCTCACTAAGGAGTTCCCCAAAAGGAATTAAGCTTATTGCTATTGTGGTCAGAGAATTATTCAAAACTTTGGACAGGTGTATGAACATGAATAGCAAGTTTTTGGCTCCTAAATCTACTCCAACTTATCTGTTTTGATTCATCTTTTCGAGAGTGATCTTCCAAGGTACATAGGGAATCTAATACATCCTATGGCAAGCTAAAAGGGCCCACAACACATCTCTAGAATTCATTTGGTTGGTTTAGTGAAAAGTTTTTGCACCACCACTTCATCTTCATCAACTGTGTATATGGTCGTTACATCATAAAACTAGATCACTCATGGTAGCACTCCCCCCCCCCCCCCCTCACTCCTACCGGCCTCACTCCTGTGGGTCTCACTCTTGCCGGCCTCACTCCTACCGGTGTCACTCCTACAAGTGTGACTCCTACTAGCGTCACAACTGGGGGTGGTGCTACTCCCATCGAAGGGATGTCTCCTAGCTTTATGACTCCACCATGGCCATGTTTTCGGCCATCCCCTACTGGCTCTAGTAGTAGACATGTGTGTTCGACACCTCAGCCCGATACAGGTGTTGCCCATCTCCTAAATTGAGATCAGGCTCTGGAGCAGGAGGTTCTAGGAGTGGATCTATAGATAGGTCTAGAGGAGGCACCTATTGTGTAGGCAGTGCGAGGGACGTTGTGTCATCCACTTCTACCCCTAGAATGAGTAGCTCATATGTAGGTACGCCACGTGGTACATCATGTAGAACACCACGTACACCTTGGGATGCTCATGACCATGATGACTCCAAGGTGTATGGTATCCAAGATGGGGCTCCGGTGATGGATGCGGCCAAAAAAGCAATGCATCAGCATCTACAACAACTTTGCTCCATAGAGTTTGGACACTCTATCATGTTGAAATTGAGTGAACAAGATAAAGATCTGAAGAATTATATCACAGAGATGATTTATGAGGAGTTTCAGCTAGCATATGTGCAAGCTCTTCTCAGTTCAGAGTGGATTCTGCACACCGCACGTGAAGTTATGTCCCATCGATGATCCAAGCTTTCTAAAGTAACCACCCTCATATAATGGAGTGGATATTGTTGGAACCAATACTTAGCAGTAGCATGTGAATGTGTAGATAATCGCTTGCAGTAACCTAATAGTCTAGCTTCACCCGCACCAATGAACTGAACTAAAGCTGAGAGGTTATGGAATGTTGGATGGTAAGAAGATATTTGATCAAGAGGATATAGTGAACCATGAGTCCAAAGATCAATACATTTTTCTCTAGTTGCATGACGTTCATTTTGAGAATTGGCATCATTGTTGCATCATGTATTTGGAGCAAACTCTCTAGGTACACGAACATGGATACTTATTGATGCAGGAGCATGAGGACATTCTACTATGAAGTTTGTGATACATGTCAACACCATCTTTGCTAATGACCAACAATATCAAAAACAAAGATGGAAAATGTTGGAGATAGATGTATGCGGAAGCACGCGAACAACACAAGGAAGAAGAAGAAGCTTGGAGCACAAACACACAATACTGAATGTATTAATAGAGAATGTACAAAGATAAGTAGCCCATTAGGGCAATCTGCGTATATACAAGCCGGGGGAAAAAAACCTCCTAAAGAGGGAAAAAAGTGCCCCGACGGTCCTAGTGTGTTCACACACATCACTACCTAAAATATATCAACAAATCCCCCCTGGGAGTGATGCGGTGAACAAGGAGCTCGCACTCATGTATAAGGAAGTGCCAAGCTTTGTGGAAATCACTCCACAAAAGGAAGTAAGCCCAAAGTTTTGCGGAAAGCTTCAAACTTCTCCCTAGGCAGAGCCTTCATGAAAAGGTCTGCAATGTTCTCCTATGTGGGCACATATGCCAAGCTGATCTCCCTAGCAGAGAACCTCTCCCTGACATAGTGATAATGCACCTCAATGTGCTTAGTGTGAGCATGGAACACAGGGTTCCTCGCAACTGCCAATGCGCTCTGACTGTCAGTGAAGATGGTGGTGGCAGAAGACTGGGCAACACCCAAATCAGCCATAAGGCGTCTGAGCCACACACACTCAACAGTCACTGTGAAAGCTGCCCTATACTCAGCCTCACAACTGGAACTGGCCACAGTAGGCTGCTTCTTGCTCAACCAAGATATACATGAGCTACCAAGCATGAAGCAAAAACCACTGGTGGACACACGAGTGTCATAGCAACCAGCCCAATCTGAGTCAGAAAAAGCATGCAAATCTGGCGGTAGTGATCCCCCCTTGGGATAAAACAACCCAAGTAGCCGAGTACCACTCAAGTAGCCAAAGATGCGCTTAACCGCCTTCCAATGCGTGACTCCTGGGCAATGCATAAACCTGCTCATCTGTGAGACAACAAACTGATATCTGGCCGAGTAATGCATAAGTAAATCAAGCATCCAACAGCCTGCTGATAGAGAACATCATCAAATGCATCTCCAGCATCATGAAGACTCAATCGTAAACCTGTCTCCATAGGAGTGGCAATAGGCTTACAATCTTGAAGGCCAAAACGCTGCAATAATATGTGAATATATTTTGTTTGACACAAAGCCATTCCACCATCAACTTGCATAAACGAAATGCCCAAATAGTGATGCAAATGCCCCAAATCAGACATCTCAAAAGAGGCATGCAAATCAGCCTTGAAATCAGCAATGTGCTTCTCAATAGGACCAGTGAGCAGCATGTCATCAACATAGACAACAATGATCAGAAGCACATCATTGGCACGCTTAACATATAAGGTGCTTTCAGTTGGACTGTTCACAAAACCATGTGCAATCAGACAGGCATGTATCTTCTCATACCAAGCACGTGGTGCTTGCTTTAAACCATATAACGCCTTCTTTAACCTGCACACCTGGTTTTCATGCCCTTTCTGCACAAAGCCACGGGGTTGAAAAACATACACTTCTTCATGCAAATCACCATTCACAAATGCTGTTTTAATGTCCAACTGATGTACATTCCAACCATGATGGGCTGCAAGTGCACAAATGCTCCGAACAATAGTTATACGGCATGTAGGTGCAAAGGTCTCATAAAATTCAATGGCTCTTTTCTGTGCATAACCCTTTGCAACAAGCCTAGCCTTATACCTGTTAACTGTACCATCAGGTTTACGCTTCAGCTTGTATACCCACTTAGTGCGAATGGCCTTCTTGCCAGGAGGCAAGTTACATAAAGACCATGTACCATTCTTCATTATAGCATCATATTCAGATTGCAAAGCAGCCATCCAATTTTCTGAATTATGTGCTTCATCAAAAGAAACAGGCTCATGCTCATCACAGAGACTAGATGCAGCCATAGCATAGCAATTTGATGCAAAGGAGGCATTATGAGAGCCTCAACGAGTACGATATGACAAAGGTGTATCTAATTTGCTATCACGCAAAGTCTGCACCAGCCATTTTGGCATAGTTTTTGCTTGCTCAATATCAACTCTCTCATCAACAAGTGCATCATGTAAATCTGCATCAGAAATGGAATTATCTTCATCATCATATGAAACCTGCAAAGGCTGAGAAGTTGCCTCATTAGGACGAGCACTAGACTGTCCACCTGTAAAAAGAGGCATCAACATATCATACATGTCTTTGGAGCTAACAGATGTCTCCTTAGTACATGAAAGCAATGGCTGAATAGCATCTTCCACAAAGACAACATCACAGCTAACCAGAATGTGTTTAGTCTGTGGATGATACATCTTTTCAAGGTGCCTCAAGCTTGGGCAAAGAAGACACCATATCAGATTTCTGCAGGCGTAGCAAACTAGCAAAATTCAGATGACCAAAGATGCATGCCAAAGCTTTGCATCTGACATAGCCTGAGAATCATGACCTACACATGCCGAATCATTCACAGATCTTTCATAGTCTATGAGCTTATACAGCCCACGACATAAAATGCCAGAAGCAATAACCACATCGCCATTTGATAGATCATGAACTGTACACCTATCATCAACAAATTTCACAACCAAGACAATCTTGGCTAATGCAGAAACTGATAAAGATTCTTCTTGATCCTTGGCACAAATAAGGCATCTGACAAGGTGAAAGAACTACCATCAGCAGTAGTCAGAATGATCTTACCAACTCCCATAACAGGATAAGAGGAGTTGTTGGCGCATGTGACAGTATTCCCTGCAGGGGCAGGCTCGAGTGAAGAGAAGAAACTATGATGCGAGGTAATATGTTTGGTCGCCCCACTGTCAAAGTACCAAACATCTGAGTCCACTGTAGACATGCACTGCTCATGAGAAGATGGGTCAAAATTGCAAACAGTAGTAAACGCCCATTCTTCTTCGTGCACAAGATTAGCAGACTCTGTTTTTTGTGTAGAGGCTTCTACAACAACCATTCCAGCCTCCTTTTTCTTTGCCTCTTTTGCAGCCAGTTTTGGACAGTTCTTTATGTTATGATCATTCCCTTTACAGTACTTGCAAAACAATTTCTGCTTTTCTGATTTCTTCTCATCTTTATCCTGGTTCTTTGAATGTGCAACATTTGCAGATTTCTGCTTACTAGTAGAAGAGCTCCATTTTCTTTTGCCCTTCTGACTAGCCAGGAAAGCTTGATCTGCAACATGCATAATGGACCTGTTCTGCCTGGACTGATCTTCCTGCAACAGAACAGAGACTAACTCCTCAAATGATAAGACATTCGGATTGCCTTTCATTATCAACCGAAGAGTAGAAGCAAAACTCTAATATGAATCAGGAAGACCATTCAGAACGGTCTGCACAAGTGAGCTATCTAGTATAACCTCATCAGCAGAAATCAACTGTTTCTTCAAATCTTTGATCTTCGTTAGGAAATTGTCCATAGAATCACCTTCATTCATGTGCTCACTCTCCAACTGTTTTCGGAGGTAAGCAACATGAGCCTCATTCCTAGCTTGGTACAATGTGGTAAGGGTATCCCAAGCATCCCTAGCTGTTCTGCAAGAGCGAATATGAGGAATAATGGCACGTTTGACAGACAAAGCTATCAATGCATGTGCTTGGGCATCTCTGCCATCCCAACGAATTTGCTCTGCAGTAGGTGCAACAGAAACAGCAGCACGAACAGGAATCTGTGGAATATCATCTTCGACACCATCTTCATCAGCTCCACCACCTGTATTTGTAGTACTTGTCGTTATAGGTGTAACAGGACGTCTTTCAACACCCTGCACAATGTTCCACAATCCTTCTGCAACCAAAACATGTCGCATCATATAAGCCCATAGTGGGTAGTTGGTACCATGCAACTTATCCTCAATAGCCAACATACAGAATACATCACTGCTTTCAGCCATGGCCGGTGACTAAAATACCTTGATGCAGAAAATTGACTGTATCTCAAAAAGTTGAACAGAACTGCCCAGACGAGTTCTGCTAGACCTGTAGCAGACTTCGAGACGCTTAAATTGGCGAACAGAAACTGGTATATACCTTTGGCACAAAAAGACGAAATAGCCTACACAAGCGCTGTGATAGTGCGTTCGGAGGCCGAAGCGAGCTTAGATCGCGATTTCGGCACCACATAGCAAAGCTGTTTTGATCTCGGAAACACGCTGAGTATGCTCACCAAAATTTGTGCGATTCTGAGACTGCAAACGGAGGAGTGTTGACGGCACCCTAGATGAAGCGACGACCTGCTCTGATACCAATTGTTGGCGATAGATGTCTGCGGAAGCACGCGAACAGCACAAGGATGAAGAAGAAGCTTGGAGCACAAACACACAATACTGAATGTATTACTAGAGAATGTACAAAGATAAGTAGCCCATTAGGGCAATCAGCGTATATACAAGTCGGGGGAAAAAAACCTCCTAAAGAGGGAAAAAAGTGCCCCGGCGGTCCTAGTGTGTTCACACATCACTACCTAAAATATATCAACAGAAAACTGGTTGGAAGGGACTCTAAAGCATATGTTCTGCTCAAAAAATGTGTTTTCTTATATGTGTATGGGTTAAAGTGTATTTTTCCACTGTGTATGGCTTAAAATGATGGAATTTGAAGAAAGTCATTTTTTTGGGGGAAGCATGTCACAGATTTGATGATGTGGCACTTACTTTTAGAGGAAGTTTGAAAATTATACTTTTTCTAAAAGAAACTTTAAAAAATCGGCCGAAAAAAGTGACTTCTAACATATATATTAAAAAATAGGCCTTTTTGAGTTAATATACACTCAAAATGAGACTTTTTTTTAAAACTCAATTTTTATTCAAATACATGCACGCGTTCGATGATGTGGAAAGTAGATTCTCTTGATCTCTCTCTAGAAGAAGAAAGAGAGAGGCTTAGTAAAGCCTAAAAAAAGCCTACTCTAGCCTACTAAAAAGTTCCCTATTAAATGCACTTTGTCCCCTTAAACAAGAATAGAATTAAGCTTAATCCCTAAAAATTAGGGATCCTTACAAGGCCCATGCAGGGTTCCTTTTTTCCCCTAATGGTGTAGGAGTGCTAAGTCTATCCATGTACTCTCTAAGAAGGCCATATATCGATGTAGTTAAGAGAGTAGTCAAGTACCTCAAAGGAACACTCAATGAAGGTATAATCTATCCTAATGCATCCGATTTGGATCTCAAGCTATAGTCAAATGCAGATTTCTTAGGATCCAAGGATGAAAGCAGAAATACTTCAAGATTCTTAGCATTTGTAGGCCCTAAGCTTGTGACAAGAGGTTCCAAGAAGCAACCAAAAGTTTCGTTCTCGTCAATTGAAGCAAAATATGGAACCCAAGGGCGTACATTTTCTCTTCTGATCATCAATTCTAGCAAACAAACAAAGAAACTGCTATGTTTTAGCTTACTGAAACAACCAAAGCCTCTTCTCAAAACCATAGCTAGGGATCCTCTAAGCTTCAAAAACTCTCTTTGCAACTTCTTTTTGAGCCTAGAGTCTCTCTGCTTTCAAATCTTCAAGAATCTTGAAGTATAACTTCATGCAAGCTCTCAAGGACTAACAAAGGGATTTTCTTGCCCACATAAAAGGGGTTGCATTCTTTTAAACCTAAAGAAGCTAGACACATATGGGATGTTGACGCCAAGATTAGATGATCCTTTCTGCAATGTTCCCCTTTTCAACAGGAAGTTTGGTCAAGGGTTATTCACCCATGCTTGAGTTAATAAAAGAACAATAATATAGTGAATGGGCTTAATGCCCTTGGGATCCATTGTATCCCATAGAGCAAGGATAGGATGGCCCGGAGGCATGATAGCTATGATGGAAGACAAGCTTTTCAAAGAGAATTACAAAGAAGTTTAATGATTTTCTGGTAGTCCTCATGAGCGAACCACTTGCTTTTAATCTTGTTGTTTTCCATGGAAAAAACTCCTATATGATTCTTGTGGGGATTCCTCTACTGAATTTCAATTCACTTGAAATTGAGCACACACACGTTAAGTTTTTTTTACCTCCAAGGTTCAAGGATACAAAGGAGGGTAAGATAATAAAAGAAATGGAAGTTGAACATCCGCATGTTTCTCATTTTACTCTTAGTCACACTGCTTTAGAAAATCACGTGCATGGGGAGGAACATGAAAGCGTTGATTTAGACATGGAACAATACGATAGGACAATAAATGAGCTAGATTAAACTTAATGGTTTCTAAATTCTTTTATATAGTGTTTCTATTTGAGTAAAAGATTCAACTGTTGTAACCTTCTCTTCAAACGATCAATGGAAAATTAAAAAAGTGATTTAAGTCTACAAACTCTAATTTCCTTGAACAGTGGCTTTATTATGCCTCACACGCGTATGAAGCTGCCGTCAATGTTTGCACTTGTTCCCTGCCGTCAGTGTTTGTACTTGTGCTCCATATCAATTGAGAGATCAATACAACTTGCAAGACTAGAAACGCGTTCTACCCATGCTCTTCCATGAAGGGCGCTAACCTGAAATCCATTTGCAGCTTTAAAATGTTATCTAACTTCAGAGATTGATCCGAGACTACCATAGCTTTTAAGTTATATTTCGATTTAAAACACGAAAAAAACATTCCATTTCATCATTTGAAACTTATAATTGTAAAATTGCATGTATTAAAATGTCTAGAATGACTTGATGAGATTCCCTCAACTCCGAGATAGCTAAAACGCAATATATTATGAATCCTCATCTATTGTAGACGGTGATCATTCTTGCTTGACTGAAAATGATCTGCTTGAGACTATATACAGAGAATTACTTAGAGAAAAGAAAAATAATTGTAGAAAACCTATTGATTCCTAGAGACGAAATGAGTTACACAATGACTATAAAATAAATTATTATTAATTTTTTATAAAGACAATCTCAAGGAGACCTTTTGATGGTCATTTATTTCATTTCCGAACATCTAAGGGAGGCATGGATAATGAACATACGCAAACGTTCTTTTGAGGTGCTGTGTTAATGAAGGATATACTTACGAAATACTACGAACAATCAAACGAAGAGAGTACACATATGGAAAAGCCTTGAGAAAAGATATCTTCGGATATTTTCTAAATGCTTGAGTTTGAAGGTTTAACCCAGCTATTTCGTTCAAATGAGCATTTCATGAATGACAGAATTCATTTTTCTAGGAATGTATAGAGCTTTGTCCATTTTACTGACGAGATTCACGTGATTCCTCTAATCTCGTTTCTGATGCACATTACCTAAAGATTCAAATCAACAAAGAGATTATTGAAGCATTTTAGTTCCCAAATCATTTATTTAATGCATTACACTCAGATTCATCAGAAGGGAGAAAAATTAAGAATTGATTGTTGAGCATTATTGGATGTATTACTAGACAGCAAGTAATATTATCTACATATGGGTATAAGACGCATTGATGCAAGGACGTAGGATAATGAGGATAATATTACTAGACAGCAAGTAATATGATCTAGGTGGTGAGTTCGCGTGTGAAGACGGGCAAATTTTCAACAAGTTACGACAGCAAGTTCTTCCTTCGTGGCATTGCAGTCTATCCATCGCAGGGTTGGAAGTGTGGGGGCGATCGACATCAAACCTACGCCCTGACGAGTGAAGGGTCTGTGCATCGCAAGTTGGTCCATCGCGATTTTGCAGTTTGTCCATCGCGGAGTTGGCCCTGCCCATCGTGGAGTTGGTGCTGTCCATCGCACGCACCCTCTCGTTGAAAACAAAAAGTGGTTCCTCCTATGGCAAATTTTACACCGTGGAATATGGATGAATGCAAAAGCTAACGAGATCTATGGTGTTCTACCCTGGTGCAAGCAATGTTGCCGTAGAAAAGAAGATATTGGTGACGTGTTCTTTGCTTGCCCTAAATCCCTTCAGATATGGAGGATCCTTGGTGTTCTCTAGGGCTCCAAGAACAAATCAATTGGAATCAAGCACTCATTAGCGAAGCGATCGGTTGCTATGTGGCAAGTTGTGGAATGCAATCAGGGGAGAGACCCTATGGAAGATTTGGCGAGAAAGATGCGCTTACAACTTTGGCAATACCCCTAGAGAGTGGTTGATCGAGAACTCCCTATTCCTTTTGGGCAAAAGAATTGCTAACTGTAAGAAAACCCCCCTTCAGACATCACAAAGAGCTAGAGTATGTCAACAATAAGCTTAAAACCAAGTGGGATCCGCATGATGGGGATGCGAGGTTTATCAACCTCCTTTATAACTTCATGTTAGCTTTCTAAGGTCTACCACGAAGAAAAAGGAAGAAATCAAGAAATGGAAAGGAAACTTTGTGGGGTGCCTTCTTGGTGCAAGCGCTACTACTACTCCATTGAAGATGTTGCTCACATCTTCTTTACTTGTCCCTACTCCAACAAGCTCTGGCAGATTGCCGGAATGAAAATTAGAATTCAGAATCATATGAGCTAGAAACAAGCTTTGCTGGGAGAAGCAATCGGCTGCTCCACGACTCTCTGGAACACCATGAGAGCTCTGGAACACCATGAGAGGGGAGGTCCTATGGAAGATGTGGCGAGAAAGATGTGCTTAAAACTTTGGGAACTCCCCAAAATAGTGGTTGATTGAGAAATCTCTGTTCCTCCTTGGAAAAAGTTTCGCTAACTGTATGAAATCGCCCCCCCCTTTAGGCATCATCAAGTGATCCTTATGATCAACAACAAGCTTAAACCCAAGTGGGCCC
The DNA here is from genome assembly GCA_020310875.1 of Ceratopteris richardii. NCBI lineage: Eukaryota > Viridiplantae > Streptophyta > Polypodiopsida > Polypodiales > Pteridaceae > Ceratopteris > Ceratopteris richardii. The sequence continues at coordinate 59,459,055 of CM035424.1, read as the reverse complement.
CGCATGAGGAGGGTGATTAACCTTCTTTGTAATTTCATACTCTGTAAAATCTACCCTTGCTTTGATAATTCGGGGGGGGGGGGGGGGGGGGTCCCGTGGGCACTAGTCCCTTCACTTGTACTTTTCTTTTATTAATACAAGTCCTAGAGAGTAGGCTATGGCCTAACTTCCTTTATTAAAAAAAAAGTATTATCTACGTAGGGTATAAGAACACATTGATGCAAGTTCTCTTTTTGGTGTAGGATAATGAGAAACCTTACGAGTTTCCATGTGTCTGGCCGAAGCACCTCCACAACATGTTGAAGCTCTGACATGGTTTTTATTGTATGACTATTTGAGCCTACCCTTTACGATCATATATTTCATAAACCATCTTCAACGGGTTGGGTGGTTTCATGTTATCACACGTACTTCCCATAAGCTTATCTATGATGCATTCTATTCTCTCGTCAACGCATATGATACTAAACTCATCAATATAGATATGAGGGCACAAAACATTTTGAATGTCTTTCTCTACGCAGAAGGAGGGGTCCAATCATTGTGGAAATATCCCCAATTGGATAGGTATTCCATGATTCTTTGGAGTAGAACTTTTGGAACTCAACCTTTCTAACGTAATGAGATACGATTCCATCTAAGTTACATTTGAAATTGTACGTCTACATATTTCAAATAACTTTTATTAATTTGTTTGTTATTCATTTTGAATTTTATTGGAAAGTGCTGTAGTAAGAACTTTTTCTTCTTGGGATTCATTGATTGGATCATTCTTCAAAGCTTTAATTTGAATTTGAACTTCAAGATTGACCGTATTTAGGAAACTCTCGTTAGTGAGGGTAAATGGATGAATGCTTTTCTGCTTTGGTTTGAACAACAATAGTAGACTAGTTTACAATTATATTAGATAAGAAATTCTTGATAATTAAAGGAATTCAAATATCGAATAAGAAAAAGTAAAGTAGTTTTGCAAGACAGATGACTATAAAATGAGGATATATATATTGTAAATTGAAAAAAAAATCTTCTAATAGTAAAAGAAACTATATATCGGATAGTACAAGCTAGAGGTATGCAGGATCAACCGAACACATAGCGTAGTCTATAAGTCATCTCTAAATTTGCCGAGAAACTAGGCATGTGTATTTATGTAATCCTTGCCCATGTAGTAGACAACGGAGCCAATAAGTAAAGCCTAATAATGTCTATCATATTTAAACCAAAAAAAAATCTTCCTTTGAATAAAGAAAAGCACAGGAAAAGGTCCCTATTAAAATGAAGGCTCATTAGAGATACTAGATTTTTAATCTTAAATACCTAAAGCCCAAAGTGGAGGTTGGAAGTTAGAGGCAAAATAGATTTAACCTGTGTTACATGCAGTTTAAACCATTATCTCACTTTAAGAGGACCCACATGTACCCATACCATCTACCAAGCATAAATAGTCTACCAGGATCTTCCTTCAGAATGTAATTTTGATCTTCCTTCAGAATGTAATTTTGGTTTCTTCCTAATAATGAGGTCTTTACAAATGTGCAATACATCATGAAATCATGATGAGGATATTTTGATTGTATACTAAATGTATCATTGGAGGTCTCAAATTGAAGAAAAAACACCGTATGTCCCAATATCATAAAGTGAGCAAGGTGAACAACTGTATGGATTTTCTTTTTTAGAGACAAGTTTATTGGTAATCTGATAGGTTTCCCACTGTAGCTTACAGAAATTTGATTTCTTGTGTGGATTGACTCTAAAATGGCATTATGATCATGTAATTCGCATATCAATCTCATAAATAGTACGAAAAAAGTACTTAAGGGATAGAAACACTACAACAGATCGATGGTATACCGAGGTTTTTACCGAGGAAAATGAACGCGGCTTTATTTGCTGCGACGCCGGTGTAAAGGTCGGTTTCCATGTCGGTACCAAAGAGTCGGTATAGGCATCGGTGTAGACGTTGGTATAAGCATCGGTAAAAGCGTCGATATATGCCTCGGTATAACTGTCGGTATATGCGCCGGTAATCGGCTTCTACTGCATTGCCTCTTGGGTGTACCGACGGTTATTCCAATGACACTACTGGGAGTACCGTCGCTTATACCGACGACCATACTTGCAAAATTTTTTTTGGGCAGAATGTTTTGTCTTTTGTTACAACAACATTACCATGATGTTGCTGAACAAAAGACAATACACTCTGCCCAAAGAAAACCGAGTACATGTGATGTGTACTCTAATGACAACTGAAATATGATTTCATGAAACAGAGTATTATTGTACACAAAAGAGATCAATAATCAAAATGAACAATGAACCATGTACAAAAGAAGTTATATATCTCAATAATGAAGCATGTACAAGAGTGTGGCAAACCACTGTCATATATGACGCTTTTACAAAATGTGGCAAAGCAATGTATTGCCATATGGAAATCAAATACAAAATATTGGTCTTCCACTGCCATACACATGCAAAGAATGTTCCATATCAACAGTCCTGCAACAAAGAACATTAATGGAATGAGATAAATTCACATGAAAATTAAAAACAAGTAAAAACCAAGTTTATAAATTAATTACCTCATCGCAAACGCTCCCATGAAACTACCGCACCGCATCCCTCCAAGTCGTGCAATAGTGCAGTCAACCCATGACTGTATCCATAAGACTCCTCCATTCGTGTTGGAGGACGACCCATTGCCAGCTCCTAAAACAAATATAAAAAGATTAGAGAAATATATATGAGAAATTTAACACAAATAAATTCATTAAATGAAATGGTACTTCCAAACTCATGATGCATCGTATCATATCCGCCGCTGCCCAAATGTGACGGTCCAATCGTGTCTAGACGTGTGGCTACGGCGTTTCGCTGCTGGTGATATCGATCAGGAGTCTGCTGCTGCTCATCACGAATCACGTCCCACTCCTCAGCATCTAACCACACAAGCTTTGCTAAGCCTTCTTTGAATGCATCACGAGCCTCGGATCATCGATGCGACATGACCTCACGTGCGGTATGCAGAATCCACTCTGAACTGACAATCGACTGTCCATCAGCTGGTCGAAACTCCTGGTAAATTATCTCTGTGATATAATTCTTCCGATCTTTATCCTGTTCACTCCATTTCAGCATGATGGAATGTCCAAACTGGATGGAGCAAAGCTCTCATATGCATGCACACATTGCTTTGCCAGCCGCATCCATCACCGGAGCTCCATCTCGGATACTATACACCTTGGAGTCATCATGGTCATGAGCACCCCAAGGTGTACGTGGTTTACTGTGTGGTGTACTACGTGGCGTACCTACATCTGAGGTACTCGTCCTAGAAGTAGAAGCGGGCGACACAACATCCGTCGCACTGCCTCCACAAAAACCGCCTCCTCCACCTCCAGACCTACCTGTAGATCCACTCCTAAAACCTCCTGCTCCAGAGCGTGACCTCGATCTACGAGACGGGCGAGACCCTGTATCACACTGAGGTGTCGAACGCACATGTCTACTAGTAGACCCAGTAGGAGATGGCTGCAAAGATGGTCGCGGTGGAGTCAGAAAGCTAGGAGACATACCTCCTACGGGAGTAGCACCACCCTCAGGAGTGACACCGACAGGAGTGACACCGGCGGGAGTGACACCGGCGGGAGTGAGGCCAGCGGGAGTGAGGCCGGCAGGAGTAAGGCCACCAGGAGTGAGGGCGGGAGGAGAACTACCACGAGAGATCCAATACTGTGATGTAGCGGGCATATACGCAGGAGGAACCTGAGAGATGAACTCCAAAAACTGCTCCTCTATCATGGACTGTGGAGTGACTGGAGGACTGTCTCCCATCGTGCTCTGTAATAAAAGAACTCAAATAATTAGCATGCGATAAGAAAAATAATATAGGGAATAAACAAAAAAAAAACGAAAAATTAGTACGTACAAGTCTTTTATTCAAAAGTCCTCTATTCTAGCATCCTCTTGAAGATCCGATGCACCGAGAATATCTATCTCTAAATTGATGGCTTCTAAATCGCTTTCTATGCTGGTTTCCTCTTGATCATCGTCTATTGCTTCGTCTTCTTGAACAATGACCTCTTCTTCAATGACCTCTTCTTCTCAAACAATGATCTCTTCCTCCTCAACTACCGAATGAATCTCTTAGTCCACTAGAGATGGACTTTCTTCTACATCTGCATTTTCAAAAATTTGTCTACTATGTGGAGCGACTTGTAAAACAAATAGCCACTCTAGGTCTTTTGAATCTGGTATAAAAACAACTTGCTCACAGTGTTCGGGAAGTACAAATGTATCCCTTTCATCTGTCCATAATCTTGTGGAGTCGACTTGAAGCAAACCGCTCTTATCTCGTCTCACTGTTGTGTTTCTTCCAGAGGTGACTACTTTAAACCATTTCACGTCAAAAACAAAGTAATCAAACTTTCTGAATGATAGTTTCAAGATGTCTTGAATCACACCACAATAATCTAACTCGCCTTCTAGAGCATTATCATCTCTTGCACTCGCTCTACTTTTTTGCAAAAAATTCACCATCTCTTCACAAGCAAAAGTAGACCGGTTTTGATCGATTCGTGCGATTCAAAAGTGTCATCCATGAGACCATAGTGCACCGTATTTGATATACTCCCAATCACATCCTTTTACGAGTTCTTCTTCTTCTTGAGAGATATCTTCACCCGCTGCCTTTGCTTGTGAAACCGCTGCATCTATCCATCTGCTCGTTGGAAAAGGTGGGAGAGGTCGAAGATTTTCTGGAAGAGGCAAAACTCGAGTGGAACGATTTCTTCGAAACTGAGCTCTTTGCTTTGTGTTAGTTTCCTTGGCAAGTTCATACCTTTCTAACCACTTTTGCATAGGCTCAGAGTTAACTATGCAAAACTTCATTGCCTTCTCTCTGAAATGATATTAGTAAATGAAGTTATTGTGATACAACAATGAAAGCCAATTTGTTCTCCACTTACCTGAACAATTCAGTGACACTACTATCTGACCATCCATAAATGGATTGTAGATTGAGCATCACGAGTGAAGCACGTAGTACAGATATGTTTGCTCCATTGTAAAGTGGTAAACGAGCTAATCTTCACATGTTTTCATATTCTTCATCAACTTCTGATCGCGGAATTTCTGTTGTGTCCATGAAACTCTCGTCGACACCTTCTTCACCATCATGATCTTCGTCCATCTCATAAAATGCTTCAAGCATCTCTTCCATATGTTCATTCTGTGTAATATTATTAGTGCTTGCTTCTACGTCTAAGTTCTTTTTTGCTCTCTTTTGTCCACAAGAGGTTACCGGTGCAATGTCGTTTGGGTCCATCTGCTCACCTGGGGGACCATGCGAAAGATAGCGTAGGTTTTCCAATCGACTCCTATCAAAGGATCCATACTCTCTAACATGTGCAGTACAAATCCGTCGTTTCCGATAAATTTGATACTTGCACTGTGTGCAAGGACATGCCGTTCTCTCTTCAGGATCCAAAGAAGCCATCTACTACAATATGGACATTTTAGAACATTTTAGAACATTTGTTTTTTTATTAAACCTAAAAATCTAACTCTCAAAGACCTAAGTACTTAAATACCTAAAAAAACTTAAAATCCTAGTTTTAAAACCCTAATCTATATAGCTATCCTATTTTATATATATATTCGGATTTTTTCTTGATTGATCCTATTTTATATATATATTTATTTATTTATTCAGATTTTTTTGCTCTTAATTAAGTTATATGTATGCCTAATTCCTAAAACCCTAATTTTAAAGATCTAGACCTAAATTATGTATATTTCTATACACATGTGTATATACATGTATATATGTATTATATGTGTATGTGTATGTGTGTATATATGTTATGTACGTGTTAAAACCCTAAAACCCTAATCAAATCACCTAGAACTAAAACATGTATATATATGTATGCATGTGTATATATATGTGTATATGTATATATATGTGAATATAGATAGGTATATAAGTATGTGTGTTTTTGTATTTATATATTTATATATATATTCATATTTATTCTTTACTTAATTATATTTAATTATATATATTAAATTAAATATAATTTAAAACACTAGTTCTTTTTATATTTATTTATGTATATAATTATCTTATTTTATATATATATTTATTCATATATTCAGATTTTTTTTCTTACGTAATCCTATTTTTATATATATAATTTTATATATTTAATTATAAATATTTAATTAAATAATTTAAAACACTAGTTCTTTTTATATTTATTTATGTATATAATTATCTTATTTTATATATATATTTATTCATATATTCATATTTTTTTTCCTTACATAATCCTATTTTTATATATTTAATTTTATATATTTAATTATAAATATTTAATTCAATTATTTAAAACACTAGTTATTTTTATATTTATTTATGTATATAATTATCTTATTTTTTATATATATTTATTCATATATTCAGATTTTTTTTCCTTATGTAATCCTATTTTTATATATTTAATTATATATATTTAATTAAATTAGATAAAACACTAGTTCTTTTTATATTTATTTATGTATATAATTATCTTATTATATATATATATATATTTATTTATATATTCAAATTTTTTTCCTTACGTAATCCTATTTTTATATATTTAATTTTATATTTTTAATTATAAATATTTAATCAAATTATTTAAAACACTAGCTCTTTTTATATTTATTTATGTATATAATTATCTTATTTTATATATATATTTATTTATATATTCAAATTTTTTTTCCTTACGTAATCCTATTTTTATATATTTAATTTTATATATTTAATTATATATATTTAATCAGAACCCTAATCTTAAAATTCTAGATCTGAAATACTAAACCCTAAAACCCTAATCTTAAATATGTAGACCTAAAATATGTATATTTTTGTATACATGTGTATATACATGTATATATGTATTACATGTGCATGTGTATGTGTGCATATATCTTATGTAGGTGTTATAAACCTAAAACCCTAATCTTAGAGATTTAAATCTAAAATATGTATATTTTTGTATGCATGTGTATCTACATGTATGTATGTATTATATGTATATGTGTGTTTGTGTATATATGTAATCTATGTATTAAAATCCTAAAACCCTAATCAAAAAGACTTAGACTTAAATCTGAAATACTAAACCCTAAAACCCTAATCTTAAATATGTAGACCTAAAATATGTATATTTTTGTATACATGTGTATATACATGTATATATGTATTACATGTGCATGTGTATGTGTGCATATATCTTATGTAGGTGTTATAACCCTAAAACCGTAATCTTAAAGATTTAAATCTAAAATATGTAGATTTTTGTATGCATGTGTATCTACATGTATGTATGTATTATATGTATATGTGTGCTTGTGTATATATGTTATCTATGTATTAAAATCCTAAAACCCTAATCAGAAAGACTTAGACTTAAATCTGAAATACTAAACCCTAAAACCCTAATCTTAAATATCTAGACCTAAAATATGTATATTTCTGTATATATGTGTATATACATGTATATATGTATTACATGTGTATGTGTATGTGTGCATATATGTTATGTAGGTGTTATAACCCTAAAACCCTAATCTTAAAGATTTAAATCTAAAATATGTATATTTTTGTATGCATGTGTATCTACATGTATGTATGTATTATATGTATATGTGTATTTGTGTATATATGTTATCTACATATTAAAATCCTAAAACCCTAATCAGAAAGACTTAGATTTAAATCTGAAATACTAAACCCTAAAACCCTAATCTTAAATATCTAGAGCTAAAACCCTAAAACCCTAATCTTAAATATTTAACCCTAAAACCCTATCCTATTTAAAACCCTAAAATCCTAATCTTAAATATTTAACCCTAAAAACCTAATCCTATTTTTATATATTTGATGTAAAACAAAAACTTCAAAATAAAAATAGGATTATATGTGTGTATGTATGCATGTGTGTATATATGTGTGTGTATGTATGCATGTGTACATGTGTGTGTGTGTATGTATACATGTGTATACATGTGTGTGTATGTGTATGTGTGTGTATGTAGGCATGGATGTGAGTGCATGTGTGTGTACGTGTGTGTATGTATGCATGCATGAATGTGTATGTGTGTGTATGTGTATGCATGTGTATACAAGTGTGTTTATGTATACATGCATGTGTGTATATGTGTGTTTGTATGCATGTGTGTATATATGTGTGTATGCATGCATGCCGGTATATGTGTGGGTATGTATGCATGCATGTGTGTATATGTGTGTGTATATGTGTGTATATATGCGTGTGTGTATGTATGTGTCTATATGTGTGTGTGTGTATGTGTATGTATGCATATGTGTATATTTGTGTGTGTATGTATGTGTGTATGCATGTGTGTGTATGTATGCATGTGTGTAAATTTATGTGTGTGTTGTTAGACGCTTAAACGCGAGACTAACTGTCAGAAACGCATTTAAGCACCTAAGTGGGTTCTTGGGAGTGGTAGGGGTCTGTTAGACAGAGGCCCTGTACTTAGTTCCCAAACTCACTGCTCACACCCAGCACTATACTAATGTTGAGAGCTCTATCAAAAATTGTTGTACTTAAACATTACCGTCACAGTCTTAGCTCAACCACGTGTACCGAACACGCTAAGATGCTATGTGGCATCTACACATAAACTTACTGAAAATACCAGAAACAAGAGTAATTGTCAACCTTCACCGAATGGATATAAACAATTAGACAACACCGTAGACACAGGGAACTCGATAGTTCAAACACACAGTACTGAAGACTCAGTGCGCAACTTAGAAAGACCCTTACTGTACTTCTCTTTACCATATGAAGATAGATTCCAACACTGCAGACAACACAATACAGATCTGAATACCAGAAGGCTACCATAGTTGCTCAGACTTCACCAACCATTGGCAGAACATTTCAAGAAGGGGTAACACAGAATGCGCGGACTAACACCACAACCCAATAGAGATTCACAAACAACTTACTCAGACAACAGTCCACCATTTATTAGATGTAGATAGAACTCGCAACCTCAACAGAGATCCATAGGTAACAAAACACAGATACACATAGTACAATCAGAGTACGCAGAAATTAGACAACAGTGCTACAGCAGCGTTGAGGCAATCCCCCAGACGAACAGCCTGGTGATTCCACGAATCGTCTCTCTCTCTTGCGCGTCTTTCTTTCCATTGCTTTATATAAAAGAATACATCGTGCCTGCATAACAACCTTTTGCACGTGTGAAGCAAGATTTCAGTTATACAATCTTCCAATCCGGCGGCCAACTAACACTGGCACGCACGGTGGACTCGAACCTGCAGGTTTTACAAAACTATTGGTCATCGATAATACCTTCTAAGTACATATTTCTAGCTAATCTAAAGGTGCGGGCGATCTTTTTCTTTCGGGTTTCTAATAACTGTTTTAGGGTGTCCGGTTCTATTAAGTGTGCATCTATTTGTACCGAACTTAGAGCTTTGGCTTCATTGAGCAAAATTTTTGCTTGGGTGTGCAGAAAGACTTCTTAAATAAAACTCGTTTGCCAGCGCCTCATCTCTGGATGTCTTCATTTCGGCAATCTGTTGTTCCATCTTCTGTACTCTTTCCTTTTGATTTTCCAATTGATTTTCTCTTCTTTCGGTTTCTTGAATCTGAAAGTTTACTGTTCGTGTATATGATTCTTTTTCGTGTCTGAGATCTGCAATTAGTTTCTGTGTCTGCGCTTCCTTGGTTAAGTGATGTTAGAGCATATTGTTAACATTTGCTAAATTTTCATTGGTTCTCTGAAGTTCTTCTTCTATTCTTTTACCCTGCCTCTGCTGTTCTTGGTTTTGCTGCACTAATTCTTGTAGCTGAATTCTGGTTTCTTCGAGCAAGTTTCCTAAGGTGATCCTTGCATCTTCTTTGTCCTGGATATCTTGCTTCATTTTACTGATTTCTTTATTTGCAATCTGTAATAACTCTTCTTTCTTTGTGAGTTCCACCACGGCCTCATCTCTCTGATTGGTAATCGTGTGTTGTTCTGCAAGTTGAGCTTGGAGATTGGCAATCTGTGAGTTGACTTGATGGTTTTCGGCTTTAACTGCATCTATCTCTTCTTGCAGTGGCATGATGCCCGCTTCTAGAACATCCACCTTGTGTTGTAGCTCATTGGGGATGCTGTCTGTGGCTTCTTTCATTTGGATTGGCAGTTGCTGTGATAGGTTAATGAGTAATTGACCCATGTTGGCCAAATCAGAAATTACGGGAATCGACGGAAGTGGCAGCTAAGGTCGTGGTTGGGATGAGGAGGCAGTGAGCAGTTGTTGGGAGTTCAGTGGAGAGTAGTTGAGGAATGAGGATGAAGAATCAGTGGTTTCGTTGGGTTGGATGGGTTGGATGGGGATAATGGGGTTGATTGGTGGTTCCGGTGGGGGAGTGGGAAGGACAATCTGAGATGTTACCTTATCTACGTTTTGTTGTGCAGTGTCTACGACTGTGGACTCAACTGCCTTAAGCAGCGTTTCGAATGCTTCTTTAGAAACTTGTTCTTCATCTGCTTGTTGTTCCCTTTCAGACTGCTGTTGTGATGCTTCTTCGGTAGAGGTTGTGTCGGCTTTAGTATGATTTTCTTGTTCTTGTTGCTCCTGGGAAGATGATTGTGCAGAGGATTCATGTTGCATCGATGTTGTGGTGTCGTGGAGTGTTTCTTTGTCCTGTTTTGCTTCTTCTTTGTCATCGTCTTTGTTTCCTTCGGCAGATCCTTGTGCTTCACTCTCTGAAGAACTGATTCTGATCCTCTTTCTACGGAATAGTTGGTTTATCTCCTCTTCATCTTCTTCCTCATCATCCCATAGTTGTACAGATTCTTCATGTCGCAGAACAGGCCCTCGGGGTGGTGGTTGTGCTGCAAGTATCGCCAGAAAAAGGAATGACAGGATGTGCGGCAATCTAGACCTTGGCATGCCTCCCTTGTTCGCCTGTTTAATAATGGATACGCACTCTCAGTGAATGTGGTGGAAGAAGAAGGATGCGAAGTTGACTGGTTCTTGCGCAGCTAATTCTGTGGCGGAGTAGAAGGGCCGAGATATTCCATAGGTGCGTTTCTGTAGGTTGAGAATGGCTACTAAGAACTGGAGGGCTAATCTTTCTAGTTCCGGTCGGTAGAGAATCGCATACTCGTTTGATGAATACCTAGGAAATAACTCTACCATTCTAGCGACTGACAGACTCGGGCCATTTTCCCGACCTTGCGAAGGGAGTCTAAAGGCTTCTGCAAAAGCTTGGAATGTGATAAGTGTACGGGATGGGAGGGAGGTGATCGGCCAACTCTGCTCGGTGGCAGGTGTGTTGGCGATGGCGGAGATGATTTGGGCGAAGAATGGGTGGGACTCCACTAAATGCCGAGGCAGTTCAGGGAAGTTGGATAACCCACGAATGCACAGGAACTCTCCTAGGTCTGCAGGGAGTCCATCACGGAAGGCGGCGTAGTTAGCCAAAGCTTCCATGGCGCACACGAAGACAGTAAGCACAAGCACACAGAGCACAGGGTAAGCACACAGAGCACAAATCACACAAACACAATAGCGATTTTCGGCGAAACAAAAAAGGTTAAGTAGATGCGTTGCAGTGGAGATCAATCAAGGATGACTAATCATCGCGCGGTATTGAAATTATAATTCTTAACTTCGGTGTGCATGCGTGAGTAGCTGGCAAGGGCAGGGCGGCTGTGGACATAATTAGGTATCAAAACACAGATATTTACAGATTTATTTTATTAAGCATACAAAATAAAAGAAAAGAAAAGTGAACGCCAAAAGACGCGGTCAACCGCAAAACGTTTCAGTGCGGGTTAGATGCGTGTTGATACGGTCGCAGCCTTGATCCATTTATCACCTTTGTAAGAGGAATTCCGGTCAAAGTGGTCAACCGAAAAGTTGCTGGGCCCACTTGTTTAGAAATCCGGTAGGGACCAAACCATCGCAACTTGAATTTGCCAGCAGAGCGATTTGACTTTTCATTGTAAAAGAGTACAAGTTGTCCCACCGAAAAAATTGGAGTCTTTAGATATCGATCATGTGTTCGAGCTTCTCTTAGCTGTACTTCCTGCATAGTCAAAAAAATGTGCCATCGTTGCTCGTCTAATTCTCTAAGTGTATCCAACCGAAATGACAGTGATTCTTCAGGTAGCATTTTCTAAGTGATTGCTACTCGTAAACTCGGTATAACTATCTCCATCGGTGTTATTGCTTCTAATCCATAAGCTAGTTTGAAAGGGGTTAATCCTGTTGTTACCTTGTATGTAGTCCGATATGCCCATAATACTGCAGGTAGAAGCTGATCCCATCTTTGCGGTGCTTCCATAATCAATTTTCGAAGCATATTCAACAAAGTTTTGTTTGTACTTTCAGCCAAACCATTAGCACGAGGATAATAAGGAGAACTAAACTTATGCGTGACCTAGAACGAATGTGTGAGTACTTTCATTAAATTGTTGACAAAATGAGTGCCTTGATCTGTAATAAGTTCCAGTGATAAACCAAAACGTGGAAAGACATCGGTTAGCAGACACTTAGCTACCGCAACAAGATCTAGCAGACCGTAAAGCCCAGGCTTTTGCCCATCTGGTAGCATAATCAGTACATGTCAAAATATAACGATTATTACTGAGGATTGCTGGTGGTGTAATAGGGCCAATGAAATCTAGACCCCACTTCTGAAAAGGTTCTAATGGCAAGACAGGTTGTAGAGGAAAAAGATGACGTTGTGGGGGCCATCCAGATCTCTGACAATTATCACATTGTTTGACAAACTGTGATACATCCCTGTACATAGTAGACCACCAGAGACCACTTTGCAGAATTTTCTGGTGTGTTAAGTCTGCAGCAAAATGGCCACCAGAAGGAATTGAGTGAGCCATGTTGATATATTTAGGTAGTGATGTGTGTGAACACTCTAGGACCGCCGGGGCACTTTTTTCCCTCTTTAGGAGGTTTTTTTCCCCTGGCTTGTATATACGCCTATTGCCCTAATGGGCTACTTATCTTTGTACATTCTCTAGTAATACATTCAGTCTTGTGTGTTGTGCTCCAAGCTTCTTCTTCTTCCTTGTGCTGTTCGCGTGCTTCCGCAGACGTCTAACTCCAACAATTGGTATCAGAGCAGGTCGTTGCTTCTTCTAGGGCGCCGTCGACACTCCTCCGTTTGCAGTCTCAGATTTGCACAAAATTTGGTGAGCATACTCAGGGTGTTTTCGAGATCAAAACAGCTTTGCTGTGTGGTGCCGAAATCGCGATCTGAGCTCGTTTCGGCCTCCGAACGCACTATCGCAGTGCTTGTGCAGGCTATTTCGTCCTTTTGTGCCAAAGGTATATACCAGTTTCTATTCGCCAGTTTAAGCGTCTCGAAGTCTGCTACAGGTCTAGCAGAACTCGTGTGGGCAGTTCTGTTCAACTTTTTGAGATACAGTCAATTTTCTGCATCAAGGTATTTTAGTCACCGGCCATGGCTGAAAGCAGTGATGTATTCCGTATGTTGGCTGTTGAGGATAAGTTGGATGGTACCAACTACCCATTATGGGCTTATATGATGCGACATGTACTGGTTGCAAAAGGATTGTGGAACATTGTGCAGGGTGTTGAAAGACGTCCTGTTACACCTGTAACGACAGGTACTGCAAATACAGGTGTTGGAGCTGATGAAGATGGTGTCGAAGATGATATTCCGCAGATTCCTGTTCGTGCTGCTGTTTCTGTTGCACCTACTGCAGAGCAGATTCGATGGGATGGCAGAGATGCCCAGGCACATGCATTGATAGCTTTGTCTGTCAAACGTGCCATTATTCCTCACATTCGCTCTTGCAGAACAGCAAAGGATGCTTGGGATACACTTACCACTTTGTACCAGGCTAGGAATGAGGCTCGTGTTGCTTACCTCCGAAAACAGTTGGAGAGTGAGCACATGAATGAAGGTGATTCGATGGACAGTTTTCTTACAAAGATCAAAGACCTGAAGGAACAATTGATTTCTGCTGATGAGGTTATACCAGATAGCTCACTTGTGCAGACCGTTCTGAATGGCCTTCCTGATTCATATCAGAGTTTTGCCTCTACTCTTCGATTGATGATGAAAGGCAATCCGAATGCCTTGTCATTTGAGGAATTAGTCTCTGTTCTGTTGCAGGAAGATCAGTCCAGGCATAACAGGTCCATTATGCGTGTTGCAGATCAAGCTTTCCTGGCTAGTCAGAAGGGCAAAGGAAAATGGAGCTCTTCTACTAGTAAGCAGAAATCTGCAAATGCTGCACAATCGAAGAACCAGGATAAAGATGAGAAGAAATCAGAAAAGTAGAAATTGTTCTGCAAGTACTGTAAAGGAAATGATCATATTATAAAGAACTGTCCAAAACTGGCTGCTAAAGAGGCAAAGAAGAAAGAGGCTGGAATGGTTGTTGTAGAGGCCTCTACACCAAAAACAGAGTCTGCAAATCTTGTGCAGGAAGAAGAATGGGCGTTTACTACTGTCTGCAGTTTTGACCCATCTTCTCATGATCAGTGCATGTCTGCAGTAGACTCAGATGTTTGGTACTTTGACAGTGGGGCGACCAAACATATTACCTCGCAGCGCAGTTTCTTCTCTTCACTCGAGCCTGCCCCTACAGGGAATACTGTCACATGCGCCAATAACTCCTCTTATCCTGTTATGGGAGTTGGTAAGATCATTCTGACTACTGCTGATGGTAGTTCTTTCACTTTGTCAGATGCTTTATTTGTGCCAGGGATCAAAAAGAACCTGTTATCAGTTTCTGCATTAGCCAAGATTGGCTTGGTTGTGAAATTCGTTGATGACAGGTGTACAGTCCATGATCTCTCAAATGGCGATGTGATTATTGCTTCTGGCATTTTATGTCGTGGGCTGTATAAGCTCATAGACTATGAAAGATCTGTGAATGATTCGGCATGTGCAGTTCATGATTCTCAGGCTATGTCAGATGCAAAGCTTTGGCATGCACGCTTTGGTCATCTGAATTTTGCTAGCTTGTTACGCCTACAGAAATCTGAAATGGTGTCCTCTTTGCCCAAACTTGAGGCACCTGGAAAACATGTTTGTGAAGGCTGTATTTTGGGCAAAATGCAGCGTTCTTCCTTTCCAAAAGATGGTTCAGTTCGGGCTATGCAGAAATTGCAGCTTGTACATAGTGATGTCTGTGGTCCTATGCAGACACCCTCTTTTGGAAATTATCTTTACTTCGTGACTTTCATTGATGATTTTTCTAGGCATGCATGGGTATATCCACTCAAAGCAAAGTCCGAAGTGTTCATGTGCTTCAAACAGTTTTTGGTTTTGGCTGAAAATCTGTCAGCATGTAAAATGGGCACCCTCCGTTCTGATCGAGGGGGGGAATATATGTCTTCAGATTTTAATGCATTTCTGGCTGAACGTGGGATAAAACACCAGTGTACAGTGCCGTATACACCTCAACAGAATGGAGTTGCTGAACGAAAGAACAGGTCACTCATGGAGATGGCGAGGTGCATGGTCAAAAGTCAGGCTTTACCACATAGTTTCTGGCTTGAAGCTGTCATGTGTGCAGCATATGTACTGAACAGGTGTCCCACCAAAGCGTTGCAGTCTATCACTCCATATGAGGCTTGGCATGACCGCAAGCCATCTGTTGCTCATCTGCGTGTTTTTGGTTGTTTGGCATATGCATTAGTGCCTGAACAACATCGCAGAAAATTGGATGATAAGGCAGTAAAATGTATTTTTGTTGGGTACAGTTCTGAAAGTAAAGGCTATCGTCTGTATCATCCACAGACTAAACGCATTCTGGTTAGCCGTGATGTTGTCTTTGTGGAAGATGCTATTCAGCCATTGCTTTCATGTACTAAGGAGACATCTGTTAGCTCCAAAGACATGTATGATACTTTGATGCCTCTTTTTACAGGTGGACAGGCTAGCGCTGGTCCTAATGAGGCAACTTCTCAGCCTTTGCAGGTTTCATATGATGATGCAGATCATTCCATTTCTGATGCAGATTTACATGATGCACTTGTTGATGAGAGAGCTGATATTGAACAGGCAAAAACTATGCCAAAATGGCTGGTGCAGACTTTGCGTGACAGCAAATTAGATGCACCTTTGTCATATCGTACTCGTTCAGGCTCTCATAGTACCTCCTTTGCATCAGATTGCTATGCTATGGCTGCATCTAGTCTCTGTGATGAGAATGAGCCTGTTTCTTTTGATGAAGCACAAAATTCAGAAAATTGGATGGCTGCTATGCAATCTGAATATGATGCTATAATGAAGAATGGTACATGGTCTTTATGTGACTTGCCTCCTGGCAAGAAGGCCATTGGCACTAAGTGGGTATACAAGCTGAAGCGTAAACCTGATGGTACAGTTGACAGGTATAAGGCTAGGCTTGTTGCAAAGGGTTATGCGCAGGAAAGAGGCATTGATTTTGATGAGACCTTTGCACCTACATGCCGTATGACTACTGTTCGGAGCATTTGTGCACTTGCAGCCCATCATGGTTGGAATGTACATCAGTTGGACATTAAAACAGCATTTCTGAATGGTGACTTGCATGAAGAAGTGTATGTTTTTCAGCCCCGTGGCTTTGTGCAGAAAGGGCATGAAAACCAGGTGTGCAGGTTAAAGAAGGCGTTATATGGTTTAAAGCAAGCACCACGTGCTTGGTATGAGAAAATACATGCCTATCTGATTGCACATGGTTTTGAGAACAGTCCAACTGAAAGCACCTTATATGTTAAGCGTGCTAATGATGTGCTTCTGATCATTGTTGTCTATGTAGACGACATGCTGCTCACTGGTCCTCTTGAGAAGCATATTGCTGATTTCAAGGCTGATTTGCATGCCTCATTTGAGATGTCTGATTTGGGGCATTTGCATCACTATTTGGGCATTCAGTTTATGCAAGTTGATGGTGGAATGGCTTTGTGTCAAACGAAATATATTGACACATTATTGCAGCGTTTTGGCCTTGAAGACTGTAAGCCTATTGCCACTCCTATGGAGACAGGTTTACGATTGAGTCTTCATGATGCTGGAGATGCATTTGATGCTGTTCTCTATCAGCAGGCTGTTGGATGCTTGATTTACTTATGCATTACTCGGCCAGATATTCAGTTTGCTGTCTCACAGATGAGCAGGTTTATGCATTGCCCAGGAGTCACGCATTGGAAAGCGGTTAAGCGCATCTTTCGCTACTTGAGTGGTACTCGGCTACTTGGGTTGTTTTATCCCAAGGGGGGATCACTACCGCCAGATTTGCATGCTTTTTCTGACTCAGATTGGGCTGGTTGCTATGACACTCGTGTGTCCACCAGTGGTTTTTGCTTCATGCTTGGTAGCTCATGTATATCTTGGTTGAGCAAGAAGCAGCCTACTGTGGCCACTTCCAGTTGTGAGGCTGAGTATAGGGCAGCTTTCACAACGACTGTTGAGTGTGTGTGGCTCAGACGCCTTATGGCTGATTTGGGTGTTGGCCAGTCTTTTGCCACCACCATCTTCACTGACAGTCAGAGCGCATTGGCAGTTGCGAGGAACCCTGTGTTCCATGCTCGCACTAAGCACATTGAGGTGCATTATCACTATGTCAGGGAGAGGTTCTCTGCTGGGGAGATCAGCTTGGCATATGTGCCCACGCAGGAGAACATTGCAGACCTTTTCACGAAGGCTCTGCCTAGGGAGAAGTTTGAAGCTTTCCGCAAAGCTTTGGGCTTACTTCCTTTTGTGGAGTGATTTCCACATAGCTCGGCACTTCCTTATACATGAGTGCCAGCTCCTTGTTCACCGCATCACTCCCAGGGGGGATTTGTTGATATATTTAGGTAGTGATGTGTGTGAACACTCTAGGACCGCCGGGGCACTTTTTTCCCTCTTTAGGAGGTTTTTTTCCCCTGGCTTGTATATACGCCTATTGCCCTAATGGGCTACTTATCTTTGTACATTCTCTAGTAATACATTCAGTCTTGTGTGTTGTGCTCCAAGCTTCTTCTTCTTCCTTGTGCTGTTCGCGTGCTTCCGCAGACGTCTAACTCCAACAAGCCAAATTAATGACTGAGTTAACTTCATGTGGTGGAATACAACGAAGTAAAACTCCAGTGTGATCTATATAGTATAATTCTCCAGCAATCAACCGAAATCGGCGGCTAAAAACTGCAATTTTCTTGCGTATTGCCGTAGAAGTCTGAGATGGAAGGCATCCATCAGTGTGAAAGGTCAATATTTGATCATAGTATGTAGATGGCATAGGCGGGTCTGTAATTTCATCATTAGTTGGTTCAGAGACATAAATTGCCGGTGTTCTGTCATCTATACCGACTGGAGCTTCACCGGAATCTAAGCGAGACAAAAAATCTGCTAAGGCATGTGAACTGCCTGGTCGATGAACAACTACGTAGTCAAACAACTACGTAGTCAAACTCGATGACCTCCTAGATGCTGTTACCAAACCAGATAAACTAGTGTAGCATGATCTACATGAAAAGTAAATTTACGGCCGAGTAAATAATGCCTGAATTTCTTGACAAAATATACTAGACCTAGACATTCTCTTTCTGTTACAGTGTAATTCTTTTCAGTAGGGGCCAATCTTCGACTTGCATAGTACACTGGTCTGAACCACTTATCGGTTTGTTGCATTAAAACGCTCCCTATTGCTATATCTAAAGCATCAACAATTACATGAAATGGGTGATCCCAGTCAGGAGGCTGTAAGATTGGAATCTGTGTTAGTAATCCCTTTAGACGATCAAAAGCAGTTTGACATTCCGGGGTCCAATCAAATTGTCGAGGGGTCTTGGTTATCAATCCGTTCAGTGGTATTGCCAAATGAGCAAGCCACCGTAAGTGTCGACCATGCCATCTTACTTCGCCCATGAAGCACATTACTTCCTTAGGTGTAGTGGGTTCAGGTGCTTCTAACACAGCTGTGATTTTATCTCGATCCACCTGTATACCCTGCGCAGATACAATGTGACCAAGTAGCTTGCCACATGAAACCACAAACACAGATTTGTTTGGGTTCAAGCAGAGTTTGTATTCTCTGCACTTTTCAAAGGAGCAGTGTAAATGGAACAGGTGTGCTATCATCTTACCGAAAATTGAGAAATCATCAAGATATACTTGCATAAAAGAGGTAAGGTAAGGAGAAAATATTTCCTGCATACACCTTTGGAATGTACTTGGGGCATTTCTTAATCCAAACCACATAACAGTACATGCGAAAACACCCCAGTTGGTAATGAAGGCGGTCTTCGGTATATCTTGTTCAGCCATTCTAACTTGATTATATCCACTGTACCCATCTAAAAATGAATACATTTCATGTCCTGCTACTCTATCAAGCATTGTGTCAAGAAAAGGTAGCGGAAATGGATCAGGCACTATAGCTGCGTTCAGTTTCCGGTAATCTACACATATTCATAACTGCTTATTCTTTTTAGGGACAATAACAATTGGTGAGATCCATTCAGCATGCTCTACTGGTACAATGACTCCAAACTTCAATAACCTATCCAGTTCTGCCTTTACCTGTGATGCATAGTTTGGATTCATCCGATAGCTGGTTTGCTTGATCGGTCTTGCTTCTGGCTTCATCATGACCCTGTGTTGGTAGATGCGCGGGTCCAGACCTTTCATGTCTTTGTAATCCCATGCAAATACATCAGAAAATTCTCGAAGTAGCTGAATTAAGTTCGCTTGAAATATTTCCGGTAAGTTTTCCTTTATCTTCACAAGACGCAGATGGTCTTCGTCTCCTAAATTATACGTTACCAATTGATCCTCTGGAACATAAAATTGTCGGGGCTTCTCTGTATCGTCAACTGGCTTAAAAAGTTGTTGCAATTTAGCATCATCTATAGCAGCAGTATCTTCTTTGTTATCTTCTTCTGTTACAGGCATCACCGTACAAACTGCGGTATTCCAGTTATCTACAACAGATTGTAGATCCACAGTTCCTAAGGAGATTAAATCAATATTGTTCTTTAAAAACTCTTCTTCATCATCATCTGACAACCCATCTAGCATATGGACTGGCTCCGTAAAATACGGTCTAGCATGCAACTCGCAAGGTTGTATAGCATCTAATCTTACAAAATATTTACGATTATTGTCTTTGAAAGTGAGTTCCTGTGCAGACTAATCTTGTATCACTTTGGCTTGCTTCAGCCAAGGATGGCCAAAAAGAAGATTATAGTCCAGGGTGGATTCCAGTAATTATAAGACGACAAAGGTCATCTTGAATGTGGTACCCTACAAAGTTATTGGTACATTCCGGACAAGTCCTACTAGATGGACTCTAGACTGGTCAGCCATTCTGACGAAGAATTGAACTGGTTCGATGTTGGTCCATCCTAACTTTTTACACAATGCAGCAGTAGCAATATTGACACCAGATCCTCCATCAATTAGTACCTGTGTGATTTTATGATTTTTATACCATACCGTAATTAAAGGAACTGAACGATGGACCGTAGAATCTGGTTCCGGTTGCATTGTTGCCGTTGCTGGAATACAAGAAGGCATAGGACTGAATTGCTGTTGGAATTGTTGTCGAACCCCCGGTACTAGTGCAAGTAATTGGCCCAGAGGAAGAGTGATAGATGCTTTAGCTAAAATTTCCCAAGCCTTTTGTGATTGGGTTGTATTTTCCACAAATTCTGAAGATGATGCATCTGCTGAAGATGATGTGCCTACTGCTGAATTAAAATCCTATTGTTGTGTTCCTTCCTTGGTTAACGGAGTCTGGGTCACCGGAATAGGATCTGGGAAGACTAGAGGTTCTGCAATGGTCCATTGACTAGCTTTATCGTACATCCTTTGTTGTTTGCGTATGCCTGGTTCAAATATTTTTGCTGCTGGTTGTAGTTGTTTACCGGATCGGGTCTGAATTACTGCAGCGTGTGTTTCTACTGGTGTGATTTGTACCATATTAGCCATTGGGTTTTGATGTTCTTTCTTCCTCTGATCATACTCAGCTGCATCCTTATAAAATCTTCTAATGTGACCTAATTCACCACAGATATGACAACGCAGTGGTGGCAAATTGGGATTTTCCGGTGGTGGTCCGGCCTGCCAACGGTTTGTGTTGTAGTTATTATTTCTCTATCCTCTGTAATTTCGATATCCTTCTTGCTGGTTGTTTCTCATTTGCAGAGGTACATAATGATTTGCTCGCTGCCTTGGTTCCTGTATAATTGCATTGACAATTGCTGTTCCCTGCACTTTGGTGTTATATGCGCAATTTTTGGTGGTGTGTCCGGTAGTGTTACAGATAGCACAAAACAACTGATTAAGTGCACAAGTGGCACTAGTATGGCCTGAATTCTTGCATGTGGTGCAGTACATCTGTCTGGTCGGGTCTTCGGCAACATTTTTATTTGCTTTTAACCACTCTAGATCTTCTGTAAATCCTCCAACCTTGTTTTCCAACTGCAAAGCCATTGCGATCACTGCATCTAGCGTCATAGCTCCTACACAGTGTATGATCATAATCTGTTTAAGTTGTGGAGTCAGGCCATTGATGAACCATTGAGTAATAACGTCATCCGGTAGGTTGGCATGTGCTGGTGGTAACTGCCTCAAATGAGTCTTGAATAGCGTGGCGTATTCCTGTACTGTTTGAGTTATCTTCTGTCTATTGTTTTGCAGGTAGTCAAAAATTTCGGCTGGATTCTTCTTTAGCCTGAATCTCTGCAAAAGGGCATCTCTTACTGCTTCATAAGTGCCGAAATGGTTAATATCATATTTTGTAAGCCATCTAGCTGCTTCGTTGACCAATGTTGATTGGAAACCAATAGCCTTATACGCCAGATCAGGTGGATGGTTAAGCACTGGGTAACTTATCTCAAATGTGCGTACATGAGCATCTGGGTCATCACCTGGGAATCCACCGAATTTAGTGTACGTTACTCCTGTTGGAGTCGGCCTGGGTAGACATAGTTGTTGTTGTTGTTGTTCGTTCATCGTGCTGATGGTTGTATGGTGACTATCTCCTGTATTCTGAGGCTGAATATCTGAACCGTCAGAGTTTGTATCAGCCTGTGCACTTTCCGGTTCGATAATCTTGTTCAGTATATTTCGAATCTCGGTTTCGAGCAGGCTACCTTCCTTCTTGAAGTCGAATGTAGGGAAAATTACTCCCAATTGCGGTGATTGAGCTGAAGATTCACCGAGAAAGGGTAAACCGTCACCGAAAAAACTGCAATCTTTTAGCAACTGTTACCGGAATATCATCGGAATGTGTCGAATTTTCGCCAATACAAGGTGTTTTTTCTCCTTCACTAATTTCCTTGGCTAAAGTGTTTCTAGTCGTAAACAGATTTGAATCCTTATCCAATGTTGTTAAACTAACTTCAGGCTGCGTCCTGGTAGATTCTGGAGTTACTATATCTTCGACAGACTGTGCCGAAATAGTACCGGAATTTACCAGAGGCGTCACACGTTCCACCGGAATATGACCGGAATCACTACTAACGTTCTTTACTTTCTTGACAACTGGGTTAGGTCTAGCTGTACTTCTACCTCCCGGAGTCCTTTTTAGCAAATTAAGTACCCTAGGCTGGCGGTTCTTTGGATACGTTTCATCGGATCGAGTAACCGGCATGTATCATCTTTTGTACTAATCGCGTACTGTTATTGTCGATTAAAAATTTACAATCACGTTTTCACAACAGGTTTGCAACAATCTGTTCTGTTGCCACCTTCCCACAGATAAATAGCAATCTTGATAACACTTTTGACAGATAAACGACAATCTTGATGCCACCTTCCCACAGACGGCGCCAGTGTTAGATGCTTAAATGCGAGACTAACTGTTAGAAACGCATTTAAGCACCTAAGTGGGTTCTTGGGAGTGGTAGGGGTCTGTTAGACAGAGGCCCTGTACTTAGTTCCCAAACTCACTGCTCACACCCAGCACTATACTAATGCTGAGAGCTCTATCAAAAATTGTTGTGCTTAGACATTACCGTCACAGTCTTAGCTCAACCACGTGTACCGAATATGCTAAGATGCTATGTTGCATCTACACATAAACTTACTGAAAATACCAGAAACAAGAGTAATCGTCAACCTTCACCGAATGGATATAAACAATCAGACAACACCGTAGACACAGGGAAGTCGATAGTTCAAACACACAGTACTGAAGACTTAGTGCGCAACTTAGAAAGACCCTTACTGTACTTCTCTTTACCATATGAAGATAGATTCCAACACTGCAGACAACACAATACAGATTTGAATACCAGAAGGCTACCACAGTTGCTCAGACTTCACCAACCATTGGCAGAACATTTCAAGAAGGGGTAACACACAATGCGCGGACTAACACCGCAACCCAATAGAGATTCACAAACAACTTACTCAGACAACAGTCCACGATCTATTAGACGTAAATAGAACTCGCAACCTCAACAGAGATCGATAGGTAACAAAACACAGATACACATAGTACAATCAGAGTACGCAAAAATTAGACAACAGCGCTACAGCAGCGTTCAGGCAATCCCCCAGACGAACAGTCTGGTGATTCCACGAATCGTCTCTCTCTCTTGCGCGTCTTTCTTTTCATTGCTTTATATAAAAGAATACATCCTGCCTGCGTAACAACCTTTTGCACGTGTGAAGCAAGATTTCAGTTATACAATCTTCCAATCCGGCGGCCGACTAACAATTGTTTTCCCAATACAAAATCAAATAATCATCCTTATCATAGATTCAAAACGTAGGATATAGGTTTGAGTAGAACTTTTGGAACTCAACCTTTCTAACGTAATGGGATACGATTCCATCTAAGTTACATTTGAAATTCTACGTTTAAATATTTCAAATGCCTTTTATTAATCTTTTACTCGAGTACGAAACTCCATGTTCTTTTTTTTAACCTAGCGATGTAATATGATCTTGGTTTTCTAAGCTCTGGTCTCTGTAATTTCTTCTTAGAACTATAAGCCTCTTCACATTCAGTGTTTCTGATTGTTCATATGTTACGTTCTGTGAGTAAAAATTCTACGTTAACATGTGAGTAGGTTTGTTTTTCATTTATCTCACTAGAACATGTGTAAATGGGTCAATGGAACCTTCCTCTCACCTTAAAAACTGGAAAACCTGCTTTTTTAATCTTTCTTATCTCACGTTCATTAACTTAGTACAGATGAACCCATAATTTTTATTCATCCTCTAACTCTCCCTTTAGTTTAGCTTTGAGCTGGTTCAGCACTAAAACATGTGTGAGAGACTTTCAAGGATTTATTTTGTATGTATACAATATGCCTATATACTTTGCGCGCATAGTTTAACTCACAGAATTAATAGACACCGTAGGATGTTTGCTTTTGAGAACAACAAGGTAGAAATCAAATAGCCCCCCCATGAAGGGGACAAAAACGTTATCAACCTTTATTTCTAACTCTATCTAACAAGATTGTATTAACTAATAACTTTTTCCATCTTGCCAACTTTCAAACCTAGGTTCTCTATTGTCTTTTGTTCATCAATGTTGTATCACCTTCCGGCCATCTTACCCTGCTTTGTGGAATGATCAGGATCCCATGTGCACTATTCCCTTTCACTTGTACAATTGTTCAGGAATAGCCATGGCCAAACTTTCTCTTAAAAAATAAAAAACCAAGACCTCCATCATGGAATATCTCATTTAATCTAACTTACCACTATATAGTTGGATACGTTCAGAAAACAAATAGTGCAGAGACATGATTAAGAAAATAAGCCTCACAATCTATTGAAGTTTAAATATCCAGAGTACCAATCCGATGGTCATATTTGCAAAGATATGGAAGAGTATAATCTTAAAAGCTCCAGTTAAAACTTGAAGGTAGAAAAAGTTATAATTGCTTGATTATGAAATGAGATATCGGAAAGTAAAATCAAGAAGCAAGTAGGAAAATTAGGCTTCTTAAGCAAGGGTGTTGAATCAATTATTACGTAAAAATAAGAACTAAGTTTTCAAGAAAAGTAGACATGATGAAGATTCTAACCCAAACTAGATTTCGATATATTGTTTCCAATCCGCACCCAGAGTACACGAGGTGAATGTGCAAACAACTTCAAGAAGATTGAAAATTGGTTTGTTATTCATTTTGAAATTTATTGGAAAATGCTGTAGCAAGAACTTTTTCTTCTTGGGCTTCATTGATTGGATCATTCTTCAAAGATTTAATTTGAATTTGAACTTCAAGATTGACCGTATTTAGGAAAATCTCTTTATTGAGGGTAAATGGATGAATGCTCTTCTATTTTGATTTGAACAACAATAGTAGGAGATGAAAATGAAGCTTTCAATTATATTAGATAAGAAATTCTTGATAATTACAGGAATTCAAATATCGAATAGGAATAACTGAAGTAACTTTGCAAGAGAGATGACTACAAAATGAGGATATATATATATATATATATATATATATATATATATATATATATATATATATATATATATATATATATATATATATATATATATATATATATAGATATATATATATATATATATATATATATATATATATTTTCTAATTGAAGAGAAAATCTTCTAATAGTAAAAGATACTATATATCCGATAATACAAGCTAGAGGTAGGCAGGATCAACGGAACACATAGCACAGCCTATAATTCATATCTAAATTTGCCGAAGTAGAAAGCTGCAACGCCAAGAGAAACTAGGCATGCGTATTTATGTAATCCTTGCCCATGTAGTAGACAGCAGAGCCAATGAGTAAAGCCTACTAATGTGTATTATATTTAAACAAAAAAATCTTCCTTTTAATAAACAAAAGCATAGGAAAAGGTCCCTATTGGGGTGAAGGTTCATTAAAGATACTAGATTTTTAATCTTAAATACCTAAAGGCCAAAGTGGAGGTTGGAAGTTAGAGGAAAAGTAGATTTAACCTGTCTTACATGCAGTTTAAACCATGATCTCACTTTAACAGGACCCACATGTACCCATACCATATCCCAGGCATAAAAGGTCTACCAGGATTTCCTTCAAAATGTAATTTTGGTTTTTCAGCAATTTGACAATGCGATTGTTTTCTCACTAATAATGAGGTCTTTACAAATGTGTAATACATCATGCAATCATGATGAGGATATTTTGATTGCATACTAAATGTATCAATTTGAGGCCTGAAATTGAAGAAAAAACACCATGTGTCCGAATATCATAAAGTGAGCAACCTGAACAAGTGTATAGATTTTTTTTTTTCTGAGAGAAATTTATTGGCAACCTGATGGGTTTCCCATTGTAGCTTACAGAAAATTGATTTCTTGTGTGGCTTAACTTTAAAATGACAGTATGATCATGTAATTCGCATATCAATCTCATAAACAGTACGAAAACGTACTAAAGGGATAGAAAATGTTAAATCGAGAATCTAGAAAGAAATATTTTTGTGTTTATTTGCAGAAATGTTTAGCCTTCTTTAAGAAACATGTGAAAGCGGCTCATCGGGGAAGCAGTTTTCGCCAGTAGCTGAATGGATTTGACATTGTACCTAACAGACAATAGGTTTGACGGTGGGAGGCAATTGAAATGAGACTCTCATAAATGGAACATAGATCCTCGAAATCTGTAGACCAGTCGTACAATCAATATACTTGATATGCTAATGGAAGTGCATTATTTGCTGCGTTAAGTATCTTGAAATGGTCTTAAGCCCTTCAAATGACTCTTTTGAAAGACTGGACGAAGAAATTGGTTTGATGAGCAATTGTTATTTCGGATCCCATTGTCAGTGGTGGGATATGCGAAAATATTTTGAGTCATATGGAAATTATTAGGCTTACTAGGAACAAAATGTTTAAGGTAGGAATCCCTATTGAAATATATGTGTAAAGAATACTTCGCTCAAATGCTTTTTATATCTGAGAGATCTGTGTTATCATCAAGAATAGAATTGCGATGATATTCGAAGTAACACTACGGAGTTCTTCGATTTCGAACTGAAAGCTCTGCTTGATGTCAGTGTGCCGCCGTCTTAAGTGGATGTCAGCGTTTTCAATGAGGGTGTTGCGGCCATGGAATCCTTCAAGGATTTTCTACACTTGAAAGCATACACAAAAAGATTCAACAATATTTATGTATTGCGCACGTTTTTGTTGGGAGACACAGTCATATCTTTATCGAATGAGCTGTGGAGCCTACCTGCGTTGTTCCTGGCCGATGATTGAAAATAACTACGCCTACTTTAGTTTTAATGAAGATTTTCCCTGAGATACCGCAGTTGTTTAAAGCAGCGCTTCTCAAGTCATAACATTGAGCTATACAAGAAGCCTGTGTTTTATCAGCGGCTTCTCACAGTTTAAGGGGTACTTGTCGGCACGATAAGTAAAGAACAAGCGCTGAATCATTACTAATGTTAACAGATCATCTGGACGATAGCATTAGTTTGATATCGTATCCGAAATTCCATGGAAATCCCTTAGAGTATTTTAAAGTATAATTTGGAGACCATAGCCTTGGGAGAAGATTATCCGAGTGCCAACTTGGGGTGTACATAATAGGAGAAGGTTAATTTGATTACGTCTTCATGTGATACCATGTGATATCATGTGGTTGAATGTTAGGAGAATGCCTACATGAGGAGCACATGGAGGGACACTTGGAAGTTTCTGAGGACATGGAACCCCTTGTCCTAGAAGTATATATATGGTTCGAGTTGAATTGGTGGGAATGTACAGCTCTCACATGGAAGTTTTCTAGGACACTTGGAACCCTTGTCCTAGAAATATATATATGGTTCGAGTTTAAATTGGTGGGAATGTACATCCCTCACTTGTGTGGATTTCGCACCTGTAGCCTTAGACCTATGTTTTTAGACTAGTCATGTTTTTTTATTATAATGGTATTGCGATCATTTGTTTCTTGTGGATTCACATGTATCGAGGGAGCGCGAATATTTGCTACCACTCATGAGGTATTTTATAGAAGATTTTATGAGCAAAAGAATGAGGCGTCAAGCCCCTACCCTCCCTCCCCCTCCCCCCCCCCCCCCCCCATCTTCTCATTATAAGAACACCTTCTAAAGTCCATTTTGCCAGGAGAAGGACCAAAATAATTAGAGGTTGTCCCTTGTCGTACACCTAACGAAGCACCAATCTTTTAGGACCATGCTTTCAACAATCCAATGGAGGAGGATAACCCAAGATATTTATGAGCATAAATGAAGCAAGAAATTCAACATGAAGATGGCGGGTGGATCTTTTCAAAGCGAAAAAGGGGTATGGCTCCACAAGTTTTAACCCTAGTAAGAGGAACATCTTCACTAAAGAGTGTTTTCTTTTTGAAGTATTTCAAATTGCATCTTTATTTTAATATTCAATTTCTCTAGTACATGAGTAAAGTCATATATAGTATCTTGCTAAGTACCCTTCCCAGTATTCTAAAATCTTGATGAAGGTACAAGTGAAGGACGGTATTCATTTAAGAAACTATGGAGTACAATGAAACAAGGATCTAGGGTTTTGTTAAGGACAATCTCTCTTCAATTTAATATTCATGGCATATCATACGTGATTGGATCGATGGTAGGTGCATAAATCTGTTTTGCACAATGGAAGACTTTATGTAAAATTCTTACACATGCATGTATAAGAATATGGTACGATTTGAACATTTCATTTTGAAAAAGCAAATTAGGTATTTACATGGCTAAGCATAAAGGTTGGACCCTTTATTATGTATACATACATGCATGCTTTTGAAGGTGAACTCGTTTATGGTAAGCACAAGTATATAAATGCCCAAGAAGGACTGTAACAACAAACGTAGGACGGATGGTCCAATCCGAACTCATGACCATGGAGAGGCTTCAGCAAAATCAAGGGGTGGACAAAGCACTATTTGTAGATACGTTTTTATCGAAATATCTTTTCTTTGCAGTCAATAGAGCATGCAATGAAGAAATAATTTGGAAATAGATGAGTAGCCATTTGTGGTATAACGTTTGAGGCTACATATAGGTTGATTCTTGCAAATGATTTGGAGCTATGCATCAAATTTACGTAGATGGATAAGGAAAAGAAATATAGGGTGAGGGTAAACATGTGTATGGTTTAGGATGAATGCATCCAATGCATTCTAGCAAGATACATGGAAATTTGCACCATCTCTTAAATGATTAAAGTTCCAAAGTGGAACTTTTGCATGCGTTAAGGAGGGGTTTGTTTCTCATTATGCATGCTTTACATCCTCGAACGAAGATGTAAATGATTTTGCATACACTATGTATGCATACTAATGTATGTGTGCATACTAATGTATGTTTGCATACTAATGCAACATACTGCATGGGGCTTGGGATAAGTGGGAGGCTAAGTTTATTAAATAGGATTCGACTTCAAAAAGCCATAGGAATAATGGTGTCGTACCTGACTGTCCCTATCAAACCATTTAAGCCCTA
Source organism: Ceratopteris richardii (assembly GCA_020310875.1). Classification (NCBI taxonomy): domain Eukaryota; kingdom Viridiplantae; phylum Streptophyta; class Polypodiopsida; order Polypodiales; family Pteridaceae; genus Ceratopteris; species Ceratopteris richardii. The sequence continues at coordinate 59,429,562 of CM035424.1, read as the reverse complement.
TGTTCATGAATGAAGCGGAATATCTCCACATTAGTCGAATGCACTAAGCTTAAGAACAAGTTATGTAGCTTTGAATTCCATACAATCCATCGCAACAGTGATCAGCATGGAAATTCCTTAAAACTAAAGTCAAATTGTTTCTCTTCTTCAACCACAAAGTAATAATAAACGTTTAGAGTTATGCTGATCAAGCTCTAACGAAGAGCGAATAAGGAATAGGCATATTTACACAGTATATGAAGATGGAAGAACAATAGCCTTTGAGTATCATAGGTTAAATGAAGTGGTGGGATGGCACTAGACCACAATGGATTCCGCTTCTCATGGTGCATTAAAAGTGCAAATGAAGTTGTATAAAACTCTTGCGACACTTCGCACTCACTTGTAGAATTCATACACCTGCATAGTTCATAGCAAGGATGAACATAACTTCCTAGGTTTTAGAAATGTGGTTGAACCTCTATTATATGGCTAATTGGCTACTATATGTTTTATTAAAAAACATATAAAAAAAATTTGTGATAGCCATTTGGCCTTTTAAATTGAAACAACAGTGAAAGTCTCCCACTAAAGGCCAATATCACCAAAGATAATTATGGGAGACAAAATAAAGAATGATAAAACATACATGATTATAAGAATAAAAGCTATACCTCCTACTAAGTGGGATTGTTACAAGGTGTACAAGTAACTATGAAAGATCATGAATCTAGTAACCTCCATCAGGTGACAAGAGTGTTAAAAATTATCCTATGGTAGAGATTTAGAAAAAGCATCTACAATATTACCTTGAGTATGAATCTTCTCAAGAATAAGGTGCTTTGTGGCTAAGCAATCTATAATGAAGTGAAAACTCACCTCAATGTGCTTGGTCTTTGGGTGATAGATTGAATTCTTAGCCAAATCAATGGCACTCTTACTATCACTGGGCAAACAAGGTGCATGCTAAGATAGACCCATATCACAAGAGAGACGAGAAACCCACAATGATTCCTTACATGCCTCAATGAGTGCATTATACTCTTGTTTTTTAGTGGAAACAACTATACATTTTTGAAGACCAAAACCTGAAAAAATAGCACCTTGAACAAACTAACAAATGTACCCTCATGTACAATTTTGATTGTCCAAACCACTAACATATTCGAAATCTCGGTAACCAATTATGGATTTGACTCGTCTCCTCAATCATAGACACTTGTTTTTTAGTGTCACTTAGACATCACAAAATCATTTTCACAAATGCTCAATGGTTCTTGCAAGGATTAGTTATATATCTACTCACAAATCGTAGTTCAAATGCGATGTCTGTTCTAGTAGCTATCATAGCATACATGAGGCTACCAATGATAGACTAATCATGATTTTTTTTCATGAATTCCTTTTGCTTATTTGATTTGGGGAAATCATACTTGCTATATTTCCAATAGGTAGGTAACTGTTTACTCAATGACTTGCCACCCCACATATTGAAGATGTTAATTACTTTGGATATTTACTCACTTTGACACAACTATATGCATTGTTTACTCCTATCACGAGTAATGGACATGGTAACAATATGTTCATCATACCCCTCATATCAAGTGTCTCACAAAAATTACTTTTGAGCAAGGAAAAGTCATTAGAGGACTTCCCAAGAATCAACATATACTAAGAATATGAATTTTCTTTATGAGCATCTCTTTGTGTATAAACAATGATCCTCATTGCTTTGAGAGTAACTTGAGACTTCTTGAAACCATAAAACGTTTGGTACCATTCTCTATGGGATTGTTTAAGTCCATGTAATATCTTCTTTAGCTTACAAGTTAGATGCTCTTTGCCAAGAACTAAATAACCCTATGGTTTTTCCATATAGATATCATCTATAAGATCTCCATGTAAGAATGCAATTTCCACATCCATTTGGACTAGCTCTAAGTCCTTTGTTGAATCAAATCTAAGCAACATGCACTGTATAGTCATATTGACTATGCAAAATTGTGCTTTATACTTTGGAGAAACACTACCTCATGTGAATCTCAATTTATATACCCATTGAGGTTATAAAGGTTCCTTTGCATTTCACAAAGGTACCCAATTCCAAGTTATATTCTAAAATCTTGATGAAGGTACAAGTGAAGGATGGTATTCCTTCAAGAAAATCTGGAGTACAATGAAGCAAGGATCTAGGGTTTGAGGTGGACACCAATGACAAAGCCATAGAGATCCCTAACAATAAAGAAACCTACGAGGAGGGTTACACTACAAGCAAGGAAGACGGCTTTACCACTAGTAAGAAAGACAACATGGATAGTGAAATTTCCATCATTGGATCAACTATTCCAGAAATAGCTTCCTGTTCATTCCAATAGAAGGCATGTTGCAAGGGGAAACAACCTATCAAGCTACCCTAGAAAAGCCCCACAAGAACAAATTGCTATGTCGGGACCCCCTCCCGATGAAAAAGAAAGATGAATCCAAGAAAAGAAAGGATAAGGCCCCCTCCCACAAAGAGGGTAACTTAAGACAATGATCATCATCTCGATAATTGCTAAGGGGCTAAGCGACCCCTAAAGAGCGACCTTCATTGGTCAATGGTTTCGTGACATTAGCCTAAACCCAAAATTTATCTATATCCAAGAGACTAAAATTGATGAAGCAGACCTCCAGAAACGTCTTAGACTTGTCTGTTCGACCCATGTTTGGATTTTGACATCGCATCTGCAGGGGTCCAGTGGGATGATAATTGGTATTAATCAATTTTGGTTTGAAAAGCTTGAGCGCTCCATTGAAGACAAGAGCCATCGATGGATTTTCCTTTCCTTTATTGACCCCTTGTGATTTACTTTAGTTTCTATTTATGCCCCTAATGCGGAGATGGATAGACTATACACCTAGGCCTCCCTAGACTCGCTTCCCCACAACTTGCTCATTTGTGGTGACTTCAATATGGTGGAGGACCTTGTGGACACATGGTATGGCAAGGGTCGGGTCATCGATATTATGGAGAAAGAAACGTGGGACAAAACCAAACTGCACTTGGATTTGGTCGAATTCAAAGATTTGAATGGCTTTTCGTGGTCCACTCTTCAAGCGGGCGAGGACGTGAGGAAAGCTAGATTGGATAGATGTTACATTGCCGAGAACATTATTCATCAATGGGGCCGCTCTTACCTCTCGCAACACATAGACCTTGCCATCTCTGATTAGTACTTGATCATTATCGCTTTCCAACCTTTCACCAAAATTCGTAAGGCTCCTTAGTTCCATGCCTACTTGACCTCCTTCTTTATCCCCTCCGTCCATCAAGAAATTGCTGAAGTGTGGAAGGAGGTGTTCGCCTCTGGCTCATCCCCAACCAAGTGCTGGAGATGTGCAGTTGAAAAGTCATGACAGATCATGATAAGAACGAGGAAGATGCTCGAACCTATTTGGCTATCTCGTAGAGAAGCTCTATATCATAGACTCTAGAGACTTGAGGAGGAAGTGAACAAACGAAAAGCTCAATCCCAGAAAGGGCTATGAAAAATCAGAGTGCTACTGAGATACGAGAAAGAAATACAAAGGAAAATATTGCAAATCTTCTTTAAGGAGTGGTGGGCTAGCAAAGCCAACAAACCCACCAAAGAGATGTGTTGCATCCTTCAAAGGAAACAAAATAGAGAAAGGGTCCCCTATTGTTAGACTCTAATGGTGATGTTTGCAATACGGAAGAAGAAAATTTTAGGATCATTGAAGGGCACTTCATGAGACTCTTCAGGAGGTCGACCCCCCTCTCCCACCATAGACGGGACTCCATGGCAGCCATATCTAGGGTATCGTCTCATAGGATCCCTTTCAACCTTTGCTCCCTACTTGATGCCCCTATCTCGGATGAAGAAATCATTGAAGTCATTGATGCCCTCGCTTATGGTAAAAGCTCAGGGCCACATGGACTTACTAATGAGTTCTGTAAGTCCTTCAAGTTGGTGGTTTCCACTCCTCTTCGTTTGGTCTGGCAAGATACCTTAAAAATAACCCTATTCCATTAGCTTGTTAAGAACATCTAGAGATGCAAGGCTTTACAAAAGTTTTGTATAACTTTGTACAATGGGCAACACATCTCCTAAGATCCATGCCATCCGACTCCACTAATCACTATAATCAAAAGATGGAAAACAAAATAGTCATCATGTGTATGAATAAGGTAGATATGTAGTGCTTAGAAATCTATTAACAAATACTTGTAGAAATATGGGAAAGTGATAATTGAATTGAACCTTTGTGTGAGTAGTTTCAATAATTCTCGATTTCCTCCAAGAAAGATCAAGGATTGTTGAGTAGAAAAGAAATGGAGGGACCTAGCTTAGAATCATCATTACATTTGGGCAAGTCATATTTAATGTGTCATCATTTGTTGGTTGACAATTCCCACTTGGAGGATATCGCACGTTTTTGAGTCCACCCATTATGTGGGATAGATAAATTTGTCATATCTATGAAAAAGCATCTTCATCACCTCCACGTTGTTCTTCGTTATTGTTTCTGAATGTTGAACGGCAACCAAAATAGCATTATATTGAAATACGGAAAATCATTTGGAGGCAACCTCATTGATACTCTTTCCCACTTGACATTTAGTGACCATTCTTGGGAGTAATGTGCAAGTTTACCCTTTCTTGGGAGCTAAGTTGGATTTCTTTTTTATTCTCTAGATTTCATCCCAATCTAGAGTTTTACTCGCATTTTAAAACACATCTCATGTCTTTCGCTGTAACAGAGTGCAATAAGATTTCAAAGCCCAAGAATCTCTATGTTTTATGGGTGCTAAGATGGAAACGTCACTATTCCCACCTTGATCATTGATTTATCTATAACTGATATGGAATATATAAGAACTGTTCTAAACTGTGATGAGAACACGTATCTAGTGTCCTTCTCCCATTTCACAACAAAGAAATGGCACATTGGATCCTAAAAGTTTCTCATTGTCATATAAGCAACCAAGATCTGAGAGTATCTGATAATGAAGCTTTAAGAGATAACTGACAAAATGGAGAATGGAGCAAGAAACGAAGTCCTCAGTAAAAACAAAAAGTGCGGATTAGACTAGAATGAATTGTGCCTATTGTGGAGTAGACTCAATGCTTGGAAGCGCTCAAGAACGCGCCTCCTTATTGGGTATGACATCTCACCTCAAGGGTCTTAGATGGCACAATGGCAACATCCTTCATACGATTCTAAGCTTCAAGAAGAATGCGGTCTTTCATGTCATGCTTAATAGAAGATGGTGTCTTGATTGGTCAAGTCTTAGGTGGGACTTCAAGTTCCAATCTCTTTGGCATCCCCTCATCAAGGTTAAAAAATTGATTCTTATGTTGGAAATTCTACACCATCGTATTTGGATAAATGTAAAAGCTAACAAAAATTGTGGTGCCCCTCCATGGTGTGATGCAAATTGATATGTTGAACACTAGACAACTACTCCAGCTATCTCAAGTTAAATTCTAGAAAATGAATGAGAACACCTAGAAAAATGCATTAAACAGCATCATTGTAATGATGAAGATGCAATAGTAAATAGTAGATAGAAATGTACTTGAAGAAATGTATCAAAATGTGTACGCTAATGAACATATGATAGAAGGGAAGTGTAATGGATAACTGCTGAGCCCATAAAAGTCATATTGGTCGAAGTAAACCACAGTCAAAGTCAAAGGATCAAAGCCAAAATAGTCAAATTCAACATGTTCAAGGTCAAAGTCAACATGGGCAAAGTCAAAGCATTCAACGCTTGGGTGTCAAGGTGCATAAGTAGTGCACAATCAATTGTTCACAAAGGTTACATTTTGCAGAAAGTTGGATGCAGGTTGCAGAATGTCTTTTTGTAATTTCTCTAAGGTTCAAAGTGTTTGGAAGGTTAAGGTGAACCCTCTCTAACGTGCACATTTGAAGAATTAAAGGCAAAAAGTGATGGTATGCATAGCAGAAGCATACGTAAAAGTGAAAATATGGGCCCCCAACTAAAGTTTTTTGTTTTAGTCTAAAGTCACTATTTGACAAAACAGAGATTCGTTGGCTGCCCACATTTGGAGACAATCTTGGAACATCAGAGTGAGCTACAAGATACTCTAGCAGTTAGAGCATACGTGAACCGACACTCAATTCAAGGCAAGGCATTATTCTTGGTTAGACTAAGCAAGGTGAGTATAGTCTACACTAGGAGAGAGAAGAGCAGGCGACATAAAGTGAGTTTGCAATGCAGAGCAGTGAGGTGCAAGTGTGCAAGAAGTGTGCCTTAGGTGTATGTCGAGGAGTGCTAAGCAATGCAATCAAAGGTCACAAGGTCCCATTGAAGCTATGTGCGCATCGCCAGAAGGTGTCCATCCCTCCCCTTATTAAAGCTTGAGTGCAAGGTGTGCACAAGTGCAAGCTCTTGGAGAAGGTGGAGGTCTGGTGCAAAGAAGGTTTGTGGCAACAAGAACCTTGGGTATTTTGTAACTTTGTTTGATTGTGTACTCTTTGGGATTTTGCATAGAGAGCATTTGGATTGTACTGTACATAATCTTTGTACTTTTCTCCTTATAATCAATCTACAAAAGCTTTTGGTTTCTATATGTTTCTTCTTATCTTTCTATGAATAGCTCATGACCCCAACCAAGTCTCAAAGCTTGAGGGTCCCTTGCAAAGCAATGAGGAGAAAGGTTATTCAAAGATCTACCAGTCCATTGTCATTGACATCATCAGTAAAGAATATGGCAGCCCAAGTAGATTTGAAAACTTTACTTTCGAGATTGAATATCAAGTTTCCATCCTTAAGATGGCTAGCACAAGAAGACCTAGATGATCACATTAGGAGACTCTTAACCTTATGTAAAATAAGGGGTCTGATGGGAAGAGAAGATGCATTTTTTCTTCTTTTCCCTGCAACATTAGAATGAATAGCAGACAAATGGTTTAGTCAGTTCACCAACAACCATTTCACCACATGGGACTTGATGAAGCATTTAGAAAACAGTTCCAATAAGGGAACACAACTAAAAACATTATTGAAGAATTAGAAAATTTAAGATTAGGTCTTAGGGAGACCTTCCCAGAATTTGTTACCAGAGCTAAGGAATTAATGGCCAAACTGCCAGACCCTCCCCATGATTTTTTTATCAAGAAGTGGCTCGATAAACCACTTCCCATATCAACAAAATGTAAAATAAAGGAGTTGGTTTTACCAACAACAACAATAGAATAATTTATCAATACAACTATAAGATTGGAACAAGTCAGACAGTAGTATGGGGCAAGCTCTTCTAATTTATCATATCCTGCAAAACCTAAAGACCCAATAATTCAGCTAAGGAAAGAGCTTGAGAGCTTGAAAAGGAATAAGCCACACAAAGAGGAGGAGAGCACACTAACTCAATTGAGGCGTGAAATTGAAGCACTGCATTTATAAAAGGAAGGGGAGCCCAAGTAGAGGAGCTAGCTCAACTTCGAAAGGAGTTGTAGGAACTCAAGGGAGGTGGCATCAAAAGTAGACTATGGTGTACCATGTGCACCAAGCAGGGTCATGTGGTAAGTGAGTGTCCATTATTAAGTGTAACTTGCCAGCTATGCTGGAAAGCTGATCATGAGGCCCATGAATGTCATTCAAGATGAATGCCTACACAACCTTATTGGGAACAAGGAGGTGCTCAATTTTCAACCAATGTAATGGCGACAACCACCACCCAAGGTAACAACTATAACCAAAGACCTAGAGGTAATTATGGAAATGGGCCTAGAAGGCCAATTATCTGTTTAAGGCATGGATAATGTGGACATTATTAGAGTAAATGCACCCTGCCAAAAAATGCCCACCCTTGGATGAATTGCCCAGATGCCACGGATCATTATACAAATTGTTGCCCACAAAACAAAGCATCTACATTAGGGCCCCATTTCCAAATGACCTCGATAGATAATCATGGAGCTCCAGAAGGGGCCACTTTTGTATAATCACCATCCATGAGAGTGGTACAGTTAGAAGAAATCAACTCCATGGTCATGCAAACAAGAAATAAAGGGAAAATTCGAGAAGAACCAAGCAAGGGATAAAGTACTTTTGGAAGTTGCAAGGACCAGAGGGTACATCACAGCAAATCAAATATGTGTGAAGATGCAAAACAGAAGAAAGGCAATTCAACAGAATGTGAAGAGGTAACAACAAAAAAAGATTTTTTCCACCATGATGCAATCAGTTGGCATTTGCATGGAATAAGAAATGGACGACCAACCACAATTAGAGTTCGAGGAGGAAGAAGACATTCTGAATTGGCTGCAAGCAGGCAACTCTTCCTCTTGTTTTGGATTTTTTCTAAATAATTCTTGCACAAATGAATGTAATGATGAAAAGGAAGATAAAGTTCAGGTTGATGGATTGAGAGAACCCATCACAAACCACAAAAGGGGGAGGAAGACACTCCTCAAGTACAACTTGGAGGAGGAGGTGACAACAATAGGGAAGGAAGTTACTGAAGTTAAAGACAAGGTAAAAAATACTAGTGATGAATGTTCTTTGCCAATTCAAGAAATCCCTATAGGATGGATGCAAGACAGACAAGAATATATTGAGATCCAAAACACTCTTGCTTATGCAACAATGTAGGAAAAGCTATTGGAGGAAACCTGGGTTGGAGATGAGCATGTAGATACCATGGTAGATAGAAAACTAGTCAAAGAAGTACACTTAGGCACTCACAAAAATAATCATCTAGTTTTGGTGGCCATTTTGTTGTGGAGCCACCGTGAGTTGCTTGAAAAGGTAAAATCTTTCTTGCCACATTATGAGATGTTTTTGTGTGGTATTATAAAGACTTAGAAGGAGTTCATGCCACTTATGGAGAGCACATAACTCCTCTTGTTGATGGAGCTACACAAGTAAGAGGAAAGATTTATAGAATTAATCCAAAATATGTTGAAGTTGTTTACTTGGAAATACAGAACGCGGAGGATGTAGGAATCATCATTCCTGTGGAACACTCAGAATGGCTTTCATCAATGGTGATAGTACCAAAGAAGAATACCAACAAAACCAGGATTTGTGTTGACTTTAGTGCACTCAACAAGGTAACCATTCCAGATGGATTCCCCATGCCTTTTGCAGAGTAGGTCATTGAAGAAGTGGTTGGACATGCATTATATAGCTTTATGGATGGCTTTAGTGGATATAACCAAATATCCATCCACCTAGAGGATCGCGAAAAGACTGCTTTTATCACACCCTTGGGCACATATGTGTCTGTAAAAATGCCATTTGGACTCACAAATGCTCCACGCACCTCTAAGAAGACAGTCAACCTCATTTTTGGACCCTTATTGCTGGAAACACTTAGAATTTTCATGGATGACTTTTCTTGGTTTTCAAGATCTCACAAGCAGACCCCTTTGGATTGTTGAATAATCACTTGAGACAGCTCCACAATGTTTTTAAAGGATGCAGGGAGATTAAACTAAAGATGAACCCAAGTAAATATCATTTGCTCGTGATAGAAGGAACCTCTTGGGACATGTGGTATCTGCTAAAGGTATTGCTCCAGACCCTAATAAAATTATTTCCATACTAAAGTTACCTAAACCCAAATCTCCTAAAGAGATTCAAAGCTTCTTGGGGCATACTAGGTACAATAGAAGATTTATCAAAATGTATCCAGAGATATCTAGGCCACTCGCTAGACTTATAGGTAAAGAAGTACCCTTTAAGTGGGAAGAAGAAGAAGAGAATGCTTATCAGACATTAAGATCCAAATTGGTGGCTGCACCAATTCTAATCACACTAGATTGGTCAAAATGTTTTCATGTACATGTAGATGTGAGTGCATATGCAGTGGGTACAGTTTTGGCTCAACACAGTGACGAATACAAACTTGACATACCTATTCAGTATGCTAGTCGAATTTTGACTAAGGCTAAAAAGATTATAGCACCACAAAAAGGGAGGCCCTGGAAATGGGTTTTGTTGTATAAAATTTTTGGAGTTGGCTACTTTTGTTCCAGGAATTTGATTTTTCTATAGTCCATAGATGACGTAAAGAAAATATCATGGCAGACCACCTATCTAGGATCAACATGATGGATCAAGCAATTGTAGTAAATGATGATCTTCTAGATGCTAATTTGTTCATTGTACAAGCACAAGGTTGGTATGATGACATCAACAATTTTCTTAATACTAGATTCTATCCAGAGAAAGCTAGCAATGTGCAAAGAAAGAGGTTGCTTATCAAAACTAGACCTTTTACCTTCATTGAGAGAAAATTATATAGATATGGAAAGGACCACAGGTTTAGGAAGTGCATGGAAGAAGAAGAAGAAGTGAGGGAAATCCTTAAATCGGCACATGAAGGTGCAGGTGGCATGCACCTTCTAGGACACATTATGAGCTAGAGAATCCTTGGTGCTGGCTTATGGTGGCCTACATTATTCAGAGATGCAGAGGAATGGGGAAGAGCATGTGATGTCTGTCATAGGTGTGGACCCAAGCCAACAAAGCAGCATCACAACCCCTTGGTGGTTTCCACTTCATGGCAACCATTTGAGAAGTGGGGGTTAGATTTTGTCGGGCCCATCTACCCTGCATTGGTTCCAAAGAGAGAAACGTATCTTTTGATCGCCAGTTACTATGCAACAAAGTGGGCTGAAGCTATTGCCTCCCCTGATTGCACCGCTCAAACTGTTGCTGATTTCATTTATAGTAACATCATTTGCAGATCTGGATGCCCCCTTGAAATTTGTAGAGACTAAGGTACTCATTTTGTGAACAAAGTCCTACAAGAAATTTCTAACAGGTACAAAATTCCACATAGGACCTCTTGTGCTTATAATCCAAGAGCCAACGAACAGGTAGAATCTACCAATAAGGTATTAATTGCCATGTTAAGGAAGGAATGTATGTTACAACCCACTTCCTGGAGCATAGCTTATCAAGGTACCATATGGGCATACAAATTATCTTACAAAGAAGCTACTGGATACTCTCCATTCCAATTGGTTTATAAGATATTTTCTATTGAACCCTTTGAATTTCTACATGGGTCACAAAAACTAGCATTCATGCAGGGAAAGAAAGATTGTGGTGTCTCTCAGAGGCTTGAAGCACTGCAAAAAGTGGAAGGTTACGTCTATATGCTGCACAACAATTTCTAGAGACTCAAATTAAGAGGGAGAGGAGGTCCATGGTGTAATAGAAACTTACGACCAGGCATGTTAGTTCTTCTCCATAGACCTCAAATCCACACACAAATAAGGGGAAAATGGCTTCCACACTAGGAAGGACCTTATAGAATTAAGACGATGCTGAATTGGGATGCAGTGGAGTTAGAGACCCTGAAAGGAGAGGTACTACCACTAGTCAATATATCAAAGGCTCAAGGCCTATCATCAACACAATTGAAGATTTCTAGATCCCCTCGAACTTGCAAAAATTTTCTCGAGCTTATACATAGCCTTCTCATATCATTTTTTGCTTACGTTTTAGCAGTTTTTATCCATTTTCATGCTTGTTCCTTGAGTTTCTATGCAACTAGAATCCATTTCATAGCCCTTTGCATTAAACAAAAAAGGAGATTTTTGCGAACTTTTAAATCATTTCTATAATTTTTTATCTTTTCTTAATGTCATTTTTCTTGATAAAGTGGAGGAAATGAGGAATCTCTCTATAGTCTTGATGGGGATAAGTGGTGTAGATATTTAGGAAATTTTTTGAGAAGTTTTTCTGATTTTTTTGGATTTCTTTTAATATATATACACACACGCACGCACACACACAAACACACACACACACACACACACACACATATATATATATATATATATATATATATATATATATATATATATATATATATATATATATATATATATATATATATATATATATATATATGTATATATATATATATATATATATTTATGATGTAATACAATAAGTATTATATTTGTTTTATTTTCCTTGGTCCAATGTTTTTGGCTCTAGATTGCGCCTTGGACGGCCATTTTTTTCAAAGTTGGGGTCATTTTCATGTTTTGGCACCTTTGAAGTCTTTCTTTGACATATTTTTTCCAAAATCCCTATTTCTCTTTGACTTTTGGTCAAAACTCACATATTTTGAGCACATTTATCACGTTTTCTTCATCAAGCACATGGTCCACATAGTATATTCGCACCTTCTTTTACCATATGTTTCACATTTTCCCATACGCACCCTCCGTAGCTTTAGCGTTTTTTGAATTTGACCCTCCCCATAGCCAACAACCCTACTCCCTGCCCTCCCTTTCTCCGTCTAACCAGCCCCATCCTTAACCCTCCATACCCTATCAATCGCATCCACCTCAGCCCTCCCTTCCCTCTCTCTCCTACCCTCCATTCTCCATCCTTTGCTCTTCAATACAAAATTTTCACTTTTGGTTCTTCTTTGGTGTTTATTCTTTACTGCTCCTTGTGGACTTGGTAGCTTCTCAAGTGTCCTTTTGAAGATTTTGCCGCACAAGAATCATGGTGACATCTCTCCTTAGAATTTTGGCTATAGCTCTCGAGGACAGAGAGCCCATTAGGAGGTGGGCAACTATTTAGTCCATAAAAGTCATATTGGTCAAAGTCAACCACAGTCAAAGTTCAAGGATCAAAGTCAAAATGATGAAAGTCACCATGTTCAAGGTCAAAGTCAACATGGGCAAAGTCAAAGTGTTCAAAGTTTGGGTGTCAAGGTGCACAAGTAGTGCACAATCAATTGTTCACAAAGGTTACATTTTGGAAGGATGCAAGTTGCAGAGAATCTTTTTGTAATTTCTCTAAGGTTCAAAGTGTTTTTAAAATGTTTGAAAGGTTTAGGTGAACCCTCTCCTACGTGCACATTTGAAGAATTAAAAGGCAAAAAGTGAAGGTATGTGAAGGGGAAGTGTGCATAAAAGTGAAAGTATGGTATCCCAATTAAATTTTTTGTTTTAGTCTAAAGTCACTATAGGACAAAAGAGAGATTCATTGGCAACCCACATTTGGAGACAATCTTGGGACATCAAAGTGAGCACCAAGATACTCTAGCACTTAGGATTGTATGTGAACCAACACTCAAATCAAGGCAAGGCATTATTCTTGGTTAGACTAAGCAAGGTATGCTCAGATGAAGTGAGCTCAAGGTATGCTCAAGATTGTAGCTCAATGCCGCTCAGAATTGCTCTCTCATCCCATGACTAAAAATATATGTATTTATACATATTTCTAGAGTTTGAATTTGAATTTTCCCTCACCTAAAAGTGATCCTACTTTTTAGGGACTTGATTGATTTGATTCCTTCACCAAATAAGTTGTGGGTTCACTCTTAGAGCTTCACAAGATTCCATATTCGTTTGACATTTACATTTATCCAAAGTAACTATGCTCAAATTAACAACCATGATTTCACATGTGGATCTCTTTTAGTTCAAGATGGAAAATACAAAGGTTGCACGTACACCCCATGGAGGTAAATCTAAAATTAATTGCTCATGAAGGTGAACTTATTGAGGATGTAAGTAGCTATGAGAGTCCAGTTGGAAGCTTGAATTATTCTACTCTATCTAGAGTAGATATTTTTTATGGAGTAAGGGTGCTAAGTCAGTTCATGCACACGCTAAGGAAGCCTCACATGGAATTAGCCAAGAGAATCCTAAAGTATTTTAAAGGGCATAATCAATCAAGGGTTGTACTATCAATATACATCTGATATAGATGTTAAACTCTTTTCTGATGTAGAGTGGGTAAGCTCTAAAGATGATAGGAGAAGCACATCTTGTTATCTTACTTTTACACATACAAAGTTAATTTCATGGTCTTCAAAGAAGAAACCCACTACTGATCTTTCATCAACATACACAAAATATATAGGACTTGGAAATGCCACACAAGAAACTATGTGATTGAAACCCTTTACTCAGATTTAGGGTTGAACACTTCAAAACCACATATATTTGGAGAAAATATTAGCTCATTACATCTTGTTGCTAATCCTATCTATTATGGTACTAGTAAACATATAGAAGTTCATTACCATTATGTCAGTGAGAAGATCATGAGTAAGGAGATACAACTCTGTTTTGTGTCAACTCATCAACAATGTGCAGATATGATGACAAAATCATTGGATGGAAGAAAATTGAACAGGTTCAAACCAATGATCCGATTATAGGACATCATGAAGAATGTATCCATTCTTTGTGAATGTTTTTCTATATGACTTACCAAGTTGACAAGTACTGCATTTGTAGATCATGTGTTTTTTGGAAATATTTGGTAAACCAAGCACACTCAGATCCCTATTGATTTGCCTCAAAGCTCTATATTGATTTGCCTCAGATCCCTATTGATTTGGCTTATGTTAAATGCAAGAGGTACTTTGGAGCATCAAGAACAGGCTGATGCAAAACAGATGACTTGTACCTTCACTACCTCATAAGAACTTTCTATTCTTGGATAGAAAGTATGACTTCAAGCATTCAGAGCAGCCGTCATAGTTAGAATTGGACAATTGCATCTTAAGGGATATTCATAAATAAGGATGGCTTGCTATAATGCATAAAAGCCCTAATTTATAACATTTAATGAAGGAGGCATAACCTTTAACACTAATAGGATATCATATTGATTTTTCAGGGATGTCCGAAAGATGACGGGAGATTATAAGACTAACGTTTATATACTTCTATTCAACCAAATGAGTTCAGAATTTGTACACATAAACTAGAAACTGATATCTTTTCAATGAACTATTCAAAACGTGATTTAAGAGATTACTGACCTCTACAAGTTGATTGAGTCTAAGGAAGAGAAATGAAGGAGCAAGATAATGATCGCTAAGTTGTACGTATAATGCTTCTATTCCCTTCCAACGTATTGTAAAATGTTTGAATGTAATTATATAGACTCTTGGGTAGATTACCATGACTCAATCCTTATAAATTCAAATTCAATGTGAGCAAGGATAGTTTCTTTTGATTGATTGAATCTACTTTTCCTATAATCTAGGAAAAGAGAATTCGGACTTACATCTACCTCTTGATTGAGTGATTCATGATCAATCTCATCCATTTCAAACTCGTGGGCTTTGGAATTTTTACTCTTTCTTTTAAAAATATAAATTCTCTAGAAATTACATAAAACGTTGATCATACGATCAAGCTCTCAATACAATAATGATTGTACATAACTGCAAAAGTGAATTCTTTTCATCACTCATATAATAAGATAAAATCACCTCAAGCATAGTGAAAGCTTGGTGGTCTAACATCACATATGAAATTATTTCATTGTATTTCACATGTACATGTTCCATTGAGCTAGGGATGAAGCTGGATCCAACACCATAGTCTTGATAAAGTGGAGGAAATGAGGAATCTCTCTATAGTCTTGATGGGGATAAGTGATTTAGATATTTAAGAAATTTTTTGAGAATTTTTTTTTATTTTTTTGGATTTCTTTTAATTTGTTTTGATTTTACTTCTATTTTTTATCTCTTTTTGGGTATTTTGTAAAAACAAAAAAGAGCCCTTGGTGGCTAATTTTCTTTTTTTTCAATTTTCAAAAACCCCCTCTCTCTCTGTCTCCTTCTCTCTCTCTCTCTCTCTCTCTCTCTCTCTCTCTCTCTCTCTCTCTCTCTCTCTCTCTCTCTCTCTCTCTCTCTCTCTCTCTCTCTCTCTCTCTCTCTCTCTCTCTCTCTCTCTCTCTCTCTCTCTCTCTCTCTCTCTCTCTCTCTCTCTCTCTCTCTCTCTCTCTCTCTCTCTCTCTCTCTCTCTCTCTCTCTCTCTCTCTCTCTCTCTCTCTCTCTCTCTCCTCTCCCTCTCCCTCTCCCTCTCCCTCTCCCTCTCCCTCTCCCTCTCCCTCTCCCTCTCCCTCTCCCTCTCCCTCTCCCTCTCCCTCTCCCTCTCCCTCTCCCTCTCCCTCTCCCTCTCCCTCTCCCTCTCCCTCCCTCCCTCCCTCCCTCCCTCCCTCCCTCCCTCCCTCCCTCCCTCCCTCCCTCTCTCCCTCTCTCCCTCTCCCTCTCTCTCTCTCTCTCTCTCTCTCTCTCTCTCTCTCTCTCTCTCTCTCTCTCTCTCTCTCTCTCTCTCTCTCTCTCTCTCTCTCTCTCTCTCTCTCTCTCTCTCTCTCTCTCTCTCTCTCTCTCTCTCTCTCTCTCTCTCTCTCTCTCTCTCTCTCTCTCTCTCTCTCTCTCTCTCTCTCTCTCTCTCTCTCTCTCTCTCTCTCTCTCTCTCTCTCTCTCTCTCTCTCTCTCTCTCTCTCTCTCTCTCTCTCTCTCTCTCTCTCTCTCTCTCTCTCTCTCTCTCTCTCTCTCTCTCTCTCTCTCTCTCTCTCTCTCTCTCTCTCTCTCTCTCTCTCTCTCTCTCTCTCTCTCTCTCTCTCTCTCTCTCTCTCTCTCTCTCTCTCTCTCTCTCTCTCTCTCTCTCTCTCTCTCTCTCTCTCTCTCTCTCTCTCTCTCTCTCTCTCTCTCTCTCTCTCTCTCTCTCTCTCTCTCTCTCTCTCTCTCTCTCTCTCTCTCTCTCTCTCTCTCTCTCTCTCTCTCTCTCTCTCTCTCTCTCTCCTCCCCATCACTCCCCCCTCCCGGCCCCTTGATTATTTTTTAATTATTTATTTATTTTAATATTTTATTTTATTCTTTAGATATTTTTTCTTTTTTTATTTTTATTTATTTGCTTTCTTTTCTTTTTAATTTTTTCATTTTTCCCAACCCCATGAGCGTTCAAAAAAAATCAATACACACACACACCCCCCCCCACACACACACACACACACACATACATATATATATATATATATATATATATATATATATATATATATATATATATATATATATATATATATATATATATATATATATATATATATATATATATATATATATATATATATATATATATATATATATATATATGTGTGTGTGTGTGTGTGTGTGTGTGTGTACATATATATATACATGATATAATAATTCAATACAATAAGTATTATATTTGTTTTATTTTCCTTGGTCCAATGTTTTAAGCTCTAGATTGCGCCCTGGACGGCCATTTTTTCCAAAGTTGGGGTCATTTGCATGTGTTTTGGAACCTCTGAACTCTTTCTTTGACTTATTTTTTCCAAAATCCCTATTTCTCTTTGACTTTTGGTCAAAACCCACATGTTTTGGGCACATTTATCATGTGTTCTTCATCAAGCACATGGTCCACATGGTATATTCGCACCTTCTTTTACCATATGTTTCACATTTTCCCATATGCACCCTCTGTAGCTTTAGCGTTTTTTGAATTTGACCCTCCCCATAGCCCACAACCCTACTCCCTGCCCCCCCTTTCGCCTTCTAACCAGCCCCATCCTTAACCCTCCATACCCTATCAATCGCATCCACCTCAGCCCTCCCTTCCCTCTCCCTCCTACCCTCCATTCTCCATCCTTTGCTCTTCAATACAAAATTTTCACTTTTGGTTCTTCTTTGGTGTTTATTCTTTACTACTCCTGGTGGACTTGGTAGCTTCTCAAGTGTCCTTTTGAAGATTTTGCCGCAAAGGAATCATGGTGACATCTCTCCTTAGAATTTTGGCTATAGCTCTCGAGGACAGAGAGCCCATTAGGTGGTGGGCAACTATTGAACCCATAAAAGTCCTATTGGGCAAAGTCAACCATAGTCAAAGTTCAAGGATCAAAGTCAAAATGATGAATGTCAATATGTTCAAGGTCAAAGTGAACATGGGCAAAGTCAAAGTGTTCAAAGTTCGGGTGTCAAGGTGCACAAGTAGTGCACAATCAATTGTTCACAAAGGTTACATTTTGGATAAAGTTGGATGGAAGTTGCAGAGCATCTTTCTGTAATTTCTCTAAGGTTCAAAGTGTTTTTAAAATGTTTGGAAGGTTTAGGTGAACCCTCTCCTACGTGCACATTTGAAGAATTAAAAGGCAAAAAGTGAAGGTATGTGAAGGGGAAGCGTACATAAAAGTGAAAGTATTGTGCCCCAATTAAATTTTTTGTTTTAGTCTAAAGTCACTATAGGACAAAAGAGAGATTCATTGGCAACCCACATTTGGATACAATCTTGGGACATCAAAGTGAGCACCAAGATACTCTAGCAGTTAGGATCGTATGTGAAGCCACACTCAATTCAAGGCAAGACATTATTCTTGGTTAGACTAAGCAAGGTATGCTAAGATGAAGTGAGCTCAAGGTATGCTCAAGATTGTAGTTCAATGCCACTCAGAATTGCTCTCTCATCCCACGACTAAAAATATATGTATTTATACATATTTCTAGAGTTTGAATTTGAATTTTCCCTCACCCAAAAGTGATCCTACACTTTAGGGACTTGATTGATTTGATTCCTTCACCAAATAAGTTGTGGGTTCACTCTTAGAGCTTCACAAGATTCCATATTCTTTTGACATTTACATTTATCCAAAGTAACTATGCTCAAATTAACAACCACGAGTTCACATGTGGATCTCTTTTAGTTCAAGATGGAAAATACAAAGGTTGCACGTACACCCCATGGAGGTAAATCTAAAATTAATTGCTCATGAAGGTGAACTTATTGAGGATGTAAGTAGCTATCAGAGTCTAGTTGGAAGCTTGAATTATTCTACTCTAACTAGAGTAGATATTTTTATGGAGAAAGGGTGCTAAGTCAGTTCATGCACATGCTAAGGAAGCCTCACATGGAAGTAGCCAAGAGAATCCTAAAGTATTTTAAAGGGCATAATCAATCAAGGGTTGTACTATCCATATACATCTGATATAGATGTTAAACTCTTTTCTTATGTAGAGTGGGTAAGCTCTAAAGGTGATAGGAGAAGCACATCTGGTTATCTTACTTTTACACATACATAGTTAATTTCATGGTCTTCAAAGAAGAAACCCACTACTGCTCTTTCATCAACAGACATAAAATATAGAGGAGTTGCAAATGCAACACAAGAAACTATGTGGATTCAAACCCTTTACTGAGATTTAGGGTTGAACACTTCAAAACCACATGTATTTGGAGAAAATATTAGCTCATTACATCTTGCTGCTAATCCTATCTATTATGGTACTAGTAAACATATAGAAGTTCACTAACATTATGTCAGTGAGAAGATCATGAGTAAGGAGATACAACTCTGTTACGTGTCAACTCATCAACAATGTGCAGATATGATGAAAAAATCATTTGATGGAAGAAAATTGAACGGGTTCAAACCAATGATCCGATTATAGGAGATCGTGAAGAATGTATCCATTCTTTGTGAATGTTTTTCTATGTTACTTACCAAGTTGACAAGTTCTGCATTTGTAGATCATGTGTTTTTTGGACATATTTGGTAAACCAAGCAGACTCATATCCCTATTGATTTTCCTCAAAGCTCTATATTTATTTGCCTCAGATCCCAATTGATTTGGCTTATGTTAAATGCAACAGGTACTTTGGAGCATCAACAAGAACACGTTGATGCAAAACAGATGACTTGTACCTTCACTACCTCACAAGAACTTTCTATTCTTGGATAGAAAGTATGACTTCAAGCATTCAGAGCAACCTTCATTGTTAGAATTGGACAAATGCATCTTACGGGATATTCATAAATAGGCATGGCTTGCTATAATGCATAAAAGCCTTAATTTATAACATTCAATGAAGGAGCAATAACCTTAACAGTGAGAGATGTCATTCTTATTTTTCAGGGATGTGCGAAAGATGATGCAAGACTATAAGACTAAGGTTTATATACTTCTATTCAACCAAATGAGTTAATAATTTGTACACATAAACTAGAAACTGATATCTTTTCAATGAACTATTTAAAACGTGATTTGAGAGAGATTACGGACCTCTACAAGTTGAGTAAGTCTAAGGAAGAGAAATGAAGGAGCAAGATAATGATTGCTAAGCTGTATGTATAATGCTTCTATTGCCTTCCAACGTATTGTAAAATGTTTGAATGTAATTATATAGACTCTTGGGTAGATTTCCATGACTCAATCCTTATAAATTCAAATTCAATGTCAGCAAGGATAGTTTCTTTTGATTGATTGAATCTACTTTTCCTATAATCTAGGAAAAGAGAATTTGGACTTACATCAACCTCTTGATTGAGTGATTCCTTATCAATCTCATCCATTTCAAACTCGTAGGCTTTGGACTTTTTACTCTTTCTTTTAAAAAGATAACTTCTCTAGAAATTACATAAAAAGTTGATCATGTGATCAAGCTCTCAATACAATAAATGATTGTACATAACTGCAAAAGTGAATTCTTTTCATCACTCATATGATTAAGATAAAATAACCTCAAGCATAGTGAAAGCTTGGTGGTCTAGCATCACATATGAAATTATTTCATTGTATTTCACATGTACATGTTCAATTGAGCTAGGGATGGGGCTAGATCCAAAACCATAGAAATGTACCTTCATTGGATACTCCCTTGAGCAAAAGGGATATAAATATGATAAGCCACTCACATGAGAGGTGAAGGTGAATAGAGATGTGATGTTTGATGAAATGTCAAGCTTCTATGCAGGTGCCATTAAAGGACTTAAATTTGACTCAAATGACAAAGGAAATGCTAAAAAAGCAAGTGTAGAATCTCAAGTTTTTAGTAGAACTCATGCATCACCAAGCTATAATTCTAGCTTAAATCCATGGACTCGATGATTGCATGGAAATTTTAGTGTAGCAAATTTATCAACTACATTGAAGAAAGGTAGAGAAAATATTTCTATTGGTAGTAAAAGATCTATAAGTTTTGAAGACATTGCTGGAGATTCAAGAAGTTAAAAAAAGAGCCTTGATGACAAACTTCAATAGCCCTTTATGAAGAATCTAGGAGTAAGAAAGGCACATGCACGTGATACAAGGAGAAGTGACCCAAGACCAAGAAGATCTAGGAAGATGCAAATTCAGTGTAACAATTGACATATGAAAATTACATGGCTCGTCATTGTGCCTACACGAAAAAGGTAACATAAGATGCTGAACCTTCTTATTTTGAAGATGCAGCTGGAAATGCAGATTTGGAGAAATTTTCTGATGAAGAGATGGTTGCACTTTATTGAGATGACACATGGAAGCTGGTTCCATGGCCACAAGGAAAGAAACCCATAGGATGCAAGTGGGTTTAGGTAAAACACAATGTTGATGGTATCATAACCAGGTATAAAGTACAGTTGGTAGCACGAGGATATGCACATACATATGGCATTGATTATGAGGAAACATTCAACCTTGTAGCTAAAATGTCTACTATCAGAGCACTTGTTGAATTAGCTAAGCAAAAGTATGGATTTTGCATTAGATGGATGTGAAGATTGCTTTCTTACATGGTGAGTTACAGGAAGAAGTATACATGGACCAGCCATAAGGATATGAGATTTAAAGCACCCAGAATATGTTTGCAGGTTGCAAAAGGCTTTGTATCGGCTTAAACAAGCCCCTTGTACTTGGCATGCAAGGATTGTTGATTACTTAACCACCATTGATTTTTCTATGTGTGATGCAGATCATTCATTATATGCAAGGGAGGGTGACTATTTTTTATTGTGGTTATTTATGTTGATCACTTGATTGGATGAGGTCATAATGAAGAAACTATTAAAGAGGTTAAAAAGCTACATACGCAAGAATTTGACATGAAAGGTCTTGTTGTGTTGTGCTTATTTTTGGACATTTCGTTTATACATACAGAAATAGGTTTATGGATGTCGCAAAGGCAATATGCTTTGAGTATGTTACAAAAGTATGGTATGGATAATTGTAATCCAATGTCTATGCCATTAGATCATAATTCCATGGTGGTTACTATGTCAAGTGAAGCATTGGAAAATGCTACTATGTATAAGAAACTTGTGGAAAATTTCATATATCTCACAATTACAAGGCTTGACTAAGCTTCATAGCTGGACTTGAAAGTCAATTTATGCAAGTTCCCAAGAAACTTCATTTAGATGCTATAAGGCACAGTCTACATCATGTGAGTGCTACTTTGCATATCTTGAGAGCTTATTTTTACCTCATTGTTTTAGGAAAAAAAGATAAGAAATGAATTCATGGTAAAAAATTACAATTGTGCAAGGCCACCTTAGAATGAGATCATAACCTCATGCCCAGATACATCAGAGCCTCATGCTTAACAACAAAAATGTCTAGAGAGAACAAAAACAAACATAAGGATTTCATAAGGATTGAGCCATAATGAGCCTCATATCCGAATACAAAGGTAGGAGAATAGATCTCCATTTATTATGTTTAACCCTAAATTGAAGTTTACTAGTTTTGGTAGATCTATCAATAGCATCATCGATAGCTTCAATACAAAAGTCAAAAGGCTTTCTAATATCTTTTCTACAAGAGGGAAGAAAGTCCTTTTGGACACTTCTAAAAACGTTTTTATTTTTTCTTAACCACATATGCCACAACATATGAGCTCTTTTCAGGTTCCAAAGAAAAATTTCCATTCTTCTACAATTTCGAAGCAAGATTTCCTTGATTCCCAAATGGGTACTATGAACAGTCTAGCAATACATATTGAGAAGATTCCATAATGTTTGAGCATGACTAAAACTGATGAAGACGTGGGAAAGGTCCTCGTCCTTTCCACAAAAACAACATTCACCGTTTCCTCTATTGCATTTCTTAGCTTTGCTTCCTGTCCATAAGCCATTATGGACCAGCAATGTAACGTAGAGTTCTTTTGGGATATGGGAAAGGCCCAAGTAGCTTTAAATCTGTAACTCCATTTCTTTGAAGGCCAACTTAGATTCCATCTTTGATTGAGCTTTTCAACAATATAAGAGATATCTATAGTCCACTCCTTATAACTGTTATACATATCAGCAACCACCCTAGTGATACTAATATTTCTATAGCTAGAGCATTCTTCAATCTTGTGAGACAACATCTTTTTGAGGCACAAAATGACCTCTTTACTCTACACTTGATTGCACTAATATTCAGCTCTTCATTATTCTAGTGTGCAATCCACCCTGTCCACATAGACTCCTACAAGCAAAAACATGTATTAGTAGCGAAAATGGGATTCAAAGATTAGCTTCTTTTGTTTTCCATCAAATCCCTCCACATATTGCAAGTAAGACTACTACCTATAGGAACATACAACTGAGGAGAACAAATCACATCACACATATCATTATTATTCCAAGTGTTATAACCATACACATATAGTTTATGAGCATTTGGTTTGATCAAGCAAGCCAAAAAGTCATTAGAGTTAAGAGCTCTAAGAATCCATTTAGTAGAAAATTTCTTAGCAAGCTTCATGGGACACAACAACTCCAATCCCCCTTCTTCTTTCTTCATGTAGCACCCATTCCAAGAAACCTTAGGGATGTTGCTAAATTGCTAGTCAGCACTTCAGAAAAATTTTCTAGATAAATGAATCACCTATTGTAACACTTTCTTAGAAGGCATCTAGCAGGATTGGAAATAAACTATGGAAGGAGTGATGTAATGATTCAAAACAAAAACTCTATGAGAAAGACTTCGTTGCATAGAAATCCACATGAAGATTTTGGTTCTATATTTATTAAAAACCCAGTCCCACCTTTGGGTGAAGGAGACGTGAAACCCATGGGGATGCCAAGCAATCTAAAAAATAGTAACATCTTGGATAATATCACACCCCAACTCTTCAATACACTAACAAATGTGGTCATCAGAAGACTCAAAGGACGTGCTCTCGTTATCATGTGAGCATCATCAGCAAACATTTGTAGGCCATGTTGAGAAGGAGATTAGGGATATCCATATCCTTGATTTGATCATTCATCATGCAGTTTTGAACAAGCTAGCCTAAGTCATCATTAGTGATAGGAAAACATACGGGAACTATATGGGCAACTCTCCCTTATGGATATCTAAAGTTTAAAGGGATCAAAGACAAACTTATTCATAAAAACTTTAGAGAAACCATTGCTAAATAGGGTACTAAGGTACTTGATAAAGGTTCTACCATCACCTATGTCATGGAAAGATTGAAAAAGAAATCTCTTTACCTCAATTTGTTAACTTGATTAGAGATTTTTGAGGTGTGCTTGAATGAGCCCTTTGTCACTAAAATCGAACAACCACTTGCTTTGCTTCTGCCAAAATAGAATGCATGGCAGTGATAGACTACAAAGATCAAAAGATGATAGAATGCATAATGCCATCATTCTGAAAATGGATGGTTATCTTCCATTTGCGCTTTGCATATGCCTATTATTGGCATGCTTCATTAAATAATTGGAGATTGAGCATTGGGCGTGGGGCTCTCCTCCTTTCCACTAATGCATCTGAAGAAGGATTCTTGTGAAGTTGCAATAACTCAAATGGCACACAAATAGGCATATCGTTCTATCTCACTCTCTTTCTATGATTCAAGGTGGTGTTTTCTACTAAGATGAAGATGCATGTTAACTTCTGAATTCTCTCGTAGCCAAACTATGTCATCTCCATAGTGGCAATTCATCGAACATCTTGTGCACTAGCAAAAGTCTGGTCAGTTGCTAGCACCTGATGGGTTATGGCTTATCTTTCCTCGAATAAAGGCACCCATTCTTCTATTACATCATTAATGCCTAGAGAAGAAGTTTGTGTTGTGAGTGGGCATCTCTTGCAACTATTCTTTTTTTCATGAAGTTGTCATTATTCTTGACTTGAGTGTTTGGAGCTCCAATGCCTAGCCATAGCTACATTGAACATAGTGATGTTCTCCAATAGTTGTGGAGTAGTTATTGTGCCACTTCATATTCATGCTCTTTGTTTCTAGCACCATGGGGATTTTAAAGCATTGGAATGTGCTTCAAAGGAGCCAACAAATATTTATTATGAATTCCTCATATGTTAATGGGTGAGATGTACTTGGAAGTCGACCAGCACTAAGGATAGATTTTCTCTCTATTCATGCCAAGTAAGGACATGGATGCTCAGATGATGAAGGAAGGTCTTTTCTCTTGCTAGACCAGAGCCTTGTCTTCTCTATGCATGATGTTTAGTGATTTTCTCTCCTCCCCCTCTCTCTCTCTCTCCCTCTCTCTCTCGCTCCCTCTCTCTCTCTCCACTTTGTGACATATTCATCACAATCAACACACCTTCTTCGTACATAGTAGATGGTTTTAAGATGCTCTTATTTTGATACATTGAAATTGCCATGGAACTTCAAACACTCTTCTAGTGTGAAACTATTGATGTCAAATGTTGTGTTCAGAAACACTTTTATTATAACATGAGTGCTTACAAACACTTCTTATTGACAGAGATAATGCTTAGCAAAAAGGCTAGAATAAAAAATGCGAGAGTGACAAAGAAAATAATGCAATAAGAGACAAAGATGATGATGCTATAAATCATGCTTCAAGGTGAAGGGTGGGAGGGAAAATAAGAATAGGATTATTGCTTATAAGAACTTTTATTATAAAATTGAAATATGGGAGTGAGGAAGGGATTAAGAGAGCATGAGGCTAAACAACAATCTTGACGAGGAAAATAATGAAAATTGAACTTATGAAGTTTGAACCCTAAAACATACAAGCTATGATCTAATAACATGCTGAAATAACAAAGCACTACTCCTCTACTCACATGCACACATCTAACAATCTTTGGAGGAAGTAATAAAATATGATAAAACAGGATGAATGAATTAAAATGGAAATGACTTAAAAAGAATGCTCTATGAGCGTGAGGACTCCATGAGGAAAGTGAGGGAAATCTTTCCAAGAGCTTGAGTGAATGGATTGTGGGGAGTGAAGTTAGGTCCTTCTTATATGGTGTTGAGGGAAAATCCCATTGCATGCAGGGTAAATTATGTTGCATGAGAACAAAAGTACAATTGGAAAAACGGGTGGAGCGTGGAACTCTCAACACAATTAACCAAGACAAAAGATTGAAATTCTTTTGATAATCCAGATATTGTCCTAGGAATATAAGAATACTCTCCTACAATATCCATTATCTATGGTTCGCATCCTTTGGCCATGCTCTTTATCTATTGGCCATCAAATTTTTCATTTAACCTTCTTGAGATCACATTTATTTGTGACCCAAAATCAACAAGTGTGAAAGCTAAACATCATTCATGTTCATCTCCTAACTTGAATTTTACTCCTACATTCCTCTTGCATAGAAGATTCGTTAACTTGACTTTTAGATATCTTTGCATCATAATCAGGTAAAATTGGGCCAAGGTAAATTATATTCACTTGACAAGTCTTGATTTCATCATCATCATCATCAATTGAGTTGGTCAGGGTTAAAAGTTCATTCATAATCAGAGTAACATGAGGCAATTCTTCCATTTCAACATCTTGTGCCAATGTGAATCTTTTCCTACTTACAAGATTTATGGAACTATCTTTGAAGTCAAGCTTTAAAATTGAAAAGAGTGGCTTTAAAGACATTGTTACTTGAATTTTCAATAATATATCATTCAAAATATCCTTTGCATTGCTTTTCTTTTCTACCTCTAACATGAGTTTAACTTTTAGAGATTTCTTGGTCGAAAATGGAAAACAAGAAGTGAAGATGATACACAAGAGCTTATGTGTGGCATGCCATTTAAATTTACGTTTCCCATAACATGACTATCACACAAAACAGGGAGTTGTTTGTCTTTACATGAGAAGTTTCTTCGAACAACAAGTAAGCATGAAGATAGAGAAGTAATTGGGGAGTGAAGTGACATATGTAAGAGGAATCAACATCGTAAAGGAGTATTATTGGAGATGGACTAAGGAAGCAAGAGCATACACTACACTATAAGATGAAGGGACATCAAGACATACTTGGACAGTGTAGTGAGAGAGAGTATGCAAAGAGAGAGATAGAGAGAAAAAGTTTGCAAAAAAATTCACAAAGTATAAAAGAAGTGCATACAGAGAAATTAAAGTGTGAAAAAGTATCATCAAGGAGGTGTTTCAAGCCAATAGTAGGAATGACCAAGACTTCAAACTTATTGGAAGGTTTGGTGCAAGCAATGTACAAAAGCAAGCTACTGGACAAGGTGAAGGGCCACCAGAGAGGTTGAGTGCACAAGTAATTGTGATATTTTGTGTACTTGTGTGTGTACTTCATTTGCTTAAGGCTACACATAGAGAAAAAATTTCTTATTCTAGACAAACTTATTGTAATCTTTAATGCTAATCAAGACACAGAGGCTTCGAACCAATTTTTTCTTCCTTTAGAGGATAAGCACATGAAGATCATGATGAGCATATATATCAATTTATTAGCCCTATGTAAAACAAGGGGGTCACTATGAAGAGAAGATGTACTTCTAATCCCCTTTCCACCAACATTGCAAGATTTAGCAAAGAAGTGGTTTAGCCAATTTCCTAGGAACCATTTTGCTACTTGGGACTTCATGAAGGATGCCTTCAAAGTGCATTTCCAACAAGAAAATATAGCAAAAAAAGCATCATTGAAGAATTACAGAACTTATGAATAGGTATAGTGGAACTTGAATTTGTTACTAGAGACAAAGCCCTTATGGCTAAACTATTAGATCCTCCCCATGCTTTTTTTGTCAAAATGTAAACCACTTTCAATGTCCACACAGTGCAAGATCAAACAAGTGTGCTTCCTACAACAATTATTGATGAGTTCATCAGTACAACAACAAGTTTGGAGCAAATTAGACAGCAATATGGAAATAGCTCTTCTATTCTGTCATATCTTGTGGAACCTGAAGACCTAGTAATACTATTAAGGCAAGAGCTTGAGAGCTTAACAAGAACGAAGACCTAGAAAGAAGTAGAAAGTGCAGTGATACAATGAAGGCATGAAATTGAATCGTTAAAACTACAAAAGGAAGAGGAGGTTTGGATAGAGGAATTCGCACAAGAACTTTGTGGACGTGGCATCAAAAGTGGACTACGGTGCACCATGCGTAGCAAACATGGCCATGTGATAAGTGACTACCATGTTTTAAGTGTGACTTTCCAGTTGTGCACGAAACCTAGCCATGAAGCCCAATAATGTCAATTAAGAGGAATTCGTGCAAAAGCATTCTAGGGACAAGGAGTTAGACAACCACATTTGTTGCACCAAGTCAAGATAACACCCACAACCTACATCGTTGGGGTAATTCTCAAAATGAGACTAGAAGGAACATCATTTGTTTCAAGTGTGGGTAGTGTGGACATTATCAAAGCAAGTGTCCTCTACTAGAGAAATTTCCTCCTTGCAAACATTGCCTGGAAGCTATAGATCACTACACCATTTTCTGCCCAAAGAACCAAGCATCCACATTAGGGCCTCATATTGATATGATCTCTATGAGTAAGCAAGGAAGTGGAGACGAAACCATTATGCCATCACCATCTTCTAGGGTGGTATATCTAGAGGAAACTTAATATTTTGCTATGTAGATAAGGACCAAATGGAAAGCCCCTCAAGAAAAAGCATGCCAAGAGTCAAATAAGAAAGAAATGAAAAAGAAAAAGGAGACACTTGATGGTAGACCTATGCCAAGTGAAGAGAACCAATCAAAAGAAGAGCTTACAAGCATAAGTGAATCCATTGGATATGCATTCAAAAGGACCTGAAAGGAGCTTGAGATGTCTTACATAGCCCATGCCCCTATGGAATTTGAGGCTTGAAGTTTATTTAAATCCATTAAAAAGGAGGTTATTATTTTTTGTATTTGTTAAAAATGGATGCAAAATTCAGGAAAAGGTTTATGTAGATCATTGATGAAGCCTCCACATCCGTGTTGGTTGAAAAATCTAATGCTATGAGTGAGGGTAAAATTATAGGTGAAGCCCCCCCTTACACACTAGAAGAGGCCGCGAATCACTATCACTATTAGAGCACAACATCTACAAAGAGTTATAGTGGATGGCATCTCACATATTAACTTGATGTCTTAACATACTAGGGAATAGCTTGGGCTACAATCATCAAGACCAGCCAACTTCACCAAGACATTGGATAACTAGAGTAGAGTAAGACCAATGGAAGTCATTCTCCAAGTTCAATTTTAGGTACAACTTAACATCTTTACTTTGGACTTCATTGTATTAAGACTGCAAAAGTTAGATGGAGGTAGTCCTTTGTTGATTGGGAGACCATGGCTAACTCATGCTAGTGTTTTACATGATTGGGAAAAGGATACTATGTGGGTAAAACATGAATTAAAAGAACTTAAAAAGATATACTTGGAAGAAGAACCAAACATCCAAGGACAAATTGACATGATGCAAACAATTGGAATTTGTATGAAACAAGACATGAAGGACAACTTAGAATTGTATTTAGATGAGGAAGAGGACATTTTAACCTCGTGGTGATTGGATAGCTCTTTTTCTTGCTATGGATATTTTCCAAATGACTCAAGTAGAGACGTTCATGAAGAAAAAGAGGAAAACATACAAGTTTCTAGCTCAGGTGAGTTAGTGATAGGCCACAAAAAAGAGAAGAAAATGCCTCTCAAGTGAAAGATAGATGAAGTTGATTCAAATACCAAGAAGGAAACTACCTACAAGGTAAATCAATCTATTGAAAAAAGCTTCTTTTCCAATTTACGAAATCCCTGTATGGTGGATGCAAGAAAAGGAAGAAAAATGGATATCAAGGCTGCTCCTATATATGACACTTAGAGTATGTGTAATAAAGTAATGGAAGATCCCAAACATGAAGAAAAACCTTCGGATCGATTGCTGGATATTAACCCTCGCAAAGACGTTCAGCTACCCAACAAGGAAATCTCTCATCCTTTATTAGTAGCCACTTGGTTCGTGCATAGAAAAAGAGGAGATTTAGCATTTTCATGATCACAAACTATCTAGAATCACAAGCTTTTGATCAGTCAAGAATAGTAGAAGAGAGAAAAACATAACTTCCACAAGATAAGAGAGAATCCAACACAGAAGAGTAGAAAAAATATGACTCATAGAAAGATAAGCTCTAGTGTTATAAATTTGAATCAATCCATATAATAGGTTTAAAAAAGGGATTCTTGATGAAGTCTTGACCTCTCAACAACCCTCGAGCTATCACAATCACATCCACACTTGCACTCTCAATCACACTCTCGCTCTGACTTTGACTCTCAATCACAAGGGAACTCTTTGATTTTTGGCCTCTTGTTGCTTGATGCAGAAATTCTTCTTCAAAAAAGAGTTCTTCATCCCCAAGGAGGTGCATGATCGACCAAATATAGAAAAAGTCAGCTCTCCCTATGTTGCATGAAAAGCTTTCACAAAAGCATGCGTTTATAGTAGTCAAGTGCTTTGTTTAGTTGTAGCTATCCATAAATAAAAGAAAAGCATGAGAAGAATTCAAAGACATCCATAAGTGTATGCTTCAAAATCATCGATTTTGAGTTCTTCATGGTGGGGCTTTTTTGGGACTTTTGTGGTGACCATGACAAACAAGTGAAGCTAGTCGCGTCGCTCTTAATTTCTTTTGGCCATTAATGTTGTTTTTCGTGCTCTCATCATTATTCACATGCTCTCTTACAAGAACTCTTTTCCTTCAAACTTGTTCGTTTGCTCCCTGCAAATTTATTCGCGACCATCTGCTCCTTTTCAACCTTTTTGCTTTGTCGAGCCTTTGTCATGGATTTGGTGACCCCCTCATTTGTGAGAAGTAACCTGGACCCTCCTCGGGGGAGACCAATAACCTGGCCTCTCTGTTGGAGGGAGGATCTTGTGCCCTTGGTCTCCCTCAGTAGATCCGCAATTCTGTCAACTCAGGAGGAGCTCAAGAAAGTTTGCCTTGTCGGCCAAATGTTTGGCCCTAGGCCCCCGCTCAAAACCGTGCGACACTGGCTTCGCAACGAGTGGTTCCCCCGTGGGCTAATTGTTTGTAAGTGCCAGTTCTTACCGGCAAGCCACATGTTGCTAGTCTTTGAAAATGAAGATATGGCATTTCGAGCCCTAAGCGTTGAATCCTGGCAACTCGGTCGGGCGACCCTGCGCCTATTGAGATGGTCCCCTGATTTTACTCCTGAGAAATCAAAATCGCTTCAGTACCCTCTCTGGGTTGAGCTCCCTAACCTGCCATACTTCTTGTACAACTTCGTGTGTGAAATTGTTTCTCCTATTAGCAAGCCGTTGGCCTCACGCGAGGACATTGGTGGGCTCATTTATGAAGGTGCAAGACACTCGTTCAACGCTCGGTGGCACCCTCAAATCCAGGTCGAGGCTGACCTCAGCATGCCACTTCCATGGAAGATCAAAGTGGACTTGGGTGAAGGGGATGTATGGGAGCAAGAAATCAATTACAAAAACCTTCCCAACGCATGCTTTCGTTATGGCCAACAAGGTTACAGGATTAAAGATTGCCCTTTGAGACAAAAAAGCAAGCGAAATCAAGAAGCTCCCAGAGACGCTCAAGACAACAAAGGCGCATTGACTCACTCGACGAAGGAAGAGGAAGTCAAGGGCCCCCTTAATCCAGAAGCTGATGCAGACGGGTTCATCGAAGTTAGAAGAAGAAGGAAAAGAAGCCCTAGGACGACTTGTGAGTGAAACAACATGTCAGTTACCCCCTCCAACAACTTGTATGGCAATCTGGAAAAGGAGATCAATGAGTTTGACTACCGAGGTGGGAACCAACTTGAGGTGGACACCAACGAGAAAACCCTAGAGATCCCTGACAATAAAGAAACCTCTCAGGAGGGTTACACTACAAGCAAAGAAGACGGCTTTACTACTAGTAACGAAGATAACATGGATAGTGAAAGTTCCATCATCAGATCGACTATTCCGGAAATGGTGTCAAAGACGGTGCCCAGTTCTTCCCAACAAGAGGCATCCCGCAAAGGAAAACAACCGATGGAGTTACCCTGGAAAAGCCCCCACAAGAACCTATTGCTAATTCGGGATCCGATCCCAGCGAAAAAGAAAGATTAATCCAAGAAGAGAAAGGACAAAGCTCCCTCCCGCAAAGAGGGCTTACTACGAGAATGATCATCATCTCGTTAAACGCTAGAGGGCTAACGGACCCCTCAAGAGCGACCACCATTGGTCAATGGCTTCGTGACATTAGCCTAAACCCACAATTTATATGTATTCAAGAGATTAAAATTGACAGAGAAGACCTCTAGAAACAGCTTAGACATGTCTTCTCGACCCATGTTTGGATTTCAACGACGCACCGGCGGGGGTCCGGTGGAACGGTAATCGGTATTAATCAATTCTAGTTTTAAAAGCTTGAGAACTCCATTGAAGATGAATGCCATCGATGGATTGTTGTTTTTCTTGGTGCTCCTTTTTGTTTTACTTTAGTTTCTTTGTATGCCCCTAATGGGGAGTTAGAGAGACTGAACACTTGGGCCTCCTTGGACTCGCTCCCCCACAACGTGCTTATTTGTGGTGACTTCAACATCGTGGAGGATCCTATGGATAGATGGATGGGCAAGGGCAGGATCATCGATAGTCGGGAGAAAGAAACGTGGGACAAGATTTGGTCGAATTCAAAGACTCGAATGGCTTTTCTTGGTCAAATCTCCAAGCGAGCGAGGACCTGAGGAAAGCTAGACTTGATAGATGTTACATCTCTTAGAGTTTTACTCATCAGTGGGGCCACCCTTCCCTCTCACAACGCACCGACCTCACCATCTCTGATCACTACCCGATCGTTATCACTTTCCAACTTTCCACCAAGATCCATAAGGCTCCTTGGTTCCACGCCAGTGCACCCTCCTTCTCTCTCCCCTCCGTCCATCAAGAAATTGCTGATGTGTGGAAGGAGGCATTTGCCTCCGGCTTGTTCCAAGCCAAGTGCGGTCGATAAGTCACGACAGATCATGATTAGATCCAGGAAGATGGTGGAGACTGTGCGGCGGGCTCGTAGAGAAGCTCTATATCATAGACTCTCGAACCTCGAGGAGGAAGTAAAGAAAGGAAAATCTCAAGCCCAAAAAGTTCTTCGAAAAATCAGAGCGCTACTAAGATACGAGGAAGAAATACAAAGGAAAAATTTGCAAATCTTCTTCAAGGAGTGGTGGGCTGGCAAAGCCAACAAACCCACCAAAGAGATGTGCCGTATCCTTAAAAGGAAACATAACAGAGAATCGATCCCCTTATTGCTAGACTTAAGTGGCAATGTATGCAATATGGAAGAAGATAATTTTGGGATCATTGAAGGGCACTTCACGAGGCTGCTGGGGACCTCGAACCCCCTCTCCCCTCATAGAAGGGACTGTATGGCAGCCATATCTAGGGTTTCCCCCCACCAAGATACCACTCAACCTTCACTCCCTGCTACATGCCCCTATCTCTGAAGCAGAAATCATTGAGGTCATTGATGCCCTCCCTTCTTGTAAAATCTCGGGACTCGACGGGCTCACTAATGAGTTCTTTAAATCCTTCAAGTTGGTGGTTGCCACCCCTCTTCGTCTGGTGTGGCAAGAGGCATTCAAGTTTGGCGCGCTTCCTTCTTGTCTTAACAATGGCATTATCAAGTTAATACACAAAAAAGGGGAGAAGAACAGAATAGAGAACTGGCATCCTATTACAATGCTCCAAACAGGATACAAGATCATTGCCAAAGTCATTGCCAACAGAATCTCTTGCCACTTGAGAGCGTGGTTAAGCGAGGACCCAAAAGGTTTCATCAAAGGCAGGTCAATTTTGGAAACCATTATAGATATCTGGGAAGGTCTTGAATTTGCAAATGAGTCTAAACAAGACGTGGTCTTCCTCAAGATCGACTTTGATAATGCGTACGACAGGCTGGAATGGGACTATATTCTACACTCGCTCCAAGATCTTGGTTGTAGTCAGAAATTCACCAAGATGATCGCGACCCTTCTCGGAAACGCATCGACCCAAATTAATATTAACGGCAAACTTTTGAAGGTGATCAAACTTAGAAGATCTATCAGACAAGGGTGCCGATTGGCTCCCCTTCTCTTTGCCATTGCCACGAAAGGGCTTAGCAAGCTGGCAGAGCATCAGGTGGAAGCTGGTAATATCAAAGGCCTCCGTTTGCCTCATGACCACAGTCAGATCACCATGAGACTTTTTGCCGATGATATGAACGCATTTGTTCACAATGATAGTACCAGCCTAGAGACGTTCTAGAGGTGTCTGACTATTTTTTGTGAAGCCTCTGGATCCACAATCAACCACTCTAAGACCGCCTTTAGAGCTATTGTTGGGTCACAACTCGACCTTCTCATTGATCATGGCTGTCAAATCATTCCGC
This sequence comes from Ceratopteris richardii, assembly GCA_020310875.1. Lineage (NCBI taxonomy): Eukaryota > Viridiplantae > Streptophyta > Polypodiopsida > Polypodiales > Pteridaceae > Ceratopteris > Ceratopteris richardii. The sequence goes on along the minus strand of CM035424.1, from coordinate 59,395,420 downwards.
AAGGCCAAATTTTTCGGCTTCTTGGGATCCCCTTGGGGTTTGGCATCTCTATGGAACAACGGTGGAACTAGGTGCTTGCCAAACTCGAAAACAAGCTTAACTATTGGAGAGGTATGCAAATCAATCTTGCTGGTCATGTTATGGTTATCAACACATTCCTCCTTTCATCTACCATTTATTTCCTTTCTTGTTGGAGACCGAAAGAGCAAGATCTGTCCAAACTAGATAGTATTTGTAGAAACTTCCTTTGGACAGGCAACCACAATAGGAGGGGGGTGCCTAAAATCAAATGGTCCATCTATACCAGCCATAGAGATAGTGGGGGACTTGGTATCCTGGACATTGGGTGTATGGCTAACAAACTGGCAGCCAAAATGGATGATTAAGGCTTGGTGCAACGGGGAGGCCTCGTGGGCCAAGTTGATTTTCAGAAACGAGAACGAGTTGGCTCTCATGGGTTTCCCAAATTGGAAGAATATTGACATCTTGACCTTGTTGTTTTCCCCGATCCCCGTCTTCTCGAAAGGCCCTAATCTCGTGTGCTCCCTATGGAAGAGTTGGAATAAAGTCAAAAGCTACACAAGAATTAGTGAAGACTGGAAATGGGCAGCCGGTATTAGACAAGAAGTTCAAAATTCCAAGAAGTTATGGAACAAAGGCTTCAAAAAATGGAAACATCTCTGGAAACAAGACACCAACCGCTGGATCAACCTCGAGGATATTGACCCTTGCGCCAACATTTCGTACGAAGAATGGAACACTTTGCAAAGTAGATGCCTCACCTAGGACCGACACAAAGTTCGCCTTCTCATGGGACACGACACGTCGAGCTCGCTTGGTCTCAAATGGCACAATGGGAATAGCCTTTCAAAAATCCCGAACATCAAAGAAATGATTGACTATCAGGTTAACCTCAACAAGAAGTGGTGCGTGTCATGGACGCGGCTTCGGTGGGACATGAAGTTCATGGCTATCTGGCACCCCCTCATAGAAATCAAAAAGTATGTCCTCTTATGGAAAATTCTTCATCATGGAATCTGGACCAACCTTAAGGCTAGGAAACTTTGTGGGATTCCTTCCTGGTGCAAACGCTGCTACCGGTCTATCGAGGATGTTTCACACCTTCTTTACCTGCCCCAACTCCAACAGACTCTGGCAGATGGTTGGAAAGAAAATTAAACTTCAGAAACATCTCAGTTGGCAGCAAGCTCTGCTGGGAGAAGCAATCGGCTGCTCTGCAACTCTCTGGAACGCCGTCAGAGGGGAGGTCCTATGGAAACTCTGGCGGGAAAGATGTGCTTTCAACTTCGGTGACTCCCCCAAAGAGTGGTCGATTGAGAAATCGTTGTTCCTCCTTGGCAAAAGGATTGTTAACTGTAAGAAATCCCCCCCTTCAAGCATCATCAAGTAATCCTTTTGATCAATAACAAGCTTAAACCCAAGTGGGCCCCTCATGAGGGTGATGAGAGGATGATTAACCTTCTTTGTAATGACATCTAAGCTCTGTAAAAGCTCCCCTGCTTTGTGGGATTTGGGGGGTCCCGTGGGCACTAGTCCCCTTCTCTTGTACTTTTCTTTATTTAATTCAAGTCCGGGAGAGTAGGCTAATGCCAAACTTCCTTTATATTAAAAAAAAATCACCAATTTGAATAGAAATAGAGAAGACCACTTTTTTTAAAAAAAAGTACCTGAAAATGACACTTTTCAAAGCCCTCTAACTTAGAAATAGTGAGGAATTAGATTAATCTTGTCAGATACAAAATTTTTCAACTCTTTGATTTGCATAATAGTGTTAGAGATTACCTAGGTCCAAATCTTCCTCCAAATGTCACTTTTGAGCCCTGCAAGTTTAGAAATTCTAGAAAGGGAATAAAATCAAGGAATTTCCTTACAATGAACTAAATGTAGAGCCTTACATGAGGTAAATGTAGAGCCTTAAACGAGGTACTTAAAACATGATTCACAAAAAAATCATAGAGACACTTTTATTCTCTTATGTTTGCTCTACCTTTCTCTCATACAATATTTCTCTTGATTCTTTCATCTTCACATTCACTTTTCAACCATAGAACATGATGCGGATAAAGTTTAGAAAGAGAATATAAAATATGTGATCCCTAAATTTTTTCGACATGCATAAAATGACCTAATCATTCATTCTAAGAATTATGCCCACAATGTAATTTGAAAAGTTCAAAATGAATTATGTCACTATCAAAAGGCCTTAATAGATTCAAGGCACATCAACAAGACCACATGAAGGACTATGTGGTGGGAACCTCCCTCACCATATTATGAGCCATAGAATCCTAGATGTAGGTTTAAGATGGCCAAACGTATTCAGAGAGGCATAGGAAAGGACTCTAGCATATGATGTCTATCAAAGATGTGGTCTAAAACCCACAAAGCAGACACAACATCCATTGTTTGCCTCCACATCATGGCAACCACTTGTCAGATGGGGGTTAGATTCTATAGGCCTATCTATCATGTATCCTTTCTAAGATAGGATAAGTATCTTTTGGTTGCAGATGACTATGCAACAAAGTGGAGCAAGACTATTTCTTCTTCACATTGCATAACTAAAGAGTTGTTGATTCTTTGTACAACAACATTTTTTGTAGTTTTTCTTGTCCACTTGAAATATGCACTAATAACGGAACACACTTTGTTAACAAAGTCATTTATGAAGTTTTTAACAAGTACAAGTTTCTCCATCATAATTCATGTGTATATTATCCAAGGGAAAATAGAAAACTAAGGTCCTCAAATAAAGTATTGATATATCTTTTGAGAAAGGAATGTATGTTAAAATCTACTACATGGGGCTCTCCTTATCTAGGCATACTAGGGGCCTATAGGTTAGCATGCAAAGAAGCCACAAGCCACTCTCGCTTCCAATTGATCTAGCAGGGATTCCTATTGGGAACTTTGGTCTATGCATGTAAGAAGGATCCTCAGTCTTTGCTACACTATCAATGAAAGAACTTGGAGAAGCTTGTAGGAGGTAGAAAAGTGGAAGAATCATTTAAAGGCCTAGAAAAACAAGGGACAATAGTGGTGCAAGTGATTCCAAAAGCGAAAGGCACAAACCCATATATTACCCTATGATATGCTCACACAATACTTTGAGGAGGTATTCTTAAGGAACCATTCTAGATGCAATACATATGCATGTAAACAAAGACTAGGATGATTATTGAAAAGAGTTACATAAGATTTTTTAGCTTGAGGATTGTTGTCTGCATAGTCTATATATGTTTCTAAGGTGGATTCATTCAACAAATTCCAAAGTATCTATGAATCATTTACTCAATGATTTTATGCGTCAATTTTCCTAGTTCATTTAGGCTGATCGAGAATCATTGAATCCTTATCTTGTGATTCGTTTTCATAAGATCCTAAGTATTCAAGATAGGGTATAGATAGAGAGAAGGATCAAAAGTTCCTACTAAGATATATGGACTAATAGATAATTGACATACCATTAGAAAAGAGTTTGGTGTTGTTGTTTAAGTGAAGTAGTGATAGTCTATCCTCTATGATAGGCCAATGCAAATGCAACCAAAAGAAACACTTGTGTCTATGGATTCTAATGTAATTGCAACTAGAGATGAATCCAATGTTGCATCTACGTTGAGGAGTCCATTAGAACTCCAACTCGAGATTTTGAGTAAACAGTTGGAGAACGTAATGACTATGTTGACTCTCTATCAAAAATGATGGTCCGTTGATACAAAAAGGTGTATCCAATGGGTTATCAAGATCTTGGATCTAGTCATCCGATTACACTTCATGTTAATCCACATGTAGGCCCTCCAATGCAATTGATAGTTTATTTCTTAATATAAAGGAAGTTCAGCATTAGCCTACTCTCCCGGACTTGAATTAAATAAAGAAAAGTACAAGAGAAGGGGACTAGTGCCCACGGGACCCCCCAAATCCCACAAAACAGGAGAAGCTTTTACAAAGCTTAGATGGCATTACAAAGAAGGTTAATCACCCTCTCATCACCCTAATGTGGAGCCCACTTGGGTTTAAGCTTGTTTTTTATCAAAAGGAGTACTTGATGATGCCTGAAGGGGGGGGGGGGGATTTCTTACAGTTAATGATCCTTTTGCCAAGGAGGAACAACGATTTCTCAATTGAACACTCTTTGGGGGAGTCACCGAAGTTAAAAGCACATCTTTCCCTCTAGATTTTCCATAGGACGTCCCCTCTGATGGCGTTCCAGAGAGTCGCAGAGCAGCTAATCGCTTCTCCCAGCACGGCTTGCTTCCAACTGAGATGTTTTTGAAGTCTAATTTTCTTTCCAACCATCTGCCAGAGTCTGTTGGAGTTGGGGCAGGTAAAGAAGATGTGTGGAATATCTTCGATAGACCGGTAGCAGCGTTTGCACCAGGGAGGAATCCCACAAAATTTGCTAGCCTTAAGGTTGGTCCAGATTCCATGATGAAGAATTTGCCATAAGAGGACAGAATTTTTGATTTCTATGAGGGGGTGCCAGATGGCCATGAACTTCATGTCCCATCGAAGCCGCATCCATGACAGGCACCACTTCTTGTTGAGGTTAACCTGATAGTAAATCGTTTCTTTGATGTTTGGGATTTTTGATAGGCTATTCCCATTGTGCCATTTGAGACCAAGCGAGCTCAATGTGTCGTGCCCCATGAGAAGCCAAACTTTGTGGCGGTCCCAAGCGAGACATCTGCTTTGCAAAGTGTTCCATTCTTCGTACGAAATGTTGACGCTAGGGTCAATATCCTCAAAATTGATCCATCGGTTGGTGTCTTGTTTCCAAAGATGCTTCCATTTTTTGAAGCCTTTGTTCCATAACTTCTTGGCATTTTGAATGTTCCAAGATTCCACACTCTGGATGCCATGGATCGGAAACCAGATAGAGTCATTTTGTCTGATATCGGCTGCCCACTTCCAGTCTTCACTTATTCTTGTGTAGTGTTTGACTTTGTTCCAACTCTTCCATAGGGAGCACACAAGATATGAACCTTTCGGGAAGATGGGGATCGGGGAAAACAACAAGGTCAAGATGTCCAGATTCTTCCAATTTGGGAAACCCATGAGAGCCAACTCATTCTTGTTTCTGAAGATCAACTTGGCCCATGAGGCCTCCCCATTGCACCAAGCCTTAATCATCCATTTGGCCCTGAGTTTGTTAGCCATGCACCCAATGTCCAGGATACCAAGGCCCCCACTCTCTCTGTGGCTGGTGCAGATGGACCACTTGATTTTAGGCACCCCCTCCTATTGTGGTCGCCCGTCCAAAGGAAGTTTCTACAAATACTATCCAGTTTGGATAGATCGTGCTCTTTCGGTCTCCAACAAGAAAGGAAGTATATGGTAGAAGATAAGAGGAACGTGTTGATAACCATAGCGCGACCAACGAGATTGATTTGCATGCCTCTCTAGTAGTTAAGTTTGTTTTTGAGTCTGGCCAGCACCCTGTTCCACCCCTGTTCCATAGAGACACCAAACCCCAAGGGAATCCCAAGAAGCCAAAAGATTTGGCCCTGCGGAATGATTTGACAGCCATGATCGATGGGAAGGTCGGGCTGTGACCCAACAATAGCTTTGAAAGCGGTCTTAGAGTGGTTGATAGTGGATCCAAAGGCTTCACAAAAAGTATCTAGACACCTCCAAAATGTCTCCAGGCTGGTACTATCATTGTGAACAAACGCATTCATATCATCGGCAAAAAGTCTCGTGGTGATCTGGGCGTGGTCTTGAGGCAAACGGAGACCTTTGATATTGCCAGCTTCCACTTGATGCTCCACCAACCTGCTAAGCCCTTCCGTGGCAATGGCAAAGAGAAGGGGAGCCAATGGGCACCCTTTTCTGATAGATCTTCTAAGTTTGATCACCTTCAAAAGTTTGCCATTAATGTTAATTTGGGTTGATGCATTTCCGAGAAGGGTCGTGATCATCTTGGTGAATTTTTTACTACATCCAAGATCTTGAAGCGACTGTAGAACATAGTCCCATTCCAGCCTATCATAGGCTTTATGAAAGTTGATCTTGAGGAAGACCACATCTTGTTTGGACTCATTTGCAAAGTCAAGACCTTCCCAGATATCTATAATGGTTTCCAAAATTGACCTGCCTTTGATGAAACCTCTTTGGTCCTTGCTTAACCATGCTCTCAAATGGCTAGAGATTCTGTTCGCAATGACTTTGGCAATGATGTTGTATCCAGTTTGGAGCATCGTGATAGGATGCCAGTTCTCTATTCTGTTCTTTTCCCCTTTTTTGTGTATTAATTTGATAATGCCATTGTTGAGACACGATGGAAGCGCACCAAACTTTCGCACCTCTTGCGAAAGCAAACGAAGAGGGGTGGCAACCACCAACTTGAAGGATTTAAAGAACTCATTAGTGAGCCCATCGGGTCTCGGGATTGTACTAGAAGGGAGAGCATCAATGACCTCAATGATTTCTGCTTCTGAGATGGGGGCATCAAGGAAGGAACGAAGGTTGAGTGGTATCCTATGGGGGGAAACCCTAGACATGGCTGCCATACAGTCCCTTCTATGGTGGGAGAGGGGGTTGGAGGTCCCCAGGAGTCTCTTGAAGTGCCCTTCAATGATCCCAAAATTATCTTCTTCCGTATTGCATACATTGCCATTTGAGTCTAGCAATAAGGGGATCGAATCTCTGTTATGTTTCCTTTTAAGGATACGGCACATCTCTTTGGTGGGCTTGTCGGCTTTGCCAGCCCACCACTCCTTGAAGAAAATTTGCAAATTTTTCCTTTGTATTTCTTCCTCGTATCTCAAGACGGCTCTGATTTTTCGAAGACCTTTCGGGGATTGAGATTTTCCTTTGTTCACTTCCTCCTCGAGCCTCCAAAGTCTATGATATAGAGCTTCTCTACAAGCCTACGCCAGAGTCTCGAGCATCTTCTTAGATCTAATCATGATCTGGCGTGACTTATCGACCGCACTTCTCCAGCACTTGGCCGGGGACAAGCCGGAGGCGAATACCTCCTTCCACACATCAGCAATTTCTTGATGGATGGAGGGGAGAGAGAAGGAGGGTGCGCTGGCATGGAACCAAGGAGCCTTACGGATCTTGGTGAAAGGTTGGAAAGTGATAACGATCGGGTACTCATCAGAGATGGTGAGGTCGGTGCGTTGCGAGAGGGAAGGGTGGCCCCACTGATGAGAAAAACTCTGAGAAATGTAGCATCTATCAAGACTAGTTTTCCTCAGGTCCTCACCCACTTGGAGATTTGAACAAGAAAAGCCATTCGAATCTTTGAATTCGACCAAATCCAAGTGTAGTTTGGTTTCAAAAGAAACTCCTACGCCAAAAGCTATGCAGCTTAATTCATTTAATATTATATTTATATTGCAGAGATATGTGAAGTCTTTACTGCGAGTGGTCAGAGTTTTATCAATCACGATAAATTTCACCTCTGAGAAGGCCACCAAGAACCAGGCTGGTCCCAGGAAAGCGGGCGCAAGCAGAGGGGTAACTGAACTGGTTCCCTGTCAATCATGACTCCCACGCCCCAAAATTGGTTCTCTGTCAGTCGTGATTCACACGGGCTAAGCGTGTCCGTCGCACGATAGACAAAGACAAACAGTGGCCTTAGCTGTGAAAGACGCATAAGATCCAGGGACAAACAGTGGCATTAGCTGTGAAAGACGCGCATTGAAGTTATCTAGCGAAAACTGGTTGCATCGCCTTCATCGCCGGAGAATGATGCTTTCGAGTGTTGGCTGCGATGGAGATTTACGGAGTCTCGACAACCTTTGATGAAGACAAAGCTAGCGACAACAACGTCTTGTCCAATTGAAGCAGGTGGGGATGCGCACAACAAATTTTCTTGCCATGTTTGCACAAATCAGTTGTTAAAGATGATTGATGGAAGGATTTTAATCATCAGAGCAGTCTTGTCGTTCAGCTAGAGAATAGTTGTGTGCATACGTTGCTGGAAGAGGTGATGTCGCTGTGCCGTGTCGCTGTGTGCTGAGATCATGTATATTTTGAACATCGTGTCAATGGCGACGGACTGGAGAGCGATCACGACTGACATTTTGGTTCGCCACTGAAGAGGCCGTTGAACATCATGTTGATCGCGACGGACTAGAGAGCGATCGCGACTGACAGGAAGCCTACTGGGACCGATGCAGTCGATCACGACGGATTGGAGAGCGATCGTGATGGACTGGGGAGTGATCGCCGACTGAGATATTTTTAGTAAACATCAAGGACTTTAGTTGCCTCTGGGTTTTCCTTGTCGATTTAAGTAAGCCAACCCCTCGATAGGCTTAGTTTGATTAAGATGTACAATAGTTTCGGATGCTATGGCAACCTTTAGAGAGAAGAGAGAGCAAGATCGTGCTCTCCCATATGCATCTGTTCAACCTTCAGCCAATGCAATTGATAGTTAAACAATGTCCTAATCCACTAGTTCAATACGTTTATCAAAAGAAATGTTGGACTAAATGAGAGCCGTGAATTTGGCGGAGAAGGTGTGTATGATGTGATGCATAGGAACATCTATTCCATGCATGTGGGGAACTATAGGAAGCTAAAGATCAACAATGAGTGGTGGATATTGATAAGAAGTTTTATGATTTTAGAATTGGAATTCCTTTGCCTATAAACTAGGGGAATAAAGGTATGAAGAAATTGTATGAAAATTTTTCATCTAAGAATTCTAGTACCCCAAGAACAGAACTATATCCAATGGAGGCTATTAAATAATAGATAATAAGATCTCAGTCACAGAAAATCTTACTTGATTGAAGCATTGATGAGAGCTCGAGATGCAATCATGGAGAAGACTTCCTCAAAGTCTCATGTTGATTATTTTTTAGTCCATTGATATATTGCAAATGTAGAAGACAAAAGAAGGAGAGTTGAAATCTTAGATGAAGTAGAGCGTGAGAATAGGGTTACAAGAAATCACTCTAAAGATGAACAAGCTAAAAATAAAGAGAATGAAAAGGATGTCCAATTTGATGATTTTTCCACTAATCAAGAATAGGGGAAGTGTTGAAAGACTTTTTAATTGAAAGGGGATTGAGTGTTTGTAGGAGAAGAATAGAGATCAAGAGGAAAGAGAAATTGCACCAAAGATTTTGAGTCTTCATTAGCATAAAAGATAACAATAACTTTGTCTAGAATAAGAAAAAAGTATCTTTGTGCACAGCAAGATAAGACCACAAGATACACACATAAGTACACAGATTATAACAATTACTTGTGCAGTCAATCTCTGTGCTAGTCCTTAACATTGTCCAATATCTTGACCTTGTGTGAAAGAACTTGGAGAAGCTTGTAGGAGGTAGAAATGTGAGTTGCGAAGCGACGAAGTTTGGTCCAGTCAATCGGCATAAGACCAGCCCTTGATCTTATGGAGACTCAAATAGAACATATAGGCATGCGATAAGTGCAAATAAATGCAATATGTACTTTCGAGCATCAAGGAGAAAGAATCAATACAAAATATCTGTTTGTGCATCGACTAGCTCAAAAAACTTACTATGAACCAGCTTGATTGAAATTAGAAAAAATCCTTTTATGGGAGTGAAATACATAGGGTTAAGTGTATATAATGCACAAGAAAATAAGGAATAAACAAAATATGCTATAGGAATGGATCAAACACTCAACGGTGGTACCTCCTATTTTTCAAGAATATGTAGAGATTGACTCTAAGACAGAAAAACTGCATTTTCTCCCAATCTAAAGGAGCAAATTCCATGAACCTTTATAGGAATAATATAAGACACTAATATCTTTCTAATGAGCCATGTCTCATCCAATTTGGAGCTCTCTGGAGAGAGCAATAGCCTTTGCAAGATTACTGCTGGTGAAGAAGATGATGCAGAGAAATGAAGGAGCAAGACAATGATGGTCACAAGTGTATGTATATTGCTTCCATATATTGTATAAGTGATTTGAAGTCTTTATATGGACTCTAGAAGTGTTCCACGAGTTCTAAAAGTGGATCTTGAATTCAAATAAAGGTGGTAAGAGTTTTTGGAGGGAATCAATTCACTTTCGTACAATCTAGGAAAAGTGAAGATTTAGTTTGATCTACTTTTAGGTGATTGATTGAATGCAACTCAACCACCAAAAATTCGTGGCATTTGGGCTCTCTTTTTATCCTTGTACATGTGTAAAGCTCAACTCTTTTACAATGGTAAAAGACCCATGAGAAATCTTTTAAAAAGATACATCAAGTGAACATAAGAAAAGGAACTCTCCTATGGATATTCTTTCGAGGTAATCCAAGAGATAGCTTTTGATGTAGATCAAATCCACCTCAAGCATAGTGCAAGCTTGATGTTCCAACATTGTGCATGCCTTGCATTCAAGCTTCCAATAACGTTGAAGGCTTAGTCACTTCTATCATTGAGCTGCAACATCTCCTTGATGATATTTTATCACATTTTAGTTGCTCTCTTAACTGCTCTTTGTACACTCTCTAAATACTTTGTCAGCTTCTTTGCACACCTTCTCTCTCTCTTTGCAGAAGTATTCTCTTTGCGCATTATCCAAGTGTGTCTTGCTCTATCTTGCTCTCAGAGTGTAGTGTATGCTCTTGATCTCTTAGTCTATCTCCAAGAATGCTCCCTTATGGTGTTGATTCCTCTTACATATGTTGCTTCACTCCCCAACAACTTGTCTATCTTCATGCTTACTTGTCTATCTTGAAGCTTAGTATCTAAAGATCAAGGAATCCCTATTTTGTCATGTAGTAGATTTATGGAAAACAAAAACTTAAATGGGGGCCCACACATAAGCTCTTACGTGTCATCTTCACTTCCTCTTTTCCACTTTTGACCTTCATTTCTACAAATTGTGCACATAAGGGAGGGTTCACCTAGCTCTTCCATAACACTTTAAATGCCTTAAAAAGCATTCAAAAGACCTTTTTGAAACCTGATTTTAACTATTCATGCAAGACCATTGTGAACAAACTACTTGTGCACCACCTATGCACCCATGTCACTGGCCACTTGTGCACCAACTGTGGATCATTTTGCCAAGTTACCACTTTGACTAGCTAAATAGTTTCACACCACCGAATGGGCTCTCCATCCTTGAGAGCAAAGAGCCAAACCATGAGCAAAAAGTTGCCATCTCAACATGAGTGGGGCTAAGCCTTGAAAAGAACATATGAACAATCCAGTAGGAGAAGGAAATGAAGTTTCACAAGGTAACATCAAAATGGACTCTAGAGCAAGCAGTGAAAATGGATGAAGAAGCAATGAAAAATAAGTATAATGGAGTATGGATCGATCACAAGGTTCAAAAGAGGGGTAGGTGTGGTTTAGGAGAAAATAAAGAATGGACAGGGAGGAGTGAGGGGTAGATATAAAGGGGGTTTTTAAATATAAAGTAAGGGGACAGGAGTAGGAAGGGAGGTTCGTGACACAAAAAGATTGCAAAAGTATAGAAGAGACATGTGATGCAAATGAAAAATGTGCAACATGTGGAAAAATGAAGAGGGAATGGACCATGTTAAACACGTCCAGGTCAAAAATCACATGTTTAATGTGTGCAAAACATATGGGGTTTAAGTAAAAGAAGGAAAATGGATGGAATTTTAGGAAAACTATGATAAAAATAAGTTCAAAGGTGTTGAGAATCATGAAAATGACTCCAGAAATAAAAAAAACCTGGCACCCAAAGTGCAATCTAGAGCTCCATACTATGCATATGCAAACACCAAAATAAAACTAACAGGCCATAGGATAAAAGTTTATCCTATGGTGTGTGTGTGTGTGTGAAGCGGGGGAGGGTTTGATAAAAATGGAAAGAAGAAAAATTGAAAAATGTTAATAAAAATGGGGGGTGGGTGGAGGGGGGAAGGGAAATAAAAATCCAACACTACAACATATGAGGGGCATACCGATGCTACCTATACTGACGGTCACTCCCGGCGTCGGTATAAACGTTGGAAAAGTCCACTTAAAGATATTAACGGTCAAGTGATCGCGGTGTGACTGTTTAAAATGGATCGTCGGGATGCCTTGCAACCGCCGGTATGCACGTCGGTATGGGTGTCGGTATATGCATTGGTATGGGCATCGGTATAAGCATCGGTAATTTACTGGAAATTTTTGACGCTCATACTGACGCCCATACTGACGCATATACCAAGGCCGTGTTTTAAACATACTAGGAACCCGAGAGCAAAACGGAACATTTTGCACGTGTTTGAGTATTGGTTGTGCTCTGTCAAACTTGCATGCTGGAACGGAATTGCGACTTGCATTGTCTTGTGCACACACACACACACACAAATCTCTCTCTCTATACACACACACACACACTCTGTTTAGATCTCACATCTTGGTAAGTGGTGTGCATGCTTTTAGCCTTTTTCTTTCTCTATGCTTTAGGTATTATAATTTCTCTTCTCTTTGATTTTGCAGAAGTTCTTTGGCGTCGATTCTTTGGAGTTCGACGATAGACGACATACATTACACTTTGACAACAATGATCCAAAAGAGGGACATACTTGTAAGTGATCGTTTTATTCTCTAGTGATAGAGAGAGAAAGAGAGAGAGAAAGAGAGAGAGATGAGAGAGAGAGATAGAGAGAGAAAGAGAGAGGGGAGAGAGAGGGGAGAGAGAGATGAGAGAGAAAGAGAGATAGAGAGATAAAGAGACAAAGAGAGAGAGTGAGAGATAAAGATAGATGAAAGAGAGGAAGATAGAGATAGGAAGATAGAGCATACATACACACACACATACACACATGCATACATACACACATATACACATATGCATGCTTACATACACACACATATACACACATGCATGCATACACACATACAAATATATACACATGTATACATACACACACACATGCATACACACCTACATACACACACATATATACACATATGCATACATACACATACACACACATATGCATACACACATACATACACACACACATATACACACACACATACACACACATACATACACACATATACACACATGCATGCATACATACACACTCATATACACACATGTATGCATACACACATATACACATATACACACATGCATACATACACACACACATGCATACACACATATACACACATGCATGCTTAAATACACACACATATACACACATGCATGCATACACACACATACAAATATACACACATGCATACATACACACACACATGCAAACACAATTACATACACACACATATATACACATATGCATACATACACATACACACACACATGCATACACACATACACACACACACATATACACACATACATACAGACACACATACATACACACATATACACACATGCATGCATACATACACACACATATACACACATGCATGCATACACACATATACACACATGCATACACACATACATACACACACATATACACATATGCATACACACATACATACACACATACATACACACATATACACACTATACACACATGCATGCATACATACACACACATACACATATACACACATGCATGCATATATACACACACATACACATATACACACATGCATACATACACACACACATGTACACACATGCATACATACACACACATATGTACACACATGCATACATACACACATATACACACATGCATGCATACATACACACACATATACACACATGCATGCATACACACACATACATACACACATTTATGCACACACACACACACATGAATGCATACAAACATGCATACATACACACACATATGCATATACGCACACATGCATACATAGACACACATACACATATACACACATGCATACATTCACACACACACATACATACACACATGCACACATATACACACACATAAGCTAGTGTTTTAATTAAATATATGTACTTAAATATATAAAATTAATGATTTTAAAGTTTTTTTTACATCAAATATATAAAAAAAGGATTAGGGTTTTTAGGCTATGTGCACCTACATACACATATATATACACATACACATATATATACACATACACATATATATACACATACACATATATATACACATGCATACACATACACACATGTTTTAGGTCTAGGTCGAAACGATTAGGGTTTTAGGGCTTTTACACATGCATAACATATATACACACATACACATACACATATAATACATATATACATGTATACACATGCATACAGAAATATACATATTTTAGGTCTAGATCTTTAAGATTAGGGTTTTAGGGTTTATGCATACATATAATTCAATTACATTTATATCAAGAGAAAATATAGAAAAAATAAGAAAAGAATCTGAATATATAAATAAATATAAAATAGGGTAATTATATATATAAAATAGGGTAATATATATATAAAATAGGGTAATTATATAGATAAATAAATATGAAAACAACTAGTGTTTTAAATAAATAAATTAAATATATATAATTAAATATATAAACATAGGTTTAATTTTAAGGATTTTAATGAGAGTATATATATATACACATACACATACACACATATACTTATACACATATCTATATATACATATATATACACATATATATACACATACACATATATATACACATGCATACACATATTTACATGTTTTCGGTCTAGGTTTTTCTGATTAGGGTTTTAGGATTTTAACACCTGCATAACATATATACAAACATGCACATACACATATAATACATATATACATGTATATACACATGCATACACAAAATATACATATTTTAGGTCTAGATCTTTAACATTAGGGTTTTAGGGTTTAGGCAAACATATAACTCAATTAAATTTATATAAAGAGAAAATATAGAAAAAATTAAGGAAAAAATTTGAATATATAAATAAATATATATGTAAAATAGGATAGTTATATAGATAAATAATATAAAAAGAACTAGTGTTTCAAATAAATTAATTAAATATATATAATTAAATATAAAAAAATAGGATTTATTACAAAAACAATTTGAATATATAAATAAATATATATAGAAAATAGGATAATTATATAGATAAATAAATATGAAAAGAGCTAGTGTTTTAAATAAATTAATTAAATATATATAATTAAATACATAAAAATAGGTTTAATTTTAAGGATTTTAATTAGAGTAAGTATATATACACATACACATACACACATATACACATATCTATATACACATATATATATACATACACATATATATACACATGCATACACATATATACATGTTTTAGGTCTAGGTTTTTTTTATTAGGCTTTTAGATATTTTAGGTCTAGATCTTTAAGATTAGGGTTTTAGGGTTTATGCATACAACTAACTCAATTAAATTTATATAAAGAGAAAATATAAAAAAAATTAACAAAAAAATCTGAATATATATATATATATATATATAATAGGATAATTATATAGATAAATAAATATAAAAAGAATTAGTGTTTTAAATAATTTAATTAAATATATATAATTAAATATATAAAAATAGGATTAATTAAGAAAAAAATCTGAATATATAAATAAATATATATATAAAATAGGATAATTATATAGATAAATAAATATGAAAAGAACTAGTGTAAATAAATTAATTAATTATATATAATTAAATATATAAAAATAGGATTTTAATTATATAAGCAATAGACATATATATAATACATACATATAATACATATAACATATATACACATATATAGGTCTTTAATATTAGGGTTTTAGGTTTGTTTAGGTATTTAAGTATTTAGGTTTTAGTATTTCAGGTTTAAGTCTTTGGGAGTATGTTTTTTAGGTTTAATAAAAAAACCAAATGTTCTAAAATGTCCATATTGTATCTGATGGCTAGTTTGGATCCGGAAGAGAGAATGGCATGTCCTTGCACTCAGTGAAAGTATCAAATTTATCAGAAACGACAAATTTGTATTGCACATGTTAGAGAGTATGGATCCTTTGATAAAAGTCGACTAGAAAACCTATGCTACCATTCGCATGGTCCCCCAAGTGAGCAGATGGACCCAATCGACATTGCATCGGTAACCTCTCGTGGACAAAAGCAAAGGCAGCGGGTGAAGATATCTCTGAAGAAGAAGAAGAACTCGCAAAGGGATGTGATTGGGAGTATACTAAATACGGTGCACTATGGTCTCATGGAGGACACTTTCAGATCGCACGAATCGATAAAAATAGGTCTAGTTTTGATAGTGGGGTGATGGTGAAATTTTTGCAAAAAAGTAGAGCGAGTGCAAGAGACGATAATGCTCAAGAAGGCCAGCTAGATTATTGTGGTGTGATTCAATATATCTTGAAACTATCTTTTAGGAAGTTTAATTACTCTGTTTTTGATGTGAAATGGTTCAAAGTGGTCACCTCTAGAAGAAACGCAACAGTGAGGCGAGATAAAAGCAATTTGCTTCAAGTCAACTCCACAAAATTATGGACGGATGAAAGAGATACATTTGTACTTCTCGAACGCTGTGAGCAAGTTGTTTTTATACTAGATTCAAAAAAACGAGAGTGTCTATTTATTTTACAAGTCGCCCCATGTAGTAGAAAAATTAATGAGAACATAGATGTAGAAGAAAGTCCATCTGTAGTGGACTCAGAGATTCATTCGATAGTCGAGGAGGAAGAGATCATTGTTCGAGAAGAAGAGTTCATTGAAGAAGATGAAATATAGGAGAAAGCAATAGATGTTGATCAGGAAGAAACTAGCATAGCAAGCGATTTAGAAGTCATCAATATAGAGATAGATATTCTCGGTGCATCAGATCTCGAAGAGGATGCTAGACTAGAGGATTTTTGAGTCAAACACTTGTACATAGTAATTTTTGTTTTTTTTTTTTTGCTAGGTTTTTTTGTACACTACCATTTCTTTATATTACCTTTATTATCACATGCTAATTATTTGAATTCTTTTGTTACAGAGCATAATGGGAGACAGTCCTCCAGTCACACCACATTCCATGACAGAGGAGCAGTTCTTAGAGTTCATCTCTCAGGTACCTCCCGCGTATATGGACGTTGCATCACAGTATTGGATCGCTTGTGGAAGCACTCCCCCCGGCCTCACTCCTAGCGGCCTCATTCCTACCAATGTCACTCCTGTCGGTGTCACTCCTGCCGATGTCACTCCTGCCAGCGTCACTCCTGCACGTGGTGCTACTCCCACCGGAGGTATGCCTCCTAGCTTTATGACTCCACCAAGACCATCTTTTGGCCATCCCCTACTCGCTCTAGTAGTAGACATGTGCGTTTGATACCTCAACACGATACAGGTTCTGGCCCATCTCGTAGGTCAAGGTCACACTCTAGAGCAAGAGATTATATGAGTGGATCTACAGGTAGGTCTGGAGGAGCCGATTGTTGTGGAGGCAGTGCAACGGATGTTGTGTCGCCCGCTTCTACTCCTAGGATGAGTACCTCAGATGTAGGTACACCATATGGTACACCACGTGGAACACCACGTACACCTTGGGGTGCTCATGACCATGATGACTCCAAGGTGTATAGTATCCAAGATGGAGCTCCGGTGATGGATGCGGTTGGCAAAGCAATGCGTGCACGTATATGACATCTTTGCTCCATACAGTTTGGACACTCTATCATGTTGAAATGGAGTAAACAAGATAAAGATCGGAAGAATTATATCACACATATGATTTATCAGGAGTTCCGACCAGCCGATGGACAGCCTCTTGTCAGTTCAGAGTGGATTCTACACACCCCACGTGAAGTTATGTCCCATCCACGATCCGAGGCTCGTGATGCTTTCATAGCAGGCTTACCAAAGCCTGTATGGTTAGTTGCTGAGGAGTGGGATATGATTTGCGACGAGCAATAGCAGACTCCTGACCGATATCGCCAATAGTGAGATGTCGTAGCCACACGTTTAGATACGGTTGGACCATCACATTTGGGCAACGGCGGATATGACATGATGCGTCATAAGTTTGTAAGTATCATTTGATTTATTGAATTTGTTTGTGTTAAGCTTCTCATGTATGTTCCTCTAATGTTTTGTATATTTGTTGCAGGAGCTGGCAATGGGTCATCCTCCAACACGAACTGAGGAGACTTATGGATATCATCATGGATTGACTGCACTATTGGAGGACTTGGAGGGACGCGGTGCGGTCATTTCATGGGAGCGTTTGGGATGAGGTGATGAATTTATAAACTTGGTTTTTACTTGTTCGTTGTAAATCTCATGTGAATTTATCTCATTTCATGAATGTTCTTTGTTGCAAGACTGTTGATATCGAATATTTTTTGCATCTGTATGGCAATGGCACACCAAAATTTTGTATTTGATTTTTATATGACACTACCTACCTTAGTGCCATATTTTATAAAAGCATCATATATGAGAGTGGTTTGCCACACTCTTGTACATGCTTCATTTATGAAATATATAACTCTTCTTGTACATGGTTCATGGTTCATGGTTCATTCTTATTATCTCTTTTGTGTCCAGTAATATTCTATTTTATGAAATCATATTTCGGTTGACATTAGAGTACACATCACATGTACTTGGTTTTTTTGGGCAGAGTGTATTGTCTTTTGCTAAGCAACATCATGGTAATGTTGTTGTAGCAAAAGACAACACACTCTACCCAAAAAAAGTTTTGCAGATATGGTCATCAGCATAAGCGATGGTACTCCCAGTAATGCCATCGAAATAAGCGCCGATACACCTAGCAGGCACCGGTATATGCGACGCTACGTTTAGTAGTGAGGTCCATATAACCATCAGTATGGGTGTCGATAATACCGATGTTTATACCGATGCATATACTGATGCATATACTAACACTCATATCGGTGCCTATATCGACGCCTTAATACCGACGCGCATACCGACTATATCGACATCAGGGGAAAGATATGCGCGTTCATTTCCCTCGGTAAAAACCTTGGTATACGGCCGATCTCTTGTAGTGCAAAACAAATATGGATTAGACTTGGAAAAATTATGAATTAAAAACATAAAAGAAATTATGTGTAATAAATAAATTAATAAATATGAATTATAAGTAAAAAATAAAAAAATAATAAAAATACAAAAATAAATAAAAATATTAAAAAAACTTTACCTTGGAGTAAATTTATAGTAAGGTTTTGGATGGAGAACGGGGGCAGGAAGGGGGAGAGGGGGGAGGGGGGAGAGAGAGAGAGAGAGAGAGAGAGAGAGAGAGAGAGAGAAAAAGAGAGAGAGAGAGAGTGAGAGGGAGGGGAGGAGAGGTGGAGAGAGGTAGAGAGTGAGGGAGAGAGAGGATGAGAGGTAGAGAGAGAGGATAGAGATAGGTAGAGAGAGAAAGAGAGATAGAGTAGAGAGAGAGGAGAGAGAGGTAGAGAGAGGATGAGAGATAGATAGAGAGAGAGGGAGAGATAGAGAGACAAAGAGAGGATAGAGATTTAGAGAGATAGAGTGAAAGAGAGAAAGAAAGATAAAGGAGAGAGAGAGAGAGAGAGGAGAAAAGGGTAGAGAGAGAATATCTTTTTGGTTCATCAAAAAGCAAGGGGTCTAACTTTGTTTTTAAAATCATATTTAAAATTTAGAAAAATTGAAATAAAATACAAAAAAATGAAAAGAACTAAAAAAGTTCTACAAAATGGGACAGAACCTGAAGACACCTTCCCAATGAAAAAGACTAGATAATTTCCCCTTCTCCTCTAATTCAACAAGAAAAGATTCATTAGAAAGGAAAACAATTCCTAAAAATAAAAGATAAAATTCCTAAAACTTTCTAGCAAGATTCTCATGAATTGGGTAATGGAATGAAATCCAAACTACAAGAAAGAACTTAAAAGGAAAGCCTAAAAGATGACGAAAATTAAAAAAAGGACTAAATGAAAAAGAGTATGAGAAGTGCTATGTACAACTTGGACAGATTTTTGCAAGTCTGAGGTGATCCAAAAGAGCTTCAATTTTGTTGATGATGATACACCTTGAGCGTGGAGATGTTTACTAATGGTAACACCTCACCAACCAAAGTCTCTAACTGTATTGCATCCCATTATAGCATTAATTTCTCTAGTTTTGTACAATCCTTCCCAATGAGAAAGCCACTTTCCTCCCAATTGTGTTTGTAATTTTGGTCTATGTAAGAGAACCAACATACTAGTCTTTAACTTGTTTGTCTATACAATTTTTATCATGAGGTTCCTTCATTTTCGCTGTGTCTCCACCAACTAGTTTGCTGCATGTAGTCCAATTTCCTCCAATTTGAAGAGTGCTTATTGTTGGAACATAAAGCTTACACTATGCTTGAGGTGGATTATATTTACACCAAAAGCTATCACTTGGATTATGTCGAAAGAATATCCATTCAAGAGATCTTTTACTTTAAGTTATGCTCACTTATTGTATCTTTTTTAAAAGATTTTTTATGGATCTTTTACCATTGTAAAAGCCTAGGGCTTTACACATGTAAAAGTAAGAAAAGAGAGATAATCTTCCACGAATTTGTGGTGTTTGAGTTGTAATCAATCAATCAATCAATCACCTAAAAGTAGATCAAACTAAATCTTCACTTTTCCTAGATTATAGGAAAGTGAATTGATTCCCTCCAACAACCTTTACCACCTTCATTTAAATTCAAATTCCACTTGAAGAAGTTGTGGAGAAATTTACAAGTCTATAGAAAGACTTCAAATCACTTGTACATTACATGGAAGCAATATACATACACTTGTGGCCATCATTGTATTGCTCCAGTTTTTGCATCATCTTCTTCAACAATAGTAAGCTTGCAGAGGGCGTTGCTCTCTCTACAGAAGTCGAAACTGAACGAAGAGGACTCCTTGGAAAGATATTAGTGTCTAGTTTTATCTTGTACTTTTGCAAAAAAAATTGGTTTAGTATATTGGGAGAAATTGTAGTTTTCGTGTCTCAGGGTCAATCTCTGCATATTCATGAAAAATAAGAGGTACCACTATTGAGTTTCTGATTCATTCCAAAAGAATATTTTTGCCTACTTCTTTCAATCTTGTGCATTCTATACAAACTTTTCTACCTCCTACAAGCTTCTCCAAGTTCTTTAAGTGGTATCAGAGCTAGGTCAAGATGGGTGACGGATTTCTCTTAATGATTGAGAAGCTTGATCAACAAAACTATCTGGCTTCGAAAATCAGAATGGAGGCCTATTTGCAAGGTAGAAATCTTTATGGAATTGTAGCGCGTGATGAAGCTATGCCTATTCCAAGATCCAAAGGAGGACCCACAAAAGACGAGATAGATGGAGGCCTATTTGCAAGGTATAAATCTTTATGGAATTGTAGCACGTGATGAAGCTATGCCTATTCCAAGATCCAAAGGAGGACCCACAAAAGACGAGATAGATAAGCTCACACTTTGGTGCACAAGGGATGCTCAAGAAAGGTAGTACATACTAAACTCTATCTCTAACTTTGTATCAACACATATTAGAGGATGCAAGACATCTCAAGAGGATTAAAAAACTTAGAGACTTTCTTTTCTGCTGGTACCAAAGCAAGAAAGAATCATCTTTGGAACAAGTTCAACCAAACTAAGAAGACACCTAAACAAACCATCGTAGAGTTTGCATTCCTAATACTAATGCAAAGTCGAATGCGTGTTCATGGGCAAAGAAAAAAAACTTTAATTTGAAGCGAAAGTTAATGCAATGTAAGTATAGAGTATTATTACCTAAAATTTTCTTTAATGAAGATATTCTCAAACTATGTGCAATCATAAATTTTATTTACATTACTCAATAGATCAAACCTTAAATACAAAGAAATCAAAGGTGCATTATGTTTTTCTTTGTATCGCTTGATGGAGAAGGTGAAGCGAAGAGGGAAGACTCTTGCAAGCTTCTGTTGTCAGACGGATTTCACCACTCCAACTAACATTCACAAAAGTTAAAAATCTTCTTCAAAAGTGGTGACCTCTAATCTCTCAAGAACATGTTTTTACGTGATTTGCTGATTTGATTGACCTCTCTCTCGAGTACTTGCAAGCTCAAGAAGATGGAGTTGTGCATTGAGCAAAAACCTCTAATTGAATTTTGGTTATGTTGTTTGCACCTACCACTTAATGTCCAATTGCACTTTTATCTTACCTTTAGATTTTAATATATATGTGAACTAAAAGTGAATTATGATTGGTGTATATGTATGTATGTGCATGGGTATGAATGTGCATATGAAAATGTGCCCATGTGGATGCATGTGTATTGATGTGAGTAAGTAGGGATATACCTATCAGTATGAAAAGTGTGAGCATATGTTGCACCTATGTGCCTATGTGTATGCATTACCTTAAGAGCTTATATGTGTTTAAATATCTTAAGAAACCCTAGGTATTTCTAGGATCCAACTGTATGCTTGATTTACCCTACATGTGCCTGTGTGACTGTCAAAATCTATCAAACTATATGTCTATGTATGTATATTTGTGTATGGCTATGTATGTGTATTTATGTGTCTATCTGTGTATTTATATATGTGCATGTGTGTATAAATGTGAAGGAAGAAGCATGTTTATCTACGTATGTGTTTAATTAAATTTGTACATGTGAGCTCATTAAAAACTAAACTCTATATGAATCCTAAGGTTTATAATGAATAAACGAAAACATTTAAAACTAAAAGTAAAATAAACCTAATTATCTAATGTGTCTGACTACTTAACTAGTCTGAGTGATGTGTGTTAGTCAAGCTAAGGTGTATGTATATGTGTGTTGGGGGATTCTTAGACAAGAAGGAGTTTGAGGGTTTGTAGGAGAAAAATGAAAAGACGAGAAGAGGAAATACACCTTGGAAGCTTCTGCTGATTGATTACAGTAAGACAATTACAATGTTTGAAGCAAAGTACAAGCCAATACCTCTGTGCACAATCACACAGAGTGCTCAATTACAAAATACCCAAATATCCCAAAGTCTTCTTGCCGCCGGCCTCCTCTGCACCAGACAACCACCTGCTTCAAGCTTATTCTTGTGCACACCTTGCACCAAGCTTCCACAAAGGGGGAGGAGTGAATACCTTCTGTCGGCACGCGCCCACGGCAATGGGACCTTGAGATACTTGGGGGGGACTCGCTTAGCACTCTCTGCACAATCCCTTAGGCACTCCCTATGCACTCCTTCACTTCCACTTCTCTGCGTCGCACACTGGTGACTCTTGCACCTCTCTCTTGCTTTCAGAGTCACTTCTCTCTCTTGCTTTCTTAGACTATGCTCTCTTGCTTACTCTAAGATTGGTCCAAGAATGGCTTTGCCTTGATTTGAGTGTGTCGATCACGTACGCTCCTAACTGCAATGGTATCTTGGTGCTCACTTTGATGTCCCAAGATTGTCCTCACAAGTGGCAGCCAACGACTCACTGTTTTGTCCTGTAGTGACTTTAGAATAAAACCAAAATTTTAATGGGGGGCTATACTTTCACCTGTGCATACGCTGCTGCCGATTCATATGCCTTCACATTTCCTTTTAAGTCTTCACTTTTGCACATAAGGGGGGTTCACCTGAACCTTCCAAAACACTTTAAAACACACTTTGAACCTTAGGGAAATTAGAGAAAATACCTCTGCAACCTGCAACTCACTTTCTCCAATTTAACCTTTGTGGACAATTAATTGTGCACTACCTGTGCACTTTGACACCTGCATTTTAGCACTTTGACTTTGCACCTGTTGACTTTGACCTTGACCTTGTTGACTTTAACCAGTTGACTTTGACCTTGATTTTCACTGTAGTTGACTTTGACCAACATGACTTTTATGGGCTCAACAGTTGCCCACCACCTAATGTGCTCTCCGTCCGGAGAGCTATAGCTAAAACTCTGATCACCATGAAAATAGAGCTGCAAAAACTTGAATAGGACATCTGAGTAGCAACCAATTCCACCAAAGCAGGAGAGAACAAGCACCAAAGAAGAACCAAAATTGGGATTTTGGAATGGAAAAGCAGAAAGGGGGGCAATGGGAGGGTAGAAAGGAAGGGGAAGGGAGGGCTGAGGGTGCGAAGATGGATGGGGCAGGTAGGGGTAAGGATGTGGCTGGGCATATTGGTAAAGGGAGGGATTGTGAGTAGGAATCAGGGGTCGGGAGGAGGCTAAAATGATCAAACTGGAGGGCTACAGAGGGTACATATGGGATATTATTAAACATAAGGTAAGACAAGGTGAGAATAGACCATTGGACAAATTGGTGAAATAAAACATGTGATAAAGGTGTTCAAAACATGTGGGTTTGGACCAAAAGTCATAGAAAAAGTGGGAATTTGTAAAAATAAAGTCAAAAACTGAGTCCAGAGGTGCCAAAAAACCTGAAAATGACTCCATTTTTGTAAAAAACGGCCAACCGAGGCACAATCCAGAGCGAAAAGTTTTGAGCCATGTAAAATAAAAAAATAAAGTAAAATAAAATAAAATAAAAATAAAATGGTCTTTTTTTTTCAACACTCAGACAGAAATGTTAAAAAAAGAAAATAAAATAAATAAGAAAATAAAATAAAATAAATAATAAAAAAATAAAATAAACTAAAATAAAAATAATTAAATAAAAATAAAATTAAAAAAAGGGGGGGAAGGGGGGGGTTTGTCAGAACGGGGGGGGCTGTCAGAACGGGGGGCGGGGGGGGGGATGGTCGGTGGTGGGGGGGGGTTTTTTTTTTTTTTTTGGCAAAAAACGCCCTGGGGTGTGTGTGTGTGTGTTTTTTTTTTGGTGAAATATAACCCAAAAATAGAGAAAAAATGAAGGAAAAATCCAAAAAATTACCAAAAAATAGCCAAAAAATTCTAAAAAAATTTCTCATGAAAATTTCCACAAGGCTAAGTTCAATTTCTTCCATCAAAGCACAGAGAGCCTCCTTTTATTCCTCCTAATTGGCAAGAAAATGACATCGAAAAGGGATAAAAATGCTATAAAAATGCTAAAAGTGCTAGAAAAATTTCCAAAAATACCCAAAAGTTTTTCGTTTGGAGAGGTAATGAAATGCCTTCTAGGTTTGCTAAAAACACCAGGGACAAGAATGAAATTGCTAAAGAAAACTACTAAAACGGAGCAAAATGAGATGAGAAAGCTATGTACAACCTGGACAGATATGCAGTTCCAGGTGATCCATACTTCTTCAAGTGTGTTGAAGATAGGCCTTGAGCCTGGATATGTTGACCAGTGGCAAGGCCTCTCCTTTCAGTGTCTCTAACTCCACAGCACCCCAATTTAGCATTGTTTTGACTCTGTAAGGTCCTTCCCAATGTGGAAGCCATTTTCCTCTCAGTTGTGTATGAAGATGAGGTCTATGGAGAAGAACTAACATGCCTGCTTCAATGTTGTTGCTCCACAGATGTCGATCATGTGTCTCCTTCCTCTTCATCTGAGTTTCTATCAATTGTTTTGTTGCTAGTAGACGAATCTCCTCCACTTTAAGTAGTGCTCCGAGCCTCTGAGAGACATCACAATCCTTCTTGCCCTGCATGAATGCTATCTTAGGTGATCCATGTAAAAATTCAAAGGGCTCAATGGGCAATATGCCATAGACTAGTTGGAATGGAGAATATCATGTGGCCTCTTTGTAGGCTAACCTGTATGCCCATAGGGTACCTTGATAAGCAATGCCCCAGGAAGTGGGCTGTAACATACACTCCTTTCTTAACATTGAGATTAAAACCTTATTTGTCGACTCAGCCTGTCCATTGGCTCTTGGATAGTAAGCACAAGAGGTCCTATGTAGAATTCTATACCTGTTGAAAATTTCCTGCAGGACCTTATTGACAAAATGGGTACCTTGATCTGTACAAATTTCAAGTGGGCATCCAAACCTGCAAATGATGCTACTATAAATGAAATCAGCAACAGTTTGGGCAGTGCAATCGGGGGAGGCAATAGCTTCAGCCCACTTTGTCGCATAATCTGTAGCTATCAAGAGATATTTTTCTCTTTTTGGAATTGCGGGAGGGTAGATGGGCCCTACAAAATCTAGCCCCCACTTCTCAAATGGTTGCCAGGAAGTGGAAACAACCAAGGGGTTATGCCTCTGCTTTGTTGGCTTAGGTCCACACCTCTGGCAAATGTCACATGCCTTTCCCCATTCATCTGCATCCTTAAATAGTGTAGGCCACCACCTGTTCCTTCATGTGCAGAGTGAAGGACTTCCTCACTTCTTCTTCTTCCAAACACTTCGTGACTCATAATATGCCCTGGAAGGTGCCCACCACCTATTCCAGTATCCTCTGACTCATAATATGCCCTGGAAGGTGCCCACCACCTGTTCCTTCATGTGCAGAGTGAAGGACTTCCCTCACTTCTTCTTCTTCCAAACACTTCGTGAACCTGTCATCCTTGCCCTGTCTATACAATTTATCTTCAATGAAGGTATATGGTCTACTCTTGATTAGCAGTCTCTTCTTTTGCACAGCACTAGCCTTTTCTGGATACAACCTAGTTTTAATGAAATTTTTGATATCATAATACCAACCTTGAGCTTGTACAGCAAACAGATGAGCATCTAGAAAATCATCATTGATTCCACTAGTTTGATTCATCATATTGATTCTGGATAGGTGATCCGCCATAACATTTTCTTTACCTGGTTTATGGACTATAGAAAAATCAAACTCTTGGAACAACAATAACCACCTCCATATTCTACCAGTGGCTTGTGGTTTGTTGAGTAGGTATTTTAGTGGTTGGTGATCTGTTATAATAATAAATTTTACTCCCAGTAAGTAATGACGGAATTTTTGGACAGCAAAGACCATTGCTAGGGCTTCCCTTTCTGTAGTACTGTAATTCCTTTCAGCCTTGGTCAAGGTTCTACTGGCATATTGTTCACTGGGTTGGGTCAAAACTGCCCCCACTGCATAGGCACTGGCATCTACATGTATATGAAAGATTTTTGACCACTCAGGTGTGATCAAAATAGGAGCAGACACTAACCTTGACCGTAATGTTTGATATGCTTTTTCCTCCTCTTCTTCCCATTTAAAGGGTACTTCCTTACCTGTAAGTCTAGCCAGTGGTCTGGCTATCTCTGCATACATTTTTATAAATCTTCTATGGTATCCAGTATGCCCCAAGAAACTCTGAATCTCTTTAGGGTATTTAGGTTTAGGCAACTTTAATATAGAAATGATTTTGTCAGGATCTGGGGCCATACCTTTAGCCGACACCACATGTCCTAAGAGAGTTCCATCTTTGCCACCAAACTTGTAGTGGAAGCTTCATCAATTATCTGCAATAACTCTTACCTGAATTTCCCATCCATCTTTATTAAATCAAAAATACTAACCTCCTTTTTCATGGACTTGAGTAGTTTTGAAGCCTCTGATTCCTTGAGAGCATGGGCTCCAGTTGACTTATCAAACTCCTCATGAGCCCTGTTGAAGGCATGCCCAATGGCATCACTGGTGCATATGAGATCTCCTTTTTGACTTGAATCTGCACCTGTGTTGACTTTATCTTCAGATGTTTCTCTATTTTGATTCCTTTCCTTAATCTTTGATTCTTGTCCTATGTCTGCTTGAGCTTTCCCCTTGCTTCTTGTCTGCACAGTCAAAGATTCTATTTCTTCTAATTGCACCACCCTAGTAGATGGTGATGGCTCATTGACTAGATCACACACTTCTTCCTTGTGCACAGAAATCATTTGGATATGGGGCCCTAATGAAGAGGCTTGATTCTTAGGGCAACAATTTGTATAATGGTCTCTGGCCTCAGGGCAGTTCCTGCAAGGAGGGGCATTCTCTGGTAGGGTGCACCTACTTTGATAGTGCCCGCATTCTCCACACCTAAAACAGATGATTGGCCTCCTAGGCCCATTTCCAAAATTATTCCTCTGTCTAGGATTAAAGTTGTTACCTTGATTCTGTGCAGCATCCATCACATTTGTGGTTGTTGGGGGTCCTCCTTGTGTCCAGTATGTTGTTGTAGGCATTCCCATGGGCCTCATGGCCAACTTTCCTGCATAATTGACAAGTCACACTTAACAAAGGACACTCACTTACTATATGTCCTTGTTTGCTGCACATGGAACACCAAAGTCCACTCTTGATGCCACCTCCCTTGAGCTCCTGCAACTCCTGTTGCAGCTGAGCCAATTCCTCTGCTTGGGCCTCCTCTTCCTTTTGGAGCTTGAGTGCTTCAATCTCCCTTCTCAACTAAGCCACAGCAGAATCCTCCTCTTTGTAGGGCTTATTTCTTTTGAAGCCCTCCAGCTCCCTCCTTAGCTGGATGACCGGATCCTCCATTTCTGTAGCATATGTTGGTTGGGAAGAAGTTGCTCCATACTGGTACCTTATCTGCTCCAAGCGGGTGGCTGTGTTGATGAACTCCTCTATGGAGGCAGTAGGTAACACTAATTCCTTTATTTTGCATTGGGTGGTCACTGGTAGGGGCTTAGCCAACCATTTATTAATAAAAAAATCGTGTGGTGGATCTGGCAATTTAGCCATTAGTGCTTTGGCCCTAGTCACAAACTCTGGGAACTTTTCTCCTGGACCTAATCTCAAATTTTCCAGTTCTTCTATGATAATCTCCGTAGTGTTACCATGCTGGAACTGATTTTTAAATGCATATTTCATCACATCCCAAGTGGTAAAATGGTTTTCAGCAAACTGGCTGAACCACTTATCAGCTAATCCCTCTAATGTGGCAGGGAAGAGAATCAAAAAGGCATCCTCCCTACCCATTAGGCCTCTAGTCTTACATAGTGCCAAAAACCTTCTAGGAGAAAAATGAAAAGACCAGAAGAGGAAATACACCTTGGAAGCTTCTGCTGATTGATTACAGTAAGACAATTACAATGTTTGAAGCAAAGTACAAGCCAATACCTCTGTGCACAATCACACAGAGTGCTCAATTACAAAATACCCAAAGATCCCAAAGTCTTCTTGCCACCGGCCTCCTCTACACCAGACCTCCACCTGCTTCAAGCTTATTCTTGTGCACACCTTGCACCAAGCTTCCACAAAGGGGGAGGAGTGAATACCTTCTGTCGGCACGCGCCCACGGCAATGGGACCTTGAGATACTTGGGGGGGACTCGCTTAGCACTCTCTGCACAATCCCTTAGGCACTCCCTATGCACTCCTTCACTTCCACTTCTCTGCGTCGCACACTGGTGACTCTTGCACTTCTCTCTCTTGTTTCTTAGACTATGCTCTCTTGCTTACTCTAAGATTGGTCCAAGAATGGCCTTGCCTTGATTTGAGTGTGTCGATCACGTACGCTCCTAACTGCAATGGTATCTTGGTGCTCACTTTGATGTCCCAAGATTGTCCTCACAAGTGGTAGCCAACGACTCACTGTTTTGTCCTGTAGTGACTTTAGAATAAAACCAAAATTTTAATGGGGGGCTATACTTTCACCTGTGCGTACGCTGCTGCGGATTCACATGCCTTCACATTTCCTTTTAAGTCTTCACTTTTGCACATAAGGGGGGTTCACCTGAACCTTCCAAAACACTTTAAAACACACTTTGAACCTTAGGGAAATTAGAGAAAATACCTCTGCAACCTGCAACTCACTTTCTCCAATTTACCCTTTGTGGACAATTAATTGTGCACTACCTGTGCACTTTGACACCTGCATTTTAGCACTTTGACTTTGCACCTGTTGACTTTGACCTCGACCTTGTTGACTTTAACCAATTGACTTTGACCTTGACTTTGACTGTAGTTGACTTTGACCAACATGACTTTTATGGGCTCAACAATGTGTTAGTTAGTGTGCATGAGTGGTGTGAGTGTGCATGTATTGTTATGTGTGCGTGCCTGAGTTGCATGGGTGTATGTGTTAGTTTGCATGTGTGTTGTGCGTGTTAAGTGAAAAAATTTGTATGCATGTGTTTGTGGTTTTCATGTTTATATTTGTCTTTGCTATGTTTTAATATTTTGTAATGCCTTTTTCATGTACGGTAGAGAGAGAGAGAGAGAGAGAAAAACCTTTCGCCCCCTCCCAAGTGCTACTGCTCAGCGCATGCAAAAAGGAGAGAGAGAGAGAGAGAGAGAGAGATAGATAGATAGAGAGAGAGAGAGAGAGAGTTTATCCTTTTCCTCCCTCCAGGTGTTGCAGATCAAAGAAGGGCCACAACACGCGGAGAGAGAGAGAGAGAGAGAAAGAAAGGAGGAGAGATAGGAATGTAGAGACTTCGGGTTGCTATAGATTGGGATAGAGATGGCGTAGAAGAAAAGAGTAAAAGGTAGAGAAAGAGAGAATGAGAGAGGGAGAGAGAGAGAGTGAGAGAGAAAGAGAGAGAGAGAGAGAGAGAGAGAGGGAGGGAGAGAAGGACAAAGATGGCTGCTACACACACACTTAAAGACAGAGACATATCATAAAGAAACAGAGAGAGAGGAAGAGAGAGAATGAGAGAGAGAAAACCTACAAATCGAATATGCACAGGCGAGATAGAGGGAGGGAGTAATGAGCAGAAATCGATGCAAATCTTGATTCGTAGCAACAAAAAAATGCATATGCATAGGAGGGGGAGAGAGAGAGAGAGGGTAGGTCTATGCAGAGATGAAGATGGCTATAGCTCATCGAGCCCACAAGCAAGATAGAGAGAATAGAGAGAGAGAGAGAGAAACTAATGAGCAAAAATTGGTGCATACCTTGATTCATAGCGACAGAAAGATGCATACGCATATGGGAGAGAGAGAGAGAGGTAGATTTGTGCAGAGATGAAGATGACTACACTTGATCAAGCACACAAGCAAGACAGAGAGAATAGAGAGAGAGAGAGAGAGAAAGAGAGAGAGAGGGAGAGAAGGATAGAGAGAGAAGGACAGGGAGAGAAGGACAGAGACGATTGCTGCACACACATGGAGATAGAGACATATCGCAAAGAGAGAGAGAGGGAGAGAATGAAAGAGAGAGAGAGAGAGGGGGGGAAAGAAATTATCTTCAATATATATGCACATTAATTTATCTATGTGTGTATGGTTTTGTAAATATATTAGAGGTATTTTCCATAGAAACGGATGAGGTTATAGATGAAGATTTAGCAAACAAGAGAGAGAGAGGGTGCAAGTAAGAGAGAGAGAAGAGGGTATATGAGAGATTGATTGAGTTATGTGTGTGACCACATGCATATATTTTTTGTATAGCTACGGACAAACGAGTACTTAGATTTATTAGAAACTTTTGGTCTCTTTTTGTATGCATGAGCATTTGTGTGAGTGTGCATGATTATTTGCGCACATGTGACATTACAAGCATGAAGGTAAACTTGTATATGTGTTTGCAATTGAATCTATGCACAAGTGAATTTATGCATTTGAGTGTTTATGAGAATTTGCTTAAGTGTGGGTCCGTGCATAGATTGTTGAGTATGTATTTAGTTGTGCGAGAGTATTGCATTGTGCATATGCGTGACTTCTTGTGTAGCTAAAAACTCCATGCAAAAATCAGTGTTGAAAGCATGTAAGTGGTTGAACATGTGCATATAAACATATACTTGGAATATTAAGCATGTATGTGAATGAGTGTAAACATGCATGTGAGTGAATGTAAACATGCATGAATATTAAGCATACTTATGAATAAGTATTCAACATTCATATAGGTAAGTATTATTATGCATATGAATGAGTAATATTAAGTATACATGTGAGTGAGTATTATCTATGTATGCAAGTGAGTATTATGCATGTGAGAGGTATTGAAAGAAAATAGTAATAAAGAAATGTATGTTTTATTTCTTATAAATATAGTGATGTTACTTTTTTTCTAATTCCTTTCTTAGAGCATTGACAAGCACTTACGAGCACTTTTGATATTTGACAAGCATTACGAGGTGGACGAAAAGGTGGAAAGAGATACCATGTTTGCCGACACTAAAGTTGCAAACATTCGATTGTAATCATTTATTTTTCTCTTTGTGGACGAAATACATTAGAACTTGAAACTGTCCTTATAACTTTCTTATGATCATATAATTTATATAGGATTTACTTTTCATACGTGTTTCTCAGATTTTCATATTGATGGATGTGAATTCTTCTTCTAAACCAAATACATCTTCTAGAAGAATTTCAAATCAAACTGGAAATATACATGTAGATCAGTCTTTGATTTATATTTTTATTTCAACTTATTTGTTGTCTATGCCTATGAACATTCCAATAAACAAAGGAATAATTCACTCTCTTTTTTGTGAATATTTACTTCCTACAACACAATTATAGGTCTGCTCATTTCCTACATTTAGCTAGGTTACTTTTACCATATGTACTCCCTTGGCCATTAGAATATAGATAATCACCTTAGTCAACTTTGATTTCACTTCTCACATCCTAAAGCGAGACAACAAACATGCCACATATAGTCACGTAGAGAGACACATAGAAAGTTGAAATTGATCCACCTGGTGGTCTTCATTTGCACCGTGACATCTTGGTGTACCCAATCTGAAATGATAGTTGTGTGCTTAGGAATTTTAGATGTGATTCATTGCTCATGAAGTTTAATATTTTTTTTTTCTTGCTTACAAGGTGTGTGGAAAAACAAGGCCAGTCGACCACAACAATGAGTCTACGCATTGTTATTGCTTACCCTTTTCCTTCATTGTTGAGGTTTGTTCCCTAGGGAATGGAGCTGCCTCCACTAGGAAGGAGCATTTTGGAGGACTTGACTCTTTTCCCCCTCCTCCCCACCCCTCCCCCATCATTTCAAACAAAGTTCGCAATTACACGAAGCAATTTTTAGTTTCCTTTATTTAGGCCTTGATGATTGTAGCTTTTAAACATATTTTCACACTAAAAATTTTAAATGTTTGTGTAAATGAGTCCAAGCCTACATACTTGGACAATTAGCATTCACTTCATAAAGCCACATATGACTATTCTCTTGTCAAAAGCATTTACTTTTATCCTTGTAAAAGTGCATAGCACTTACTCTGATGTGGAATTAGGAGGAATCAAATCACTAAGTATTTGGTAGTTGATTTATGATAATGCAATTCCCAAAGTTTAGGATCCGCTTTATTGTAAGAGTTTGAATTTGAGTTCAAAAAATTGGCTCCAATTCTAGCTATAAAAGATGGATCAAAATCTTGCATAAAATGAGTCTGATTTGAAGATCATTTGAGAGGGTTTCTTATTGATCAGTGATATCATTCTATAGCTCCTTCATTACCCTCACATTGTGCAATTATACATTGCCAATGTCATTGTAATTGTATGTGATTTAATACATATACATTGATCACATCTCTACTTCACTTCTCTATCATGTTCAACTCAGCACAGTGAGATTCTCAGCCTTGGTTCTAAGTGCATATTTGACCATTTGTTGTGATTTAGTTGATATAGATTAAGCATACTATCTAGTTTCCTACTACAAAGCTTCATTGTCATTGTTTTATTCAATCTTGAGATATCTTCAAAATTTTGCTCACTCATCTGCATGCTCTTGGAGCCCGAAATTGTCGGGATATACCCCTAACTTATTAAGCAAAATTCTCTTAGTACACATGATGATTTCAAGTGAAATAACTTGTGATTTGTAGCTATATACGTTATTTAGATACTCCCAAAAGGAATTTGATCAGCTGCTAGCAGGTAAAGAGTATTGTTCAATTTACTGAGCAAGTGTAATGACCAAAATAGTAAGTTTTGGTTCACTATGAATATTCCAAATCATTTGTTTTGATCCATTGATTAGAGGATCATACTCCAAAGCATTTAGGTGATTTATTTGTGGTTCCTAGGAAGGTTAAGAGTTCTACTTTACACTCCTCAACTTGTTCTTGGCCGGTGTGAAGCAGGGATTTGCAGCACCACTTCATCTATGGAATCTATCCACCAGCTCCTCCAACAATGGTATCAGAGAAACATCAAAGCAAAATGGGAGATGGATTTCCATCATTCATTAACAAACTGGATAGTGGCAACTATCGAGCATGGTCCCTAAGGATGAAGATTGTATGGATACATCTCTGGAGATTAAGAAACGCCAACATTCAGAAGCAAACATCAACCTACAAGAGAGGAGCAAGAAAGACTAGTTACATGGTGTGCAAAGGATGTTCTACCTAGGTCTTATATACTTAACTCAATATCTGATTTCTTATTAGCTCATATTAGGAATTGCAAGGCCTCCCAAGAGAATTGGGAAGTACTTTCTTCATACTTCTCATCAAATACAAGGGCTAGGAAGAACCAGCTTTGGATGGAGTTCACAACCTTGAAGAAGCAACCAAAGCAAAGTGTAGCTGACTATGTGACCAAGACGAAGGATGAAGCTGATCAACTTGGGAGTATGAGAGAAGAAATAGAAGAGAAGCAGATAGTAAGGCAGATCATAAATGGCATTAAAGCTGATGATAAATGGGAGTCCTTTACCATAGTAATGGACTATATATGGGCATGCAAATACCTGACCTCAACACATTGACGGGGCAAATCTTCACACATGAGACAAAGCTCAACAAGAATAGAGATACTTCTAGAGGTAATCAATCTTCTGCCCTTTACACAAATAAAAATAAGAGTAAAGATAAAGGCAAAGGTAAAAGGAATGAAGAAGAGGCAAGTAACTCTC
Source organism: Ceratopteris richardii (assembly GCA_020310875.1). Classification (NCBI taxonomy): domain Eukaryota; kingdom Viridiplantae; phylum Streptophyta; class Polypodiopsida; order Polypodiales; family Pteridaceae; genus Ceratopteris; species Ceratopteris richardii. The sequence continues at coordinate 59,360,926 of CM035424.1, read as the reverse complement.
AAGTGAATTTCACAGGTAGAGGAAGAGTTACTAGAGGAACGAGCAGAGGAGGAAAGTACGGCAAGGGGAGACCTTACAACTCTTCACCTTACAACATTTTTCGCTTGACCAATCCTAGCACAGATGAGTCCTTCAAGGACACAAGAGGCTTCCACAGAGGAGGCTATGGACAATCCACAGGCAGATTTACACACGGATGTGTGGGGTCTGTTTACCTAAGTTTTGAAGTCTTAGGGACTTGTTTCGATGAGACTGTACCTTGATTGCCCCACAAGTGCATATAGTGGTGGATCAATACACGTTTAATTATCAATACATTGAATTAGACTTACTAAGTTTATGAAGACATATGCACACATGACGGGAAGTGAAGTGATTAAGCTATAATGCATGTGACTGGTCTCAACCTAGAATCCAAAGATGGTCAATAGCAGATTTCTTTCAAAGCTCTCGATGAGACGCATCTAATGGTGGTATTTTTAGACAAATCTGACAAACGTGCTTCAAGTTATGAGAAAAATGGTGAATGGTGGGAAACACCAACACCTGCTCCACAACTCGTTATGGCTCACACACACACTACAGAAGTTCAAAAGCGATGGGAAGGGGTAGATAAAAATGTTACACACACATTTCAAGCATTACACACACACAAAAGCTCTCCAAGAAGAAGGAAATCAGTAGGAAAGAGGAAAATTCGAAAATCTTCTCAATTCTCACAATGGCAAAAACTTCTTTACAAGAGTCACAAAGTGACTTATATACATGTGCCCTAAGAATGGTCCTTTCACACAAGAGACCAGCAATTTTATTGGCTAACTCTAGTTTCCTAATATTTTACAAGGATTATGATACACTGATTGGGCTTATGCATCTAGAGGACTCCTCTAGTGCATTTACATAGCTTCATGGGATTTTCATATGATTTTGAAGAAGAGAAATTACGCTCATAATTTGAAAAAATATTTGGGGGCTCCTCTTTTGTGCTTCTTTGCTTTGCAACACTCTCCCCCTCTTTGTCTCTGTCGTCCCTTGACAGGCTTTTCTTCTTTGTCTATGGTTTGCTCTGCAACACTCTCCCCCTCTTTGTCTCTGTCGTCCCTTGACAGGCTTTTCTTCTTTGTCTACGGTTTGCTTATAGCTCTTTAGTACACACACCAAATGGTCGAGGAAGCGATAAGAACTCTTAGTGAATTTGTTACCTTATCCGATCTAAGTCCTTTGCTTCTATAATCCCCTTGGTATTCCTTATATCCATAAATTTGGGTTGTTGTGTTAAGTCGGCAACCACGCATGCATCCAGTGGCTAAGAATGTGATATTCTTAGTCACCCATTTCAACTTCTCAACCTCGACCTCTTTCTAGCTTTTGGTCTTTGGATATTGCTTTGTTCTAACGCATCTGACCCTGTTGTATTTTTTGGAGCCTGTTTACTTCTTTTTCCACATGCATCATTTGGTCAACCTTGCATCAATTTCTATCTTTCGGTTAATGCTTCAAAGGTTTTGTCTTCAACTCTATATTCACATCCTCTGGGACCTAATGCTTTTCTTTAGCATGTTCGTTTCTTTCCACTACACACGCCTGGTAGAGGGATAAGCGACTACGATTGTCAGACAATTTATTACTTTATCCAATGAAGAATCCTTTGTATACAGCCTCCCTTGAAAGGTCCTGGTTGTGATTCTTTGTTTCCACTCTTCAGGACCGGGTCCTTTCATGTTGTAGCCTGATGCATGCCCTTGGAGGGCTTTGGACAGAGGGTGGTTCTTTCTTATTGGGTTGTTTTGTTCTTTGATCTTCTTTTTTTTCTCTTTTTGCTTGATTCTCCCTCCACACGTCCCTCCTCCTGAACTATGTCATCTCGGACAAGCTTCTTGTGGCAACGTGAGTATGTTCGTATGACCTTCTACTCTCTGTGATTTAGTGAATTGGCTTCACATATCATGAGCTCTTTCCTCTCCGTTGACTTTACTCCATCATCTAGAGCCTATCTATGATCTGCAAAGAAAACTAAGATCATAGGCCAACAGTCTTGCATTTAAGTTGGAAGTTATTTTGGCAAAAATCTTCAAGTCGATTTCAAAAAGTCCCATAAAGAATGCTTCATCAAATGTCTACATGTAATGACTCGGGAGAAACATTAATCTAGAATAAATTGCCATTATGGTTAGTCGATTGGGTGTCATAGATAAATCAAAAATGATTGCATCCACACTTTGGTTAATTTCGATAAAATTCAAAATGTATATTGCACATGTTGGAATACTTTCAGAACTGTAAGGAGCATGCTTAGTATTCTATTTGTCATCTTGATGGCTAAGTCTCACACTATTACATATCTTGATAACCAAAATTCTATTGTCTGTACCATGGACTTCCCAAAATTGCATCCAGGTACCTCTTCGAGGGACTGGGCAAAAAGATGGATTTATCTGTAGCACATATGGCACTGACTCCGAGTGAACCTTTAATATCGGATTTTTCTCTAAAAACTTTCTTCTCCATACCAAATCTGCCTTGTCAAATTCTTCTTGCATATACCAAAACGCATTCATGTTGAATTGTAGATCATGATCAGGCTCATTAATTGTAATTTTCTTGATATATTGTCGAGTTTCTTCTTTTAACAGTCCATAAGGTACATTGAATGGCCTCAAAATTTGTTCTAAGCTTTTACATTCGATCCTTGCCTCTTTCATTACTTTCACTACTTGGTCTTCAAACTACTCTGTAAGCTTGGACACCCGCAGTGCCCTTTCATGACGGCTTAGTTCTGCAAGAGCCCGTTTATGACTATCAATGCTTGGCTATGCTTCCTCCCTTATAGGTGAATGATGTATGGGGGGAGAAAGAGGACGTACCTCAGTCTCCACAGTAGCCGCTTGGGAGCTTGGAACTATTGGTGTCCGCGCTATAACTTGTTGTGCTATTTGAGCCTTTAACTTTTCAATGATTTTGTCTTTTTCTTTGATCTCACTAACCGCCTTTGTGATTGCTTCCTTGTTCTTAAGGATTTTATCGCCTATTGCAGCCATTTGATCTGCATCTTCATTACATTTTGCAAGAAGTTTTGTTTCTTGCAGATTTCCAACTTTTCCTGAGTTCATTTCTGTCACACATGTATTTCTTTTCCCACTCTTCTCTTAGGGCTTGCTCTTGTTTTAGTTGATCTTCATACCTTGCTATTTGTGCTTCCAATTCTTTTGTATTTTTTGGTGTTACTTCTTGTGCCTCTACAGGTTGATTGCACAAAATGGAAATCATTAGTTCCTTATGTCTATTTCTTAGATTATTTGCTTCCTCCATATGTACCTTTATTTGTGATTCCAGTAGTTTACGTATGGCAGTCATGCATGCCTTCTCCGCTTCACCATCTTCATACTTACCTTGGAGCTCTTTGAGCTGGTCTTGTTTTTTTTTTATTTTCATCCGTCAGCACATTGCATTTCTCAATGGCTTCATTTGCTTCTCTTTCCTTGGCAATAAGTGCTTGTTTAACTTCTATCACTTGTGCAGATAGCTGCTCACTCAATACCTTGAATTGATTGTGTTCCATTAGAGCCTTGTGATAATCGGTATCTACTTCTATGAGTTGTTGCTGAGTATCCATAGCTATTTGTATCATCTGCTTTACTACGTGCTTAAGTTGAGCCACGTCCACATTCAGCCATGTATTTGGAATACTCGGTGCTTCACCCATGAGTACGTATTTTCCCTTATCGACATGTATTGTCGCATTATGTGGTTGTCTAATTTGAAGATGTATCTGATTTTCTATTTCTTCATGCATTGTAGACTTTGTAGCACTTCCCTGAAATGTTAGGTCCATTAGAGAAGGCTCTGCTACAATCCTGATAGGTGTGAATGGTTCTTGCTTTTCTGTATCTTCTTGATATTTTTTCTTTCTTTGGCATCTTCAACATAGTTTCTCCATCCAAGTGAGTCTCTATAATTTGTATCTTTGTTTCTTCATTCATTCTTAATGTGTGGACCTTTGCTTGTGATGATCCTTTCTTTGGTGTATCTCCGACTGTGTTGTCCGGTGTTTTATCCAATTTTGCACCTTCCACTTCAAAGGATTCCATAACTTGATTTAACTCATCCCATTTACCATCATCATTTAATTCCCTTTTGATATCCACATTCATTAGGGATGGTTCAAGGTCTTCCTGAGCTTCAGAAGATGAACTAGAGTTCATTAATCCGAGTTCTTTGTATCGATGGACTTTTGTCAACCTCTTTCCCTACAAAGTTTCTGCATGAGATTGATGATAGTGGTGCCCTTCTATTGGCAAGTTTACTTGTCCCTCCATGTATTTGTGAGTATCTTCCATGGCTACCTTTAACTCTTCTTCCATGATGCGCTTTGGTGTTGTCCATTGTGTTTCTTGGAAGTAGGTGTATTCTTTTTGAAGCAAGAAGCACTTCTTTTGCCTTTAATACTTCTCTTAATAAATAAAAAAAATCACACATACTAATGAAATAAAATTTTGAAAACACTTTAAAGCCCCATAAAGATCTATACCTAGATGCTCTATAAAAAATATATATTTCAGAAAATAACCTTTTTTGATAACTCAAAATATAGAAATGATTGAATATGGTTGAGAAAAATTGTCTTTTTGTAAATCATTTAAGACAAGTCTTGGGAACTAGAAAAATCATTTCTATAATAAAAAATTAGTACAATATAGGGTGCTCATTATATAGTTATACACTTTAGCAGCCTTCTATATGATATTGATTCATAAAAACACTAAAATGGTTTGTCTTTTAGTTCAAAAACCGTCATATAGTAGCATAAAGATATGCTACATGTCTTTGAACCAATAATTTTGTATGTATCTCACATACCAATAAAAATCTCAATATTTCATTGAATGACCATACTCCTCTCTACCGAGAATAGAAATTCATCCTAAAAAATTAGGTTTTCTAAATGATATAAGGTTTATATTATGAATCAAAATAATTCTATAAACATTATAAACTATTTTATATAGAAAAAACTAGCATGTTAACTTTAACCATGTAGCATATGCAATATTTCCTCATAAAATCACATTTTCTTAGCGTAGAAAAACAATGGTATTGTTTAACTTGAAGAAATGACATAGAAATTCAACTCCTAAGGTTCTCAAAATAATATTTCTAATTGTAATAGTATCAAATAGTATTTTGATAACAAAAAATGATGCATGTTCATACCATCACTTTGCAAAATAATTCATAGATGATAAGACTGTCATATCACAAATGAGATTCATTTTATGCCATAAACCTAGTAAACTTCATTACAAATCTCTAATTATGGATCGAAACATGTTGATACATATAAAATAAATGAAAATTACGAGATCATGATTTTAATAAAAGAAACCTCTAACTTACATCACTATAATTTCTATGCCAGTATTGAAATTAGCATCATAAAATTAGTGAATAAATATTAATTTTTATATCCTTTAATAAAAACTATATTTTTCTAAAAATATTCAACCCTTATGCCAACATGTTGCATAGTTACATTTATAAATGGTTCCTTCTAGTAATCTAAACAATTCACCAAACATTGTCTCTTTTTCAGGACATTAAAGTGTCCAAGGACACTAAAATGTCCAAGTACAACACTAGTGTTAACTCCTCTCATTTTGGGTTGAGAGTTGGTTCCGGCCTCTTCAGCCACTTTTACTCCCTTCTTCCTTCTTGGAACAGTGGCCAACTTTGCATATTTTGCCATCTCCATTGATGAAGGCATTTCCTTAAGGTACTCCCGAATACCTAAGGCATGGTAGATCAAAATTGTCAATGCCATGCTTTCATTCAAGAACTTCTTGTGGCCCCATTGCTTCTTGGCTTCAAATAAGCGCTCTTGGATGTATGGCATCATGTTCACTTGATTACCATTTTGTTTTGTTGCATGAGATAAGATTTGTACTATGATCTTTTGAGCTGTTGTGTAATGGTGCATGTTGGGAAAACAGAAGTGTTGATGGATGAGTTTGACCTCCTCTTCAATATCCACATGATTAATGTCCATGAATGTGCAGGTCTTTGTTCCCCGGCTTTCATCCTTCAAGTTAATGCTCTCATCTTTCTCCCATCCAAATGCGTGTTTAATCAATTCATGAGTGAAGTGAATGATCACCCATTCTCCTTCTGCATCGAGAACTTTTGCTTCGAGCATTAAAGGGTTATGTAGAGCCGATTGAAGAGTGTTCATAACATGAGTACATCGTTGAACATCCGGCTTATAAATGGGCAACTCATGCTTATGAATTCCCACCTTTGTCATGATATCCATGGTGGTTGGGAGTTCATGTAAGACTTTAAAATCATGAAACATTACGAGAAACTGATGATCTGTGTCCATGATCTTTATAGTCACCAGGAATAAATATTCTCTTTCACATTGGTCTTCTCAAAACCAATGGCCCTTGACTTTAGTTACACTTTGCAGGGGAAACTCCAACACTTCTTCTTGAATGGTTGCCTCTATTGTGTGTTTCATTGATATGTCAGTTCTTTTGTCGCTTTGTTAGTAAAAGTCTCTTACCACACTTTTCTTTGATTATCAATCCTAAAGAAAACAAAAAAGTAATTCTAGCCGAAGCACTTACTTATTTACAATGTACGGTCATTCCTATGAGAGTAGAAGCTAAGACCTATTCCAATGATGGAAGTGTGCACCACTAGTTTTCTTGAAGAGAGAATGTGCCGAATGCATGGCCTTTGTAGTGTGGCCCTGTCATGCATACTTTGAGTGCAATGGACTCTTCATGAGTGCAAGTAGAATCTTGTTGAGTCTATTGTTCCTGTCGTTGCTGCCTTTTAGATCTCCATATCCACTTCATAGTTGTTGTTTGAAGTATTTGTTTCTGTCAAGCTCCTCATTCTATGGTCCTTGTCTTCTTCCTACTTGAAGGCTGAGGTTTAGATGTCGTGTTCACTTGGTGCCCTTCATGAGTCTTTATAGACTTCCTTGCTTCACTTTGTAGGCATGATATCTTGTTAAGCCTTTCTAGTTCTTGATTTGCAGTTTGTCTAACCTTCTTCGGGATCCATATGCATTGATGTGTCCTCTGGGCCTCTACCAATGTCTTTGGGAGCCATACACAAAGAAGTCTTTGTGGATCCGATTGCAACTCTGCATGGTGGTTGTCCATCGTGTTTTCATTGAATGGCCAATTTGCTTCTATATTGAGTTGTCTAGTGGATTCATTCAATCCTTCTGTTCCCATTGTAGACGAGTATTACATGGGTGTGATGTGCAAACACTAGACATCCATATGGGTTTTCTTCTCACAATGTAGATTGGTTGAGAGGTAATGTTCTCACTATCTCTCTTAGGCTCATCTCTCATGGGCGAGGTGATCACATCATCATGCAACACTTCCCTATTTGGAGGCAATTCTAGATTAAGGCATTCATGGGACATACTCGTTATTGAATCATTTTTGTTCCCCTCTTCTAAGTTCTCTTCTTTAGGTTCGGTGACCTTATGGACTTGAGATGGCCTTTCTTCCAAGAGACTAAAGATCTCTTTATGCCCTATTTTGGCTGATATGTATCCTTGTGCAAGATGTATGCTCACTTCATTCTCCATAATCCAACCTTGCCCTAGAATCCGATTTTCAATCACGTCTTCCTCTTTGCATACCAAAATTGTTTGCTCCATAGTGGAATTTGCTAAGTGAAGGGATATTAAGGCTTCTCCAACACATTCTATAACTTGACCTCCCATTCCCATCATACATGCTTTATATCAGTAAAAAAGTCGGGTACCTGACAGAGAAGTGAAAATGAACAGATACTGTTGACTTCAACTGAACAAAACTGAAGATTGCAACATCCAAATGAAATGAAAATTTGTAAGCATATAGTAGACTTACAGAGCTAATGTTACCAAGTTAAATCACTGAAAATGAAGCACCAAGCTCAGAGAAACCATCTCTGCAATCTGACTGAGAAAACTGAGAGTAATGGCAGTGAGTAGTACACTTCACAAGAACATGGACATATCAACTCAAATAATCATGAAAATGAAAGTATATTGCTTGTACAATACAATGACTTACTGATACATATGTGTGTCTTGTAATCACACCTTGATATGGCATAAAGCTAAGCTCTTGGAGGTCTTCACATAGGTCTCTCTGACCACGACTAAAAATGCCATCTATTTATAGTTGAGTTTGGGAGGCTAACTTCCCTCAATCACTCTCCAATCAATCAATTATTGATTTGATTCTCTACCTACCACAAATCACAAATTCGTGGCTCCTCTTTCCCTTTTTGATCAAGTGGACTCAACCACTTAAGATTCTTTCACTTTTACATTAAGTAAACTCTTCAAAAGTTACAAGAGGTAGTTCACAAGTGAACTTTACATAGTCTTCATTTTGAAGCTTCTTTTATGACTTTGTGGGACTCAAGCCAATACTTAGGCTTGTCATAGACTTGCTCCAACAACTATTGTGCTACCTGTAGAGTAGGTACTAAAAATTCAATTGCTAAGATCGCATTCTGCCCATAAACTAGGTTAAAAGGAGTAGTTCCAATGGCCATCTTATAAGCCACTGGAAAGGCTCAAATTGCATGATGCAATTGTTTGTCCCAATCTGACCTTCCGTTGTTGACTATCTTTGTCAACATGGCACATAACACTTGATTGTAACTCTCTGCTTGACCATTGCCTTTAGGGTGATAGGGTGCTGATTTTTTATGAATTACTAGGAATTCCTTCATTAAGGATTCTATAACTTTATTGATGAAGTGCGTCCCTCTATCCCTTACTATCTCTATAGATAGTCCAAAGCGAGTAAAGACATTCTCAAAGGAATTTCATAGTAGTTTGTGCATCATTCTTTCTTGTTGCTTTGGCTTCTACCCATTTCGTTAGATAGTCTGTTGCCACTATGATATACTCAGCATGTGATCTCTTGGCCGGAGGATTAATAGGGCCTATGAAATCAATGCCCCATTTTGAAAAGGCTCTCGCACAAATCATGGGTCTTAGAGGCATATCATCTCTTCTAATAGGATACTTGGCTCTTTGGCACACGTCACAACTCCGTACATAAGTGTTTGCATCCATGTGTAAAGTTGGCTACCACAAGCCTGCAAAGAGAATCATTTTTACAGTTCTTTCGGCTGAAAAATGTCCTCCTACGATGCCTGCATGTGCCATATCTAGAATAGGTAAGTACTCTCCTTCATGGATGCATAGTCGTAGCTGATTGTCCTTCCCTCTTTTGAATAATTGCCTTCCTAGTATAATATAATTCTTGCTCATTTCTTCTAGTGATCGCCTCCTAGCTAGACTCGCTCCTTCCTCATGCTCCCATGTTTTCAAGAACTTAACCAACATCCTACTCTAGTCTGGTGCTATTGTAGAGAATTTCAATGAAGAATGGTCTTCTAGAGTACTTTCTTGGCATTCTGGGCAACTGAACAAATTGTTTCAGGGAAGAAAGAAGGAAGATTATTCACATTGAAGATTCAAGGTAATGTTGGTCATGCCTTGTTCACTTATGGAGGACATAAGATCTCTGACTTAGATCTTTGGCACAAGAGGCTTGGACACTTCAATGAAAGAGGTATCAAAGATATGATTAACAGTGGTTCAGTGCTTGGATTGCCTAACGTTACAGGTCAACATATGACATACAGATGTGAGGCATGTCAATTAGGTAAGGCTCATAAGCAATCTTACTCCAAGCATGGTTTTATGTATTCAGAGAAGCTTGAGTTGGTACACACAGATGTGTGGGGACCATCAAAGGATTTCAGTATCAATGGTTCAAGGTACTATGTGATTTATGTTGATGATGCTACCAGATGGATTACTATCTATGTGATCAAAGATAAGTCAGAAGTATTTAGTACATTCAAACATTATCATGTGTATGTAGAGAGAATTACAGGTCATAAGTTGAAGAGATTAAGGTCAGATGGAGGGGGAGAGTATTTCTCTAATGAGTTCAGTGATTACTTGTGGAATGCAGGTATAAAAAGGGAAATTACTTGCAGGTACTCCCCTCAACAAAATGGTGTAGCAGAGAGGAGGAATAGAACTCTTGTTGAGTTTGCAAGATCCATGATGAAGGAGAAAAATTGCCCAAATTATTTGTGGGCTGAGGCTGTAAATACAGCTACTTATTTGGTCGATAGGTTGCCATGTAAAGCCTTGCAGAGTATGACACCATATGATGCATGGTGGGGTAAGAGACCTACATTAGACCATTGCAAAGTATTTGGATGTTTGGCATATGCATATGTGCCATCACAATTAAGATGCAAATTAGAACCTAAAGCTGAAAAGTATGTATTCATTGGTTATGATGACAAGCAGATGGGTTATAGATTGTGGAGTCCATCCACAAAGCAATTCATTGTGTCTAAGGATGTTACATTTGATGAGCAAGGTACTTGGTATGCAGGTACTATCAATATTAATACAGATGATGAAGAAATTGTGAGTCAAAAGAAAGGTAAATCAAAGGTTCAGATATTTGATGAACAAGAGAATAATGAAGTGCAGGTTGAAGTTGAAGAAATGCCAAGATTTGATCATGAGTGTGAAGAACCAAAAACCTCAAGGAGTGGAGAATTCAGAAGGTCATCAAGACACAAGTGGCAACCTACAAGGTGTAGCTATGACACTTCTTTTTTGGCTACAAAAGATTATGTTTATATGATTAAAGCAGATGAAGACCCTTCTACATATGAAGAGGCAAAAGGTAAGGAAAATTGGGAGAAAGCTATGCAGGAAGAATATGATGCATTATTGGAGAATCAGACATGGGATTTGGTTCCTAAACCAAATAGCCAGAAGATCATTGGATGCAAGTGGGTTTACAAAACAAAGAGATTTGCAGATGGAAGTGTGTCTAGGTACAAAGCTAGACTTGTTGTCAAAGGGTTTGCTCAAACATATGGTATTGATTATGATGAGACCTATAGTCCTGTGGCAAAGATGACAGCCATCAAGACACTCATAGCCATTGTTGCATGTAAAGGTTGGAAGTTATGTCAATTAAATGTGAAAAATGCTTTTTTTAATGGTTACATTTCAGATGATGTTTTCATGGAGCAACCTCAAGGATTCAGAGATGGGAGGTATCCAGATCATGTGTGTAAGCTCAAGAGAGAGATGAAGATGGCTATAGCTAATCAAACATGCAAGCAGGACAAAGAGAATAGAGAGAGAAAGGGAGTAATGAGCAAAAATCAATGCAGACCTTGATTAGTAGCAACAGAGAGATGCATACATGTAGGGGAGTGAGAGAGAGAGAGAGAGTAGATCTATGCAGATGTTGAGAGCTATGGCTGAGTGAGCACACACGCAAGACAAAGAGGAGAGAGAGAGAGGGGGGGGGTAGATCTGTGCAGAGATGAGGATGGCTACAGCTGATTGAGCATGCAAGCAAGACAGAGAGGAGAGAGACAGAGAGAGAGAGAGAGAAAGAGAGAGAGAGAGAGAGAGAGAGTAATGAGTAGAAATCCATGGAGACCTTGATTTGTAGTGACAAAAAGATGTGTACACATAGAGAGAGAGAGAGAGAGAGAAGAGAGTGAGAGAGAGAGAGAGAAGAGATAGAAAGAGAGAAAAAAAAAGAGAGAGATGGGGAGAAGAACAGAGATGACTACTACACACACATGTGTGAGACAAAGACATATTGCACAGAGACAGAGAGAAAGAGAGAGAGAGAGAGAGAGAAATAAATTATCTTCAACATATATGCACATTAATTTATCTACATATGTGTATGGTTTTGTAAATATATTAGAGGTATTATCCATCAAAATGGATGAGGTTATAGATGAAGACCTAGCAAACAAGATTTCACCATAATTTAGATTCTCAATTGATGGTGCATTGGTAAACATTAGATGAGAGAAAACATTATCATGAGATACTTGCATGTGATCTAAAGTGATGAAGTCCCAACATTTGAGAATGTAATAATCACTCATGAACTTTTCTTCTCCATAAATAATGATTATATTTCATCTTGAATAAAAACACAAACCTTATGAGTGCTAAATATTATTTTCACTTATTTCCTTTCTTGGGTATTTAATGATTGCACCGTCCAAGTTCATAGTGGCTTCCTAATGTTTTACATCATTGGTCTTGGTTAGTTTCTATTATTCATAGAACTCCTCCAAAATAACACTACTAAAAATTAATGTATATGGATAGATGAAGATGAAGGAAAAATAGATCTAATATACACCACATACTCCATTTCAATGATAAACAAGTCTAGATATGGCGTTTGAGGGTAAAAATATATCAAGATGGTAAAGGTTGGAGGAGATATAAGAGCAACCAATTCAAGTGATAAGGGCCATCGAACATTCTTCGATTGATCTAATCGCTTGATTTTTTCGTGTCTTTTCTCTCCTCAGAAAATCAATATATATGGTCCATATACTATAGGTAAGAGAAAACTAGATGAAGAAGTAGTAATCGAGGGGAGAAGCATATCGAAACAGCAAATCGTGGATGCGATAAAAGAAACAACCAATGAAAGAAATTAGGGCCATCAAAAGCTCTTTGATTTCTCTATTTTCTTCAATCCATAATGTCGTTTCTCTTTACAAAATAATAACTTATACAAGCCACATACTATAGTTATAAAAAAAATCAAGATATATCACTTGGGGAAGAAATATATCTAAATGCCAAAAGGTAGATGATATGTGAGAGATGGCCAATTCAAGCAATTAGGGCCATTAAGAAATCTCAGATTGCTAAAGTCATGTCTTTTTCTTTCCCAAAGAAGTGCTCGATAGAGAGTTGAAGACTTAGTCAATTTGAACATCTTTATAACACTAAAAAAAATGAAAACATGTAACAAAAATTTCCAAAGGACACCACTTAAGATATAAATTGATCTCATAAATGGTAGGCACGCCACAAAACCTTCCACTAATTGAGAAAAATAAAAGAATGCCAAAACTAAAAGGATGCCAACACTTAGAAGTAGAAACAGTGATTATAATCTGGAAACAAGAATCACAAAAATACTATCTTTAGGATCAAAATAGTACTGCATCATTCTTTGATGAATCATTTTATAAATACAATGCTCTATAGGGTTCTTTTTATATAGATTTTGTATTCAAAACAAAAAAGAGAAAAATAATATCTTCAAGCATATGTTGGAAATACATGGGCTTGCTATCTAGTGCTAATCATACATATGGAATATTGTACATTTACTTGTGCTTCTTGTGCGTTTCCTTTTTGGAGCCTTCACCTTTGTGCTTTTTCTTTGGATTATGCTTCAATGGAGAATGAATGGAAGCACCTTCCATCTTATCATGTTTCTTCTTATTTTTTTATGGTGAAGGTGGTGGAGGTGAGTCTAGATCGTATGGACAAATAGCATCCCTCATGATTTTATGAATATCTCTCTTATCAAAGGTATCCATGCATCTCAGTAATCATATAAATTTAAATCAGAACTCTAAAATCTGTGCTCTAGGAACCTTATTGCATTGACAATTACTCTCCATCCACATGATGTAAATTTTTTTTTGTAATGACACATGTACTTGCATATAAGAAATTTTTTTCTCTTCATTTATTTTGCACCTTCAAAAGCTTGGCAGCGCACAAAGCCATAAAAATAGAAAAATGTGTGAAAACGTGGTGAAACCTAAGTCCATCAAATTAATATGATACATGAAAATGCACTAGAACTTAGAGTTTGTAATCTCCATGTTATGTTTGAAGGCAATTGATAAATAAATATGGGCATTCATTAAATTCTCACTTGAATGATTGTCATACAAAAATGATGCCCTTGAATCTTTACAAAAATGACATGCTTCATATACCTTTTGCATCTTTGCAACGTTGAAATTTAATAGTCGATTGAAAAGCTCCTTTGAGTTTATCGAATTCAGCCTCTACAAAGTTACGTGTCTAGTTTGCTTGTGCCAAATTTCTATGTCAACCATAACACCTATACCTTTTCCAAAGATGAATACATTCATTTTAGGAAATTTCACATTCAAGTTGAACATCCTACCCACTTTTTTTGCTTTTCTGATCAACCTTTCATTCAATTTGTACTCTTCGAAATATAATCCATAAAAATTGAAACTCACTTGTAATCCCATCATCCATGTATAGTGCTATGATTTTTCTATGCTCAATAGGATGTGATTTATCATCACCCCTTGAACAAATCCAAGAACTCAAAATTTCTACAAACTAATGAACCATTCTCTATGGTGGGTCATGGTATTTAAAGCACCTTAATCATCATAGTTGACATTACCATTCAATTTTGAAACATCAGCAGACATTGTATTCATCATGTGATGTTGGACCATGAAAAAATTCTTTGAGTCATCTAAATTGAAGGTTGCATAGTTTTTTTGTTCATTTCTACTACTTTGAAGGATGCATAGTTGTTTTGTTGCTTCTTTAAATCATCTAAATTGGAGGATACATAGTTGTTTTGATTCTTCCGCCAAAGAATCATGTTCAAAGTCATCACACATTCACATATAAGCACACACATAATACATACACATATACACACATACATAAACACATAATTACATGTATGCACTCTTATATAGTAATACATAGTCACACTCACACATACACACATATCCTTAGCCACACATATACACATGATTGGGTTGAACCAAAAGGTTCAAATATGTGCCAAGGTTAAATCAAGGGCTAGACCAATGCAAATATAAATCATATTCTAGCCATTAGAGTCCATATATTTATCCTTCCAAACGCATGATTTATACAACACCTTCAACTTAAATTCAAATTATTATTCCAACTTATCAGCACTTCCGTTCTAGGTGACCATTGATTACCAAACTACCTCCTATTTTTTGGGGTGCACTTTTTTAGATGAAGAAAACTACTTTCATGAGTGGGGATGTCTAGTTAACCTCATGTACTTCATTTTCTCATTGATTACTCTATTTTCATCAAATAAGTAAGCAAGCCTCCTAATTAAGCTAGTCCCTTGCCTATGCCCTTCCAAAGTTTCATGTGTCATATCTAGCGAGTGAGTTAGAAATTGACTAGCATGTATAGCTTTGTGATGTGATTAGTGATTCTCGTATATACATCACCATCGTTTATCCAATCCTTCTATAATGAATAATATAGTCATCTCAAGTTTCCTAAATTATGGGATTCATTCTCTTAGCAGACTAGGAGTAATCTTTACTTCATTAAGATGAGGACACTATGAAATGTCTATAGAGAAGAGGTTAAGAAAGAAATATTGCGGCATTGATTCTTTTCATATATTATGGTATTTTGAGACATTTTGTATTTAAAAGCTATGATGATTCCGTATATTCTTGCAAAATATCAAGGTATTTCTTTGTGTCAAGTCAGAGAGAAGTAAGAATTACTATGTTGTTAGAGTCGCATCATCTTTAAAATTGATGGATAGTCTTTATATCAATCCCAAGAATTTTTTGCTCTAAAGTGAAACTACTATAAAAATATGCTCTAATCAAAGAAAATAGTGAATACATATTTCTGATGATTGTCTGAAGGTGCAGCATTGGCATCAACCAAGAACCAATAGAAAAATAGGGAGTTATTGAGAATGTTAATGATCTTCTGATCGCCCTCATGGGCAATCCATTTACTTTGGAGCTTGTTAGTATCAAAGACCAAAATCCTATGGTGTTTGAAGGGCGAGGATTTCTTACAATTAGAAATTCTTCTATCAAAAATGTTTAGGGACTTAACGATCGAGCATTCTTGTGGATGGTCATTGAAGTTGATCGCACATCTTTATTTCCATATCTTCCAAAGCATTTCCTCCCTAATAGCATTCCACATGGTAGAAGCGAAGCCAATAACTTCTCCAAGTAATGCTTGCTTCCAGTTGATTTGATTTTGTAAACTCAAAATATTCGCAAGAGCCTGCCATACTAGGTGACTCTTAGGGCATGAAAAGCAGAGGTAAACAATGTCTTACCTACCCTAGAGGTAGCGCTTACACCACTAAGGGGCACCACAAATTTTATTAGCTTTAACATTGGTCCGAGTTACCAAATGGAGAATTTTCTACATATGAGTTGACGTTTTCTTCTCAATGAGAGGATGCCACAAGTCCATGAACTTAGATTTCCAAGAACCATCTTTTGTTGGGAAAGAAATGCAAGTCTAGGTGTTTCTTACAGTCATCACCTTATCCATTTTGTTGTCGTTAACTTTCAATGTGTAGGGGATGCTTTAACTTCTGTTTATTAAGGGTCGGTGAGCAAATTCTAAATGTTTCAATGCCAACGACAATCGAAACACGTCGTACCTTTCAGTTCACTTGTTTATCCAATACATCTACTTGGAAATGTTTACATCACTCCTCTTTACTACTGAATTTCTTTTTCCTTCACACACCCTTTAGTACTCTTAATAACCCCTAAGAATATGCTACTATGTAAAATTTAACAAATAATGAACCAAGCGTATTACGATCAGGACATATGTTTCCACTATGGAGCTTACATGAAAATATAGATAAACGGTATATGTTTCCACTATGGAGCGAAAATCTAGACAGATTGTCGGTGAGGAGCTTAGGCTATCTCGGATAGCTTTCGCCAAATGAGAGATAGACGATAATGCTTGTAAGGAGATTTACCTTTTTGTGATCTATCTATCCATCTAGTAGGGATACCTCTGAATTTGTTCCAAACCTAGTGAATATTCAAATGAACATTTCCTTCACCATTGAACTCAAAATAGGAGCCCCTCATGAGTCTTTTACATTTTCTATACCATGAAAGAATTCCATTTAATGCATGCTACTATAGTGCGAAACAATGTATTTCTGAAATATTTACTCTCATAGTCCACATTCATCTCATTTAGAATGGCATCACCTACCTCTAAATTCAAGCTATTTTTAGTTTCCGTAATGCCATTTTTCAAAGCTATCAGCTGCATTTCAGCACCCCTTCGACGTGCAGATAACGTTCAAAGAAAGCTTCTCATCCTCTCTTTAGTGTGATGGCCATTGGCATCCCTAATTTGAGGAGGGCAAACATGCATTAGAGCTCATTGTCATTCGTCAACACGAAAAGTCCATTTTGTAAAAGAACATGTGCGATCATAACAAAGTAAGTTAGCCGGCCATGAAACATGTCTTCTTGAGCCACAAAAAGTCAATGTTGTCCGGAAATCTTGTTGAATCTTATACGGTGAATAGTCGCCAGACAGGGAGCTATTTTGGGACTCAATTTTCTACTTTTTCTTTCTCGGCATATCTCAACTTTATCTGCTTTCTCCTTCTCTGTCTGTATCTCACTTGTGCTCCTTCTCTGTCAGCGACGAGTGGCAGCTACTGTACAGAGATACGCACAAGTTCATCGATCTCCACATCTGTCAGTTGCTATATGTATCTGCTGCTATTTCTAAGATCTCAATCTCCATTTCATCGTCAATTAATTTCTTCTTCTTCTCTCTCTCTCTCTCTCTCTCTCTCTCTCTCTCTCTCTCTCTCTCTCTCTCTCTCTCTCTGATGTGCTGTTTGGACATGCGCACACAGAAGACTTCCAGCTTCTCTGCCGTTTCTGTTCCCTCCCTCCCCCTGCTGCTCCTGGCAAGTATTTTACTAATGGTTCCTGCTTGCTCTTCTAGAGGAGGACGGTTCCTCTCCTCAGATAACGCACTTACCTCTATGGAAGCGAACCTTCAGGTTAAGCATGACCCAGAATACTTGCGCAACCCAAACACATTGCCGGATAGCCATGACTCCATCTCCTACGGCGGCCACAACGATCGTATCCTGCTGAACCGCCTTTCCTCTCCTTCTACGCTGCCCACAAAAGGCCACCCACTGGTTGATCTATTGAGCGGACTCCACACGTTTCCTGAGAATTCATTCAACATGCTACCAGCAGCAAACCCTGTGCCTATGTCTGGCCCTAGCACGGGCCACAACTAAGAGATCACCAGTACAACCTCCCTTATGTACCTCCCTTATGTATCTGCAGTTTCTCAATATCTATTTTCACTTGCACAAGATTCACTCTTCATCCAAGGGACTCAGATTGTCTCTCTGCATATGACTATCACTCATAGTCCACTGTCTATTAACAATGTCTGTGGTTCCACCAAATAGTTCCCCCAATTTTAAGATTTAGAAAGACCTCCTGACCACGCCAAGCTTCTTGAACACAAGAAGATCGTTTTCCATACAATCCTATGAAAGCTCGAGTACCCGCGTCGACTAAATATATCCATTCTTTTGCCCTCTTTAAAGGGAATAGGCCAATGTTGTACTCAAAGCCTGGATTCAAACCATGCAACTTAAATATTCCAAATTCCAATCCATGCGATCCGTCTAAACAATCTATTTATTTTGTTATGACAGCTGAGCCTCAAATAATTTTGTACAAGCTCATTTCCGTGATTGTACGATTGTGAAAGGGAGAGAAACAGAAGACATTCAACCAATATGTGTATTTGCGTATCGAAGGCTCATAATACATGCGCCCAATGTTGTAAATGTTATTATGGAGGTAACGCACGTACAAAGAAAAAGATAGAGCACCTCTCTCTCTCACACACACAGATACATACATGTATATGGAGACGGGCATATATATATATATAGAGAGAGAGAGACGGGGGCGCGCGCATATATATATATATATATATATATATATTCATTCATATATATATATATATATATATATATATATATATATATATGTATGTGTGTGAGAGAGAGAGTTGGGTGTGTGCATGTGTGCGTAGATATGTATGTATGTATGAATGAATGTATGTATATATATATATATATATATATATATATATATATATATATATATATATGTGTGTGTGTGTGTGTGTGCATGTATGTATCTATGTATGTGTATGTGCATATATGTATATATATGCACACACTTGTTTCTAACTAGCTATGTATTGTGGAGAATATTTCTCTTGAGCATATCTAGAAGTTTTCTGGAACTCTCTAAGAATATGTTCTTTCATGCACCTACACCCTCAATTATAGATCACTCTTAGTTAAAAATGTTTTGATCAATCCAAGACTTTGGCAAACACATTGACTCTATTAGCTATCTAACGAGCTATAGATCATATCAGTTGGACTCTAGATGGTAGGTGAATTAATTACCTAATGATAGACTACCTATCAACTCAGGTTAGAAAAAAAATTGACTTCTACCATGATACTATTACTCTCATAATATAGTAAATTTAATAGAGAAACTAATACAAACAAAGAATAGTCAAGACAACCTTTTCAATTCAAACTTGAATCCAGTAAATGAATACATATAAAATGAGTAATGAATCTAAGTAGATGATTGTGTACAAAGAGCATGATGTCTTGAAACACTCAGTTAACTAGATAACCAAGAAATGAGTTGTTTCTAAGATCCTATGTTGCAACGGACTTCCTCTCTCTCGATGCTTCCCCTGTCTCGAAAATTTCTCTCCTTCAAGTATGGACATGAAATCCTATTTATAATGGCATGTAAACTATAGAGTACTTATGTGACTCTTCACATGGCTATCGTCTCATTTCACATTTCCTTTCCTTTGTCTCCTTCACCTTTTCTAATCCATATGGCCTCATTCGGATAATAACCTCTGTTTTCTTTTTACTCAACATTAATCCTTTCTAATTTTAGTGCGTTTTGGACCTTGGTACATGACATTTCACCAATATCTTCAACACTCCTCCTCCAGCCCATGTGGGAGGTACCTTCATTCATGTCCTTCAAGTTGATCATTCATTTGCATCCTAGGGCCTCCTTTGTAGTGTCCAAAAGCTTTGTGAACATATGAACAACTTTCACCTTTGTCCTTATGAACTTTACATCACATCTTTGCTAATAAACTTCTCCCTAAGAGAGTGATAGTGAACTTCAATGTGGTTAATCCTACACGTCAAAATCATCTAGGAGTTTTAAAGACAATGGCTTCACAATAGAAAAATTTTAGAGCTCTATAATCAGCCCCTAATGAAGATAATGAATTTGTTGGTTATATCTTTCAAATCCAAGATAAGCATTTACTTTCTATCATGACTATATACTCTAACATGGACCTTGTTATATCTAACCTACCCAATGGGAATCACTATATTCTTTTACTTATAATTTTTCACCATATTTGTAAAATACATCATGGTTCTTTATATGTTTGATATATATAACCATTCTTTTATTGCATTAATGTGTTTAATTACTAGAACGTGCACAAATCCTGCAAGTAGTTCTATCACATAGTATAAATTAGGCCCTATAACAATTGTGTAGATTGAAGATCCTATGATACATGTCAGCCACTAGACACCTTTGTAATATTTTCCCTGAAATGACTTGTCCAAGAGACAGAGATATCCAAATGTAACTTTTCAATAATAAACATCATTTTGTCTTGAGTGCGAGAGAAGCAAAGATGAAGTCAGAAGATAGGCACCAGACATGTCGGGTTGTCTATGTTTTGTTGCACCGGGATAGTTTGTTTTCATATATCATTGTGTACTGAAGTCCTTGAAGTTATTATGTACTGTCTCATGAAGTATGTCCATCTGCCTGTTTGGTATTAAGTGTAGCACTTAAGTAATACAGTGAAGGATACAATCTATCAGCTTGTTTAGTGTGATTTCAATGAACTTAGCACAATACATTCTTGTACTATGTTGATAATTCAATAAGTTCATTCATCAAAGTAATTTGGGAGAAACAGAGGGATCCAGTTATCACTGGATTTTGCCACCCCAAGAACCCTTTCAACGTGCCTTACTCCTTAATCGAACTAGATAAACAGAGTTTAACACTGGTGATCCTATTGGGGAGTGGTCACTGCTACATGCTGGTAATATGATCTGATGAGAGTTATCCAAATTACCAAAGTGAAAAACATCCTATTTGAGTCAATAGTGTGTTAGAGACCCCCCAATGTAAGATAGCAAAGGCACGATTTCAGAAGGAAAGAGTGTCACAAGTGGAAGTGTGCCGCAGTATTTCCTAATTCTCGATCTACAAGAAATTCCAAAGAAATATTTGGTAATATTCGATGAAATCTCTTGTCTGGTAATAACCTAGAGTTCGATGAAAGTCTAGTGTTTGGCAAGATCCGGTGGTCAACAATGTTTTGAACACTGTCAAAGATACAGTTCCAAATGAAAAGATGCAACCTACACAGTTTGTACAGACTGAATCGATTTCAAAAGTTGTGGTAGATATCCCAAAACTAAGAGTCGATCTTGAAGCTAGTGATTATGAAAGAAGTTTGGAGAATGCCAATTGAACAACATATTGCACAATTCTTGCTATACTAGAGTAGTAGGAAATTGCCCTAGATAGAAGACATAGAGCCTATTCGACCACTTAATCTGCATCTCTTGAAAGACTTACTTGTCGTTACTAATCAAGCATCACCCATGATCTTTGAGTCCGACAAGGTAGTAGATTCTCGTGAATACTTCAGTCCAAAGGTGATGGAAGATTTATGTGGTCAACAGAATAGGCAATAGGGAGGAGAGAGAAGAGAATTTCTTGCCTATGTCACTTATGCAAAGTTTGGAGGATTTCCAGGACATGATCATGATGCACATGTCAAAACATTTGAAATTGACTACAGGGTCGTGGATAATCCCGATGATGCTGAGTACAAGGCCATCATTTTCTAATCCACCCTGGTTATTGAATCCCCTTGATGGCTGACAAAATTTGATCTTAACCATTTCTAGTGCTATGACGATGTCTGAAATGTGTTTTTATAGCGATTCAAGTTAAAGAGCAATGAGGCCAAAATCTTTTATTTTTTAGAGAATAACCAGCAAAAAATGAATCAAAAGTGCAGGAATATGCTACTATTTTATGCACCCATCTCAAATAGCTCCCATAGGCAAATGCAAATTTACCAAACGATGTCATAACACAATGGTTCATAAATGGACTAAACCCACAATTGCACCAAATAGTGATCATTCGATGTATCGATGGAATGACATTGGATGTAGTGATTGAAATGACTCTACAACTAGAACATAAAGTAAGTGGATTTGTTGAAGACTTGAAATGGGTAAAGTCTGGTAAAAGAATAATTGAATATATGTGAAAATAGGTTTTCTATGTAAAGTGCAAAAATCCCAGGCATGTAGCCACAAATTGTGCTTTAAACCAAGTCTATTATGCAATTTGCAAAAATGGGAGCTATTCTATTGGTATGTACCCATACCATGATAAGGTACAAAATAGACTTGTATTGAATGCAATCATACAGGAGCTTTCTGAGCTTGTAATGAATTATGTTCCTCTTGAGATCCAGAAGATGACTTAATCCTCATACACAAATTTCAGAGCACCACAGACCGGAAATTACAATCCATAACATTGAAATCAAGGAGTTGCAAAAATAAGTAATAAAGCATTCCAACCTAGATGTCATTTCTCTGGAAACTTGAGTCACATCTTAAGGAATTGCAAAGATGCTCAAGATTAGGACAAATGAAAGAAGGATCATCAAACTCCCACAACAAATATGGTAGTGATTTCATCTGTTGAGGCACAAACAACTACCATCTAGACCCGTTTTGATAAGATCCTGCAACCAACTATTGAACCAGAATTCAAGGAGCAATAGAGAAACATTCCCCAAGGTAGCCAAGTGGGCTCAATTTGAAGCCGCCCTCTTTCATGACCTAGTACCAATCACTCTTTAGAAAGCAAAATCTTCTACATCAAAAGTACCAAAATTTGCAACAATGGATGTACCTCAATCATCAAGAACATCATTGCAAGGGCCACCTCCACATAGTCTAGGACATATTGTCCAAAGCACCAATTACCCTTCCTTTAGGATAGCTATTTTCTCTTGTTGCCAATATCAGACAACAATTTCAGCAATAGATTGATGTGGATCCGATTTCGGCACCAGTTGCAGCTATGATCCATCCAAAACTAGATACAATTGTGGATCATGTGGTCCCCTTAATCAGAATATGGCATAAGAATCATAAAATTACACAAGTACTTATTGATGGTGGTTGGGCATTAACATCACCACTATATCCTTATGTAAGAAATTGGGTTGGAACACAATTGAACCTATTATAATCTTTGTCTGAATGGTAGACCAAACTAGAGTACACCTAATAGGCATAGTCAGAAATATTCCCATCACATTGGAGGCTGCAGTTTTCCACATGACATTTTTTTTCTTGGACCTAGCTTGGACTATAACTTACTCTCTGGTCGACCCTGGTTAAAGCAAGCCAAAGTCCTACAAGACTAGTCATCTCATGAATTACTTTTTAAAATGTAATCACAAGAAATGTACTGTGACGCTTGATAAGATTAAACCATGTGAACTGCATGTCAAGCCCTACGCTGTCAAACCGGTCCATATGTTAGATGGCCTTCATATAATGAGGAAACTACATTCCTCTCTGCAATCAAGATTTTCTTTCCTTAGGCACACTTGATCGATAGCATGTCCTAGATCACTAGTCCCCAGCTTCATGCATTGTGCAATGCATTGAGGAAGAGACCAAAATGTTACCGGATGATCTACTGAACCTATTAGACCTACTGAAATATATACATCAAGGGATAGATAATAATTTTCACCCCCAAACTTATGTTCCTGAAGATCAACTCATTATTTGCAACTTAGGACATGATGTAAATCCACGACCTATTAAGATTAAAGCACGGTTGGACAAATCTTTTAAGAGGGATCTGCTTGCACTATTTATAGTTCACTAATGTAGTTGTTTGGGACTATAAAAATATGAAAGGCCTAGATCCTATGATCTATCAACACCGAGTGGTCTTGAAACACGATGCTTATCCAGCTAGATAGTAGAGTTATCACATGAACTCCCACTATGCTAAGCAAGTTAAAGATCAACTAGATCATTACCTTAGATTGGGTTTATAATTCTAGTTAAGCATGTAGAGTGGATATCTCCAATTGTTATCGTCCCCAAAAAGAATAAACAACTACGCTCTCATGGGGATCATAACAAGGAGGGATAAATAGAAGAAATATGGATACTTGTGTGTATCACACTCTTTGGCTCTCCATACACGGTCGACCAGAGCAGATCTGGGCCTATATGCAAGGTATTTGTTACGTGCATGGAAATGTTACTAAAATTTTGCCTCAATTGGATACTCTAACTCTCTTTCAAATACTGAATATATCATAGCTCGTCTTCAAATCGAAGCATTGATGTGGCGACTCTCAATACTGAGTGCTCAAAACCTTTCACAATTTCCTAACATTATCGTTATCATATAAAGTTCATATGTAATGAAGCTCGAACTGTTTTTGGTTCCAACGGAGACCACAATATCAGGAAATGTTTATGTCCATGAATACATGTCAGCTTCAAGTGCGCCCTTCTTTTGAAAGGGTCCTGTAATAACTTCCTCTTGCGCAAATTCAAGATGATCAACATCTACCTCTGATAGAGGCGCAAGACAACGAGACATGAGCTGACAGGCACATACGAGCTATGCCTCAATAGTCCACGGTAGTGCAGATGATCTTGAACTCTGAATATAACATGTTGCTTGCGATGCATAACATACTAGTTCTCCCTTGGTTTCTCTTGGATCAATCTTCTGATCATCAGATGATTCTTTCAAGAGAACTTTGAAGAGCACTTGACGTTTAATGAGAGCTTCTCTTCATGCAGCAACTAGGAACCGTGAAAGAACTATGCAAACTTACTAAATATATGTCGCTCGAGTTCTTTGTTTAATCCTTATGCATGAGATTCACAGCTCATAGCTACTCTTCATCTGCATGAGATTAGAAACTTTGCACAGACTTGAGAAAGATTGAGCCATATGTTCCGTTTTTAACTCATAGATTTTAATGCAAAATTTCAGACAAGTTCATATACTTGATCCCGCAAAATTGATTACATTTGGCTTCCAAAATCTGGATTATCAAAGACTATAATATTCTGCAACTTTTTTCTTACCTGATTTGTATGACAGAAAAAAAAATGTCAGAAGCTTCTTTGTTTGGCTCGTGGAAACCTTCTTCCTCCAAATCTGAAGTTATCTAATTAACAACATCTTTTCCTCTTTGATACCTTGATTTATATTACGTAAACAAAAAAGATCATGGCGGAGAACTCACGAACTTCACCATTACAAAGTTCGCCATTTGTGCCCATTACAACTGCATAGCTAACACTATTCTCATTTCATGGAATCCTCTTTCAACATAACAATTTTTTTTTTATGTTGTTCATTTCATATATAGATGTCTCGCATTCACACACAAAACTTGAGTCATGGTAAAGCAGTGTCCGTGTTGATTACTCAGATAATGATGATGCATATCATTTCATTTTAGAGTCTGAACATGAGCTTGAAATACAAGGACAAATACAAAACAAAAAAAGTGAAGGTGACGAGTCACTACAGTAGCACTTTGAATTAGGGAGTACTGCTCAATCACGCATAAGAAAGCATCGTGAACTGACCTGTATATGCTTGAAATACAATGACATCCTTGGGCTTCAACACAAGTGAAAAAGCCCAGCTGATTGCTATTGAGCTAGAAGAATGTCGCTGACATTCACCCTCACCTCATCGAAGTTTAGACAAATGCTTGTATGTGAAAAGGACGAATGACCACTGATAGGAAAAACTTTCGTATGTCGCTCGATGACGAAGGAATTCTTCAGATCTTTCAAACTTGATATGGCAGAAGCTTCAGAGTTTCAACAATGAAAGTGCAAGCATATATATATATATATATATATATATATATATATATATATATATATATATATATATATATATATATATATATAAGCGTCTGATAGCTCTTGAGTCCTTGCATGACTTGTGAACATGCTCCGTCCTTTTTTTTTTTTTAATGGAGGTTCGGCCGAGGCCTACTCCTCCAGGCTTTAACTTTGACATTGCAACTATACAAGGAAGGGCATAGTACTCATGGGACCCCCCTTATCCCACAAGAACAAGGGTTTACATAGTTGGGTTAAACTGTGGTCACAACTACTGCGGGGTAGACAAACAGTGGCACATCAGCCACAAGATACAACTTTCCATGTTAAACATGTCCCTTACATGATGCCGGTGGAGGTTGAACCTTCACCCCCGTCTCAAGAGACAAGAGATCCAACCACCTGGACAAGCGGCCTCTTCTACTCAGCGGTCTTCATGCATATGTCCTTTCAGAGCCCGGCCTCTCCTTAATGCTCAGCAGCCGATCAACAATAATCTCTCATCTCTCAACTTTTTGAATGCCTAGATCCCTAATGTTCATCAGAATTCCCTCAAGTGCAGCAAGTTAGGACTCTTCTGAATTCTACACCAAGGTGAAGAGTTCCTCTCTAGATTCTCCACCAATTTTTCTTTTTTCATGAGCATGTGGCGACCGACTTTTTGATGACTCCCCCTTTCCCCGTATCAATTTCCCTTTCTTCTGCACATCGTATCAATTTCTCGTTTCCTCCAGGAAGCTTCTGCACATCGTCCCCCTCCTCGTTCCATGTCCTTTCACTTTCAAAAAGGAAACAAGAACAAAAATTCCCCACGTGACATTCCTTCAAAAAACAATTCCCCTATTTTTACATATCAATATTTTAATTATATGTGCAACTTCTCTCAAACGTGATCAAGCACGCATCATTTCTTATCTTAAATGTGCTCATACATATACCGTTGCACCAACTTGTTTATGCACATACATGCATTCACACAAACAATGCATTCTATGGTTACAACATGTTCACCTGCTCACAAACATATGCCTCATGCACATTTTTATCACATGTGCACACATACATAACCAAATATTTATGTAAGTACAATGATTATGGTACGAAAAAGTCTCTCAAGGGTAGAGTTCATCAAATGACATTAAATTCACAAATTTCCTCTTTTCGAATATCATCTGAAAAGAACATAGTTTCTCTTGGCAAATCCATGCTCCCCTCTATTATTTCTCTGCACGATCAACATATATGCTCATTTTGATTCATTCCCACTTACCTTATTCATAAAGATGGTTGATGCTTACATAACAAATACAAACGAGAATCAAATAGTCATAAGTGGTGTAAATCATCTTGAAGAAAAATTTAAAACCGAACACATGATTCTTCATGAAAATATTTTGAATTTGGAACAACTTAGAGAATAAAGTAGATGCATGTATCACATACAACCTACCATGTTACAGCCAACACAATCAGACTAGCAATCATATGAATGAATTATAAACTTCTTGGCTCGTCAATTCATGCAACCTATTTAGATCTAGTAGCTCGTCCCAATCACATGCATATATTAATCCATACTAACTTGATTTATGGAACTACAATATGGTTCCTCTGTTGATCTCTCACCATCCAAACCCCCATCAGATCATTTTCTTATTTTACTTTTATTTTTACTTTATTTTCCTTTTTCTTTGCACTTCATCCCAGCTCAGCCTTTTTGCTCTTATTTTTATTTATTTATTTATTCTTTTATTTACAGAGGCCAGCCTATGCCAAAACCGGGTGTGACTCATGGACCTGTCCACTTGGCCAAGTTTATTCCACTTGTCTGTCGACCCGACATAGTACATGAGACACAATGCCAACCCCATACAAAATCTACGTCAGCTTGTGGCTCTGATCACCTAACTAGAGTGACTCCACCTGCCTTTCAAACCATATAAGCGCTTGAGAACATAAAGGTCAGGCCAAACATTGAAACTAACATCGGTTTCTAGCCCTAATCACCCAACCAAATTGGTATATATAGCTGACTCATATATGAAGTTTTATATGAATCATAATCTATCTGGAGGTAGGATCAGTCAAGGGATCAAACGTAGAATCCAAAGAGTTCCACTCATCAAGTGTTTATGTATACTAGTAATATAAGTACTCAGTTTGAGTCTCATCTTCACTTTCCCATGTCTTCGCTCTCAAAAGCTCTAGGCTGCTTCCCAATTCTACCCATATAATCTTGGCCTTTCATGTATCCCATGCAATCACAATAGATGTATGAAATTCTTAATCTACTTAATTTCGTTAGCATTTATGCATTTCTTCATATATCACATACTCATATCATGCAGTCTTATACATATATATTAAAAAAAAAAAGGAAAACTGGAATAAAAAACATATCACTTGTGTGGAGTCAATAGCCCTTCTAAATTCTTCATTCTCGATCATCTTTGTTTTCTTCATTCTAAGTCCTTATTCTTCATTTGCCAATCTAAAATTCTTGTTTATTCTAAAAAACAACTCGATGAAAAATTATCAAATATTTTATCCCATTATATATAACTTATCCGCTTTATTTAACTTTCTTTAAGACTTCTTTTAGATCTCTAGACTAAAATGAAGCACGATCGTATAACACACATATGTACATGTGACAGATCACAAGGTCATAAGACTTTACTCACTTTTATTTATGTACAATAGCAAATTTTGACTTCCAAACATGCAACCTTTTGATTTTATTCAGCTTAATTTTCACAAACGCATATATACATAAGTTCTTACATGGGTTTTTAGCAAAGGAAGAAAATACTCAGAGATAAAACCATCAATTGTCTCCTCATCTAGCAAAATATTGACACCTCGATTTAAGACTATTCTAAAAGATGCTTCTGTTTCAATCATTTCTCTATTTGCTGGAATATCTACAGGCATGGGAAGCAAATAAGTAGACAAGAAAATGTAAATCGAGGACTGATCTAAAGGTATATTCCTAGCTTGATTTGAGACTCTAACTCTAGGTTGATTTGGATATATAATTCTAGTTTGATTTGAAATTAACCTAGTTAATGCTTCTTCTTCAAACGCTCTTCTATTTATTGAGGAACGCATAGGCATAGGAAACAAATACATAGAAATAAAAATATAACTGAAAGACTGATCTAAAGGTGTATTCCTAGCTTGATTTAGAGCTCTATTCCTAGTTTGACTTAAAACTATTCTAGATGATGTTTCTAGTCGAATAGAAGAGTTTTCCTACATGGCTACACGACTGAACCACAACTCTTTGTTTCTCTCTCTTTCTTTATAATTGTATTTGCAAAAAAATAAGCATTAGAAAATAGACACACATACAATTCTTATGTATATACAAAAACATGCATACATACACACATACGTGTTTTAATCAACACATTCTTATTCACACCTTTGAATATGCACATTCTAACATTTGATCACTCTTTCAATACAGCACAACTCTTTTTATTGCATTGATCTTTGTTATTTATATACATTTATCAATATCTACATGCATACATGTACAAATTGTTTGCTTTCAAGTTCCATTTATTTTTCTTCTCCTTCTTTATCCTCCTCAATAATTTCCTCAACTTCTTCATCTTCTTCTTTTTCTTCATCTTCTTCTTTTTCTTCATATGTTAATGTTTCATACTTTTCATTTTCTCTTCTTTTAAAAAGCTTGATCCTTTTCCTAGCAATCAAGTCTTTTAGCTTTGTTCCATCTAACTCTTTGAGTGAGTATGTGCCATTATTAAACACCTTACATACGACGTAAGGTCTAAACCACCTCTTTACTAATTTACGCAGGGCTTCATATTGCGTGTCTACCAAGCTATCCTAGGCAAGCACCCAATCACCTTCATTTAACTTTTTGGGCCTCAATCTATGGGATTTGTCAAATGGTATCTTATTATTTTCTCTTGATGCTCTAAGTTTGATTGTAGCTTCTTCTATTATGTTCCTTTCCTTTTCCATCTGAAGGATTTGTATTGCTCGAAGATCATCTCTTGACATCTCATCTTCCTAGGGTAATGAGTTCCATGCTAGAGCATGTGACTCTGTTGATAATATAGGTTTCTGAAAATACATTAGTTTTGCTCGCATGCATCTAGTAGTCCTTGTGCATGCCATCTTATCTTCCCATAGGGAAAAGGGAAGATACTTTGGCCAATTCTTGATTTTTCCTTTACAAGCTTTAGCCAAGGCTATAATAATAGGAGGATGTCCACGTTCGATTTTTCCATTGGGTTCAAGATTGTATCTTATGGTGAGTGATAGCCGAATACCATATTTTTCAAAGAAATCCTTTGCTTCCTAAGCATCAAGTTCACTTATGTCAGGAACTACCTTTTCAACATAACCAACTCTCCTAAATACATCCTCTAGTAGAAACTTACATACATTACTTGTGGCTTTTGTTCTTAGAGCTCTCCCTTCAACATGATTTGTCAAATCTTCTCTTGTGATTACAATATATTGCATCTCCTATATCGCTAAAGGCTTGTGACCAAATTAACAACCCATTTATAATGGATGTTTAAATGGATACATTGGATGAAATTCATCCCTATGTTTTACATTAGAGAAGACCTGACTTACATGTGGCTATATAATTCTGAACATCTACATACATTCCAAGCCACCAATGCCTTGTGTTTATCTTCTCGTATGCTCCTTGAAAGCCTTTGTGCCCGGCCCATAATGAACTATGCATCTCACATATATTTTTCTCTTTTGTTTCATTACAACCTACAACCCGCTGAGGAATTTTTCTCATCCCACGTTTATGTCTCTAGAGTAAACCATCTTTGAAGAAATAATTATTTGATTTTCTTTGAACGTTCCTAAACCTTTCTTTATTCGACCTTAGATCAGGAGACATGGTACTTAAATATTTCCCGATCTCTTTCCACTCGCTTTCATATTCACTCTTGTAAAATCTCTCTGTAAATCCCATTTGAATCTCGAAGTATTCTCATTCCATTCTTATTTTCTTTTCCACTTCCTAAACTCTTTTGTTTTCTTCTTCTTGAAGATTTGATATTAGCTTCTGACTTCTCAATGTGATGAGTAAGCTCATTTTTGTTTAGTCTTACACATGATTCATCGAGACTAGAGGTATGTACATGTGAAGCATAAAAGTCTGAGCCTATACCATCATCATTTGAGGTCATCAAATCTTCATCTTCATATATAGCTCATGACAACATATTAACCACTAAATTATTTCTCCCAACTATATGGACAAACTCAGGGTTTAGCGACTTGATATATGCTATCCATATTAGCATAGCGATGTCTGCAGTGGAAGAATTCACGATCATTCCTAATAACGGCAAGCAATATGTTTCCACTACTACATTCACTCCAATTTAAGTACTCTTTGTCACTTCTCAATGTACTCACTATTCCCCAAAGTTCTCGTTTGATCTCGGGGTAGCCTCTTTAGTGAGCATCAATCACCTTGGCTCCAAATCAAATGGCATATCTTTTTCTCTCGTTATCTTCCTAGCCAATTGCCCATACTATGCATATTGGGCTTGTATCTATAGTGATATAAATTGGTTTGTTGTCACTGTAATCAGCTTTTCTAAGTAGTGGAGCCTCTAAGAGTGCCTTTTTCAATTTCCTCATAGTTTGACTATGGATTTCCTTCTACTAAAATCTTTGCCCCTTTCGTAGGAGTTGATTTTGTACCTCTTCCAGTCGACTAAGAATGGACTCCCAATTAGAACATCATCAATGAATGGCATGGTGAGGTGTGGAATAAAATCCCCAAGTACGTTATGCATACCATTCATCATATGTGCCACTAAGTTTGTGGCTCCTTGTGGCAAGGTATAGATACACACAAGTCCAAGTGGCATCCTTATAGTCGTCAAGTCAAAACTCTTGAGAGATAAATGGAATTGTTTGTAACCAGAATGCAAGTCTTCCATTGAGTAAATAGATCTCCGTGAGAAATCTTTCACATATTCATCTACCATGGGTCTAGTTCCCATATTCCTAATCATCAGTTTATTAACTCGTTGTAGACCCTAAATAAACCTCAATGATGGAAATGATAAACCAACAATTAGAATAGGGACCACTTGATGGCATAAGAATCCACATTCTAATTTTTTCATTCAACAAGTCGATTAGCTTTGAAATATGGGCTTTCGGTACCAGAACTGGTCGAAGATTCCATGGCCTACACACCCACTTTCTTGGGAATCAAAGGAAAAATCTTCCCCACGTCTAAACATCATTTGGGAGAATGCAAACATCTCGTTTTCATTGAGGAATTTATCTTTCCCTAATTTAATTTTTTGAAGAGTTTCTTTATCGAATTCATGACCTATCTTTCTCTTGTCCCTGAGTGGCGATTGATTCTTTGCTCCATCCATAAGTTGATTGCTATTATTGGGAAGCGGAATCACAACTGGTTTAATCTTTTTATCAATTGTTTTATACTTTGTTTCAACAAAAACCTCTTTTTCCTTTTTATCGTGCTCAAATTTTGCTATTTCCTTGTACATGGAAGTAGAGTGGACATGAATCACATAGTCACTTCTCCTTCCGCCAATCATCTCTTGTAAGTCAAAAAATGTATCATCAAAACAGATCTCATCAAAAACCCTAGATATTTCTTTGTCAAAATCAAGTACTCTACATCCATAGAATTCCTTTGAAGATCTGTTATATATTGTTTTTCCCATTTCTTTAATTTTGCAAAAACATGAAACTGGAAAGAACTAGTCGAAGAAAGTTCTATAAAACTTGTTATGAACATATTTACATTTGGGAATCTTTCATTGTCTAATCTTTCATAGTCCCAAATTATGAAAGCTTCCTTCAAAAACTTTGTTTATCAAGTTCTTCAAGAATAGGTCTTGTTCTGAGAGAAGTCCTATTCCTAATGTGATCCACACAAACTGTCATGAATTGAATTGTGTTCTTGCCATCTTTGCTTCCGATTCACGGATAAGCTGAGCCATCTTCCAAAACTCTTGTTTCCATTCTAAGAGTGGTAATATGTGGTTTCCCTAATATCAATGAGTAACTAGAATGATCTTGAATGAAGACATTTTGGTACTCACTTACATCACCAATCATGACCAGTACTTGTGGACATGCCCCGAAAAGCTCTCTCGGCATTGTGTTAGCGCTCAGATTCTCCATCTCGGCTACATGTCAATCGTTCATTTTCCCTTCATATAGAGGTCTTTAGATATTAGATTAATTTCAGATCCATGGTCAATAAGAGCAACCACCCGTACTGATCTTGTCCAACCTAACTAATGTCTTCATCATGGCTTGAGCCCAATGATCTCTAGTATAGTGACTTGAAGGAAATTTCTTCTTGAGAGCTTCTTTCCAAATACATTTTCTCATGTGTACACGAATGCACATTAGTTTCAATTTATTCGAATAAATTTTTATCTTCTTGTGCTTGTGCTTGTGCTTGTGAGACTTGAACAGGTGAGTCCTCATCCATCCTCTCAAATTCGTGAGTGTTAGCTATCAGTTGTTGTTTCCTTCTTTCATTCTCAAGTCTATAATCACTCATCTTGTTAAGGGTGTATGTCAAATATTCTTTGATACCAAATGTTGGAAGTGGGGTGAGCCTCAATAATAATAAATCACAAGTTTAAAAGATCTTCCAACACATGAACCTTAGCATATGCATCTTAATACTCAAAAAGATAAAGAGTGAGAAATAGAGAGAGAATACACAAGATTTTCAAAGTGCATGGTAAGCTAAGATGATCACCTACACTAACTTATATTCCAATGTCAAAATGCAATGTGTGACTATGATACAAACTAACAATATCTAAATCTAGGCAAAAATAGGAACTAGACAAAAGAAATTGTGTGCCTAAGAGGTATGAAGATTGTGTGTGTGTGTGTGTGTGTGGAGAATATGAATAGTTTAGAACTGTTTTGCAACAAACCAAATTTTGATTATCCCTAAATCAAAAACTAATGAATGAACAAGTGAGGACAGATGTAGACTTGTTATGTTGGCTGAAACAAACTTCTCCAAATACCTCTAGATGTAGAGCACAACTCCTCCAAGAGTATAAGAACTCCTCCTCTAGTTGATCACCTCCAAACTTGTCTCAATCTTGCATTGATTACTTGAGTTGATTGATTATTAAACAATGAGAAATTTCTCTTTATATATCTTTAGAGCTTATCGAAAAGCTACTCCGCAAAAAACAAATGAGTTGATTGATTATTAAACAATGAGCAATTTCTCTTTATATATCTTTAGAGCTTATTGAAATGCTACTCTACAAAAAACACTCACGAAAAAGACAACGCTCGAGCGATAAGGCATTGATGATTGAAATCCAATTTTTTATTTTCACAAAAACAAAAAACACCACGTGATCTACCCCTACACCTCATAGGATTGGTGGATTTTTCAGGAGGCTTTTTTCCTACCCAAGTCGCCTATGCGATTTTGTTGTAGAAGGTACTCTAAAACAATGCTTATTATTGATGTTACTTGGATTATTTGACATTTCCTCCAATAGATGTGTTCCCTAAGTTTGACAGTCAAAGTGCAACCATTGATGTGAAGAATATACATGAGGATTATTTTACTAACCAATTTCGATGGGGCTTACATGATGATGTCAATAACCTCACATTAGCCATGCCCAAGTTGGATAACATTCGGGTCAGGCGACTTACACCAAAGGAAAGAAAACATCGATAGGATAATCGATTATGATTCTTTTGTGGAGACCATGATCACATGGTATTCAAATGTCCTAAGAAGAAGAAGAAACAACTTAGGTTCAAGAGTTCCACAATCACCATCCCACATCAAGAGGACCATCAACAGATTCAAAAGAGGAATACACTCCATTGTGAGAATCATAACCTTGATTTTGTACCTAGATAGACTACAAACCCTTTCTATTTTCACAATGGATATCCATCATCCTCATGTTTGAGTATCACATGTCAAGAACTCTACAAAGACCAACAGCTATGATGATTCAAGTTCTATAATATTTTAGATTCACATAACCGCTCATTGTGAAACTCTTCGCTTGAGGAGGAGGTGATGTCATGGACAAGAAACCATCTTGAACCTGAGATTCCATGTGACTTTCTATATCTCATATTTTGTTTTGCAATTTGGAGAAAAAAATGCTTCCATTGCATCTCTCAAACATGCTAAAACCCTAAGATCGACTATCTACATATTGGATTTTAACACACAGAGGTCTTGTTTTGAATTGATGATATCATCCATGACATCATTAATTTCTAACTACCATTGATGGGCCACCCTTGAAAACCTATATAAGAAGGGGTTGGCCACATACATTCTCAGTCTTATCGATACTATTCTTTGGAGCTCAAGGAGTCATGATCACCAAATAAGTGCTCTCCAAGTTCCAATTCGAGTTCTAGTCTTGTCCTTTGTTCTATTCATATATAATCTTGTATCCCACACATTTTGTATTTTCACGTTTGTTGGAGTTTAAGGTCTGTGGAAGCATGCCGATAGCACAAGGAAGAAGAAGAAGCTTAGCGCACAACACACAATACTAAATGTATTACCAAGAGAAAGTACAAAGATAAGTGGCCCATTATGGCTATAGGCACATATACAAGACAGGGAAAAAAGATCTCCTAAAGAGGGAAAAAAGTGCCCCGATGGTCCTAATGTGTTCACACACATCACTACCGAAATATATCAACAAATCCCCCCTGGGATTGATGCAGTGAACAAGGAGCTGGCACTCATGTATAAGGAAGTGCCAAGCTATGTGGAATCAATCCACAAAAGGAAGTAAGCCCAAAGCTTTGTGAAAAGCTTCAAACTTCTCCCTAAGCAAAGCCTTTGTGAAAAGGTCTGCAATGTTCTCTTTTGTGGGCACATATGCCAAACTAATCTCTCCAACAGAGAAGCTCTCCCTCACATAATGATAGTGCACCTCAATGTGCTTAGTGCGAGCATGGAGCACAGGGTTCCTCACAATTTTCAATGCTCTCTAACTATCAGTGAAGATGGTGGTGGCAGAAGAGTGACCTCAGCCACACACACTCAATAGACGTTGTGAAAGTTGCCCTATATTCAGTCTCACAAGATATGCATGAGCTACCAAGCATGAAGCAGCCACTAGTGGACACAATAGTGTTATAGCAACCAACCCAATCAAAATCAGAAAAAGCTTGTAAATATGGTTGTAGTGATCCCCCTTGGGATAAAACAATCCAAGTAGCCGAGTACCATTCAAGTAGTGAATGATGTGCTTAACCATTTGCCAATGCTTGACACTTGGGCAATGCATAAACTTGCTCATCTATGAGATAGCAAAGTAAATATCTAGCGGAGTAATGCATAAGTAAATCAAGCATCGAACAGCCTAGTGATAGAGAACAACATCAATTGCATCTCCAGCATCATGAAGACTCAATTGTAAACCTATCTCCATACGAGTGGCAATAGGTTTGCAGTCTTCAAGGCCAAAACATTGCAATAATATGTCAATGTATATTGTTGGAAACAAATAAATTCCACCATCAACTTGCATAAATTGAAATAATGATGCAAATGCCCCAAATCTGACATCTCAAATGATGCATGCAAATCAGCTTTAAAATCAGCAATATGCTTCTCATGAGGACCAGTGAGTAGCATGTCATCAACATAGACAACAATGATCTGAAGCACATCATTTTCACACTTAACATATAAGGTGCTCTTAGTTGAATTGTTCTCGAAACCATGTGCAATCAAGTAGGCATGTATCATTTCATACCAAGCATGTGATGCTTGCTTCAAACCATATAATTCATTTTTCAACGTGCACACTTTGTTTTCTTGCCCTTTCTACACAAAGCCATAGGGTTGAAAAACATAAAATTCTTCATGTAAATCCCCATTTAGAAATGTAGTTTTAATGTCCAACTAATGTATGTTCCAACCATGATGAGTTGAAAGTGCACAAATGCTATGAACAATAATCATTCATCATCTAGGAGCAGGTCTCCTCAAAATCAACACCTCTTTCTTGAGCATAACCCTTTGCATGGAGCCTAGCATTATACCTATCAATGGTTCCATCAAGCTTATGCTTTAGCTTATGTACCCACTTAGTGCCAATGGCCTTCTTGCGAGTAGGCAAGTCACATAAAGACTAGGTACCATTGTGCAAAATAGCATCATATTCTGATTGCATAGCATCCATCCAATTTTTTGAATTTTGTGCTTCATCATATGAAACAAGCTCATTCTCATCACAAAGACTAGAGGCAACCATATCATAGCAATTTGATGCAAAAGAAGAAATATAAGAGCCTAAATGAGTACGATATGACAAAATTGCATCTAATTTGTTATCTCACAAAATATACACAACCATTTAAGCATACTTTTTTGCCTCCTCAATATCAGTCCTCTCATCAACAAGTGCATCATGTAGATCTCCATGAGAAATGGAATGATCTGCATCATCACATGAAACCTGTAAAGGTTGCAAAATTGCCTCATTTGGACCAGCACTAGACTATCCACCTATAAAAAGAGGTAGCAAAGTGTCATACACATCTTTGGAGCTAACAAATGTCTCCTTATTACATGAAAGTAATGGCTGAATAGCATCTTCCAGAAAAACAACATCACAGCTAACCAAAATGCATTTATTCTATCGGATGATACTAATGATAGCCTTTGCTTTCATAATTATACCCAAAAAAAATACATTTCACTGCTTTATCATCCATTTTCCTATGTTGTTGTTCAAGCACTAATGCATATGGTAGACAACAAAAGACACAAAGGTGAGCAATGGATGGATTGCAACCATGCCAAGCCTCATATGGAGTGATTGACTACAATGCTCAATGTAATAAAGGATAATAAACACTTTCTACCAAGATTATAGTCAAATGAAGACTTACAAGAAGATCTACAAAACGAGATATATTTCTCATGGAACAGGCACCTACAACATGAGATATAGATGAAACAAAATCTTAGTCAAAGTGAAAACTTTAGCTAGCAAGGGGCTAGCTTAGCTAGGAGGTAGCTTAGACTTGGAGTATACACTGCTAATGAGAGCCTAAAAGTGGACAAATGAATGAACAAGATGGCCATGACTTTCTTCCAACATATTCCTTATATAAAGCTCCAAAAGTTGGTGTTACTCAAATGATGCCTCCAAAATCCACCACTTTTCTCAATCAACATACATGGAATCTTGAGTTGAAAAACTCATGGAAAAGTGGTTATAGACTTTACCAAAAAGTGAAATGATGTGGCACTTGAGTTAATCCTTGGTTCACACACTTCAGCTTGTACATTTCTAACACTCCCCCACAAGCTCAAGTGTTAGTCTCCATTAATCTCCTTCATGTTTAGGTTGATCTTAAACTTCTCCAACTTGCTTGCATCCATGAATTTTTTCATGATATCTACTAATTTCTCCTTTTTGTTGATGTCCACTTCCTCTGTTGGTATCTTTACTTTGATGAAGTGATAATGTATCTCTATGTGCTTGCTTTTTGCATGGAAAATAGGGTTACTTGCTAGATGAATGTTTGATATGTTATCTCCAAATATAGTAAACCCTTTGACCTCCATATCCAAGTCCTTGAAGAGCTTCTTGAGCCACATGACTCACATGTAGCAAGTGCTAAGGCTCTATACTCAGCCTCAATAGCTGATAATGCAATTGTAGGTTGCTTCTTGGACATCCATGGAATGACTCTTTGACCTAGCATGAAGACATAGCCAGTTGTGCTCCTTCTGTCCTCCTTTCAATTAGTCCAATCAGCATCACTAAAGCCTTGAGGTTGTAATCCATCTCGAGAAGGGTAGTAAAACCCTTGGTTGATAGTGTGCTTGATGTACCTAAGCACTCTCTTGGCTACATTCATATGAACATCATTTGATGAATTCATAAATTGAGAAAGGACTCCTACAACATAACACAAGTTAGATCTTGTGATTCTAGCATAATTAAGGCTTCTAATTATCTTTCTATATGCTGAAATATCTTGAATAGCTTGACCTTCACTTGCACGTAGCTTAGTGTTTGGATCAAGAGGCTGTGTTAGTGGCTTACATCCACTCATACCATATTTATAAAGTGCATCTAGCAAGTATTTCCTTTGAGTTAGGTAAACACCATTTTCTACATAAATAACTTCAATTCCAATAAAATATTTAAGAACTCCAAGATTTGAAGCTTAACCTTTATCCATTTGATACCTAGATCATCACTTCCTGTTATATTCAAGTCATCCACATATATGCATATGTAGACAACTAGTCATCCTTCCCTCTTGAGGTATAGAGAGGGACCTGCATCACTTGCCTTGTATCCACACTTGCATAGGTACACGATAAGCCTTTGATTCCATGCACTGGGATCTTGCTTTAAACCATATAATGCATTTTTAATTTTACAAATAAACTTTGAATATTTAGGGTTTCAAACCTTAATGGTTGAATCATGTAGATTGTCTCTTGCAAATCACCACTAAGAAAAGCATTCTTTACATCCAATTGATATATTGGCCACCTCCTAGATGTGGAAACCCCAATGATTGCCCTAATTTTGGTCATCTTTGCAATTAAGCTGAATGTTTCTTCATAGTAAATACCATAGGATTGAGCAAATCCCTTTGCCAAAAGCCTTGTTTTGTACCTAGCAATTGAGCCATTGAAATTTCTATTCACTTTTTAGACCCACTTGTTGCCAATTAACATATTCCTAGTCTTTGCTTTAGCCATGGGCTCCCAAGAAAATTCAAGGCCTCTTCTTGATGTCCTCAATGCTCAAATTTTGAGCTCTAATACCACTTATGGAGTATATCCACTCTTAGTTGGAGTAGAAGAATGATAGGCCCTTCCTAAGACCAAACACTTCACTACCACAGTCAACCAAAAATTGAATTGCTCTCTCAAAGAAAGGAATGAACCTACAAAAATTTGCACACTCTCAATAGACCCTTTAAGCTTTCCAACATACTATAGATCCTTCAATTTGGAAAATGTGACCTTTTTCAATCTCCTTGCACAACATAGGCCAGAAACTACCCAAACAGGTAGCTTCTACATATGTGTACCTCTTCACATACATATATATATGGAAATGTGTAGAGTTAGAATAGAGAGCTTTCAAGCTCAATGTAATCAAGGAGAATAAAAACTTGCTACTAATGTTATATTAAAATGAAAGCTTACAACAAGAGCTACAAATTGAGCTATCTTGCTCATGAAATAGACACCTATACAATGAGATATAAATAAGACAAGATCTCTAGAAAAGTGAAAATTTCAGCTAGGAAGGGGCTAGATCAGCTACAGGGCAGCTTAGACCTAGAGTATAAACTTCTAATAAGAGCCTAAAATTGAACAAATGAATGAAGAGGATGTCCATGACTTTATTCCAAGCTATTCCTTATATATGCTCCACAAGTTAGTGTAGAATTTGAATTCAAATCATGCCCTCCGAAACCCCCACTTTTCTCAATGAAGGTAGATGGAATCTTGAGCTGGAAAAATCATACAAAAGTGGTTGTAGACATTACCAAAAAGTGAAAGTATGTGGCACTCGAGTTAAGCCTTGGTTCACACACACTTGAGCTTGAAACTTTCTAACAAATTTGTCACTCTAGGACAATGGTGCGTACCAACATCAAGGAGCTTTGAATCCATGGGATTTGAGGATGATGTGGTGATCATGATGGAGTGATATGAATGAAGGTGAAGGTGAGAAGCATGGAAGATGCACAGACACATACACGCAGACACACATACAAGGAAGAGCCAAAGACATGAGCAATTGAGTTGTATTGGTCTCAGCTAAAAACAATTCTCAATCACTACAGAAGATATCTCGCCTCACATGTCCAACCCCAAAAATGAGCTTTCTAGCTCTATTTATAGTTTTAACTAACTTTGGATGGTTTCAGACACAATATCTAGCATAGTTAAAAAATATGTCCTAGAGCTGATTCGAGGGGTCTAACGAGCTCCAAAAAATATGAAAATCGATATGTGGGTTCTACATAAGTTCTCAAGCTTGAGAACTTCGTGGCTTGCAAAAATGGGGCATATCTTTACAAAATTGGGCTTTTATGGTTTTCTATGTACAAGGATAGTGATGAATATCACTATTTTAAACTTGAATAGTATGAATTATTAATATTTGTCTTCCTATCAGATTCACACACCTTGATTTACATTCCCCCTCATCTTCTATGACCGCTCCCTCCTAGTTGGCCTTGGCCTTGGGTGCCAAAACTCCCCTCCCTCTAGCATTTGTTATCCCCAATAGACCCTTGTGGTAGAGAGTGGTCAATATACTATTGTAAAATGTCTATGGCCAAGGATTGCTCTACTAGCCGGATGTCCTTTGCTTGATTTGCTTCATGTTTGGGGCATTTGATGGCAACCAATGTGTCTTGTTGTAGTATTCAATAATGCGTTGAATGTTTTTGTGTGTCACAAGAAAAAAGATGTAGTAAATGGGTGGGCTTTGAAATAAACACCTTTGAGTGGTATCCCAAAAAGGTTTAAAATATTTCTATGAAGATTTTTTTGTAGTCGTTCGAAAAGTATGAATTTTGCAATGCCATGCATAACATACATATAGGGAGCGTTTTGTGCGAATGCAATAGAATAAGTCCAAATTTCCTTGCTACAATCCTCGCATCGAGAGATGTGGCACTTTGACCTTTTTAAAGACTTTGAATGTGGTTTGCATCATGTCAAATATCTTAAGTAGCATGCATGCTACAACATTGAGCATCTTCTGTAAATAGGGTAACCAATGTCTGATGGTGGCCATCATATAAGCTATTGTAGGGATTGTAAGGGGCCCTTGGGATGGTGCGAGATAAGGGTAACTTGGCCAGTCTTGGCGCCTTTTATCATTTTTCACTTTGATAGAAAAGGTTTTCCATATACATTTCTGAGGCATTAGACTATAGCAAGGATCATATAGAATGTGGAGAGGTGCCTTTATCCATCATCTTTGAGTAATCTGGCAACAACTATGCCCTCCAATTAGGTTGAAAAATTCTTCCATGCATGATTTTGGAGGGAGATATGTATGCTCACATAGTGTTGCAAATGTGGATAGTTGACCTGTGATGCATTTGATTCTTGCATGATATTCAGCCAAAATAATGCTATTGATCTACAACATGCATAATGGACCT
Source organism: Ceratopteris richardii (assembly GCA_020310875.1). Classification (NCBI taxonomy): domain Eukaryota; kingdom Viridiplantae; phylum Streptophyta; class Polypodiopsida; order Polypodiales; family Pteridaceae; genus Ceratopteris; species Ceratopteris richardii. Next base: position 59,318,936 of record CM035424.1, on the reverse strand, counting down.
ATTCTCTCGAGATTGATCTTCTTGTAATAGAACAGAGACTAATTCCTCAAATGTTAAGGCATTTGGATTGCCTTTCATCACCAAACAAAGAGTAGAAGCAAAACTTTCGTATAAATCGAGAAGACCATTCAGAACAATCTGCACAAGTGAATTTTCAAGCAAGACTTCATCAGTAGAAATTAATTGTTCCTTCACGTCTTTGATCTTTGTTAGAAAATTGTCCATAGAATCACCTTCATTCAGATGCTCACTCTCCAACTATTTTCGGAGGTAAGGAACATGAGCCTCATTCCTAGCTTGGTACAATGTGGTAAGTGTATCCCTAGCATCCTTAGCTGTCCTGCAAGAGCAAATGTGAGGAATAATGCCATGTTTGACAGACAAGGCTATCAATGCATGTGCATGAGCATCTCTGCCATCCCAACAAATTTGCTCTGTATTAGGTGGAGAAGAAACCACACCATGAATGGGAATCTATAGAATATCACCATCTTTGATGCCATCTACATCAGCTTCAGTACTTGTATTTGTAGGTGTAATGGGACACCCTACACAATATTCCACGGTCCTTTTGCAACCAATACATGGCACATCATATAAGCCCATAATGGGTAATTGGTACCATCCAACTTATCCTCAACGGCCAACATGGGGAATACATCACTCCTTTCAGCCATGGCCACTAACTAAAATACCTTGATGCAGAAAAATGATTGTATCTGAAAAAGTTGAACATAACTACCTTGACAAGTTTCACTAAACCTGTAGTAGACTTTGAGGTGCTTATACTGACGAACCAAAACATGTATGTATATTTGGAATAAAAATTTGAAATTGCCTGCATAAGTGCTATGATAGTGCATTTGGAATCCGAAACGAGCTCAGATTGCGATTTTGGCACCACAAAGTGAAGATGTTTTAATTAGCTTGAGTATGCTCACCAAATTTTGTGTGATTCTGAGATTGTAACTAGAGAGGTGTCGATGATGCCCTAGATGAAGCAATGACCTACTCTCATACCAATTGTTGGAGTTTGAGGTCTATGGAAGCATGCAAAAAGCACAAGGAAGAAGAAGAAGCTTGGAGCACAACACACAATACTGAATGTATTACGATTAGAATGTACAAAAATAAGTAACCCATTAGGGAAATAGGCGTATATACAAGCCGGGGGAAAAAACCTCCTAGAGAGGGTAAAAATTGTCCTGGCGGTCCTAGTGTGTTCACACATATCACTAGCTAAATATATCAATAGGATTGCCCTCTATGAAGACTTCAGGAGTAAGAAAGGTACATGCAAATGATGCAAGGAGAAGTGACCCAGCACCAAGAAGATCTGGAAGGATGCAAAATTCAGTGCAATGATTGATATATGACAATTACAAAGCTCGTCATTGTGCCTACCTGACAAAGGTAATACAAGATGTTGAACCCTCTTTTTTTGAAGATGCAATTGCGAATGCAAATTGGGAGAAATTCATGGATGAGGAGATGGCTGCACTTTATGAAAATGAAACATGGAAGCTAGTTCCATTCCCACAAGGAAAGAAACCCATAGGTTGTGAGTGGGTTTACAAGGTAAAGCACAATGTTGATGGTAGCATAAGCAAGTAAAAACGTAGTTGGTGGCAAAAGGATATGCATAGAAATATGGCATTGATTTTGAGGAAAAGTTCAACCTGTAGCTAGAATGTCTATTGTTAGAACACATGTTGCATTAGCTACAAAAAAAGGATGGACTTTGCATCAGATGGATGTGAGGAATGCTTTCCTACATGGTGAGTTACAGGAAGAATGGACCAACCACAAAGATATGAAGATTCAAAGCACCCAAAATATGTTTTTAGGCCGCAAAAGGATTTGTAGGGGCTTAAACAAGCCCCTTGTGCTTGGCATGCAAGGATTGTTGGCTACTTAACCACCATTGGATTTTCTATGTGTGATAGAGATCATTCATTATATGCAAGGAAGGGTGGTGATGGCATCATGATTATGGATATTTATGTTGATGACTTAATTGTAGGTGGTATTACCAAAGAAAGCATTAAAGAGGTAAAGAAAATCCTTATGTAGAAATTCGACATGAAAAATCTTAGTGTACTACACTATTTTTTAGGCATTGAGTTTATACATACAGAAACAAGGATATGGATGTTGCAAAGGCAATATGCCTTGAGCATGTTGCAAATGTATGTATGGTTAATTGCAAGCCAACTTCTATGCCATTAGATCAGAATTTGAAGTTGGATACTATATCAAGTGAAGCATTGGAAAATGCTATAATGTACAGGAAAATTGTGGGAAGTTTGATATATCTCACAATTACAAGGCCTAATCTAAGCTACACTATTGGACTTGAAAGTTAATTTATGCAGGTTCCCAAGAAACCACACTTAGATGCCTTGAGACACACTCTATGATATGTGAGTGCTACTTTGGATTATGCATTGTCTTATAAAGTTGGTGCAGAATTGCAAGTTCACAGATACACCAATGCAATTTAGGGTGGTAGTATTCTAGATAGAAGATCTACTAGTGGCTTTCTATTCTCACTTAGAAGTGCAGCTATTATGTGTATGTGAGGATAAATGATCAGGATGCTGACATTTTTAGTAAAGCACTTGGATCAGAGAAGTTGAAAAAGTTTCAGAAGATGCAGGGATTACAACCATAGACACTTGTTCTTAATGCCACTAAGATATTCGAAAATCATTATGACTGCTTCCCAATGCTTCTTGCTGGGATTAGACATATATTTGCTCTCAACTCCCACTACAAATGCAACGTATAGTCTTGTAGCTACCATAACATACATGCAACTGCCAACAATAGATTGATAAGAAATTTTGGTCATGAAGTCCTTTTTCTCATCTAATTTGGGTCAATCATCCTTCTTCAATTTCACATATGTGGGTAACGCCTTGCCACCTTGCATATTGAACCTATTAAGTACATTGGATATGCATTTTTTACTCCTATCATGATTAATGTGCATGCCAAGAATATGTTTGGCATCCCCCAAATCCTTCATATCAAATGTCTCACTCAATTTCTTTTTGAGAAGAGACAAATCACAAGAGGACCTCCTAACAATCAACATATCATCGACATAAAGTATCAAGCATATCAAGTTATCATCTAAGCATCTCTTTCTATAGAGATAATGATCCTCATTGCTTAGCCTTGAGACCTCATAAAAGAATCCAACTTTTGGTACCATTGACTAGGGGACTGTTTAAGTCCATATAAGCTTTTCTTCAGTTTACAAACTAGACTTTCTCTGCTAGGAACTACATAACCCTCTAGTTGATCCTTATAGATCTCATATGTAAAATCTCCATGCAAGAAAGCAATTTTTCACATCCATTTGGACTATCTCTAAGTCCTCCATTGCACTGAATCCAAGCAACATGTGCAGTGTATTCATCTTGACTACTCGAGAGAAGATTTCCTTGAAGTCAATGCTATGTTCTTCCTTAAAACCCTTTGCAACAAGTCGTGCTTTATACTTTGGAGAAGCACTATCTCATGTGAATTTCAACATATATACCCATTGACATAGTAAAGCTTTCTTTCCCTTTGGAAAAGGTACTAAATCCCAAGTACCATTCTTGTGAATGGAATCCAATTTGCTCCTCATTGCATGCTCCCACTTGCCATGATCCTCTCTCTGCATAACCTCTTTTTAGCAAGAAGTCTCACCAACATCGATTAGCATAAAAAAATCCAAACTTGGAACATATCTATGAGGTGGATGTGAGACGCATGTAGAGTGTCTCAATGGTTGCTAAACAAGAGCATTTGTAGGCTGATCTAATTGGAAATTCAATTGAACATCCCTACGTAAGCATTTGTATGCATGCTAACTAAAGGACTAGTATCGTGAAACACCACTCTCCTCACCTCAACCTCCTTATTTGGTTCTTTATGCATCTTAGACTCATTGAAAATTACATCACTACTTCTGATCACTAACCGCATTTTAGGATCCCATAAGCGATATCCATATTTTTCATCTCAACCATATCCAAGAAAAATGCATTTCTTTGACTTAAGGTCCAGCTTTTGTCTAAGATTCTTGGGTATGTGAACATATGCTTGTCACCCAAAAACTCATAGAAGATCATAACATGGTGGCTTTCCAAGGTTAATCACATGAAATGTAGTCAATATTGCTTCTCTCTAAAATCCTTGTGAAAGGTTTTCATGGTGCAACATAGAAACTACTCTATCCTAAATAGTTAACAAAAAAGGCTGAATTCATGTGAGATAGATATACTCACCATCATTATCTGAATGCAAATCCTTGAGCTCATATCCTTTTTCAATCTCAACTGAAGCAAACCATTTTCTAAAGGTAGGGAACACCTCTTTGATTTAATAGGATCTATCCATACTTTTCTATTCATCATCTATTAAAGTGACAAAGTAAAGAGAACCACCTAATGACCTTGTGGGCATAGGAGAACACAATCTCTATGAATGAGATCTAAAGGTTGAATGGTAGAGTCAATGTGCATCTTATGCATAAGCCTAGTTTTCTTTCCATATTGACAATGCTCATAAAATGAAAACAAAAATCAAAGAAAGATAACACAAGTAAGTAGCCAAAATAGGAAAGATTTTCCATTCCACAATGAGATATGTAGCCCAAATGTTCATGCCAAATACAAGCCATAGGATGTTCAATAACAACTAACTGGTGTTCTTTTTATAATACCAACTTTGCTTCCTTTTGCAATAGCCATATTGCCCCTCTAATATGTGAAAGGACTCATAACCAAGGTCATCAAGTTGACCAATTGACATCAAACTATGTGATAATTGATGTACATGGTGTACATTATGTAGAGTAAATTTTGAACTATCAATGAACTCAACAACGAAGTATCAAAATCTTGAAGCCACATGTGGGAAAGAGAACCAACCATATGAGCTTTAGTGGGCATAGTATTGTAAAGTCTCAACCATGCAAAAGGACTCATCCACAAGTTTTGCAAAAACAAAACAATAAGACCCAAAGTCATGGAATCAAGTTAGAAGATCCACCAAACTCAAACAAATTCAAATATCATCAATCACCCACCAAAAGTGAACCTACATTGATTGGTGCGTGGTTAGCTAGATTGTAGGAAAAGTAAAACTCTATATAAGCACCATCCTGCCTTTGTTTCTTGTGTTGTATGCATTCCACAAAGTTTCCCACTTACTATAGTGAAGTCCTAAACTCCATCATGCAACCCCTTGTTTGCTTCACTCATTTTCTCATGATTTTGATCCTCTCTATCTAGAGGTGTAGTGAGGCTTTTCCAAATATGATTGTACCAGATTGTAAAGCATTTTTTTATTCTCTCATTGTACTCAATTTCATTGATTTCAAGCTTCACTTCATCTCTCATATAGTTCCCCAACATGTGCCAAGGTTTCAAGCTCTTTGTCTGAGTGAGTTGCCCCATCAATGGTATCAGAGCATTTTGGAGGTTTGGAGACATCATATTGAAGAATTGAAGGCATCAAGACAACTCGTGGAAGCACAAGGAGGACTTATCAAAGGAAGAAAATGTCAAAAGTGGGCTACATCAATCAAGATCTCAACTAGTCAAAGTTTAACTAGGCAGAAGCTATCAAAAGGTAAAACCCACACCTTATAAAGGATACAGACACTTGAGGAGAAGCTAGAGGATCATCTTAAAGCTCAGTATGGCTGCTTATAATGCACAAATAGAGAAGTTAGAGAAAGGCAATTATCAACCATGGAAATTTAGAGTTAGCAACTACATTATGGGCAAAGGGTCGTGGGGAGTAGTGAGTGACACAAATCCAATGCCTCGTGTACATGAGCCACCACTTCAAGTGCAGGTCAAGACACTTAATGAATGGTTAGAATGGGATAGGAGTGCATATTCATTCTATCCCAACATATAAGCAATAGAAAGATAGGGCATATACAAGACTTGGACACATCCAAGAAGGTTTGGGAGACCTTGGAGAGATTGTACTCTTTATCAACCAAGGCAAGGAAGATTTAGCTCAAGAATAAGCTAAATTATGTTAGGAAAGCACCAAGCACTAACATAAATGAGTAAATTTTCAAGGTTATGGAGCTTGCAGATGCCCTAGGCTCAATTGGGAGCCCAATCAAAGATGATGATCTTGTTGCACACATTTTTAATGGCTTGAGTGAGGATGAGAGGTGGAAAGTATTCACCACATCAGTTTATGCGAGGGATTCCCTACTAGAATTTGATCAATTAGTCACATTGATGGTGACCAAGGAGATGAACCAAGGAGGTTCACAATCAAAGGGCAGTGAAGCCCAAGTTTTCTACATAGGTAGAGGCAAAGACAAAAGAGGTGAAAAAAACTCCCAAGTTAGAGGTAGAGGAAGGTTAAACTCAGGCTCAAGCAACCAAGAAGGCTCCAACCAAAGATATGGATAAAGAGGAAGAGGAAGGAGTATAGGAAGAAGAGGAAGGTCACATGGAAGAGAAGCATCCAATGGAGAATGCTACAATTGTGGAGAATTGTGCCATTATGCAAGAGATTGTTGGTCCAAAGGTAGTGGCAATCAAGGATACAAAATGAACCAAGGTAATTATGCTAGTACTTCAACAAATTCAGAAAATGAAAACTTTCTTATGATGTATGGGTCAAGTCAAAGAGTCAATTCAGATTTTACATGGTAAATTGACATTGGTTGTAGCAACCATATGAGTTGCAATAAAGATGTTTTCCTTAATTTACACTCACCCATCACTCAATGACATGTAGAGACAGGGGATAACACTGAGCACAAGATTACGCATGGGGGAGATGTTGTATTGAATGGTTCTCAAAGCTCTAAGGTGTTGAATAACATGTTGCATGTGACAAACATCACCAAGAACTTGGTTTTGATAGGTCAAATGGTTGAAAGAGGTTATGAGGTGAGGTTCAATGATCAAGGATACTTTTTTGAACATCCCATCTAGGACTACAAGCTCATAGCAAAAGGAAATAATCAAGGAAGACTCTTCACCATGGAGGTAAAGCCATCAACCCGTCACACTGTTTGCTTGTCAATGGGAAATAAATAGATTGCAGAGATTGACTTATGACATAAAAGAATTGAGCACATAAACTTACAAAGGATGAAGGACATGCAAAGCAAGGGCTTGGTGAGTGGTCTACCTGATCTTACATCTCAAAATATGCAACATTTGTGCCATGCTTTTCAATTAGGGAAACAAAGTAGAATGCCATTCAAGAAGGGAGCATATGTGAGCAATGAACTGTTGAATCTCATACACACAGATGTATGGGGACCTACAAGGGAGCCCTCCATTGGAGGTAAAAGATATTTTTTCACATTTATAGATAATAATTCTAGGTTTTTTTGGATTTATTTCATAAATTCAAAGTTAGAGGTGTTTTATCACTTCAAGAGGTTCAAAAACCTAGTGGAGAAGGAGACAATGAAGTATATGAAGACTCTCATATCAGATGGAGGGGGAGAGTATTTTTCAAATGAATTTTTAGATTTTCAACATGACCATGGCATCAAAAGGCAATTTACTTGCAGGTATGCACCTCAAAAAAATGGGGTGGCAGAGAGAAAGAACAGATATATAGCAAAAGTGGCTAGAGCTTTGTTAAATGAAAATGAATGTTCTTAATTTGTATTGGGCTGATGCTGCAAATGCAGCCATATACATTATGAATAGGTGTCGAACCTCCATAATACATGGAGTTATACCTCATGAAGCTTTGTGTGGTAAGAAACCCAACCTTTCACATCTCATAGTATTTGGTTGTGTGTGTTATGGTCACATAACTCAAGAGTAGATACAGAACTTAGACCGGAAGGTAGATAGGTGTATATTTCTTGGATATTCTTTAGAGAAAAAGGGTTTTAAATGCAATAAACATTGCACCAAAGAGAGCTTAAGGTGTCTAGGGATGTAATATTTGATGAGTTTCTAACTTGGTATATTAGCAAAAATGTATTGCAGGTTGACGATGCATATGAATCTGAGAAGAAGTTCAAAGAGCAACAACAAAGCATGGAGATATGTGGTCCAACCATTTCAAGCACACCATCAGAGGAGAGTACTACATCAACTTGGCATGGAAGAAAAAATAATTAATCTCATTCAAGTGAAAGAATCTGCAAAGGAAAGGAAAAGGAAAATGATGAAGACTATCAATGGATAGACGTGGACTCTACAAGTGACGAAGATGTGGAGAAATTAGAAACTCCAAGATTTGAAGCATCTAAACCAAGGAAGAGGAGCTTCGTACCACCTAATGGTGAGTTAAGGTCATCCAATAGGGTTAAATACCCTATTCAAATGTTAACTTATGATTCATTCATTGCAAGACACTATGCCTACATGAGCCAAGTTATAGCTTGTGAAGAACGTAACTTTTTTGAAGAAGCAAATAACCATAGGAAATGGATTGAAGCCATGGAGGAGGAATTCAAGGCACTTGAAGAAAATGATTTTTGTTCATTTGTGCCAAGAACAAAGGACATGAAAGTCACTGGCAGCAAATGGGTGTACAAGGTAAAGAGGCATGTAGATGGGGGCACCTCTTGGTATAAAGCAAGGTTGGTTGCCATAGGTTTTGCTCAAAAGTATGGAATAGACGTTGAGGAAAAATTCATTCTAGTAGCTAAGTTCTCCACCATAAGAAGTTTGATTTCAATTTAAGCCTCAAAAGGTTGGAAGATGTACTAGTTGGATGTGAAGAATGCCTTCCTAAATGGAGAGCTTGAAGAGTTAGTCTTCATGGAGCAGCCCCAAGGCTTTGAAGATGAGAGGTTTCCACATCATGTATGTAGGATTAGAAAGGCTATTTATGGTCTCAAGCAAGCCCCAAGGGCTTGGAACCAAAGACTTGTGGACTACTTAGTAAAATGTGGATACAGTAATAGGCATGTAGACCCATCACTCTTCATGAAGAAGGAAGGTAGCAAAATTGTTTTAATTTGTATACATGTTGATTATTTGATCATTACAGGGGATGATGAAGCCAACATAAAGGAAATAAAGAGGAAGCACAGATGTGATTTTAAAATCTCTGATTTAGGGATTTTAAGATACTTCCTTGGGATTGAAGTACTATATAAAGAGGAAGGTATATACTTGATGCAAAGGAAATACATTCTAGATCTTTTGAAGAAGTTTGGCTTGTGTGATTGCAAGCCCATTTCAAATCCAATAGAAGTAAATGTTAAACTAAGTGCTCATGAAGGTGAAAAAGTGAAGGATCTGACCATGTATAGGTCCATAATTGGTTCTCTCTTTTATGCTACTATGATAAGATGAGATGTTGCACAAGTAGTTGGAGTGTTATCTCAATTATTTCACGCACCAAGAGTACCTGATCTTGTTGCATCCAAAAGGGTACTTAGGTACCTCAAAGGATCAGTGAATGAAGGTATATATTATCCATTTGATGATCGATTAAATGTACAAGCTTATTGTGATGTTGATTGGGTAGGTTCCAACAATGACAGGATCAGGAGCACTACTGGATACGTTATCATGCTAGGGAAGAAGAACATCTCATGGATGTCAAAGAAAACACCAACAGTGGCTCCCTCCTCAACCGAAGTTGAGTATAAAGGCTTAGCACAAGTCTCATGTGAGCTTATATAGCTCAAGAAGTTGTTTGTTGATCTTTATTTGCAAGTTAAGAAAGTACCTATTTTTTGTGACAATATAAGTAGCATATGTGTGGCTCAAAATCCAGTGTTCCATGTAAGGTCAAAGCATATACAAGTGCATTACCACTTTATTAGAGAGATGATCATGTCAAATGATGTCAAGGTGGAGCATGTCAATACAAAGGACCAATATGCAAATATGTTCACCAAAGCTTTGGATGGAGTAAAGCTAAAACACTTCAAGGCATGCATTGGAATGAAGGACCTAGGCCTTGAGACTTGAGGGGGAGTGTTGAAAATCAAGTCTCCACCATGCAAAAGGACTAATCCATGAGTCTTGCAAGTGGACTAATAAAAAAGGAGAACCCAAAGTCATGGAATCAAGTTAGAAGCTCCAAGATTCTCTCTGCAAGTTAGGTCTTTCCTTCATACCCAGAGAGATTGCGGAGGAAGACCATAACCAAGCATAAGCAAAGGAATGCATTCAAATTTTCTTTGGAACATTGAAGTTTTCAGCTTGTAGTATGGGAGGTCATAGGGATCAAGGATAAGCTCAACCATTTCTCTATCAACACAAGATATAATCACAATATTAACAATCATATTATAACAGAATACGTGATTGCTCCCAAATAGACCTAAGCAATTGCAGCAAATTTCATAATGGTAATCTTCATTTGAATGTTTTTTCACTTGAATCTTAATATTATCTTTGATAACGCTAAATTTCAACAGAGCTATTTTTGTTACTTTGATCTCATCAAATGGTATGTCATATTTTCTCATTATAATCATCCTTGGAACAAATCTTCTTTGGTTAACTTTGACTGAGAGCTTTGTCTCCAACTTGTTTTTTTGTAACATATTGCACATGTCTAATGATGAGAATCAGCACCTAATTGTATTATCCTCTTCAAGGAGTTTCAAAGATGGGTTGGTGTATGAGAGTGCTTATGAATGTTTAAGTGCGAGTGTCTGATTCTCTAAGCCTCTGAGCATGATTATCAAAAGATGAATGACTGTGTGTTTGAGTAAGATTTTTGAAGTGCAAGAAAGTGTGATTGTGTGAGTGTTTGGCTAAGTGGGTGGCTATCCAAGTGAGTGTCAATATAAGCAACTGAGTGATAGAGTGAGTGTGAGATAGTGCCAAGGTGAGTAATTGTGAGAGAAAATGAGAATAGCAGAGTACTTTTCATAGTGTGCAAGTGTGAACTCGACTGAAAATGAGACTGAGGCTAAAATTGAAAGTCAAATGGCAATTGTGGATGAGTTGGGAATGCAGAGGAAGAGTGGTTGGATTGAAAAGTGAGAAGGAATTGGCTAAGTGAAGAAGATTAATGAGAAAAGTGAGGAAGAGAGGGATTTTGAGAATGAATATGAGGGTGTGAGAGGCTAGAACGAAGAGAGGGGAAAGAAGCTAAGATGGGAGAGGTCGAGGGTCATATAATAAACCCAAGTGACTATTGCTTAGAATAGATTTAAGGATTTAAGGACCATAAAAGTGGAGAGGAAAGCTCCATTGGACTAGTTTGACCATAGAGAGACCTAGGAAATAGGCTAAAAAGATACATTTGTGACCACTTTGTACTAACTACATTCTGGTGATCCTATTGAGGATCAAAACGTGAACATAAATCCTGCACATTAACAAGCTTATGGTGAGAATATCTCCATGAAACACAAGATCTTGAGCAATTTCATCTTTACGTAAAGAACTTTTTATCGGGATAAGGACCTCCGTCATCTGGCGATCCCATTGGGGATAGGAAATTTTGTCAAGTTTCAGACATTTATGGGTGAGGGGTAGAGAATCTTGCAAAAATACAATAAATCAAGTTAAATTTAGTTGTGAATAAACATCTTTCCTTGGCCTTCAATACTTCATTTGGCATGCACAATGGGACTTGGCTTGGTATATCTCCAAGAGATTTCTATGAGTTCCCTTGGTTCCCCAATTTTGTGGCACGGCCAGTTCGACCCCAAAATTGTTTCAATCTTTATTAAAAGATGGCGCAACAAAGGCAAGCTTGTGGTTCTCATAAAACTAAACCAAGCCAGATGAATTTTGGATGGATTAAGAGGCAAACTGAATTCGGTCAAATAGTGAGGGGTCATGTGAATAGGTTTCCACAATTTGGCCCAATCTCAAACTATGTGAGATGTTGGTGTTGCAAGGAGATTGGGCATATTGCCAAATTTTTCCCTCGAGTGCATATTCTTTGTCCCTATGTGCATGGATTGCGAAAAGAAGAGTTTATGTGAGCATGTGTGTAGCACTAGGTAAGTCTCTCTTGAGAAGGTCTCAACGAAGGAAAGTAGTTCTTCTCACTCTTCTTTCTATGTGGAAGTTGAAAATAGAGGATATTCTGAAGAGAAAAGGGTGAAAAGTGAGGCTTCTTCATCAATTGGAACCTCAAGGGCAATAAGGATCCCCACCAAGATGATAATGCCAATCAATGTGATAAATAGCTTTGCGCATCAAAGGATAGATCACCGCATTGACCTTGACCATGAAAAAATGGAATACCTTGAAAAAGAGAATGCGAGGTGGAGAGGAGAGCTCTATAGATGGATTAGTCATAGGAAGAGGAAAGAAAGAGAGGTGTAGATGAGGACCAAAGAGTAGGTAGAATTGAAGAGAAGTTGAATTCTATGCTCGACAAGCTAAGGGCTTAGGAGGAGTAATAGAGGAGATGAACACTTTGAGGGGAAGAGTAGAAACCCTAGCTCATCATTTAGAGAAGCGTTCTGGAGAATTCATTAATAGATCTAAGAATATGAGGTGGAAAACAGGTGCATAAGAAGTGCTAATCAATTTGATCGATTAATGAAGCAAACTTGAAATGTCGATCAAAAATATGAGAGCATACGTACTAAACTAAACTCCAAACCTTAAGCACTTTGTGAACAGATACAATACGTTCAATCAACCTAAACTTTTAAGGGATTTCCATATAGATATTTAGACCTATCTAGGCACCCATTAACAGGTATCTAAATATATAGGTTTAAAAAAATATTAGATATACTCAATCCTCCACCCTCAAATGACCACAAATGATCCATGATTCTCTAAGTTTTAAGGCCCCCATTATAAGGAGAAACCATTGTGAGAGCATGGACATTTTTGGAGCCATACATCCCAAGTTGGATGAAAGTTTATGTGTGACCATTGATGGTAATAGATTATCTTTGTGATCCTAGCTTTTAGTTTAGGTAGGGCATAAACATTCGGGCCATTGGGTTGCCATTCCATGTGAAAATAAAGGGCTCGTGGTTCTATGTGTTTTCCTCATAGAACCTTAATAGGGCCAATGTAGATGGGAGCTCGTTCCCATTTGTGGGTTCAACGAGGCCTATCCCTTGCCATACGGGGCCAAGATGGTAGGACTTTTTGTCATGGAGATTTGTCAAAAATTATATCTTGCCAACTATTTTGTCTCTCCTGACTTTGTTTGTCTATAGTCACTCCCATTGTAAAAGCTATATAAGAATGGTCTATGTAAAGCTTTACATATCCTTTTGCACTAGTGAGCCCTTCATGTAGAGCCTATCTAGATCACCATCTAAGCTCCATATTTGGAGCACATGGGTGGATAGCACCATCTATTTATTTGCACTCCTTTTGGAAATTTGACAATTTGAGTTCTCCATCTCTCACTTTGTGATTCTCTTTGTCTGCATTTTTTTCTCAAATTTATATGTTAGTCTATTTTGTTGTGCTATTATTTCTTAAATGGTATCAGAACCAAGGAGGCCTTTAGTGGCATAGAAGAAGAAATGTAAAGGTTTTAATGACAAAGGAGAGAATCTTTCATGTAGTGCTTCATCATTTGCAATGAGAAGTCAAGGTGGTCCATCAACAAGAGTAGGTTGAGCACAACCACAAACAATAATGATGCCATTCATCCAATGTTGCAAATATTACCACCAACCTTCATTGAAGTTAAGCTTGATGGTACAAGTTACCTTGTGGATATTTAAGATCACTTCTATCCTTGATTTATAAGAGCCTTTTGGAGATGTTCTTGGGAATCATCATGAGCCTCCAGAGACATCTTGTTATAAAGTAGCTTGGACAAGGTTTTAAATTAGAATAGCATTAGGTGATTTAGCCTAGTGGTTAATTCATAAGGATGGAAAGGAGGAGGCCATGGGTTCAATCCCCATTGGGGGCATGCAGAGAGTATTTTGTTGAAAGGCTCATTGAATATTTCTAGAAGCATCCACTCTAGTTAACTCAATTAATGTGAGTTTGGTGAGACTTAACTAAAGTGAACCTACCACTAGTGGACTCTAGTGCAAGGTGTAAAAGCAATGGTGGAGATCACATATGTAAAATTAGCTCCTGTTACTTTAGAGAACATGGTTAGTTACCGAATCTATATAATGGAAAGTGAGTGGAGAGTCATAAGTCATTAATTCTAGTGTGGAGACTAGGTTCACTTAAAAATGGTATCAGAGTATGGAGATTTCATGGAGACGTTGATGAAACCATCCACTTCATGAGAGAAAAAATACTTAACCTTCATCTTATATACTCACATTTTTCTATATGCTTCTCTCCCAAATCCGATTTCATACTCATTTTAAGCTTTTGTCTCCATTTTGATGTCATTTGTGTGGAGTCCTTCTATACTCACATCCATCTACATGCTTCTGTCTCGATAAGTGAGAAATTGAACTTCTTTGAGTCTCAATGGTGATTTGGCCATTAATCTTTTTATATGCTTATGAGCATTATGGACTAGCTGTCACTTGCTTTTTGCCCACTTTGGTCCTCTCGGATATTCCAAATTAGGATCAATGTCTCTCGAAAGAGAGATGATGTCTCTATTGAATGCGACCAAGGGGATATTGTTCAAGTAACTTTTCTTATGTCCATGTTCCATAGCTTGTTTGGCAAAGCTTTGACCTCTTGATGTGGAGGTCCAAAGTTCAACCTCCGAGCTAGATATATAATGGCTTTGGCCAGTTGAAACCAGTTGTAACCCAGCCTACTAGTTGTAACCTAGTCTAACCCCTTCTTTGTGGGATATAGGGGAGTTCCTATGGGTGCTATACTCATTCACCTATATAGTTGTACTTTCAAAATTAAAGCTTGGGGGAGTAGACACTTCCCGAACCTCCTTTTTAAAAAAAAAAGTAGTTTTTCTTATTTTGTGCACACTTTTCCAAAGTGAGGGTTTCCTTCTTGATACCTCATGACCTCTTCAAGTGTTCCCAAGTCATGGTGTGCACGATTTGGCAAACATGAGCGAGGTCCCTAATTTTGCATGATATCTCTATTTATGTAGACTTTGGGGCAGCCCTCATGTTCATTCTTTCTTGTCTTTGTGTGTTGCTTTGTTTGCCTCACACATTACATTGGCTCTTTTCCTTACCTTATCACCTTATAATCTTCACAATGTCTTCGTGACATGACATGGGACGATGTCTCTCGTTGGTGTGTACCTGCTTCTTTTCCATTATATCTTAGCGACGGGAGTTGTGATTGTTCCTTTGCTGCGTTGTGATTGTGATCACTCTAAGGTTGCCCCTTACTTTTCTTTTCAAACAAATGCACTTTAAATTACGGATAAGGAGGAAAATACAAGACTCTTACGGATAAGGAAAATACCTTATGGATGGGAGTTGTGATAGATAATGCGTGCTTCCATAGACATCAAACTCCAACAATTGGTATCAGAGCAGATCGTCACTTCATCTAGGGTGTCGTCAACACATCCTCGATCATAGTCTTAGAATTGTATGAAAATTGGGAAGCATAATCAGGACGATAAGGAGTTCAAAATGGCTTCACTGTATGGTGTCCAAATCGTGATTTGCACCTTTTGCGGCGTCCAAATGCACTATCACAGTGCTTGTGTAGGTAATTTTGTCTTTTTGTGCCAAAGATATATATAGGCTTTGGTTCACCAATATAAGCTGCTCAAAGTCTGCTATAACTTTAACAGTTGTGTTCAACTTTTTGAGATACAATCATTTTTTTGCATCATGGTATTTTAGTCAATGGTAATGGCTTGAAGGAGTGATCTATTCTGCATATTTCTGGTTGAGGATAAGTTGGATGGTACCAATTACCCATTATGGGCGTATATGATGCATCATGTATTGGTTGCACAGGACTATGGAATATTGTGCAGGGTTTTGAAAAACGTCCTATTACACCTGCAAATATAGTTACTGAAGCTGATGCAAATGGCATTGAAGGATGGTGATTTTCTTCAAGTTCTTGTTTGTCTTGCAGTTCCTATTGCACCTACAGTAGAGCAACTTTTTAAGATGGCAAAGATGCTCAGCCACATGCATTGATAGCCTTGTCTGTCAAACATGCCATTATTCCTCACATTCACTCCTGCAGAACAACAAAGGATGCTTGGGATACACTTTCCACTTTATCCCATGCAAGGAATGAGGCTTGTCTTGCTTACCACCCAAAACAGTTGGAGAGTGAGCACATGAATGAAGGAGATTCCATGGATAGTTTTTTGACAAAGATCAAAGATTTGAAGGAGCAGTTGATTTCTATTGATGAAATCTTGCTTGATAGTTCACTTGTGCAAAGTGTTCTGAATGGTCTTCCAGATTCATATTAGAGTTTTTCTTCTACTCTTCAATTGATGATGAAAGGAAATCCAAATGCCTTAACATTTGAGGATTTGGTCTATATTTGTTGCAGAAAGATCAATATAGGCAGAACACATCCATTATGCATGTTGCAGATCAAGCTTTTCTAGCTAGTCAGAAGGGCAAAGGTAAATGGAGCTCATCTACTAGTAAGCAAAAATCTGTTAATTCTGCATAATCAAAGAAGGATGACAAAGACGAGAAGAAAACAAAAATTAAGATTTTCTTTTGCAAATACGGTAAAGAAAATTATCATGTCATAAAGAGTTTTCCAAAATTGGCTGCAAAAGAGGCAAAGAAAAAAGAGGTCGGAATGGTTGTTGCAGAGGCCTCTACACCCAAATGAGAGTCTGCAAATCTTCTGTAGACTGAAGAATGGGCATTTACTAGTGCTTGTGGATATGACCCATCTTCTCATGAGCAGTGTATGTATGTAGTAGACTCAGATGTTTGGTACTTTGATAGTGGGGCAACCAAACATGTTACCTCATAGTGCAATTTGTTCACTTCACTTGAGCCTGTGCCTATAGGGAATACTATCAAATGCACCAACAACTCCTCTTATCCGGCCATGGAAGTTGGTAAGATCATTCTAACTACTACTAATGGTAGTTCTTTTACATTGTCGGATGCTTTATTTGTGCTAGGATCAAGAAAAATCTATTATCAGTTTTAGCATTAGCCAAGATTGGCTTGGTTGTGAAATTTGTTGATGATAGATGTAGAATTCATAATCTGTCAGATGGTGACGTCATTATTGCCTCTGGCATTTTATGTCATGGGTTGTATAAGATCATAGATTATGCAAAATCTATGAACGATTTAACATGTGTAGTTCAAGATTCTCAGGCTATGTCATATGCAAAGCTTTGGCATGCATGCTTTGGTCATTTGAATTTTGCTAGTTTGCTACACCTACAAAAATCTGAAATGGTGTCCTCTCTACCCAAACTTGAGGCACCTCATAAACATGTCTGTGAAGGTTGTAATTTGGGCAAAATGTAGCGTTCCTCCTTCCTAGAAGATGGTTCAATACAATCTACTAAAAAATTGCAGCTTGTTCACAATGATGTTTGTGGTCTTATGCAAACACCTTCTTTCAGGAACTATCTTTACTTCGTGACCGTCATTGATGATTTATCTAGGCATGGATGGATATATCCATTAAAAGCAAAGTCCAAAGTGTTTATGTGCTTCAAACAATTTTTGGTTTTGGTTGAAAATCTATCAGCATGTAAAATGGGCACCCGCCATTTTGATTGAGGGGGGGAATATATGTCTTCTGATTTTAATGCATTTCTGGTTGAATGTGGGATAAAACATTAGTGTATAGTGCCATATACACCTCAATAGAATGGAGTGGCTGAAATGAAAAACAAGTCACTCATGGAGATGGCGAGGTGTATGGTCAAGAGTCAGGCTTTACCACATAGTTTCTGGCTTGAGGTTGTTATGTGTGCAACATATGTACTTAATAGGTATCCCACAAAATCATTGCAGTCTACATATGAGGCTTGGCAGGGTCACAAGACATTATTGCTCACTTGCGTGTCTTTGGTTGTCTAGCATATGCATTAGTGCCTAAACAACAATGCAGGAAACTCGATGATAAAGTAGTGAAATGTATTTTTGTTGGGTACAATTTTGAAAGCAAAGGCTATCATCTGTATCATCCACAAATTAAACGCATGTTGGTTAACCATGACATTTTCTTTGTGGAAGATGCTATTCAGCCATTACTTTCATGTGCTAAGGAGACATCAGTTAGCTCCAAAGATGTGTATGATACTTTGCTGCCTCTTTTTACAGGTGGATAGTCTAGTGCTGATCCAATGGGGCAATTTATCAGTCTTTACATGTTCCACATGATGGTGTAGATCGTTCCACTTTTTATGTAGATTTACATGATGCACTTGCTCATAACAGGTCTGATATAGAGGAGACAAAAATTTTGCCTAAATGGCTAGTGTAGACTTTGCAATATAGAAAATGAGATGACCCTTTGTCATATCCTACTCCTTCAAGCTCTCATAGTGCTTTTTCTGCATCAGATTGCTATGTTATGGCTGCCTCTAGTCTTTGTGATGCGAATGAGCCTATTTTGTTTTATGGAGCACAAAATTCTAAAAATTGGATGGATGATATGCAATTAGAATATGATGCTTTTATGAAAAATGGTACCTGGTCTTTATGTGACTTGTTGTTGGGATAGATGGATGGACACTCCAAGAAATGAGTAGGTATTACCAAACCCTACTTAGTACTAGCCCCTTATAGCTTCACGATTGAGTTGTGGGCCCTCTTAGCTTTCCAATGACACTATACAACTACCTACGTACTTTGGAAATGATGTAAGAAAAGATTGAATCAAAATAGACTACTTCCAAATAGAAGGATCAATGAAAACCTTCTATTTTTTATCACACACCTGTTGCTTGTTATGCTCAATGCTACCAGAACAGTAGAAATTAGAAAAAATCCTTTTAGAGGTATCTAATTAACTTAGTAAGCTAATGATTCCAAGTAGAATCACTTGAAATGATGCACTATACACAAAGCAATCAATTTAGCAATTGAATCATTACCCCCCATTTTTTAGGACCTCTATAGAGTTTGACTAGTGAGTGCTTCGACACGCATTTCTCCTAATTGGTTGAATGGATTTCCTTCAAAATTTGTGAGCATGTAGATAACTTTTAGTTGATTCCAACAAGCTATAGATGATTGAAAATGGTGGAGAAATGATTGAGATATGAGCAGCAAAAGTTGATAGTTGTGAATGACTATAACAAAGAGATCATAGATGAACAATGTAGATGTATTGTATTAATGAATAATGTTGTACAAGATCATAGGCTTGGTAATCATAGCCTGATGATGGTGAGTAGTGTAGGCCACAATTTAGACCTCACACTCTTACAAAATGGTAATGGAGAACTCAGGAATTGATCATCCTCACACGACTTTTTCAAGCCACTTTATATAAGTGCTAGATTCAAATTTGAATTTGAATTCAACTTTTGGCTGTTTCTAAAAGTAATCCACCAATCTAGGAGTTATTCTCTCTAACATAAATTCGTGACTTCTCAACCACTAAATTCCATGAGTTTGTTGAGAGTTACAAAGATTCTTCCAAGTTAAAATATCTTTTACAAATGTAAAAAGATAAAACTCTCTTAGCAATGGTTTCCATGGAGCTTCAAAAAATTTTCATGAATCTTCTAGCCAAATATGTAGGCTTGCAATTTGCACCAACAGCTCCCCCTCAAGCCAAACATTTTGGCTTGGTCTTCATCTTCAATCTTCATGAATACCTGCAATCCAATCATTGATTTAAACCTGCAAAGTTTTGTACCATCTAATGCTTTGGTCAATAAGTCTGCACATTGCGTATTAGTTGATACATATGCCAACTAAATATCCTTGCTCAAGAGCTTCTCTCTCACATAATGATAGTGGACCTCTATATGCTTGGTCCTAGCATGATAAATGGGATTAGCTGCTAGATGTAGTGAGCTGGTATTGTCTCCAAAAATCATTGGAGATGTAGTATGCAAACCCAAATATGTGTATAACAATCTGATCCATATGGCCTCTTGAGTAGCATTGGCCAATCCTCTATACTCTACCTCTATAGAAGATAGAGCAACAATAGGTTGCTTCTTTGAATACCATGATATAGGTTTGTCACCTGCAAAGGATAAGTATCCTGAGGTACTCCTCCTATCATCTTTGCATCCTGCCCAATCTGCATCTGAATATATCTTGATGTCCAATTTTGATGTATAAGGGAAATAGAATCCATGATTTTGAGTACCTTTAAGGTACTTCAAAATCCTTTTGGTAGCCTCCAAGTGAGGTGCCCTAGGCTTGTGCATAAACTAACTTAGGACACTTACTCCATAAGCAATATCAATCCTTGTCAATGTAGCATAGTTCAAGCTTCCTACTATGCTTTGATAACCTGCAATGTTCTCAAGTACATCACCTTCATGAGCACTTAATTTTAGGTTTACCTCCATTGGAGTACTTGCAACTTTGGCATCCTGCAAATGAAACTTATTTAACATATCCTGTATATACTTTCTCTGAGTAATGTAAATTCTAGAGTTAGTATAGACTAACTCAAGTCCAAGAAAATATTTTAGTGATCCAAGGTCACTAATTTTGAATTCCTTCATCATCTGATTCTTGATCTGCTTGATGCCATTAGCATCATTACCTATGAGTATGATATCATCAACATATACACATAGGTATATTACCTCTAAATTACTTCTCTTGATGAACAAAGAAGTATCTGCTTTACTCATGATAAAACCTTGATCCTGAAGATATGTAGTCAACCTATGGTTCCATGCCCTAGGTGCCTGCTTCAATCCATAAAGAGCTTTGTTCAATTTACATACATATGTTACCTTGTTTGGGCCCTCATAGCCAGGAGGTTGAGACATGTACACCTCCTCTGAAATCCAGCCATTTAGAAATGCATTTTTTACATCCAACTAATACATGTTCCAATTCTTTGATGCAACCACACTTACCAATACCCTGATGCTTGGCATTTTGGCCACAGGTGAGAAGGTTTCTTCATAATCAATTCCTTGGGTTTGTGCAAAAACCTTAGCTACAAGTCTAGCTTTGTTCCTGCGTATTGGTCCATCAGAATTCCTTTTGATCTTATAGATCCATCTAGAACCAATTACCTTCATAGACTCCTTCTTTGGTACTAGTTCCCAAGTATCACTCTCCTTGAGTGCTTCAATTTTCTTATCCATAGCTTTCTTCCATTCTGCCTTGGTCTTTGCCTCTTCATAGGATGTTGGCTCTTCAATTGACAAGTCTTTTGCAACATAAACAAAGTGCTTAGTAACTAGGGAAGTGTCATACCCATATCTGATTCGCTTCTTGGTCTCCCTTTGTGATCTTCTGATTGCTTGGCTGGATGATTCAAGTATATCCTCCAGCTTCTTCATCTTGACTTTGCCTTTGGAGTTCCATGCCTTGAACTCTTCTAGGTTGATTATGTCTGCATCATCTGAATTGATGTCTCCATTCTTAGTAGGCTCCTCCTTAGTGAGGTTTGGAAACTCCTCTTCCAAGTCATAAAGTAGTTTTACTTTCCTGCATCCACTATCAAACCAAGAGTCATTCTCATCAAAGACAACATCTCTACTGACCATGAATGCTTTGTTTGAAGGATTGTAGAACCTGTATCCTTTCTGATTTAAATCATACCCTATGAAGATGCACTTCTCTGCCTTAGGGTCTAGCTTACCTCTTATCTAAGAAGGGATATGCACATAAGCTACACATCCAAAGATCCTGCAATGATCAAGTGATGGTCCTCTGCCATGCCATGCTTCATATGGGGTCATCCCATCAAGAGATTTGGATGGCAACCTGTTTACAAGATAAGTGGCAGTAGATACACTCTCTGCCCACAAGTAGTTAGGTAATTTTGTCTCATTTAACATTGACCTAGTTGTTTCAAAATTAATTTATTTCTCCTCTCTACCACCCCATTTTTCTCAGGGGTATAGCTTGTTGTAATTTCTCCCTTGATTCCTCTATCCTGCTAGAATGCATCAAAATCATTTGAGAAGTACTGAGCTCCTCCATCTGACCTTAGTCTCTTTAGGTTTCTCCCTGTTTGGTTCTCAACAAGTGCAAGATACTTTTTAAAGCAACTGAATGCTTCATCTTTGTGCTTCATAAAGTACAATACAGCCCACCTACTGTAATCATCAATGAAAGATACATAATACCTTGATCCAGAGATTGAGGGATCCTTACTTGGTCCCCATACATCTGTATGGACAAGCTCTAGGTAATCCTCATGCATGTAGCCTTTCCTTGAGAAGGGTAACCTGTGAGATTTTCCAAACTGACAAGCACCACATTTATAAATCATGTGTTGCTTGGATACATTAGGTATCCCAAGCACACATTGGTCTCTACATATTTTTTTCAAGGTTCTTTCACCAACATGCCCTAATCTCTTCTGCCAAATTTCAAGCTCTCATAATGTTTGATCTTTATAACTATAAAGTGCAATGTTCCTTGTATCCTCAAGTTCAAAAGTGAATAATCTACCTGTCTTTTCTCCTTTGGCAATTCTTTTGAACCCATGCTAAGGATCCTCCACAAATGCTCCATATTAGTTGAATCTAATCTGCAAACCCTTTTCCACAATTTGTCCAACACTCATAAAATTCTTGGTAATTGTTGGTACATATAGAACCCTACTCAACATATTCTTGTTTCCATTAGAGGTCTTAACATTTCCTACTTTAATCACTGAGTGCTTGGTGTCATCACTTGTTTGTACCTGATGCTTATCCTTTGGTTCCTCAAGGTCAGAGAGAAGAGCTACATTGTCTGCCACATGGTTTGAGCATCCTGAGTCAATGTAGAAGAGATGGTCATCATTTATACCTGGTTTTGAAGTCATGTTCATAATCAGAAGAGAATCTTCTTGCTCCTCTGTGTAGTTTTTGTAATCTTTCCTTGATTTGTATCCTCCTTGGTAATTGCTATTGTAGCTGTTGTTGTATCCTTGGTGGTGATTGAATCTTCCTCTTGATTGTGTATATCCACCTCTTTGATATCCTCTACCTCTCTGATTCTTGAAGTTCCTGAAACACTCATCTGTAGTACGATTTGATAATCCACAAATATTGCATGGTGAGGATTTATAAGGTCTCCCCCTACCTTGCTTGCCTCGTCTGCCCCTTCCTCTTGAAGTTCTACCTCCCCCTGCATAGTTGGCTTGGGAAGTAGTTCCTTCATCTTCAACCTTTTTGTTCTTCCCTTTTGCTTTGGACTTACTTTTATCAGTGTATAGGGCAAAAGAGTTGTTACCTCTTGATGAATCTCCATTCTTGTTGAGCTTGGCTTCATGGCTAAATAGTTGTCCCATGAATGTGGTAAGGTGTGGAATCTGCATGTCCATGTACAAGTCCATGGTAGTTGTGAAGCTCTCCCATTTTTCATCAGCTTTAATACCATTGATTACTTGTCTTACAATCTAATCCTCTTCAATTTCTTCTCCTATGCTTGCCAATTGATCTGCTACATCTTTGACTTTGGTCACATACTCTGAGATCCCTTGCTTAGGCTACTTTCTTTGAGTGGTAAACTCAATCCACAGTTGGTTCTTTTTAGCCCTTGTGTTGGAAGAGAAATAAGAAGACAATGTTTCCCAAGTCTCTTGGGATGTCTTAAAGTTCCTAATATGTGGAAGAAGCAAATCAGAGATTGAGTTAAGTAAGTAGGACCTTGTTAATGCATCCTAGGCACACCATGTGTTGAGTCTTTCATGCTCCTCTCTTGTAGGTTGTCCTTTGCTTCTGAATATGGGCATCTCCTCATCTCCTGAGATGTATCCATAGAGGCTCCTTCCTTGTAAGTATGTCTTCATCCTCAAGGACCATGCTTGATAGTTGTTCCTATCCAATTTATCAATGAAAGGAGGAAAAGCATCTCCCATTTTACCTTCGCATTGTTGGGATAGATGGATGGACACTCCAAGAAATGAGTAGCTACTACCAAATCCTGCTTAGTACCAGCCCTCTTAGCTGAGAGTTGAGTTGTGGGCCCTCTTAGCTTCACTTCAGAGTTGAGTTGTGGGCCCTCTTAGCTTTCCAATGACACTATACAAGTGTCTATGTACTTTGGAAATTATTTAAGAGACTACTTCCAAATAGAAGGATCAATGAAAACCTTGTATTTTTTATCACACACCTGTTGCTTGTTATGCTTAGTGCTACTAGTATAGTAAGAATTAGAAAAATTCCTTTTAGAGGTATCTAACTAGCTTAGTAAGCTAATGATTCCAAGTGGAATCATTTGAAATGATGCACTATACATAGAGCAATCAATTTAGCAATTGAATCATTACCCCCAATTTTTTAGGACCTCTATAAAGTTTGACCAGTGAGTGCTTCGATGCGCTTCTCTCCTAATTGGCTGAATGGATTTCCTTCAAGACTTGTGAGCATGTAGATAACGTTGAGTTGATTCCAACAAGCTGTAGATCATTGAAAATAGTCGAGAAATGATTGCGATATGAGCAGCACAAGTTGACAGTTGTGAATGACTATAACAGAGAGATCATAGATGAAAAATGTAGATGTATTGTATTAATGAACAATGTTGTACAAGATCATAGGCTTGGTAATCATAGCCTGATGATGGTGAGTAGTGTAGGCTACAATGTAGACCTCACACTCTTACAAAATGGTAATGGAGAACTCAGGAATTGATCATCCTCATGCGACTTTTTCAAGCCACTTTATATAAGTGCTAGATTCAAATTTGAATTTGAATTCAACTTTTGGCTGTTTCTAAAAGTAATCCACCAATCTAGGAGTTATTCTCTCTAACATAAAGTTGTGACTTCTCAACCACTAAATTCCACGAGTTTGTTGAGAGCTACAAAGATTCTTCCAAGTTAAAATATCTTTTACAAATGTAAAAAGATAAAACTCTCTTAGCAATGGTTTCCATGGAGCTTCAAATGTTCATGAATGTTCTAGCCAAATGTGTAGGTTTGCAATTTTCACCAACACTTGTCTCCTAGCAAGAAGGCCATTGACACTCAGTGTGTATACAAGTTGAAGCATAAGCCTGATGGAATAGTTGACAGGTATAAGGCTACGCTTGTTGCAAAAGGTTATGCTCAAGAAAGAGACCTTTGCACCTTCATGCCAAGTGACTACTATCTGTAGTATCTATGCACTTACAGGTCATCATGGCTGGAAAATACATCAGTTGGACATTAAAACTTCATTTCTAAATGGTTACTTGCATGAAGAACTGTACGTTTTTCAGCCCCGTGGTTTTGTGCAGAAAGGGCATGAGAACAAAGTTTGTAGGTTGAAAAAGGCACTATATGGTTTGAAACAAGCACCATGTGTTTGGTATGAAAAGATACATTCCTAGTTGGTTGCACATGGTTTTGAGAATAGTCCAATTGAGAGAACCTTATATGTTAAGTATGCAAATGATGTGCTTTTGATCATTGTTGCCTGTGTTGATGACATGCTGCTCACCGCTCCTAATGAGAAGCATATTGTTGATTTTAAGGCAATATATGGTTTTGAGAATAGTCCAATTGAGAGCACCTTATATGTTAAGTATGCAAATGATGTGCTTTTGATCATTGTTGTCTATGTTCATGACATATTGCTCACCGGTCCTAATGAGAAGCCTATTGCTAAAAAGATACATTCCTAGTTGGTTGCACATGGTTTTGAGAATATTCGAATTGAGAGCACCTTATATGTTAAGTATGCAAGTGATGTGCTTCTGATCATTGCTATCTATGTTGATTACATGCTGCTCACCAGTCCTAATGAGAAGCATATCTCAAATGAGGCATGCTAATTTGCATGCCTCATTTGAGATATCAGATTTAGGGCATTTGCATCATTATTTGGGCACTCAATTTAGGCAAGTTGATGGCATAATAGCTTTGTGTCAAAAAAAATATATATTGACATATTATTGCAACATTTTGGCCTTAAAGACTGCAAACCTATTGCCACTCCTATGGAAACAGGTTTATGATTGAGTCTTCATGATGTTGGAGATGCATTTGATGTTGTTCTCTACTAGTAGACTGTTGGATGCTTGATTTACTTATGCATTACTTGGCTAGATATTCAGTTTGCTGTCTCACACATGAGCAAGTTTATGCATTGCCCAAGTGTCAAGCATTGGCAAGCGATTAAGCGTGTCTTTCGCTACTTGAGTGGTACCTATCTACTTGGATTGTTTTATCCTAAGGGGGGATCACTACCGCTAGATTTACATGCTTTTTCAGACTCTGACTAGGCTGGTTGCCATGACACTTCTATGTCCACCAGTGGTTTTTGCTTCATCCTTGGTAGCTAATGCATATCTTGGTTGAGCAAGAAGTAGCCTACTATCGCCACTTCTAGTTGTCAGGCTGAGTATAGGGCAACTTTTAGAGTGACTATTGAGTGTGTGTGGCTCAAATGACTTATGGATGATTTGGGTGTTGGTCAATCTTCTACCACCACCATCTTCACTGACAGACAGAGTGCATTGGCAATTTGCAAGGAACCCTATGTTCCATGCTTGCACTAAGCACATTGAGGTGCATTATCATTATGTCATGGAGAGGTTCTCTACTGGAGAGATCAGTTTGGCATATGTGCCCACGCAGGAGAACATTGCAAACCTTTTCACAAAGGTTCTAGCTAGGGAGAAGTTTGAAGCTTTTCGGAAAGCTTTGGGCTTACTTCCTTTTGTGGACTCATTTCACATAGATTGGTACTTCCTTATACATAAGTTCTAGCTTCTTGTTCACTGCATCACTCCCAGGGGGGATTTGTCGATATATTTAGGTAGTGATGTGTATGAATACACTAGGACTATTAGGGCACTTTTTTCCCTCTTTAGGAGGTTTTTTTCCTCTAGATTGTATATACACCCATAACCCTAACGGGTCACTAATCTTTGTACATTCTCCTGGTAATACATTCAGTATTGTGTATTGTGCTCCAGGCTTCTTCTTCGTCCTTGTGTTGATCACCTGCTTCCACAAACCTCAAGATCCAATAGGTACTCCAATCTTCCTCGAGGTATTCTTGAATCTAGGATGTGTTCGACTTTTAATTCTTCATGATCAATAATCTCAATATGTTGTGAAGGACTAGGTCTCTCCCCCCTCAATGGTGAAATCAGATATGGTTCCAACATGGACACATGGAAAAATGGATGTATTCTCATGGTACTTGGTAATTGGAGCTTGAAAGTGATTGGATTAATCTTGGCCAACATGGTGAATGGACCAAATGTTTGATGTTCTAGCTTTCACAAGGCCTTGAAGTCTGTAGATTATTTCTCAATGACCACACTTTGTCCCCAATGTGATAGGCTAGATTTTGAACACAATGCTGATCTACATAATACTTATATTGTTCTTATGCTCTATGGATCTCTTTCTTTTCTTTGTGAATATCCATCAAGTACTGAGCCTTATCTCTGGCAGTTGGGTTATTGACATGATTTGAGAGTGTATATCCATCCTTGGATGTTGTCCATAATTTGCAAAGAAGAGAGTATGCTTGGTAGATGTATGAACATTATTGTTATAGGAAAACTTTGCAAATGGTAAGAGCTCAAAGCAATCATTTTGATGATAGTTGATGGTGCAATAGAGATATTGTTCTAGGACTTGATTCATCGATTCTGTTTGTCCATCACTCTATGGATGATTGGCTATAGATGGTTAAATTTGAACACCAAGGAGCTTGCAAAGATTGTTCCAAAAGCTAGATATGAACTATGGACCTAGATCACTAACAATATCATTCATAGGGAAATCCATGAAGCCTAAAGATGTATATGACAAAAAGTCTATTAGTGGTTGTACATGTGATTGCCTTGGTAGTTGGAATGAAGTGTGCCATCTTTGTAAACCTATCCACTATAACAAGAATGGCATCATACTTATCTAACTTCGGTAGATCTATGATGAAATCCATAGATACTGAACCCATGGACTTTTTGGAATAGGTAAAGGTTGCAAGAGGCCATGATGTTTATGTCACAATACCTTAGATCTATTGTAAGTGTCACAAGATCGGATATATTCTTTGACTTCCTTCCAAATTTGAGGCCCTAAAAAATCCCTTGATATGAGTTCTATTGTTTATTCACTCCAATATATCCTGCTCCAAGTTTTTCATGATGTTGTTGAAGTACTTGGATCCTAGGCTTTCCTAGAGGTACATAGATTGCTACAGGATAGTAACCCTTCCTTTTCCTCAAATTCATTTACTTCTTGAACTTTTCCTTCTTGATTTTTTTGCTTAACGTTACAAAACAATTCATCTTGTGGTAGAGTCTCACGGATCAAATGATTCAAGACTGAATCTTCATGATGCCTTGAAAAGATAGCTGGTAGTTGGAGATGCTCAGGCTTGAGTAATACACTCTCTTGTTGATCAAAGGCATGTTCATCTTTCTTTGGTGCAAGGTAAGATCTTCTTAACAAGGCATCTGACTAATATTGCTTGCATCTTGGATGGTATGTGATGACAAAGTCAAACTTGGATAAAAATCCAAGTTACTCCATCAAAATTTCCTTCTATTGAGGATGTGGGTGGTGTTGAGATATCAAGCTCAACATGTGATGATCCAGGATGACACGTACCAGTTTTTCGTTTCTCTGACATGTATAGTGGTCATACCGATATATGTCAGGGATACTTCATTGAGCTTTATTAGATTTATCTACCGAGAGTGATGGCACGAAAATTGCAACTCAAGAACGAGCTGCATACATTGGAAAAGAAGAGCATGTCGGTAAGTGACTACACTCTTAAAATCAAAGGCATATGTGAGTCACTTGCATCTATTGGCGTGAATGTAGATGATTATGATAAGGTGGAAGTGTGCCTTCGTGGTTTAGGAGCTTCATATAAGTAGTTTAGAACTTCCATACAGACTAGGGAAAATATTCCGAATTTTGCTGATTTGGTATCTATCCTGATTATTGAAGAAAAGAATCTTGGTGAGGACTCAAACTCCCAAGGAAAACCCAGTTCTGAGCAGGTATTCTACTCTGGCAGAGGAAGAGGCAGAGGTAGAGGTTTTGGAAGTGGAAGAGGAAACAGTAACCAAGACCAAGGTCAACAACAGAATCATGCATGAGGAAGAGGATAGTTTCGAGGCAGGGGGAGCCAAAGAGGTCGCAGAAATTTCCAAAGAAATGATTCAGGTAATGATAGTAAAGGATGCTGGAATTGTGGTAAACCTGGACACTTTGAACGTGATTGCAGGTTAAAGAATCAAAATAACAGAAGGCAGCAAAACAACTATGCATCCACAAGTGCAGATGATTCTGAGAAGTTGTTTATGGTTCAACATCACATGATGAATACGATGTCTACTGGTGTTTCAAAATCGAATGATAATGTCTAGTATGTTGATTCAGGTGCTTCAAATCACATGACCAGTCATGCAGAATGGTTTAGTAGTTTGCAGAAAATGCCAGTTCCTGGATATGTTGAAACAGGTGATGATACATTGCATCCTACTGAGCATACAGGAAACATACCATTGTCTATGGAGGACGGGAAGGTAAAACATCTTGCTGATGTGTTGCATGTTCCAAATATAACAAAGAATCTGGTTTCTGTTGGACAAATGGTTGACCAGGGATTACAAGTCAGGTTCAATGCTGATGGATTATATGTAGAAGAGTACAAGCAGGATGGACGATTGGTTGCCAAAGGAAACAAAGTGGGTAGGATGTTCACCTTAAATGTGAAGATTCCTGAAATGAATGCAGCCATGTTTGCAAAAGGTGCAGGAGTTATTGCAGATATAGAGATATGGCATAAACGAATTGGACATGCAAACTTGCAAAGGCTGAAAATGATGCAGTCAAAGGAGATTGTCCATGGACTACCAAATTTCAAAGTTGCAGAAATGCAAAAGGTATGTGCAGCATGTCAATTTGGTAAACAGTCAAGAGCATCATTTCCACATGACAAGCATGTTAGTGAGAATGTACTAGAAGTAGTACATACAAATGTTTGGGGTCCAGCAAAGACCACATCTATGGGCGGTTGCAGGTTTTATGTTACCTTCATTGATGATCATACACGGAAAGTATGGGTATATTTCATGAAAGAGAAGAGCGAGGTGTTCACTCACTTCCAGAATTTTAAAGCTATGGTGGAAAAGCAAACAGGGAAGTACATTCAAACATTAAGATCTGATGGAGGAGGTGAATACATGTCAAATGAGTTCAGCAATTTTCTAAAAAATTATGGAATTCGGCGTTAGTTTTCATGCAGGTACACACCACAACAGAATGGTGTTGTTGAATGCAAAAATAGACATATTGTAGAAATAGCAAGAGCCTTGATGGCTGAGAAGAATATGCCTCATTGTTATTGGGCAGAAGCTGTGCATACTGCTGTATACATCATGAACAGAACTCCGACTGCTGCTGTACATCAAGTTACACCTGAAGAGAAGTTTACAGGTAAAAAGCCAAACTTATCACATCTGAAAGTTTTTGGCTGTATTGCATATGTACATGTTCCAGATGAGTTGAGGACGAAGCTTGATCCGAAAGCAGAAAAAATGTGTCTTCATTGGATATTCCCTTGAGCAAAAGGGGTACAAATGTTATAACCCACTCACACGACAAGTGAAGGTGAGCAGAGATGTGGTATTTGATGAAATGTCAAGCTTCTATGCAGATGCCAAAGAAGGACTGAATCTTGAACCAAATGACAAAGAAAATGCTGAAAAATCTAGTGCAGAATCTCAAGTTTTGAGTGGACCGGATGCATCACCAAGCAATAGTTCCAACTCAAATCCATGGAATGGAAGATTGCGTGGAAATTTCAGTCCAGCAAATTCATCAAATACATCCAAGAAAGGTAAAGAAAAGCTTTCTGCTGGTAGTAAAACAGGTGCAAGTTTTGAAGATGTAGATGGAGATTCAAGTGGTTCAGAAAAGAGTATTGATGAGGAACTTGGATTGCCCTCTGTGAAGACTCCAGGAGTAAGAAGGGCACATGCAGATGATACAAGAAGAAGTGACCCAGGACCAAGAAGATCTGGGAGGATGCGTAATTCAATGCAACGATTGACATATGATAGTTACATGGCTTGCCATTGTGCCTACATGACAAAGGTAATACAAGATGCTGAACCTTCTTGTTTTGAAGATGCAATTGGTAATGCAGATTGGGAAAAAGCTATGGATGAGGAGATGGCTACACTTTATGGAAATGATACATGGGAGCTGGTTCCATTGCCACAAGGAAAGAAATCCATAGGCTGCAAATGGGTTTACAAGGTAAAGCATAATGATGATGGTAGCATAAGCAGGTATAAAGCACGATTGGTAGCTAAAGGTTATGCACAGACATATGGCATTGATTATGAGGAAACATTCAGCCTTGTAGCTAAAATGTCTACTGTCAGAACACTTGTTGCATTAGCTACAGCAAAAGGATGGACTTTGCATCAGATGGATGTGAAGAATGCTTTCCTACATGGTGAGTTACAGGAAGAAGTATATATGGACCAGCCACAAGGATATGAAGATTCAAAGCATCCAGAATATGTTTGCAGGTTGCAAAAGGCTTTGTATGGGCTGAAGCAAGCCCCTCATGCATGGCATGCAAGGATTGCTGATTACTTAACCAGCATTGGGTTCTCTATGTGTGATGCAGATCACTCACTATATGCAAGGAAGGCTGATGATGGCATCACTATTGTGGCGATTTATGTTGATGACCTGATTGTAGGTGGTGATAATGAAGAAAGCATCAAAGAGGTAAAGAAACTTCTTATGCAGGAATTCGACATGAAAGATCTTGGTGTGTTGCGCTATTTCTTAGGCATTGAGTTTATACATACAAAAACAGGTATATGGATGTTGCAAAGGCAATATGCCTTGAATATGCTGCAAAAGTATGGTATGGCTGATTGTAAGCCAATTTCTATGCCATTAGATCAGAATTTGAAATTGGATACTACATCAGGTGAAGCATTGGAAAATGCTACTATGTACAGGAAAATTGTGGGAAGTCTTATATATCTCACAATTACAAGGCCTGATCTAAGTTATATTGTTGGACTTGAAAGTCAGTTTATGCAGGTTCCTAGGAAGCCACATTTGGATGCTCTGAGGCGCACTCTACATTATGTGAGTGCTACTTTGGATTATGCATTGTTTTATGAAGCTGGTGTGGAGTTGTAGGTTCATGGATACACCGATGCAGATTGGGCTGGTAGTACTCCAGATAGAAGATCTACTAGTGGCTTTCTTTTCTCACTTGGAGGTGCAGCTATTACATGGAGCAGCAAGAAGCAACCCACTGTTGCTTTGTCGAGTACAGAGGCTGAGTATAGAGGTGCTGCAATGGCAGCATGTGAGGCATCATGGCTGGAGATGTTACTTGCAGATTTAGGTGTGGAAGTGCAAAAGCCTATCACTATCTATTGTGATAATCTTAGCAGCATACAGTTAGCACGGAACCCTATTTTCCATGCTAGAACAAAGCATATCAAGGTACATTATCACTTCATCAGAGAGAAGGTATTAGCAGGTGATATTGATCTTGTTTATGTGAGAACAGATGAGCAGGTTGCTGATATTTTCACCAAAGCACTTGGAGCTGAGAAGTTAAAGAAGTTTCGAGAGATGCTTGGATTACAGGATATGGCATTGAGCTTGAGGGGGAGTGTTGAGATATCAAGCTCAACATGTGATGATCCAGGATGACACGTACCAGTTTTTCGTTTCTCTAACATGTATAGTGGTCATACCGATATATGTCAGGGATACTTCATTGAGCTTTATTAGATTTATCTACCGAGAGTGATGGCACATTTGTTTCTTGCCAGCTCACTCATTCGCGGATATTAGGTTTTTCCGTATGTACTGATCTTTATATATTGCACTTGTTGTATTCTTGTTTTTAGGTCATTCTTGTACATTCCTTTTATGTAATAGAAGAAGAAGAAGAAGATCATTCTTCCTTGCCTCAATCTGTGTGTGTGCTTCTCCTTGAGAGTGAGAGTGTGTGTGTGAGCTCTCTTCCTTATCTCCTTCCTCGTGACAGGTGGTCATAAAATACTCTAAGTTCTTGTGATGTGTATACACAATAACTTTATGAGGTGCTCCTTTTAGATGGTGATGGCAGGTACCAAACGCATCCACTATGGCAAGTTCTATATCATGGATTTCATAATTAATCTCTAGAGGGAAATTTTCCTTGAATGATATGCAATTGGATGTAGGTTTCCATCATGTCCATATTGGGATAGAATGGCCCCTAGGGCAAAGTCTAATGCACCTGTCTCTAGGAAGAAGAGCTTACTAGAATCATGATGAACTAGAATTGAAGTAGTGGAAAATGCTGATTTCAAGGTCTGAAAGGCTTTTTTTGCTTCTTCAGCCCATGGGAATTTTGCATTTCCTGTAAGCTTGGTAAGAGGTCTCACTATCTTGGAGTAATCTCTGATGAATATCTTGAAAAATTTGGCAAAACCTACAAAACATTTCACATCTCGAATGCATGAAGATGGTTTCCAATCAAGGATTGTCTTGATCTTCTTAGGGTCCATAAACATTCCTTTCTCTGATAGCCCTGACCTTCTTCTTTACAAATAGGATAGGGGCTCCTACAAGAGACTTTGAGTGTCTGATAATTCCTTTGGCTAGATTCTCATCAATATTCTTATGTAATTCTATAAGTTCCTCTAGGGATAGTGTATATATTGGTCCAAAGGGTGGTTGTGCTCCCTCTTGAAGTTCTATGACACAATCATAAGGTCTATGCTTTGGGAGGATATCTGAATTCTTCTTTTCTAAAGCATCTTCAAAACCTTGCAAGTACTGGTCAAGAAGCCTCACTGAATCATCTTTCCCAAACTCTTGAGTTGGTATGGCATAGATCATATATTTCGGCTCCTTCCTTATTGCAGGCTTTGGCTCCAACATATTTCAAGTTCTTCTAGACATCTTGACGAGTGATTTTATTCTTTTCCCAATTAATGTCTAGATTATGTTTCTTTAGCGAGGGCATTCCCACATATGTTGAAACATATGTGGGAATCATGCAACAAGATGTACTCTTAATAGTGTGATTTCCATGGTAATATTCCTAGATGCTAGAGCGCATCCATCTACTACTTCAGCCACTATTGGTTTGTTCTTTTGAAGTACCAGAATTCTATGTTTCTTAACCAATCTTTCATCGATGAAACATGAAGAGGCTCTTGAATCTACTAGGGTTGTAAGGGAAAGGGTCTTCTTAGGCATGATTAACTTGATAGGGGCAATACATGTTTCTATGGGTGTAGCTAGAATTATGAGACCCTTTCTTATATCATGGTCCAACTTTACAATCTCTTTTAGAATTGGACTTCCTCGTTTCCTTGCTTAGCAAGGGTGGTTGTGACTCTAAAGTTTGTTCTCTTGTTGGGACTATTAACTACAACATGGACAAGGTTTCCACAATAGAGGCATAACTTGCTATCTCTCCTTCTCTATTTATCTTGTTGTGTTAGAGGTTGGAACCTAGTTACATCGATCTGCATAGGCTCGGGCATAGAATCCTCTAGGAGTGGGCTGGAAGGGTTTCCATTGGCAAGGTCTTCCTTCTAGTTGTTTTTCTTGTTTCCTTTCAAAAAGTCGATTATCACATTGAATAGCTTGGATGATGTATTCATTCAATGTCTTAACCTCTAGAATCATGAGCAAAAGGTCCTTCACATCATCTCTTAAACCCCATCTAAATTGTCTTATGAAATAATCTTCATGCCAAGTGAGATCACATATCAACTGCTTAAATTATCTCCAAATGTGGCGGTGAGATTCGAAGAAACCCCTCATCGTCCTGAGGTACTTCCACGTTCTTCTCCAAGATTAGGGTTGTTAACCTCTATCCAATCCAGTTAAGGAAAGG
Organism: Ceratopteris richardii; assembly: GCA_020310875.1. NCBI lineage: Eukaryota > Viridiplantae > Streptophyta > Polypodiopsida > Polypodiales > Pteridaceae > Ceratopteris > Ceratopteris richardii. The sequence goes on along the minus strand of CM035424.1, from coordinate 59,284,175 downwards.
AAAAGGTTTGGGGGGTTCTTGGGTGGTAGAATCTAGTATAGAGTAGATCCCTATGTTTCTCCAACTCCTCAATTACTTCAATTAGTTTGATATTCACTAAATCAGAAATCCAATTCTATCTATCAAATCCACTTATTTGTCATATTGCACTACTCACCAAAAACATGCTTACTGCATAGACACCGAATACTCAAAATTCTCAAACAAGAACTTCACACAATGTGGCACACAGTTAGATTACACTCATAGATACTTCTACAATCACAATCATCATCAAACAGACAAAATGGACAAAAGAAATAGTCCATAGAGACTCAGCATATGGTTGAACTTTCTTATAGTGCCATAGTCTGAGAGTCCGACATGTCCAATGCCTGTCTCTCTACATACACCGAGAATGAATCCAATTGTATTAATTCTGCAAAGCGTTACAAAAATGCCTTCTCGATGGCCTAACATTGGCACGTGTGGAGGACCTGAACCCAAAAATATGGAGATATATATATATATATATATATATATATATATATATATATATATATATATATATATATATATATATATATATATATATATATATATATATATATATATATATATATATATATATATATATATATATATATATATATATATATATTCATTACTCTTCATCTGAGAGTGTATGTATATCATTCTGAAAAGAATCTTTGGCATCCTCGAATGTAGATTGAATCTTCTTTAGCTGCATCTTCAATAGCTTCTGCACTTCATTAGGTTGTAAGGTGACCACCCCTCTAGAAATTGTGTTGGAAGTGGATGTTAAGGAGACTATTGCTTTGCTCTGTGCCTTTGTCAATTGTAGACCGAATTCCTTCAGCAAGTAAAAATATTGCTTCATGAAGTGTGTCTGGCGGCATCATTTGGTCTGTGCAGTGTGAATGGCTTGCATCTTTAGAGATGTTTCTTGGTCAAGCTATGTCTGCAATGTTTGAAGATAATTCTGGAGTTGAGAAGTGGATTCCTCATGTTGAGCAGATTTTGTAGAGAGTTACTCATTTGATTCCTGTAGAGCCCCGACCATTTGCTACAGAAGTTCATAGTCCCGTACTTGCTATTGGAGGTGGAATCGGACTCCGTTGATGGTGATCTGCTGCACCATGGTTTCTTTTTTGAGTTCTTGAATATTGAGGAGGTGTGGCCTATTTGCCTCCTAAAGATTATGCAGCTTTTTCTTATACTCCTCTATATCACGCATAGCCTCCTCATAGATTCCTTTATATATGCAGCTTTTTTCGATTCTCTATACAAAGCCTTAGAGAGTTGGTGATTATCAAACTCCTTTGCAACTAATTTTTCTTGGAGATGTTGAACACGCTGCTAGAGCCACATATTGTGAATATTTAATGTTGTGCAGGTCTAATGATAATGGTCCATGTCATGGGCAATGAGTGTTTGCATATGGACTAAATAGGTGCTGAGTCATTCGGATTCTTAAAGTCCACATGGTCATCAACAGTGAACTACTAGAATTGTTTGTGTGGTACAGGGAGAGGTGGAAGTTCCGGCACATCATAATCATCATCAAAATGCTCTTCGTGCATAGGGTTACTCCAAGGATGATGGGGTGGAGAGGGTGAGGATCAACCTTGGGAGGAGTTCTTGGTGAGGAACAGTTCAGAGACGAGGTGGAAGAGGTTGTCTACAATATGAAGGGAGCAGGTGATAGGGCGGTCATATCATTTAGAGGGTGTGGTGGGGATGACGGAAGTGCAGGGCGTATGGTGTCCTACATTACTAAATGGATAAGAGTAGTAGGATCAATAAGCAGTAAGGAGGAGGTGGAGGAAGACTAGGCAGAACCACTGAGAGAAATGAAAGAATCGATCGATCAACTATTCTACCATCGGTCTTGGACTAGAAACATGAACCACTAATGATGATGAACGTTGGAATTGGCGAAGTCATTTCATGCATCAGAAAATGAGGTTCACGCTCTCATCCTCTTTTGCGGTGGGTGATGTTGGAGGAGTGAGAGAGTGCAGAATGAGGAGGACACAAATAGAGATAGGGAATTTTTCAGGATATAGTATGGAGAGGAGATATGAAAGAAAAGTTTTAGGACAATGGCCTTGGTCTAATTACCAGAGAATCATTTAAAATTCCCTATGAATTCTATGGAATAAAAATATTGATCAATTGATCAGGCCATGGGTAGGAGCTGCAAAAAAGGAATAGAACTAATGAGATATACCATGGGATCGGTGTTGAAAATTCATGGCTACTACCATGAACTAGAGGATAGAGTGCTCCGGTTCAGGGCGGTGGCTCATGGCATATTATTGAGAGTTATGGTGTGGGAACATTTGTTCCATGCCAACTTGAGAAATGGACTCAACGGATGAGTTGCCATTGGTGGGTAGGAAGAATCGTTGCTCGACCTTGGTTGGTGTAGTTTGTAGCTCAGCAGCACTAAGCGAGACAATCCAGAGCACTACAAAAGTAGGTTTGATAGTGATGGACCAGATGATACTCTCGACGGTAGGGTGTGCCAAAGCAGCATCCCATTATAGGAGGGTGAATCTAGAGAGCCTACGGATGTGTAAGAACTGAGAGGTCATGTCAAAAAGTACAACTAAAATCGGCTCAATGGGTGCTATAATATCCATAGCTAAGCACTCTGAGAGTAGCAATAACACAACACTAGTGCTCAAGGATGCATAAAATAATAAAGGGCGGAATGTAGACTGGGAGGAATTTGAACATGAAGGAGCAACACATGCATTATGCTTAGAGGACAAGGGAAATGATGAACGTGATGCGAGGAAAGGTGCAATAAACCAACATGAAAAATCATGCAATCATGGGTGGCAAACAAATGATTGCACACATGGAGGGTGACAAAAAAGGATGGAGCTTTGACCCATTGATTGGATTTTTAACCGATACTCTAGCAAGAGTCTATATTTCAAAAGTTTTCGGACCCAACTTTGTCGAAATTTGGTAGGGACCATACCATCAAACTTTGATTTTGCCTACAGCTTGGTTCACCTTCAAATTGTAAAAGAGTACCGATTGGCCTTCCTGAAATACTGGGGTTTCGAGAAACCGATCATGAGTATGAGCCTGCCGGAGCTGAACTTCTTGAATTAATAGAAAACTCTCAAAACATTGTTCATCTAAAGAATGAAAGTCATCAATCTGAGCATAGAAGAAGTCTTCGGCAACAATTTTTTTTTTTTGAGAGTACAATGAATTAGAAAGACACACACACCCGACCCCCTAAGGTAGTGGCACCCATCTTGGGGAACTCTGAGGCATCCAACTCTAGGTGGGACTTGAACCCTGGCCATTTTCCTAGGAGTACAAAGCACATCCGCTAAACCACACCTGCTGGATAGGAACTACACATAGGATAGGAACTACAATTTCCATAGGAGCAATCGCCTCAATCCCATATACCAATTAAAAAGGTGTATAACCAATAGTTACTCTATAAGTAGTCTGATATGCCCATAATACAACAGGCAATAACTAATCCTAGTGATCTAGACAATCAGTAATGAGTTTCTTTAACAAGGTCAATAGGGTTTTATTAGTACTTTTGCTTAAGCTATTAGTGCCTGTATAATAAGGGGTACTGAATTTATGGGTGATGTGGAAGTAGTGGGTGATGGCCTAAATAAATTCATTAGCAAAATGATGTTCCTTTTTCAAATAAAAGTTCCAAAGGAATACCAAGATGCGGGAAGAGATCTCGAGTTAAACACTTAGCAACTACTGAAGCTATGGATGACTTAACAATCGAGGCTTTAGCTTAGCGAGTTTCATAGTCTGTACATGTAAGAATGTACCGATTGATGGTAAGGACGATAGGGGGAGTGATGGGACCAATAAAATCCAATCCCCACTTCTAAAAGGGTTCAAGAGGGAGGATGGGTTGTAGAGGAGAGTGATGTCGAGGGAGGGGTTGTCCAGTACGTTGACAAGGACCACAAATCCAAACATAGGCATAAACATCACATTGCATCATAGGCCACCAAAGTCCACTCTACAAGAGCTTCTTATATATTAAATCCATGGAAAAATGGTGACCAATGGGACCCAAATGTGCCAAGGCCAAGATTGAAGGAACCTCATGAGTAGGAACACAACACAGCCAAGCTCTCGAAGGATCAGAGTGGTATAATTGAATGACAATAATGTGAAAATTATGACTATACAGTGCCAACTTCTATGTGAGCAAGAATGGAAAGGGAATTCAGAGGACAACCAATAATCAGGAAATTAAACAAAGTATCATAATAAAATTTGGCTAAATTCCAAGTAACAAGAGAAGTGCTAGGTTGGGCAGTGTAGATGGAAGGAGATGAATCATCTATCCCAATTGGAGCTTCACCCAAATCATTTGATCTTTGTCAAAAAAATATCCATTGAATCTCCTTCTTTCATATGCTCACTCTCCAATTGTTTTTGGAGGTAAGCAACATGAGCCTAATTTCTTGCCTAGTATAATGTCATAAAAGTATCCTAAGCATATTTTGCCATATTGTAGGAGAAAATGTGAAGGATAGTGGTACATTTGATAGAAAAAATTATCGATGCATGTGTTTGTGCATCTTTTCCATCCCAACAAAGTTTCTCTACAATAGGTGTAGCAAGAACTACAACACAACCAATAAATTGAAGACCATCATCTTCAACACCATTTGGATAACCTTCAACCACTCTATTTCTAGGTGTAATAAGATGTTTTTTTAACACGCTATGCAATATTCCATAGGCCGTTTGCTATGAATACATGACACATCATATATGCCCACAACTGGTAATTAGTACCATCTAGCTCATCATCTCAATAGCCAACATACAAAATACATCATTGCTTTCAACCATGCCAACTGACTTAATACCTTGATGTAGAAAATTGATTGTATCTTAAAAATTGTAACAAAATTGCCCAATCGAACTCTTCTAGACATGTATTAGACCTCGAGGTGCTTGTATTGGCAAACAAAAACTTGTATATATGTTTGGCACAAAAGGATAAAAAGTCTACACAATTAATGCTATAGTGCGCTCGAAGGCCGAAACGAGCTCATTTCAAAATTTTAATGCCACACAACAAAGCTGTTTTGAACTCTCTATTGCCCAAAGTATGATCACCAATTTCTATGCAATTCTGAGAATGTGACCCAAGGGGTGTTTATGATGCCATAGAGAAAGCAATGAATTAATTTGATACCAATTTTTGGAGTTTGAGGTCTACAAAAACACACAAATAGCACAAGAAAGAAGAAGAAGAAGAAGCTTGGAGAACAATGCAATACTGAATGTATTACCAAGTGAATGTACAAAGATAAGTGACCCGTTAGGGTTATAGGCGTATATACAAGCCAAAGTAAGAAAACCTCCTAAGGATGAGAAAAAGTGCCTTGACGGTCCTAAGGGTATTCATACACATCACTATCGAAACATATCCACACTTAGAACTCAGTAGGATCATGGCACAATTTTACTTGTCAGTTGTTGGCATGGCACATGTTATATTGACTAGTCCCATTGTTTGAGGCCATGCTGAAACTTTGCTCATCTTCCGATGGAATAATTGGCATCGTGATTTGGTGCCCAAGCTTGGAATCACATTGGAATTGGTATTTTGCAAGTCAAATCAAGATGAGTAAAAATGGATTAATTTGGGTATATCTATGCATGCATTAATATTTTGCGTGCTCTTATATGAATGTATTAGATGGTACTTGCTAATGAGTAGAGCTTTGGAATATAGAACTACTCAAAAGTGAGCATGATAAGTGTATCATCCAATTGGATAACTTTTTTAGTTTCTTAGAGAGCGATGATGATGCATAAATCTGATTCAATTATCCTTCACATGCTTGTCGTAGAAGGATTATGCAAGTTGACTCAAGCAAGACTAAGGAATCTATGGATAAAACCTTGTGGATAAAAACTTGTGGATTATGTTACTTGGATGTTTCCTTTTCTAAAAAATATCTTCATAATGCACAAGCATACTTGTATACTTTATGTTTGAGTATGAGTTTTTTCATATAATGTTGAAGTATTTCGATGGCGATGCACCACAGTGCGCTCTCCTTCTCGAGAGCTCCACGACGATATGCTCGGAGTAGAAAACTGAGCTCCTATAGGCCGCACGTAGTACTCCGCACAAAGGCTGTAGAATACGCAGAAAAACACAGTACATAGGGAGCACGATGACAGACTTCTTAGGTCTTAGAAATGCGGTCGAACTTACAGACCGTGACTGACCAGGCCACTATATGTTTTATTAAAGAACATATACAAAGAAGTGTCCGGTGGCCATTTGGCCTTTCAGATGGACACTAACGGTAACAATCTCCCACTAAAGGCCAATATGGCCAGAGTAACTATGGGAGAAAAATAAAGAATGATAAAGAATACCTGAGTGTAAGTATACAAACTATACCTCCCACCTGATGGGCATGTTACACAGTATACAAGTGACTACGTAAGATGAAGAATCAAGTAACCCCCATCAAGTGACAACAGTGTCGAAAGCTATCATGTGGTAGAGCTTTAGTCAAAGCATCTGCAGCATTATCTCGAGTGTGAACCTTCTCAAGAATAATGCGTTCAGTGGCTAAGCAATCTCTAATGAAGTGATACCTCACCTCAATGTGCTTGGTCTTTGCATGATAGACCGGATTCTTAGCCAAAGCAATGGCACTCTGACTATCACTGAGCAAGTGAGGTACATGCTGAGGTAAACCCATATCACAAGCAAGACGAGAAAGCCACAATGCTTCCTTACAGGCCTCACTTGCTGCAACATACTCTGCTTCTGTGGTGGAAACAGTTGTACATTCTTGAAGACGAGATCTCCAAGAGATAGCACCTCCAACAAAATGAAAAATGTACCCTGATGTAGACTTACGATTGTCTACACAACCAACATAGTCAGAATCTGTGTAACCAATAATGGTTGCTTTCCCTCTACCTAAGCATAGACACTTGTCCTTAGTGCCACTCAGATATCTCAAAATCATCTTGACCGCTTCCCAATGTTTCTTGCCAGGATTAGACATATATCTGCTCACAACTCCCACTGCAAATGCAATGTCTGGTCTCGTAGCTACCATAGCGTACATGAGACTACCAACAGCAGACTGATAAGGAATTTTGTTCATGAATTCCTTCTCCTCATCTGATTTGGGGCAGTCATCCTTGCTCAATTTCACATATGTGGGTAAAGGTGTACTCAATGCCTTACCACCCTGCATATTGAACCGGTGAAGTACTTTGGATATGTACTCACTTTGAGACAAGTATATGCATCTTTTACTCCTATCACGAGTAAGGCGCATGCCAAGAATATGTTTGGCATCCCCCAAATCCTTCATATCAAATGTCTGACTCAACTTCTTTTTGAGAATTGAAAAATCAAGAGGACTTCCCAACAATCAACATATCATCACGTAAAGTATCAAGCATATCAAGCTGCCATCAGAGCATCTCTTTGTGTAGAGACAATGATCCTCATTGCTTCGAGAATAGCCTTGGGACTTCATAAAAGCATCAAACTTTTGGTACCATTGTCTAGGAGACTGTTTAAGTCCATACAAGCTCTTCTTGAGCTTACAAACTAGACTTTCCTTGCCAGGAACTACATAACCCTCTGGTTGTTCCATATAGATCTCATCTGTAAGATCTCCATGCAAGAAAGCTGTTTTCACATCCATTTGGACTAGCTCTAAGTCCTCCATTGCAACGAATCCAAGCAACATGCGCAAAGTAGTCATCTTGACCACTGGAGAGAAGATTTCCTCAAAATCAACACCATGTTGTTGCTTAAAACCCTTTGCAACAAGTCGTGCTTTATATTTTGGAGAAGCACTATCTGATGTGAATTTCAGCTTATATACCCATTTACATGGTAAAGCTTTCCTGCCCTTTGGCAAAGGTACTAAGTCCAAAGTACCATTCTTGTGAATAGAATCCAACTCACTCTTCATGGCACGCTCCCACTTGACGTGATCCTCTGTCTGCATAGCCTCTTTGTAGCAAGAAGGCTCACCGACATCTGTTAGCATAACAAAATCTAAACCTGGAACATATCTATCAGGTGGATATGAGACACATGCAGAACGTCTCAATGGTTGCTGAACAGGAACATGTGCAGACTGATCTGAATGGACATTCTCTTGAACATCCCTATGTGCAGCATTTTTATGCATGCTAACCGGAGGACTAGTATCCTCAAACACCAGTCTTCTCACTTCAACCTCCTTAATGGGTTGTTTATGCATCTTAGACTCATTAAAAATGACATCACTACTTCTGATCACTGATCGTGTTTCAGGATCCCATAAGCGATATCCAAATTGTCCTTCTCGACCATATCCAAGAAAAATGCATTTCTTTGACTTATGGTCCAACTTTTGTCTAAGATTCTTGGGTATATGAACATATGCTTCACACCCAAAAACTCAAAGATGATCATAATATGGTGGTTTCCCTGTCCATAACTCTTGTGCTACTTTCAGACCTTTGGCAGTACTAGGTGAAAGGTTAATCACATGAACTGTAGTCAATACTGCTTCTGCCCAAAAACCTTGTGAGAGGTTTGCATGATGCAACATAGAGACTACTCTATCTTGAATAGTTATATTCATCCTCTCAGCTACACCATTCTGTACTGGGGTATAAGGAGCTGTAAACTCTCTACAAATCCCTCTAGACTGACAGAGAAGTCTAAATTCATGTGAGGTATACTCACCCCCATTATCTGAACGTAAAGCCTTAAGCTTAGTTCCTTTTTCAGTCTCAACTGAAGCAAGCCATTTTCTGAAAGTAGGGAATACATCATCCTTTGATTTGATAGGATATACCCAGACTTTTCTAGTAGCATCATCTATGAAAGTGACAAAGTAAAGAGAACCACCTAAGGACCTAGTGGGCATAGGACCACACACATCTGTATGAACGAGATCTAAAGGCTGAATTGAAGAGTCAATGTGCGTTCTATGCACATTTCTGGTTTGCTTTCCATATTGACAATGCTCACAAAATGAAAAATCAGAGAAAGATAACACAGGTACGTAGCCAGAACGAGAAAGATTTTCCATTCCACTACGTGATATATGGCCCAAACGACCATGCCAAATACAAGCCATAGGCTGTTGAATAACAGCTAACAAGTGTTCTTTCTGTGATACAAATAAAGGATAAAGTGAGCCAACTTTGTTTCCTTTTGCAATAACCATATTTCCCTTTGATATACAAAAGGACTGAGAATAGAAGACCACCTTGTAACCAAGGTCATCAAGTTGACCAACTGACATCAAACTGCATGATAACTGAGGTACATGGCGTACGTTATGCAGAGTAAATTTTGAACCATCAATGAACTGCACAACCACATCTCCAATCCCCACAACATCACACTGGTAAGAGTCACCAAGTCTCACGGTACCAAGAGACTTTGTTGCATAATTAGAGAACCATTCTCTATGTGGTGTCACATGGAAAGAAGCACCAGAATCTAGCAGCCAGGTGTGGGAAAGAGAATCAGCCATAAGTGCCTCAGATGGCACAATACTATCAAGTGTCAACAGATCAGCATCATCAGAAATAGCATTGATTTCTTCAATCTTCACAGTTGTAGTAGATGGTGCAGGTAACTGTTTAACATGCCCATCAACATTCTATCCTTTAACTTTAGCATTCTTTAATGCATAACAATCTTTCTTCATGTGTCCTTTCTTATGACAATAATGGCATTCGATATCCCTCTTCCTTGATTTACTTCTACTCTTATTCCGTTGACCATTCTTTTCCTTGTTCTTGCTCCTGCCAGATTGCTGATTCTTTCCTTGGTAAGAATCACGAACATTGTATGCATCTCCACTTTGAGTGCCAACCATAGATTTTCTACGAATCTCCTCACTCAAGAGTGCTCCACATATGTCATCATAGACGAGTTTACCACCAGGTGCACTGTTGCTAATAGCTGTGCAAAACGTATCCCATGATGATGGCAGGGTGCATAATAGCAATACTGCTTTCATTTCATTATCCATATCCATTTTCTGAGCCTGTAACTGGGAGAATATAGCATCAAACTCATTTAGATGAGCAACAACACTATCTGTGTCCTTCATACGAAGGTCATATAATTTTCTCATCAGATACACCTTATTTGATGCCGTCTCTTTTTCATATGTATTGCATAACTTCTTCCAAAGCTCCTCTGCACTTTCACAGTCTAATACTGTAAAGTAAACATTATCTGCCAGGTGCAAGCGAATGGTAGACCTGGCCATTTCATCTAGCTCATCCCAATCATCTTCATCCATGTCAGCAGGCTTCTTTGAAATCCCATTTATTGGCTTCCATTGCCTCCTTTGAATCAGCACATCTTTAATTTGATTCTTCCATAGAGCAAAGTTTGTGCCATCAAATTTTCGGATTTCAAAATGGTCTTTGCCCTGCAAGTTATAGCTCCTCCTCAGAACACTAGCACTAGACCCTGATCCACCGGATGTGCCTGAGACCTCTGATGCCATGATGGTAGAGAACTGAATAGAATGATAATGGACCTAGAGGAGTCCAAACACCAACAAATAAGTGTATCAAGGAGTAAATCGACCACTGTATAGTTGACTAAACTAGAAATCTGAAAAAATTTTGCTAGAGTATCCTCTGCAAAATTAGCATATGACCAGTGTCAAAGTATCATAAAACTGCAAGTACTGACATGTCTACTTGCATAGTGAATCACTGACTCCACTGCATATAATCAGTTACCCAATAGAAGCCAACTAGGCTTATCGAGCACCTATGAACAACTATCATACATCTCCTATGGCGAGGCTAGGTAAGTCTTCCACCTGCATCACCGAAGAGACCTCGACATCTGGGTGTCTCCCAGTTAAGAAAACCTCACCACGACCCTCTTTATCAAATGTAAAAGGCTTTATGCAAAGAGCTTAACCGCTATATCAATGACTACATGGACGTACATAAGCGGTATCCACAGAAGCGTACATGTTGTGTATGTGCTCAATATATGCAGTAAAATAACACTAAAAGGCTGAATACATAACCCAAAAACTAGCCAATAACACCTGCAAGTGTATGTCAACTCTGATGTTTTAAGCTTAAAAACCTGCATAAATTTGTAGCGGCTGCTCCCACCAAAACTGAAAACCTCTCAAGAAACCTGTAGTTTTACGAGTGTGGCTGAAAATACAACCCCAAAGGTTGATATTTATTTTCTGAGAAGTACAAAGAACACTCTTCTTGATGTTCTTGGACCTGTGTGAAGAGAACTATGTGCGAAAGTACTCCAAAATGGCTCCAAAAGACACCCCAAAAAGCTTCAAAAATAGGCTTTGAAAGCAAAGAATGAAGCTTTGAGGGACCAAAACTTGTTGAAGGTAATGTCAACCTTAGTCTTTCCCCTTCTTCAATCACCACAAGAGTGTAGCTTAGTGGCAAGAGATTGCCACAGTTAAGCGAGCTCTGGGGGGAACAGTACTGGGATGGTGACCTCCCGAGAAGTACCGGGAACCTCTATATTCCTTGATCGTTGAGGTCCTCCCTCGCGCGCAGCCAACGGCGCCAACGGTGACTTCGGTGACTCGGATGACAAGGTATGCCAAGGTCTATGCCTTGGTCGCCGCCTGGGGGGGGGGGGGGCTCGCTTCGCTCGCACAAAAGGAACAAAGCTTTTGCCTCGAACTGCTCTGATACCAGTGAAGTATTTCGATGGCGATGCACCACAGTGCACTCTCCTTCTCGAGAGCTCCACGACGATATGCTCGGAGTAGAAGACCGAGCTCCTATAGGCCGCACGTAGTACTCCGCATAAAGGCTGCAGAATACGCAGAAAAACACAGTACACAGGGAGCACGATGACAGACTTCTTAGGTCTTAGAAATGCGGTCGAACTTACAGACCGTGACTGACCAGGCCACTATATGTTTTATTAAAGAACATATACAAAGAAGTGTCCGGTGGCCATTTGGCCTTTCACATAGACACTAACGGTAACAAATGTTGACCTTGTATGAACTCTAAATGTGCTTCATAATCATGTGTAATTGCATAAGATGTTAGTACATAATCTATATACATATATATGAGTTGACATAGAAACAAGTGAGATGTGATGTATGTGTATGGTTGTGCATAATAGATGTTAATGATTCTCACATATGGACTAATGTGAAATAGAAATGTGCATACGTTGATATGATGCGTTTTATGTATAAGTGTCACCTGAAGAAAGCATGTGTGTGTAGGTACTATATGAGACGAGGAGGAATAAAACATGTGTGAAAGAAGGAAGGATTGTATGTGAATTCCCGAATATGAGAGTAACAATGCATTTAGTGGCTATCAACATATATCTCCATATGGATGAGTTCATACATGTGGATGATGGTAATTAGCTGTCTGCCAAGTAAATCGTGCAAAGGCATGTATATGTATGTGAAGTAAATCGTGCAAAGGCATGTATATGTATGTGTGATATTTGTGTTTGTGTGACATGTGTATGGGTATTCTAATCACATGTTAGTATAAATATCCATTAATTTGCATGCGTGTAGGCCAAAAGATAAGTGTAAGTGTGTTATATATATGAAAGTGTATTAGTATATATATGTTAGTATAAATATCTATTAATTTGCATGCGTGTACGCCAAAAGAGGAGTGTGAGTATGCAATATATATGAAAGTGTATTAGTATATATATGTATGTGTGCCTACATACACATGTAGTCATATGTATGTGCATGTGCATATAGACAGGTGTGTATATGTGTTACATTTTTTTTTTAAAAGAGGAAGTTCGATCAAAGCTTAATCCCTTTGAGTTTGAATATAATTATACAAGCGAAGGATATAGTACCCATGGAACTTTTCGTATTCCACAAAGTGTGAATTAGATTGCCAAAGTATCACAAAAGAAAAGTTACTCGAAGTGCACATGTGTTACCTGTGAGTGCACATGTTTTTTTGAAAAAGAAGTTCAGCCAAAGCCTACTCTCTTGAATAGCTTGAATTAATGAAAAAAATAACTGTACAAGTGAAAGTGTGCATAATACTCAAGAAATCGTCTGTATCTTACAAAACAAGACTTAAACATATTAGATTGTCTAAAGACAATACAAACTGACTTAAAGACAATACAAACTGACTTCAGACAAGACAAGATAATTGTAGAAGTGCAAGTATGCATAGTACTCAAGAGATCGTCTGTATCTTACAAAGCAAGACTTGGACATATTAAGACCCGTTACATGTCCAGCGTGTTGACAGGGATTGAATCTCCGTCTCCACCTCAAGACACCAACCATATCAACGTGCGCGGACAAGTGCACATGTTTCGTTAGTTTAATGTTCATACATTGATGTGTGTGACTGAGTGAAATATATATGTGTTTGAAATGTGTGTGTACTGAAATATATATGTGTTTGAAATGTGTGTGTAGAGGTATGTATGTGTGATGTGTACATGTATGTATGCGTGATGTGTGCATGCGTACTTTGTATATGTGTGATGTGTGCATGTATGTGTGTTGTGTGCATGCTTACTTTGATATGTGTATACACACACATCGCACATACATACATACATGCATGTACACATACATCGCACATACATGCGTGTGTTCGTGTGCATGCATGTTTACATGTCTGTGCGTGCATGCATGTTTACATGTTTACTTTGATATGTGTATACACACACATCGCACATACATGCATGTACACATACATCGCACATACATGCGTGTGTTCGTGTGCATGCATGTTTACATTTATCTGAAGGATTTCGTATGCTACTTTTGTGCGCCACTTTGCTGTTCATGAGTACTCATAGGTGTAAAAGTGTACTATATGTGTTAGTATGTGCACTCATGTGTATATGTATTTAATATGTGATTGTGCATGATCTTGGTATATGATGAGGTCGTAATGCTGCTGCTGTATGTCGCGCACGATCATCTGTATGTAGCCCTGCTTGACTTTGATTTCAGTATACGAGACTTCGATTTCAGTGTACGTCAAATTTAGGTTGCGTCTCTACACTCTTTTGACTTCGATTTCAATATAGCCTGCACCTGTACATAATAAGGTTTTGAGCAGCTGCACATGCATATATCGATGAGATAGAGGTGCTGTGTCAGTACCTTCAGGAACTCGCTAGTACTGTGAGGAGTTTCAATTGTGCAGAAACAGGCATAAAGCAAATTACTCTAGCAGAAATACATATATTACTCACAATTGCAGCAGGGAACTGCTTTTGCAGAGTTACAGGTTTTCTGTTCACAGTTAGATAATTGTCCTCTTTGTACCTATCTGCGATTTGACTGTACAAGTCATCAATAGTACCCTCAGATCATACCTCTACCTTGACAGAGCTGAGTAACTGAACATGGCAAAAAACAGGTATGAAATCAATGATACGGGCCCATCTGAAAGTTTGCAAACTTGTGCGCAGCCAATTCTGGATGTAGAAAAATTAAAGACTTTTGTAGAAGAAGCTCTTACTAAAGATGATACTGCAGTGGATGAGCTATCTGCTGAGGTAGACTTATTTTTGATTTAGTACTGAATTCTTATGTTCTACCAAAGGGGTCTGGTACTACTTTTCACAACGAGAATTCCAAGGGTGATGGATGTATCCAAGGCCATTTATGATGGATTTGGCTACCTTGAAGTGGACAAACAATTTTAATTAGGGCACGGGCTGTTCGAGGTTATCTATAAGGATGCGAAGGATAGGGACCATTTCTTGTAACAGCAAACAATTAAACTTTATGGAAATGTAGCTCATATGTTTGAATGGAAGGAAGAGCCTCTTTACATGTGGTTAGTGTGGGTGGGACTAGTTGGTTTGCCATCTGTTCTTCATGTGTCCAATGTGGGTGAAACTAGTTGACTTGCCATCTTTCTTATGGTCTGCTATTGGGGGTGTTGCGAAGAGTTTAGGGAAAGTGATCTACACTCCATCTATTTCAGTTTCCAATAAAAGTAAAGTGTGTGTAATGTGGAATATGTTGAGACCCTTGCTGAACATGTTGCGGATGAAGATCTCATGTTCGGAGGATTGTAATCTACCTAAGGTGGGGTAACTTAATAGGAGCATATTCTCATTGTGGCAATTTTCGCCACTATTCAAAGCATCGCCTCAAGCTTAAAGTTGAGGAGTGAAATTGATTCTCTCTTTTCTCGAAGGCAAGGTTATGATTCTAGAGGAATAGGTCCTTGGAAAACCGGAAGTTAGGCCAATGAATGAATTGAATGCACCTAGAGCACTAGTGGAGAGCTCTAATCATGAAAAAGATTGTGCAAATCAAGTTGTACTTGGGTAAAAACTAGCAAGTAATGCTCCTTCAGGACTAATGTTGGTACTACTAATAATGCAGATGTCCCTTGTGTAATGAAATTTGCCTGCTTATGCATTGCACAAGGCTCCAATAGTTAGGGAGGACCATCTGAATAAAAATCCCTCTATAAATTTTGAACAAGGGAAATCCTCAAAGAGACAGATTGATAACAATGGATTTTACAATGATTACTTACAAAAAGGCACTGATGAGGGGAAAGAGTAGCAAGTTTCAATTCGGTTACTCAACTTCAGTAACAAAGGATGCTAATTATTTATATGTTTTAGGTGGTTGGATTACTAAAAATCAAATGGAGATTATGGCTATTCCAGAACATAAGAAGCATAGTTTTAAAGGTTTCTTATCTTCCACAGAAGATTGTTAGATTGTATGTAGTGGACAATACTGGAAATTCTCAGGCTAAATGTTTATAGTAAAAAAAGATATACCTATTAGGATCATTCAAAATCATATGTATGGATTTCTTATTATATCTGTTTTACATGAAGGAGAAAGATATTTCATTATCAACGTTTATTCAGCCAACACAGCGGCATAAAGATCTAGCACTTGGAGTCATCATTTGGAAGCCATTATTCAGCATGAAACAGCTTTTCACTGTACTAAAATTTTGCTTCTTGGACACTTCGATATAGTGGAAGATGAGGCAACTGTACCACTACAATTATGGTCATTACTTCTGAAGAACCTCAACTATGTTATGACACTTTACAAACATTAGGATGTAGACACGTTTGGGGTTGTATTAGATGCATAGTTGGTACTCGTACCAGTACGAGTAGATTCGTACGTACCTCTCGTACCGTACGTATTCGTATCAATTGGTACCAAAATTTTTATTTTCCATTTTGACTTGAATATATTAAGAAAATACATTGGTTTTGAAGCTATCTAGTTAGAGAACAATTATCTTCATGCATAGATACAATATTATGCATATTCATGGCAAAAAGTACCCTTCATATGTGTACACTCCCACGTACATGAAAAGATGGAAAAAAAAAATTTCGTACTAATATCGTACGGATTCGTACCTCATGATTAGTACGTACCTGGCATCGTACTATTACGTACCGTACCTGTCGTACGGATCGTACCTGACCAACTATGATTAGATGGCATACCCTGAGATGCATTTTCATTTCAAATCTTATATCAAAGCTATGAGCAGGTAGGATAGATGTTATTACTCCCATTATTTTTGTGCTAATATGCATCATCCAGAGCAATTCTAAATGCTACCACTTCATTGTTTGATCATAAGTCCTCAATGGCTTTTTTACATGCTAGTAAGTTGAAATGAGTACCATTGCACATAAAAAATGTATGGTTTGAAATCCTCTCTTTTCAAGAGTAAAATGGAATCTTGATTGGATCCCATCAATGAGGAATCTTTCTCTGCATGCATGAAATGGGAATGGTTAGTGTCTTGAATGTAGAATATTATAAAAAAGTGCAGTAATCACTATGGTAAAGTTGCAAGATTAGCTAAGGAGGGGACATAATATTTTACTGATTGCTTATCGAAAAAAATGGATGCGAGTGTATCATTATTAGAGCAAGAAAACATTGAGAAGCAAGAGTCTTAAAATGCTTGTAGTCAATAAAAAGTCTTGTGATTCATGAAATAAAAGTTAAAGCTCAGTGCACGAAAGTTGTTGATATTCATGTAAACTCTAAAAGTTTCTATGACATTCATATGAAAAGAAAAGTCTCTATCATTGCTTCCATCCAAGAGGGTAATAAAACTTCAGTTAACAGAAGCTATATGTTAGACTCATGAAATGACAG